>CM028137.1:469914642-470575000 GCA_016271365.2 Neoceratodus forsteri
TATGTATTTCAAGATGATTTTTTTGGTTTATAATGTGTTGAATGGAAAACATTTTCTCTCTGGAAAAAATAAAGTATAAAAAAAAAAGAATTGCGAGGGCTCCTGACAGCAGCTGCCCTCCCTTCCAACACACCAAAAACCAGGTACAGCACAAGTGTCTTACTGCATTTGTGGTGCCATGCTAAGCACTTCCTGCCCACCATCCCCAGTCACTGTCCCACACTAAGCTAATGTTACTCATATAGATGTCTAAGTACATGTGAGAACCAATCATTGTAGTCCTGTACCCCTGTCATGAGTCTGCAATTTGGTATGCTCCACCTTCCTCTCTTCACCAAGTTACTTGATAGCTTCCGTGCTGCTCACTGCATCAACCTCCCTCCCTTTATGCTCATGATAAACTGGGGCTAGTTAACCCAGAATATTGATGAGCCACTATCATTACTGCCCCATACATAAGCTGCTAAATAGGTTCCTGAGATTAACATACATTGCTTTTTGGTTCAGCGAACCCACTTTACTTAAACTGTTCACTGTGTCATGTAACTGCCTGTTGCAAGAGTATAGCTAGCAATTCCCCGTGAGGCCCCATAAAGTGCTAAATAAGTGCCTTAATTTAACCTACATTGCTTTTGATTCAGCGGCCCTACTGTTCACTGCTACATACCAACTGCCTCTGCCAGAGTATAGTTGGTAATTCCTCTGCGGTCACAGCCAACTATCAGCCAGCTTCATAATGCATTTGTTTGTGTTATCCCTGGCTGCCTTATATATTTATTTATTTAAAATTTGATAACCGGGAAAGGCATCATGAGCAGAAGCTCATTTCCAGATGTGACCTAGGGGAAAGGGTATAAAAACAGAGGGTAATAAACATCAGTTACATTACAGCGTAATTTTAGACAGCTTGAGAACAATGGCAGAATGCATGTAAACATCAAAACAGAGTATTTACAGTATAAACAGTATAATACATAGCATATATATTCACAATATACAGTTTTTTTTAGCAAGCACTTTACAGTAGGAGACAAGCTATAGTAGGAACCGACTGATCACAGCCTGCTAGCACATAGGTAGAGTAGAGCCTGCTAATGCAGAAAAAGGTGCTAAAGAGAAAGTCAAGCATGGGCAGAGGAAGGAGAAGCATTAGGAAGGGGGAGAACAGATGCAGGAAGAAGAAGGGGAAGGTCTGAGTAGATGCTTAAGGGCAGGAAATGAGGGAGTGAGGTGGGTTTAGGGGGGAATGCAGTTCCAGAGGGAAGTAAACATATAGGAGAAAGCCAACTTGCCAGCCGAGGTGCGAGCATGGGGGAAGGTGAAAAACAGTTACTGACTGAACGTGAGTTATACGGGGAAGGGTGGCAGGTTTGAGGAGGGAGGCAAGGTATGGAGGGAGAGTCCCAAACCAGTATTTAGATATAAAGGTGGCACAGTGGGAAAAGCATCTCTGGGAGAGGGATTGGAGGGATAGAGAAGAGTAGAGGTCACAGTGGTGGGTCAGATGAAGGGAGTTTGAGGTGAACCTGCAGAAGGCATGGTAGAGCACGTCAAGTTTGGAGAGGAAGGTTGCAGGGTCAGCGCTGAAGACAACGTCAGCGTAATCAAAGGTGGGGAGTATACATTTAACCAGTAGGTTGCGCCTGATGGAGAGGGGAAGGCTAGCCTTATGATGGTATAGAAGTCCCAGCTTAGACCACAACTTTGAGTGGAGAGCACTGAAGTGAGATGAGAAGTCAAGTGAGGGATTGAGCCAGACTCTAAGGTATTTATAAGACAGGACATTTTCAAGGGGAGTGGATGCTTCAGAAATGAAGGAAGGTAGGGTGTGGAGCTTTGCCAATTTTTGCTTTGTGCTGAAGATCATTGCTACAGTTTTCTTTATATTTAATTTTAGGAAGTTTGTGCTAATCTAGGAGGTGACAGCTAAGAAGTAATTTTGCAGGGGAGTTTGGAAGGATGAGACTGAAGGGCCAGAAAGGAAGAGGATGGTATCATCTGCATACATGTGGATCTTGGCATGGGAGCATGAGGAGGGGAGGTTATTTATGAACGGAGAAAAGAGTATAGGCTGAGAATCGAGGCTTGGGGTATGCCGGCCAGAATAGGGAGGGGGAAGAGAGGGCATTGCAGATTTTGACAGACTGTGAGTGGCCCGTCTGGTAGGACCTGAACCAGGACACAGACGATGGAGAGAGATGCAGGGCACCAAGTTTGTCTAGGAGGAGGGGGTGGGACATGGAATCAAAGGCCTTAGCTAGGTCAATAAAAATCATCAAGATAATCTGGCCTTGATCCATGGCAGAGTGGATGGCATCTGTAAGGCAAAAAAGGGAGGCAGAGGTAGAGTGGTGCTTTCTAAAACCAGGTTGAAAAAGGGATAAAGAGTTTGAAGCCAGGAGGAAATCATTTAACCTAGAGAGGACTAGGGAATCTTGTACTTTGGCAAGAGAGGGAGGAAGCGAACCAGGGCAGTAATTGCCAGAAACAGTGGCTTTACCCCCTTTGAATAGGGGGAGGACCATGGCAAACTTCCAGGCAGTGGAAACAGTAGCAGAGAAAAAGGACAGGTTAAGGATAAAAGTGAGGGGTGCAACTATGAAGGGAGCAGACAGTGTAAGGAGCTAAGGGTGCAGGCCGTCAGGGCTGGATTTGGCAGGATTGAGGGAGACAAAGGCTCTGAGGACTTCAAAGGAGGATATCAGTGGCAATAGAAAGGTGGGGGAGTGCAGAATGGCAGAGGTAGTGAAGACATTTTGCAGAAGCTCTGCGACGAGGGTGGTGTCCAATATAAGAGAGCCCACTTCTCAGAGGGTAGGAGGGGGTTGCATGGGAAGGGTGGAGAAGTGAATGAATATTGTGCCAGAATGAAGACTGGGTGTTGCTAGAGACTTGCAAGCGAGAGTTGAAAAATTCAGCCTTGGCCTGATGAATGCACTTGGTGCAACTGTTATGGAGGGTAAAGTAGGCTTGAAGGACTGCAGTGTCACGTGACGATTTAAAACAAGACCACAAGAGGTCACAAGATTTGCGCATAGTCAGGATTTCAGGGCTGATCGAAGGATGATGAGTGTGCTTTACTCTGATGGTTTTTTTGAGGGGGGCATAAATATTCCACACATTTACAAAAATGGATGTGAACTGTGTTAGTGCAGCGTCAACCGATAGGGAGGAGAAAATGGGTGACCATTCGGCTGTTGCCAGATCATGGAGTAGTTTGCTCAAGTCAAGGGATCTGAGGGGTTGGTGCTGGATATATTTTGTAGGGTTTGGGTGGTATGGATCTCCCTGATGCAGAAGGTGGGGCAGTGGTCACTGAAAGCATTGGGTAGTATGCCAGTAGAGGATATGTGGTGGGGTCTGCTACCAACAATCACGTGCCGCAGGAGAAGGTGTCAGCACTGTAGATCAGAATGCTTCGTAAATTGGTTCTGCAACTCTAACCTCGATACCCTCTGTCTGCTGCACTAGACTTCTTTCACTATGCATTCTACTCCTTTTGTCCTTGCCTTTCTTGTTTCTGTCTTTGACTTTCTAGCCTTGGATTCTCTAATCCCCCCTACTAGACCCTCCATCTCCCTATCTGAGTCCCATCACTATGATTTCACTTTCTCTAACACAATGATTGCTGCTGCATCGACCTATATCCCTAAGCTATGTAACTGTCCTAGGCTTCCTGGCTTCCTCACTAGGTATCTCACAAAGAAGAGATACATCTCTGCCTCCCAGTTGCCCATGGCAGTTGTGATAGCTACCATCTGGATTACTGCCCTCACCATATCCCTGTCAGGTGATGTTGAATTCTATCCAGGACCCTTGTCTTCTCGGACCACACCTAATCTAGCTCGTTCCTACTCCTGGTCCCAAGTCCACGGCTTGAATATAGCACATTTTAATGTCAGGAGCTTGATGGTCAACCTCCCAGAACTCAAAGCATGGGCATCACTTCACAACCCAGACATCCTGGGCATCTCTGAAACATGGTTAACACCCTCCATTCCAGACAATGTGTGCTCCATTGCCGGGTACAGCATACTGAGTGTTGACTGCCCTTTGCCCAAAAGGGGGTGGGAACTTGATCTATTTTTTAAGCCCCACCTTAATCTCACTCTCTTGCCCACTCCCACTTTTCAATCCTGTGAACTTCTTCACTCATTGCTGCTACTTGGTGGAGCAAAAAACCTGCACATATTATGTGCTTATATTTTTATTTCACCAGGAAAAGCACACTGAACAACAAGTTGCTCATCTCCCGGTGCATCCTGGAGGAGGGGGGTAGTGGAACAGCAAAATGTACAACTGAGATTTTAAACAGAACAGGGTTCCACAAGGTACAGTTGAATGAACATAAACAGAATAATAGATAAATGTGTATTAAACGGCAGTAATACCATAGAGAGGTTTTGGGGACGTGGAACCTCAAGAGTGAAGCTCAAGAGGTCCTAAAGTCCCCAAAACCTCAAGATGGTATTATTGCCTTGTAAAACACTTATCTTTCTGTTATTTTTTGTAATATAGGGATCCATTGATAATACTACAGTTGGAGATGACCCTTGAACTATAGTATTATCAGAAAAAATGATAGTATTATCACTTTTTAGGATAGTATTATTGAGAGCAGTGATGTATTACTGGGAAATTTTGTATAACTTAGTAAAGTATTATTGAGACTTATCCATATATTATATTACAGTAACACAATACAATTATAGAAATAACACAATGTGGCAGGACATAAGTGCTAGAAGTTGTGATAAACTCAGGTACTGGAGGAGAGGGGGTTTCCCTGAGTAAGATAGTCAGAGTATAGCAGCAGCTGATTCGGCTGATTGGCTGCAGCTGCGCAGACAGGAGAGCTTTAAAAATAGGAAGGAAAAGCCAGCAGGCAGTTGCTGTAGGGGTAGAGGGCTGACAAGCTGCTTGGATGTGTTCCAGAACAGGAGTCCCTTAAGCAACCCTCAGGAGATTGGTCTCCTGAATTAGGCCAAAAAGAAAAAAGTTATTTCCATTGTGAGTTTTCCATTTTACTGTTTGTGTTCTTCCAGAAGGTCTAGCCTTCTGGAAAAGGGGGGTTTCTAGTTAGGGTTAGGAATTGTTTAGTCAGTGCTCCCACCCGGAGCTAGGCCTCTTTATTTCTGTTTTTGTTTCATTTTCCCAATTGGGGCTTAAAAAGGAAAAGGGCAGAAGCCCAAAGTTCTGTGTCACCAACCATATTAAGAAAATAAAAATATACCTGGTTGGTTTGATGTTAACAAACTGGTCTTCCTGAGACTCCTTAACTACCGCAAAGCTGATCCTGAGTCCCGTGGCGAGGTTGCGCCTTGTCACAAAGTGTATAGCAGGAGCATAAATTCATGATACATTTATTTGTTTAAAAATGCTGTATACAATACATACAACTGAGACTGTAAACAGTACAGGGTTCCAAAAGGTTCACGGAGATGAACATATTACAGTAATACAATACAATTATAGAGATAACACAAATGTGGCAGGCCACAAGTGCTAGAAGTGTACAGCAGTAGCATACATTCATGATACTTTTGTTTGTATAAAAATGTTGTAGGACACGTAAGTGCTGAGGGGGTTGAGGAACAGTTGCAGTTGTTTTGACTGTTGAAGGGGGAGGTACAGAAGGAGGGAGGAAAAAGGAGAATGGGCAAGGGCAGGAGAGTAGATAGCAAGTGCCTAGCCTGGGTCACTGCCTGTACTTGAGAAGAGGGGAGAGAAGTTAGGGACAGCTGCAATATGTTGAGAGGTAGTTATGTAGAGCTAGCGAGATGGAGTAGGTGGAAGAAGAGTGCCTGATTTGGGGAGGAAGGGCATTACAGAGTTTGGGGAGGCGGTGAGAGAAGGCTGTCTGATCTGTTGTGGTAGAGTGCTAAGGGACTATGAGTGTGTGAGACTCGTAGGATCTGAGGGAGTGGACTGGTGGGGGAGTAATGGAGAGGGTAGAGGAGAGATAGGAGAGGAGGGATCCAAACCAAAATTTAGAAGCAAATTTGGCAGTATGGAGGAGACTCCTATTTTCGAGAGAGAGAAGGGCCAGAGAATAGTAAAGGTCATAGAGATGAATAACGGGTAGAATCAAGGGCAAAGCGACAGAAGGAGTTGAAGAGGGTGTCCAACCTGGTTAGGGAAGTCTTGGGAGCAGCACTACAGACTACATCGCAGTAGTCAAAAATAGGGAGTATCATCTTCAGAACAAGCTTTTGCCTTGCTGATAGAGGTATACAATTAATGGTTTCTGTAGAAGGCACCAAGCTTGGGGTGCAGTTTTTTTCAGAATGGCATCAACATGTCCAGAGAATTTGAGGTGTTGGTCAAGTCATACCCCTAGATATCTGAAGGAGGAGGTGACCTCTAAGGTTGTCCCATCAAGGGTGTGGAACGAAGGCAAGGATGGTAGCCTAGAGTGTCTCTGCCTAGTGCCAAAGGTTATGGAGACAGTCGTCTTAGCATTGAGGAACAGCTGATGCGATCAGAGCCAGTGCTGAAGTTTGTCAAAATCATGCTGTAGTCTGGTTGATACATAGCAGGGGGACTGGCCTGAGGTATAAAGCACTGTCTTCCGCATACATGTGTATGGATGATGAGGTGCAGACAGAAGGGAGATCATTTAAGAAAATGGAGAATAGTATGGGTCCCAGTACTGAGTCTTGAGGCACACCAATGAGGATCAGTAGAGGAGGTGATAACGTAATCCAGTTGTAATAGATTGGGTTCTACCTGTAAGGTAGGCTCTGAACCAAATAGTGGCAGAGTCAGTCGGACCAGCTGAGGTGAGGTTGGTAAGAAGGGGGAGTGGGAGACCATGTTGAAAGCCTTTGCAAGGTCAACAAAAATAATGGATGTTATTAGGCCCCATCCCTTCCTGAGAGAACAGAGTCAGTGAGTCTAAGCAGTGAAGTGGTGGTGGAGTGGTTCTTCTGAAAACCAGATTGAAAAGGTGAGAAGAAGTTGAAGTCAGAGCGTAAAGAAGAAAGTTGAGCAAGAGCCAGATACTCTCAAAGCTTGGCAAGGGTGAGGAGGAAAGAAATAGGATGATAGTTCCAGGGAGAGGAAGAGCCACCATCCTTATGTAAGGGGAGGACTACTGCTTGTTTCCATTTC
Organism: Neoceratodus forsteri; assembly: GCA_016271365.2. NCBI lineage: Eukaryota > Metazoa > Chordata > Ceratodontiformes > Ceratodontidae > Neoceratodus > Neoceratodus forsteri. The sequence continues at coordinate 469,921,756 of CM028137.1, forward strand.
ACAGGGATGGCCGCTGTAGAGAAAGAGAGACTTAGGAGATTGCAGAGGGGAGTGGACATGGCAGTGGCAGTTAGGTAGAGAAGCTTGGGAACTAGACCATCCGGTGAGTGGGGTTTGGAGCTAGGAGACCATCCAGAGTGTCAGAGGGAGATATATTTGAGAAGGAGAAATGAACAGCATGGGATGGAGTGCTAGGGACAGAGGGGTAGAGGTGGGGTTTGGGGAAATGGAGGACAGAAGGGTTCATGCACAGGAGGTAAAAAAATAGTTAAGTTCAGTGGCTACACTAAGAGGACTGGAAATTAGAGAGTTATTGATATTGAGGAGGGTGGCAGGTTTGACAGGGGAGTGGATAGGGAGTGGATTACTTTCCAGAGTTTGGAAGGGTTGTTGATATGGTTCTAGAAGGTTGAACGGACATAATTAGCCTTAGCCAAGTGGGTGGCTTTTGTGCATGCGTTCTTGGGGGTGCTGTAGGATATGCAGACTTCAGGCAACTTGGTGGCTTTGTGGAGTTTCCAAGCAGTGTCCTGGGCCCATTGGCATCCCAGCAATTCAGGGGAGATCCAGGGGAGGTGATTTCTCCTCACTCTGGTGTGTCTCAGCATGCCTATATGCCTCCTAAGAAATGCATGCCTGGGCTAACGGAATTAGTGGTCCATCTCCCAATGGCTGTTCAAAAAAACAAAGGCATTATCATGGGAGATTGTAATGTTGACTGGCTTTGGCGCAATGCAAAAAGCCTTGAATGCATCATTAGCAAGGCCCATCTCTTTCAACTCATTATTGCCCCCATCAGGCACTCCAGTAAAGGTTCCCACCATACCCTTCTTAACTGGATGCTAAAAAATAGGAAAGATAGGATCACTACAACCAGGGTTCTTGAGGATTCAATCAGTGACCACTCCCCAGTTTACTGTGTTTGGGATACTATTCCCCCATTCCTGCCCTCCCAAGGTTATTAATATTACAGATTTCTCTGCCTTTAACTCACATGACTTTCCTGAAGACCTCGTATGTGTTGACTGGACTCCTCTCTTCCTCAAGTGACGTCAGCTTCGCCACTGAATACCTTGTCTCTACCATTGTCTCCCTTCAACAGATATATTCCAACCACTAGACACAGGGTCAGGGGATTGCCCACCAAATAGTTAAATTGCTCCCTCCTCTCCATGCTAAAGGCCAGAGATAAGCAGTGGGCTAAATATAAATCCTCCTCCTTGCCAGTGGACCTGGTAATTTATTGCACCTTGCAAAATACCTGTAAATGTGAAATCTGATTGGCTAAAGGCCGACACAACTAAGACCACCTTGCATCCCCGACCAATGACCCAAAGAAATTTGTCTCATATCAATTGCCTATTAGGAAAAAATGGAATTCAACACCCCCCCCCCGTGAGTTGTCAATTAACAATGTTAGCTGCAATAACCCCACTACTATTGCCAATGCCTTTAATTCCATTTACTCTGATTTATCTTGCTATTAATCCCTAATGACCCACCCCACCTCTGTTACCCTTACCACTTTCCAGACTTCTGCTTCTCCCCTGCACTTTTGCTCAGCTTTGTGTCTTGATGTCCTGTGTCTCCTTAAAACTATTTCACCATACAGGTGTGCAGGCCCTGATGGGATAGAACGTAAAATACTTAAATTAGCTGCCCCTCTCCTCACCACCCCAGTCATGTGTATTTTTAACTTATCCCTCCTCTACTCCACAATGCCCACCATTTGGAAGTCTGCCAGGATTGTTCTGGTGTTTAAAAAGGATGACCCTAAATCTATCTCTAACTACTGCCCTATTGCCATCCTGCTAACCATCAGTAAACTTCTGAAAAGCTTGTACAATCCAAGGTCTCTGACTATTTACTAAAATCTAGTCTTCTTTTCTCTGCTCAGCAGTTTTTGGCCTGGTCACAGCACTTCCACTGCCCTCACGCAGCTCACTAGTGATGTCAAATCCCACCCACATGGATAATGGTCTGCTTACTGTAATTATGCCACCTTCATTGACTTAAAGATGACATGAAAAGAAGATGCGCAGCCTGCTCCCATCCCCACATACCTTTCAATGCAGCTGTGGGAGTCAGGGGCTGCTATTATCATAATTTTCAAATCAACATTGATACTTTAAAAAATCTGCCAAAACTTTAAGCTGAAAGCAGAAGCGCCAAGAGGGTTCCGATTCAGCAGGAGCATGTAGTCATGGGTATTCCACCCATTCTGTGATGTATCAAACGCTACTGCCCTTACTGTAGAAGCAGTGGTGGCAACTTAATATATTTATTTTATTGCTTCCACGGGGGTCTTGATAGTTGAAACATTATTTATGGCAACAGCCTGCAGGCACAAGACTAAGAATGATGTTTGTGTAACTCTTTAGGGTCTTTGTAATTACTGTTTGCTCTAAATATCTGTATCCAGTTCTTTGTACTAATGCATTGTTACCTGTAATTTGCTCTCCTGGGTCATGCCCGAAAATAGACAGATTTTGCCTAGTGCACTTTCTCGATAAACAAAAGCTAAATAAATAAATATACCCCCAGGGTCTAGCACCATCAAGGTGAGGTGCCTCTTGAATTTGGTGCTGGAAAATGGCAGGGATGTTCTCTTCCTGGTGGGGGATTTCAACATGATTTATTCCAATGCATGGTACATCTCTAATCCTAGCCCCTAAGTCTTTCACCTGCAAACAAGGTGTGTATTTCACTCATTAAGTCATATGTGTAACCAGGTGTCGGTATAGGGTTTGTTGTTATTTACTGCCTTGTGCCTCCATTTTGTAACCCACTACTTGTCTAGCCTGGGTTCAGGGAGAAAGCATTCACTTGGCATCAGGGCTAGGTTTGCACTTCTGGACAGGGGCACCCAAGTAATTCCGGACACAGGAAGCAAACACTGATAATGTCCAAACCAGGAGTGGGATTCTAAAGTGGGGCTTTTATTGACTTTAACACAAGAATACAAAGCAAGATGGACCCCCACAGGGATACACTCACTGGTTATGAAGATCTATAGAGGTCAGAACACATCTTCTTCATCATCACATAACCCTCAGGTTCTGAACACAATGGGTTCTCAGCCCGAACTGGTATTCTCTCTCTCTCTCTCTGGATTCTCTGGCATGGCTCTCGGCCAGCACTAGTACACATTTCCATATGGCATGGATCTTCTGTTGGTGGCTCCCTCAACCACCCATGAGCACTTCCTAGCTCTAAAGGGAAAAACACACATCCTTAATCCCATGTCTGGGTACTTTCTGCGGACACTGGCCAAGTGTCTGGGAGAAAGCTATAGGTGCCCAAAGTGAATCTGTAGAGGTAAATCTGGTTACTCCAGATGGGGGGTCTCCCAACTCTTGTCCCCAAATCCATATCAGGACATTCATTTGGAGTCAACACCTTTCCTTTGAACTCTCTGTTTGTAGAATGCTATCTCGAAATGCATATCACATTTAACATTCTGCTTTCTAGGTAACTGGTGTCCTGACTTGCAACGTTCTTTAAGTGGCTATGTCCATCCTGACCCCCACTGATTAGATGCATTTCAAGCCTTCAACATAATTTAACCCCCTTGTCACCCGGGGTTGCTAGAATCCCACTTAGATCTAATGGCAGGCAGGGAAAGGCAGCTTGTGAGACACCAGTTAAATGGGTTTCACACTGTCTCACTCTGTCCTTAGTCTCAGCTGAGCTGGAGGGATGACATCATTTAGAATTCTCACAGCAGCATAAGCCACAGTGGAATGTTGTTTTCAAAGTTAGTCTTGGGCAGTTTGTAGTGGAAGGAGGAGGTGCACTGCAGTTGGCAGCCCCTCATAGTGCAGCTCTGTAATAGAGCTACCACAAAAAGAGGGTGAGTGTTCTTGCCCTAGAGAAGGACACAGAAGAAACTAATAGAAGTGGTTGAGACTGTTCCCCCATTTGTTCCAGTGTCCCATTCCTGAGATGGATGGGGGGGACAAGACCAGCTTTTCAGGGGCAATCCCCTGGCCCTGCTGGAAGAAGGAAAGTTGCCTGATGAGAAGATTTGTGCCGAGGTACCAAAAGTGTGTTTTTTCTGTGAGAGAAGCCCTGGGGCACCTGCGAACCATGGTAAGCCAGCTCTGTCAGAGAGTCCATGTTTTCACCGAGACAGTTGGGTAAAGTATCTGCTACTGTAGGGTCAGAAAAGGAAAGCCAAGTACAATACTTTACATATGAAAGGGTACTGTACAACTGCTGAGGGATTTTCACCCCTAGGACTGCCATTCCACACACTATTCTTCTGTCCACTCAGTCTGTGCGGCTATAGACGATAGTCATACTCATCCAGAATCCCTCAGATATGTAGTTTACTGTAGGATAGGGGAAATCTTGATATCTGACCATATCCTAATCATGACTTATCTTAACCTGGACAGTGAAATTCTCTGGACACAGTGGCATCTTAATGGCTCCTACCTCTGGTCAGAATTCTGTAAATTATTAGCAGATAAAATTCCCGAAATCAATGCACAAAACTAGGGAGGGGACAATTAGAGGTGGTGTTGTGGGACACCCTTAAGACAGTATTGAGTGGTTACATAATATACTTTTGTGCTAGAAAGGCAAAGGAGCTCAACCAGAGATTGGTGGATCTTCAGGATACCCTGCATTTCTTCCAGCAGATGCTCATACAGGGGTATAAGTCCATTAAACCACAGCTGAACAAAACCTGGCAGGATACAGATCAATAGCTGCTGGAGAAAACTGACATGGCACTTCTGTTACTCCGTCCCAAATATTATGAGGTGGAGCCTTAGGCTACCAGTGTACTGGCACACCAAGTCCAGTTGGGCTACCTGTGTACTGGCACACCAAATCTCGAGGCAATGAATAAAGGCAACAGTTGCCCAGTGGAAGTACCCTACCACTGTGCAATGTCTCTGGAAAACTCATAACATGGTTGAAGCCTTTCACCAATGTTACACCTCACTGTATACTCCAGATGGACTGCACAATCTGAAAGCCACTAAAGAGTTCCTAGCTCCATTGACTCTTCAACAGCTTACCAAGGACCAGATAGAATTAATGACTAGCTCCATAAAAGCCCTGGGGTTAGACGGTGACCTTATCAGGGCCCGCACTCAAAACACCCCGGGTTCAGATGGTTACAGCTCAGACACAAAGGGAAACCCTAGGAGGCCTACGGCAAGTGTGGTTCGGCCCCTAGCCTTACTGTCTGCTGAGCTTCACTGATCTTCACCGACTGGAAAAGAGACCTCCTTTCCTCCAGTCTCTGGTTGTGCTACTAAGTGGAAAACCTTAACAAACTGATTATTTTTTCTGCAGGAAGGAGAAACAAAGGTTTCTGCCGACTGAAACTTTACAAGCGGAACTCACAGCAGCATAGCTGCATCCAGGTTCCACCTAGTCAGCGGCTTCTACTCTTGTCAGTGGCTTCTGCTGCAGTAGTTCCCTGTGCACTCCAGCATTTGAGAAGGGCAGGTATTATCCTGCAGCCAGTGGATCAGTCCTCTCTTTTGCAGCAGCAGAGATTTGGGATGCACGGAGCACAGTCAGGGTTTTTTTACTGCAAGCAGCGGGGACTCCACAGAGCTATTCTGAGCCTAAGGACAGAACAGCTGAGCTACTAACCAGATTCCTTCTTACCTTGCAGGAGTACAAGCTAGACCTCATCTGTTCAACAGCTACCTGATTGTTTTCTACAGCATACGGAGAACAGTGGGATATGCTCACCCACCCTCCACCTAATCTCACCCTCCCACAAGTGCTCTTACTTTATAGGTGTGTAGCACCACTCACAACAACCTGATAGGAGGTAGTAAGGTGCAAAAAAACAAAAAATAATAAAAAAAAACTCACTGTTCTGTTTTCTGTTTCATCCACACTTCCTCCCAAGAAACATGAATCATCACTATCTCTAGACTAAAATAAACAACAACAAAATCTGGTCAGAGCTGATATGGCTATGGATAGCCTTTGGGATGCTTTTACCCATTATTTCTAATAAATCTGAACAATGTAGATCTGTGGAGAGGCAGTTTCAATGTGGTCTTTCTTTTACACATTTTCCCAATGTGTCTTCCTAGAATATGCCTGCTGATTGCTATATATTTAGCCTGAATAGTTCACAGAAGAAATGGCATCTTATTTTCAGTGAGGCTCTACATCTACACAATACTATGCTGCACTGTGTAAAATCAGAATGCACTAAAGACAATATTTTAAATGTGAGGGGATATATTAAGAGCCAGATCAATGCAAGAGCAGAAAGATGCATTGCACAAAGAGGGTGCGCCGGTCGGCACTGATACAATATTCAAAGAGAATGCACCACTGGTACAGGGTGTGCATACAGTGAAGTCCACCAGGATGAAGTGCAGCACTGCAGAATTCTACAGTTGAGTTACGGCAGCAAACAATGCAGTTTTTCAAAGGAGTTAATCCCTTTTGTCATACAGTAACCTGTTACACTGTGCTGCATCCTGGCGGGCTTCATCGTTCCTGTAGAAAATGTGACCCTAGACGGGAGTCACAGTGCAGGCTGCCATCAAGTCAGATGCACCGAGGGTAACCCCAACTGAATACCTTCCATGGGGAATGTGTGGCACATACCAATATGCGCTACAGCCCCCATGGGCAACATTCAGCCCAGGAATGCAAACTAACTAATTGAGCATGCAGGGCGCAAAGTGGCCTTAAGCATGCTCATTACCAGACCATTTGTATGATGGCTTGGGGATGCTCTCTCCCCAAGTCCTGACCCTGATCGCTTCCATGTGGGACAGGCCCTGAAGATTCTGGTTGTATAGTGACACCCCCCCACCCAGTCCATCAGCCCCGATCATACCGGAGACCAGAATCTATTGGATCCATATTGTAGGGACCACAATGCAATCCCTAATTTCACACAAATACACCTAGAGTCCATGTCCATAGTGTAGTGACCCCCGCTCGCCCTCAATGGTGCACAGGCACCCCCCTCCCTGCCCCCAGCCCACCCCATTGTGACTTCTGGCTCTGTAATTGTATTGTACTAATCTATTGGCAGGTGGTGGAGCACTCACAGTAGGATGTTGGAATGTGTTATACATAGACATGAGCTGTGTGTGGGTGGTAACACCCAGTGGCCATACACCTAAGGCACCCACATGCGGATCCACCATCCTGATGCCCTTCCACTGCTCAGTGTGGGTGATGGCCAAAGCTGTACCCACTCACACAGGTCCCAAAACAGGCATATTACAGTTGACCTCCCATTCATTTGTACAATTGGGGAACTGCGGATGAACTATCCATAGCCTGAAGCATACACTGCAAATGGTATTACAGGATACTGCACCCCATGGCACCCTGGATACCTCAGCAGTCTGGAGGGTGGCACGTTACACAGGGGAACAGGGAAGAGTGTGGACTTGAAGCAGTATATGACAGCAGGAAGATACAGTATCAGCAAAGCATGCATTACAGGTATGTAAATTCCCTCTTCAGTTTGCCAGGGACGTACACACATCTGCATACACTGGTGGATCCACAGCTGGTGTGGTGCCTCAATGCATGGTATAGCCAGTTGGGTCATTCCAGACTGCAGGTCCCCATTCGGGTTCAGTGCAGTCAATGGCTGGCCATGGCAGGGTGTGGAGGGCAGTGTCAGTCTTTGCAACAGGTTGGGTATGGGGGAGTGAGAGTGTCTGTGTACAGGGGCAGTAGATGGGAGTCCTCTAGACTATGGCTATGGACCATGGTTTCCTCTGGTGTGATCAGGTCCTGGGGGGCCCTACACTGTGGAGCTCTTCAGGGATGGAGTTGGCTAGATTGGGGATGGAGAGGGGATACCTCTAGGTCACCAGGGCTACTAGGCTGTTGTGCACCTGGATGCACATCTGCAGCCTGCCTGTGGGTGGCTGGCCGGGTTAGGCCAGCTATTTGTGGCCTAACTGTGTGCTCTCAACTGTGAGGGGCACATTCTCACTGGATATGCTGCAGCATGGCATATGCATGGGATTGCCCCCTTGACTTAAACAGCATACCATTTGTGTGTGCCCCAGCCTGTTCCCTTGTGGCCGGTGCATCCCACACATTTGAATATCGTGCTGCTGTGCATTGTTGGAGTTATGTGGCACATCTCCATTTTCCACCAGAATGCTCTGCGTATCTCCTTTGAATACAGGGGCCTGGACTAGGTACCCTGAATATATACATTATAAAAATGGTAAAATCATGACCCCACTGAAAACAAGATATCACATCTAATCTGGGACAGCATGAGTAAATCCTGTACAGAAATGTGTAAATGAATATCCCTGTGACAATGAGATGTATCATCTCCTCTGCCCTATCCAGGATACAAAATATAGGACAAGAAATATTCAGTGCCCTCAGAGCCAATTAACCATTACCCTATAAGAAACCTTAATTTTCCATGGCCAGGATATTCAGACTGCACCAGGCTGAGGCACAAGCCTGGGCACAGCACAACTGAGATGCGCCAGGGCATGGTCTGGGCAATATTAACGGTGCTGCACCAAGGCTCAGCACCGTCGAATATGGCACTGTAGCCACCCATGTTGCGCATGGTGCAGTGGCACTGCACCAGTGCAAGTGGCTAGAGAGGAGCAGGGGATGCGCCAGTGCAAGTGCGGGCGTGCTAGGTGCATGAACTGTGATATTCAGCGCTGTATATGCAAATGGAGCCATAATGCATGCAAGGCACAAATGGAGCCATTTGCATGTCATTATGGCCCCATTTGCATGCAGGTGCACTGATCCCCGGCAACTTGCACCTGGCACCCTGCCAGGCTGCAGCCATTGGGGACCGACGCCCCTTGCCCCCTCGGTGGCAATGTGCCCCAATGCCCTATCATGGGCTTTGTAAATGTCAAAGATGCCTGATGATCCAGTGGACCCTACTCCCTCGCCTGATTGCGGGTGTACTGAAAGAGATTCAGTCCCTGGTGGTCCAGTGGACCTGCCCCCCAGCCTGATCGTGGTCTTTGTATACTTAAAAGTATCCCTGATGGTCCAGTGGACCTGCCTCCCAGCCCAATCGTGGGCTTTGTAGACCTAACAGTATCCCTGGTGGTCTAGAGGACTGAATCCAGCCCGATCACGGGCTTTGTAAAATTAAAAGTTTCCCTGATGGTCCAGTGGACCGAATCTAGCCCGATCGTGGGCTTTGTAAAATTAAAAGTTTCCCTGGTGGTCCAGTGGACTGAATCCAGCCCAAATGTGGGTTTTGTAAAATAAAAAATTTCTCTGGTGGTCCAGTGGACCGAATCCCACCCAATCACGGGCTTTGTTAAAGAAGAATCCCTGGTGGTCCAACTGTCCCTCCCTCCCCACCCACCCACGCAGACCCACCACCCAGCCCCCCATCAGCGGTGAGCAGCAGCTCCCCACCTGCAAGCCACCCGGCTGCCCACCGACTGACAGCATACAGTACAGCTGTACTGTTGACACAGTCGATACGTGAATGGAATCCTTTCACATATTGGGACCATGTTGTACAATGCGGACTGCGCCATTGGCCCATGCTGTGAGCAATGGGGTTACAGCCATACTACATGCTGTCAGTCAGTGGGCAGCTGGGCGGTTTTGGGTTAGGAGCCGCCACCCGCCACCGATGGGGGGAGGGTGCTGGTCTATGGGTGGGTGGGGAGGAGGCATCAAGGACCATCAGGAAACTTTAATTTTACAAAGCCTACGATTGGCTGGATTCAGTCCACTGGACCACCAGGGATACTGTTAAGTCTAGAAAGCCCATGATCAGGCTGAGGGGCAGGTTCACTGGACCACCAAGGAATGATTTTATGTCATTAAGCCCATGATTGGGCGAGGAGATAGGGTCCACTGGACCACCAGGGATATATTACATTTACAATGCCTGCCATCAGGCGATGGGGGGGTGATGCCCGGCCTGTGTCTCAGGGGTTGGGTGGCCACCCACAGCAGGTGGCTGCCATGTTGCGCCCTGCAATATGGCAGCTCACCTGTGGGTGGCCAGTTCTTGCTCCAATTTTTTTCAGTGGATCTTTGTGCCCCCCTGTGCAGCTCAAGGTGGGTGTGTGCCTGCATATGCACTGCACATCCCAGGCTGAATATCGGGATGTGCTGAATATGCATGGGGACGCACCCCGCACTTGTGCCGCATACATTACTGGTTCACCCCGGCGCATCGGGATTTGCGCAGCGCAACATCCCCTTTTGAATATCGGGCCAGGGTGCATCGGTGGGTTGCATAAGGTGCAACACTGTTGCACCATGTGCAACCCCTGTGAATATCCCTGCCCATGTTTTTTCCCCACAGTGGCAGAATCAAATCCCTGTATAAATCCCTGCAAATTTTTCCATAAGCCACTGGCTCCTTATTTATGACTTTGTTCTTTATTTATTATATCAACAGCCTTTTATTAGGAAAAAAGCTCTGATTTGCTGCTCATTATTAATAGTATATGTCAAGATGGTCTTGAAATGATTTGGATTTATATGCTATGCATAAGGCATAATGGGGGACTATATGAAAAAAACAAATATCAAGTTCATTATTTCATGAACTGTACTCAAAATTAATAATCACAAGTCAGACGATCTTTCAAAAGATACCAGTAATGCCTGTAAACAAAGCAAGCAATAATACCAGACAGGGTGGGTGGTATTGGGCTATACCAGACTGCCCATGGGCATAATGAGGCCCGACTTGTCAGGCAGAGGGCCTTATAGCTCCTGGAAGGTCCGCAGAGCCCATACCACCAACCCTGGAGGGTACTATTGTGCTTAGAAAATGTAAAGAAACTCTCAGACAATGTTGCTTGAAGTTTTTAAATGTTACAACAATTTAACTATTTAGAACATATTTCTTCAGCTTTTGAGTAACAGTAGTCCCTTTTTAAGAAATATTAAAGGATAATAGCTGGAAGTCTGACATCTTTGGCAGTTTATATAATGTAGTGGTCTCTATGCTGTCTGTTTTTAAACTGATGGTTAACCTGATTTTTAAATAAGGGTATAAAGACAGTATGTGTGACTTTCCACCTTGTGCTGAACTCAGGACTGCCAGGTCACATTTTAGCTACAGTTATCTTTAATATAAAATTGCACTGCTTTTATATACTTTTTTTATGTGCTTTGACTTTGACATTTAGTACTGTTGTTAATAGTTAGTGTTTTAATGCTTGCAATCCGTGGTGCTTCAGTCAGGCAGCGCGTTACCACAGGCACCGATAATGTAGCATGAGAGGGCTGGTATTTTCTTGAGTTTCCATACCACAGATGAACGTCCATCTGTGATATGGTAAGTCAAGAAAATACTGCTAATCTCATGCTCAGTCATGGTCTCACTGATAACGTACTGCCACAGGTCTCACTGTCTCTGGTTTGTGCGTTGATGGGTTACTGTGGATGGACACTGTTTTTCTCTGCCCAAGTAAGGCATTTTTTTGTGGTTTTGGGTTGGGGGAGCATGATGGCCAACTGCTATTCTTTTGGGCTATCTTGGTGATTGGGAGAAATGGTGGGTGTGTTTTCTTAATGTTCGGGGTGCCCAAGGATTTTCTTAGAAGTAGGCTCTTTTTCTGAAGCAGGCTGTATTGGAAACTAAATGAATCTTTCCCCACGGTATCAGCCAATGAGATTCATTTATTTTCCGAGACCATTTTCTAATTTTTTGCAAATAAATTAGAGACATTTCTATATCTATACTTCCTCCTCCTTGTCACCTGAACTATGTCAGTTTCTCCCGTACTGTGTCCTCACCCTAAACTTCCTCTGTTCCTTTTCTCACTCATTAAAGCACGTATTTCCTTGCAAACCTCTCCAAACCTATTGTTTATATTATATGATGCTCAGTCTCTTTCCTTATTAATCTCTCACTGTTTCTAGACAAAGCCTCCGCTTGCTTATGTATTGCTACTGCCACTGTAAAACTTACCTGTTACTTAACCCGAATGTTTTATCCTGAAATACAGTAATGTTCTACCTACCATTAATGTTACCTGTTTTTGTCATAATTTGTCCAGTTGTCCATGACGTGGGACCTTTGTAAAAGAGCCATATTGGCTCAAAGGTGTAACCCAAAACATAAATAAATAAAAAATAAATACATTTTATATATATATATATATATATATATATATAAAATAACATTTGTATATATGTGTATATGTTATTTTTGAATCTTATAGTTGTTAGTTTTCAGATAAATTCTTATATACTTTTTTCTATCCACCTGATGGAATCGTGAATGAGTTAAGTAAATGTTGTTATTTTCTTTAAGGCCCTGATCCAGCAACTCAGTAAATACACACTGGCCCAGATATTCAAAAGGGTTGCACCATGTACAACCCAGTGATGAGCCCCGACACGAAATTCAAACGGGGATTGTGCCTGGCACAAATCCCGATGTGCCGGAGCGCATCAGTAATGTATCTTGATGCAGGTGGGGGCATGCCCATGCATACTCCGCACATTCCGATATTCAGCCTGGGATGTGCTGAGTCCATGCATGCGCAACCCCTACTTGTGCCGCACACAGGTGAGCCCCCCAAAAAAAGGAACAAAGGCTGACCACCCACAGGTGAGCTGCTGTATTGCAAGGCGCAACATGACAGCTGCCACCTGTGGGTGGCTACCCGAGCTCCGGCTACACCTCCGTGGTGGTGCCCCCCATGCCCGATCATGGGCATCTGTTCAAAATCATAATGTCCTACCTCCCTGGTGGTTCAGTGGACAGCTGTCAGCCCGATTGCTGGCATTAGTAAAGATAAAACAATGTCTTATCTCCCTGGTGGTCCAGTGGATCGCTGTAAGCCTGATCACGGGCATTAGTAAAGATAAAACAACGTCTTATCTCCCTGGTGGTCCAGTGGACCACTGTCAGCCTGATCGTGGGCATTAGTAATGATAAAACAATGTCTTATCTCCCTGGTGGTCCATTGGACCTCTGTCAGCTCAATCGCAGGCATTAGTAAAGATAAAACAACGTTCTATCTCCCTGGTGGTCCAGTGGACTGCTGACAGTCGATCGCAGGCATTTGTAATGCTAAAATTAAGTCCTATATCCCTGGTGGTCCAGTGGACTGCTCACAGCCAGATCGCGGGCATTAGTAAAGGTAAAACAACATCCTATCTCCCTGGTGGTCCAGTGGACCGCTGAAAGTCCGATCATGGGCATTTGTGATGCAGAAATTAAGTCCTATATCCCTGGTGGTCCAGCTGTATGCCCCTCCCCACCTGCCCACTAAGCTCCACTACCCCACTCCCCCCGGTCAGCTGCGGGCAGCAGCACCCCACCTGCCTCCCACCCCACCGTCCACCGACTGACACCATAGGTAGGGCTGTATGCCCATTGGTCCACACCATGAGCCAATTGGTGTACAGCCCTACCTATGGTGTCAGTCGGTGGGTGGTGGGGTAGCAGTGGGGTGCTGCCCCCGCCGCTGACCGGGGGAGGCAGTGGACTCAGTGGGTGGGTGGGAGGGGGTACGCTGGACCACCAGGGCTATTGAAGTCATTATTTTTATTACAAATGCCAGCAATCAGGCTGCGAGTGGTCCACTGGACCACTAGGGAAATAGGACTTAATTTTTGCATTACAAATGCCCACGATCTGGCTGTGAGTGGCCCACTGGACCACCAGGGATATAGGACTTAATATTTGTATTACAAATGCCCGCGATTGGGCTGTCAGCGGTCCACTGGACCACCAGGGAGACAGGACATTGTTTTATCTTTACGAATGCCCACGATCGAGCTGCGAGCAGTCCACTGGACCACCAGGGATATAGGACTTAATTTTTGCATTACAAATGCCCATGATCAGGCTGTCAGCAGTCCACTGGACCACCAGGGCTATTGGGCTTCATTATTTTTATTAAAAATGCCCACGATCGGGCAGAGTGGCGCATAGCCATGCTGTGCAGGGGGCGTCGGTCCCCAACGGCTGCTGCCTGGAAGGGTGCCAGGTGCAAGTCACCAGGGATCGGTGCACCTGCATGAGAATGGGGCCATAATGACAAACAAATGGCCCAATTTGTGCCTTGCATACATTATGGCCCCATTTGCATGTGCACTTTTGAATATCGCGGTTGCTGTGCATAGCGCAACGGAACTTGCGCTAGCGCATCCACCTGCTCCACTCTGGCCACTTGCACTGGCACAGTGCCACTGCACCATGCACACTGTGGGTGGCCAGGGTGTGATATTCAATGATGCTGTGCCATGGCGCAACTACGTTGAATATCGCCCAGTCAACGCCCCTGTGCTGCCAAGTTGTGCTGCGCCCAGGCTTGCGCCAGAGCTTGGCGCAGTTTGATTATCCAGGCCACTGAGTATAGCATAGTATAAAATGACAAAAAATAGTCTTCTGTTTGCAGCTGTGTGATCAGGAATTTCAGCTGTTTTTGTTACATTTATGTTGATCTAATAAAAGGTATCAAAACATTTGCTTCTGTAACACTCATGGTGTGTCAGCAGTTAATTCATTAGATGAGGTCTCTCTTGCAAGGAATTTAACTGTTTCCCCACCCTCCCAAATACACACACACACACACACACACACACACACACACACACTTTTGCGTACACACACACACATTTACTATAAGAGATCTCAGTAGCCCCTATCTGTTATGTTTGGGAAGCATGCAGCCCTTAGTGTCAAAAATAAATATATATATTTTATCTGGATGGTTCATTGAAGACCTGGCATTTTATCAGTTAGGTCTTGAAAGTTTAAAAAACAGTGTAAATCTTTACAAACTTTGTTGAGAAAGGGTAACATTTATGGGGTATGAATCTTTCTTGAAAGATATTCATCCCCAACTGAAGTTAGTAGCAAAACATGTTTAAATGCTAGGCATTTAAATTTGCAAGCTGTTCCATTTCAAAGGGGTAAACAAATCTCCAGTTTAATAGACAGCCAATATTTAACAAGCTGTTTCGGTTTCATAATGGCCATCTGATAAACAGCTTGGACTTAAGTCTCTAACATTCTAAATAGAAAGAAGGGTTTATTTTATTTCAGCTGTCATAGTGATTTGTCGATGTGGATACATTGAAAAGTCCAAAAAATGTGTTCCACAAAACTCCATTTTCAAGCTACAGATAGCAAAATGGCTGTAGGCTCCACCCACAGCTATATAAATGGACCTTGTCAGTTGCAAAAACTGCAGTACACTGTACAATAGGATCTACAAATGGCAACCAGGACCCACTGTGCATGTTGCACCATAGCAGATCTTGTAGCCCAACTACAGGATGCTTGGACTATAATATATGATCTCCAGTACAGAGAACTCTATAGCACACCTCCTCAACCTCCCCACCACCAGTACCAGCATGTCAGCCAGGGGACAGGACTTGAGGCAGGGCCCAGAGACTGGCAGGTGGTAAGGAAAAAGAGGCATCATAGGAGGCAAAGGAAGGAAGCCAAAAACCAGGAGCATTTCCCTGCCATCCAAACAAAAAACAGGTTTGCTCCACTGCTACCAACCATAGACAAAGTAATATAAGGTAAAGCAATCAAAGCACCAAAAAGGCTAACTCACTAATTAAAATCAATACAAACTATGATAAAAACAAAAATACTAATACTCAAAATATAACCAACAACAATACCAAAACCAAATGCAATAACAACCAAAAATACTAAAACTCAAATTAAAAATTACACAAATATAAACAAAAGCAAAATTCTCATAATCGGGGATTCCATGATCAGAGTAGTGGAATACCACCTAACACAAGATGTTAAAAGCGACATCATGGTCTACCAGGAGATTTTGCAAGTAGGGATACTACACGCATAAAGACAACTGTACAGGAATCAGGGGATGTTACACATATAACAATACACCTTGGTACCAATGACTTGGCAAATCACACAGTTCAGGAGGCCAAGAAACACTTTGAGGACCTGGCCAACAAACTTTCTTCCCTTCCATCCAAATTAGCCTTCACAGAAGTGCTGCCAGTGTGGAAAAAAGGAAAATGCACCAAGCAAGTCAGAGAGATTGAAGTAGGTGAATTCAACTCATGGCTGCGTGATTGGTGCCAAAACAAGGGATACTATTACATAGGGAACTGTCACAACTTTTGGGAAAGAGCTTTTTTTAAGTACAATGGATTGCACCTAAACAGAGAAGGTGTGTGAGCACTTGGACAAAAATTTGATGTCTATACAGGTAGTTTAAACTAAATACAGCGGAGTATGATGCAGCTCACACCCCTGCCATCAGTGGGCTGGTCATCATTCCCCAAAATGCCAAATGCTTGCATACATCCTCAGAAAACAAATCAGAGCCAACATCCGCCCAAACCAGCAACCTCCATAATCACTTAGCCAGAAAAAGCAAACTGGAGCAGTCCAGGAAGAGGGCACAACCATGTGCCAAAGAGGATGTACATTCCTGGAAGGCATTGGTTGCAAATATTAGGAACCTAACCAACAAACTTCCTGAACTCACAGCCATCTTGGAAACAGAAAGGTTGGACTGGGTGGCTGTAACAGAAACATGGTTCATGGAAAACCACAGATGGGATACGGCTATTCCCGGTTACAATCTGTTCAGGAAAGATAGGCAGGGCAAAAAGAGAGGGGGGGGCAAAGCCATTTACATTCAGGAAGAATTAAAGCCACAGAAGTAAAAGGGCAACCTGGGGACTTTGAGTCACTGTAGCTAACAGTAGACATGGGCAAGGGAAAACCCCCTTCAGAATCAGTGTTGTGTACAGGCCCCCAAATCAAGGAGATAAAAAAGACAAAGACCAAATAGAGAAAGTCCACAAAATGTCTGATAAAGGCAAAACAATACTGGTGGGGGACTTTAACCTACTGTATATTAACTGGAGCACACTAACAGCAGGAACAACAAGAAGTAGGGACTTCTTAGTATCACTACAAGGTGCGGGACTGTGCCAGCTTGTTAAAACCCCAAAAAGGGGAGATGCCATTCTCCACTTGTCCTCATAAACTTGGAAAGGATCAAAGACATTGAAATGGGATGCCATATGGACAACAGTGACCATTGCATGGTAAGCTTTAAGGTAAACATAACACATGACACTAGCCACTCAATGATAAAGATGCTAGATTTCAGAAAGGCTGACTTCCAAAAAAATGATGAAAAACATAAGTAGTCAGCTAATGAAAACAGAGGTTGAGGAGGTGGAGGTCATGTGGGGGGACCCATTAGAGCAATAAAGACTGCCACAGATCAGTGTGCCAGATGGGTCAGAAAAGCAAAAAGAAATCCTCTATGGTTTTCCAAGGAAATGGCTACCACAGTCAAGGAAAAAAACAAGGCGTAGAGCATATACCAGGAAACCAAAACTAAGAAAGACTGGGAGTTGTACAAAGAAAAAATGAGAGAGGCTAGCAAATCAATTAGAAAGGCAAAAACCCAGACAGAGGAAAAAATATCAGAAGGGGCAAAGAAAGGAGACACATCATTTTTTAGATACATGAGAGAACATAAGAAGGCAAAAAGGGGATAGTAAAGATTGCTACTGAAGAAGAGAAATGCACCAAACATGACCCAGAGAAAGCTGAAATCCTCAACAAATACTTTTGCTCGGTATTTACCAAAGAGGACCCAGGGGAAGGCCCAGCCCTGAAAAAAAGCAACACCCCAGGATCAGAGGTAGACATGAGTCCCTTTACAGAAGCCGAAGTACGGGAGGTGTTAAATAAACTAAAGGCAGACAAAGCCGTGGGACCAGAAGTGATGCACCCCCGAATCCTTAAGGAACTGGGGGCAGAATTAGCAGCTCCTCTGGCACTTCTATTAATGAAATCCTTGAAGAGCGATGTGGTACCCGAAGACTGGAAAAAGGGAATAGTGGTTCCACTTCACAAATCAGGCAGTTGCATAGAGGCTAGTAATTACAGACTGGTGAGCCTCACATCTATAGTAGAGAAACTAATGGAGACACTACTCAAACAAAGGATCATAGCATTCCTCAAAACTAGCAGCCAACAAGACCCTAAATAGCACAGTTTCACAGCAGGTAGGTCATGCCAGACAAATCTGATCTAGTTTTTTGACTACGCTACAAAAATAGTGGATGACGGTGGGGCAGTAGATGTGGTCTACCTAGACATTAGTAAGGTCTTCAACTCGGTTCCACAGAGAAGGCTGGTAAATAACTTGACCACACAGGTGCTGGGCCAGAAGTAGTCAGATGGGTACAAAACTGGTTACAAGGCAGAACCCAGAGGGTACAGGTTAATGGAATGTAATCAACTGAAGGCAGGGTGACCAGCGGGGTGCCCCAGGGCTCAGTGCTGGGGCCTCTGCTCTTCAATGTTTTATAGCAAACATCACTGACAGACTGGAAGGGAAGGTGGGTCTGTTCGCAGATGACACCGAGGTATGTAACAGGGTGGACACCTCAGAAGGAGTGAGCAGGATGGAAGCTGAACTCAAGAAACTAAAAGAATGGTCTGGAGTGTGGCAGCTGAGAGTTAACACCAAAAAGTGCAAGGTCATGCACATAGGAAAGAAAAATCCAAAAAAGGAGTATTGCCTAGGAGGTGAAAATCTGGCAGCTCCAAACCAGGAACGAGATCTGGGAATCATAATGTCAGATGACTTGAAGATTAGCAAACAGTGTGAGAAGGCAACATTGAAAGCCAACAGAATGCAGAGCTGCATTGGGAGGGGAACCACGAGCAGGAGGAGAGAGGTGGTGTATATATCGCTGGTCAGGCCTCACCTGGAATACGGAGTCCAATTCTGGAGGCCTCACCTCTGGAAGGACATAGACCATGTGGAAACAGTACAGAGAAAGGCAACAAAAATAATTCCGGGTCTGCCGTACATGTCCTTTGAGAAAAGACTTAGGAAACTGAATATGTACTCCCTTGAGCAGAGAAGAGAGAGTGAGGACATGTTTGAAACATTCAAGTACATAAAAGGCATTAACAAGGTACAGGCACAGGAACTTTTTCACTTCAAGAAGGGCTCCAGGACCAGAGGACTTGACCTCAGGATGCAAGGAGGGAGGTTATCTATCAACACCAGGAAGTTTTTCTTCATAGAAAGAGTGGTGGATGCCTGGATCAGCCTACCACAAGAGGTTGTGGGGGTCAACATTGTGGGGGGATTCAAGAATGCATAGGATAGACACAAGGGAGCCCTGACTACAAAGGGCAACTAGAGTGTCAAAACAGGTCTAAAACAAATGGGCAGACTATAGGGACCTAGCTGTCTCCTTCTGCCATTAACTTCTATGTTTCTGTGTTTCTATGTTATACAATTAAGTGGGACCTATTAATCCCACAGCTGACAAGGGTATGTAATGAAGTCATGGCAGGCAGGAATATACCAAGTACCTGGCAATATACCATAATCTCAATTATTTCTAAGCCAGGGAAAGTCCCCACAGAGTATCAGGCTTACAGGCCGATATCAGTTTTAAATGCTGATTAGAAATTATTTATGGCTGTATTGGCCAACAGACTAGATCACCTCCTGCCATCACTAATTCACCCGGACCAAAAGAGAGTCCATCAAACTGAAGACAACACCCAGCACACCCTTCATGTTCTCCACCAACCACCTCTTTCTCCTCACCAGTCTTGATTTATTTTATTTTATCTGCACATCATTTTACAACCTTTGAGCCAGAGACTCATTCCCAAAGGTACCTCGTCACATAGAGGACAAATACAAATACAAACATTCTCGGTTGGATATAAGATACATAGTTTACAGGCTTATGTGATAATGAACATGACAAATATATACACAAGCATTATGGGTTCCAGGATGTGGGTTACATAGATAACAAGCACATGTGATAAAGACAATTATACAGATAAGCCAGTATGGTTACAATGGTGTATAGTAGCATGACAGTAAGAGCAGGCAACAGAGTAATAGCAGTTTAATCAGAAGTGGTACATACTTGCACAGAGAAAGGGCAAGCAACAGGAATAATGGCAGTACAAACAGAAAAAGGGTAGGGTTTAAAGAGGTGTGGTAAGGGTGCTGCCCAGCGGGCACTGTCAGTTCACAGAGTGTTGCACCTCAGATTATAGGCAGGTGCAGCTACGCCTGTTGAGTAGTTCGCTTCTGAGTGCAGTTTTGAATTTGGAAATTGTGTGGGCATCCGAGATGGGGAGAGGAGTGAGTTGTACCAGGATGGGGCTCTGTGGCAGAATGACCTCTGTCCAAGGGAGGTCCTAGATCTTGGTACCTGAAAAGTGGCCTTGCAGGAGGTCCTTGTACAGACCAAAGGTTGGGCTAGGTGGAGGGAGGCTGTCAGCCTGGGCGGGATAGCCCTAGAAGAGCTTTTTTTGGCTATTAGGCATGTTTGATATCGCAGTCGTTCGTCTAGGTTCAGTAGTGTTGCTGTATTATAGAGCTGGCATGAATGTGTGAGCCTAGGGGCCCCAGTGATTAGCCTGCACGTCTTATTTAGGATGAGGTGAATTTTATTGAGGGCAGTTGTGTTGGCAGCACAGTAGACTGGTAGTCCATAATCAACCAGGGATAATATAGAGGATGTCATTGCAAGCCGGAAGGCAGCGGGGGGGAGACAGTTTTTGTGGCAGTATAAGATACCTAGCCGCACATTTGTAGCTGAGGCAAGTGCATCAATGTGGGTGTGGTAGGTGAGGGCTGAGTCAAAGGTGACCCCAAGGTACTTGTAGGAGTGGACTTGCTCTAGTGGTTGTTTGGAGCAGGGGAGGATATGGAGTGGGAAGTTGCTGGCTTTGTTTTGAGGGTGGGCAAAGAGCATTGTTTTTGTTTTTTTGAGATTTATGACCAGTCTGTGCTCTTTAAACCAGGTTTCTCGGCATCTTTATAGGAAAGTTGCAGGGAGTCCTGGAGGGAGGTAGGGTTACGGTGGGTGGCAAAGATGATGGCATCATCTGCATACAGCAGAATTTTCCCAGTGCATGCACTGGGCAGGGTGTTAAGGTAGAGTGAGAAGAGTAGGGGTCCCAGGATGGAGCCCTTAGGAACCCCTGAGTGGATGGGACAAGTTTTGGAAAGTGTCCCATTAATTTTGACATGTTGGGAGCGGGCAGATAGGTAGCTGGTGCACCAGGTGAGTGGCCCAGTAGCGAAGCCAGTGCAGCAGAGGGCATTCAGCAAGAGGGGATGGGAGACAGTGTTGAAAGCCTTTGAGAGGTCGATGAACACTGCCCCGGCTAGGGAGCCAGAGTCCAGGGACGAGTGTAGGAATGTTGAAAATTCCACTAGTGCAGTGCTGGTACTGTGTCCTGCATGGAAACCATGCTGTTCAGGGCAGAGGATGTTGTGTTTGGTCATGTACTCAGTGATTTGTATGGCAACCAGTTTTTCAAGGGCTTTGGAGAGGGGTTGGAGTATGGAGATAGGCCGGTAGTTCCCGGCTGAGGACCTGTCACCCCCTTTGTGAATGGGAGTAACAATGGCAGTTTTCCATGCAGTAGGGAATTGCCCCAGGCAGAGGGATTTGTTGATAAGGCTGGTGAGTGGGGCAAGGGCCTGATACAGTACCAACCAGAGAATGCTGGGGTCCAGGGAGTTGTCGCCGGGACTATTGCTTTTTTAGTGCACGGATCAGCTGGGGTCTAGCTTCCTAGGCAGTTAGCCTATGTAGGTAGAAGCTAGGGTGTTGGAGGGCTGGGGCTGTAAGGGAGGGTGGTGGGTCAAAGAAATTATTGGGGAGGATAGAGCTGAGGCCCATAAAGGATGAGTTGAGGTAGTTAGTAATGTTTGTAGGGTCCGTAACGGTGGTGCCGTCAATGGTGATCTGGGATGGGGGAGGGGAGCGTGAGTACCCATTCAATTGTTTGACATTATCCCAAAACGTACAGGTACAGCCCCAGGAGGAGGTGAGGGTGGTCTGATAGTGGTCAGCCTTGGCTTTCCTGATGGCCCAAGTGCACTTATTCCATGCAGCGTTGTAGGCCTGTCTATCAGCCGGTCGGCCTGTTTCTGTTACAAGGTGCCATAGGTTATCCCTAAGCCTGAGCAACTGTAATAGGGCAGGAGTAATCCAGGGCATGTTATGTTTTCTGGTTCAGGCAGCCGTGAGGGGTGTGAAGAGGTCGCAGGCTTTGTTAAAGGTTTGGGAAAAGAAGGCAAGGGCAGTGTCTATATCAGGAGCGTGGTGAATGCGGGACCAGTTCGTTTGGGCAAGAAATTGCCTGAGGTTTTTCAGCCCACCTGGTCTGAGACACCGGTGGAGCGTGTGCTGGGCTGTGGGTCGTGGCGAGGTGGACACCCAGTGGAACAGGATAGGGGAGTGGTTACTGAGTGAGTCAGGGAGGACTTGGATGTCCAAAATTTTTTGGGGGTGGTTGATGATGATAACATCTAGGAGGGTGCTGGTACCTCTCTTAGGGTTAACTCTTGTGGGTTGGGAGATTAGTTGTGTCAGATCTATTGCAGCAAAGGAGTTCCAGGTGGTGGTGGAGGTGGGGCTGAGCCAGTTCACATTAAGGTTTCCCACCAGGACTTGTTCAGCCCTGTGAGGGAAGGTGGCAAGATAATCAGTTAAGGATAATAGTGCCAGGTTTTGGTTCTTTGAGTTGGAATGTAGGCAGAGGTGAGATAAAGGGGCCCTGGCCGTATCCGGTATGGTTGGGGTGAGCCTGTGCCCCGCACAGGAGCCAGGGCAGGGAGTGCTTGAACAGTGAGAGAATCCCTGGTATAGATCACACAGCCACCCCCGCATTTGCCTACATGATCCTCCCGATATAGGGTGTAGCCAGGGAGGGTGACAAAGGAGTCAGGGGTGCATTTTGATAGCCAGATTTCCACCAGTGCAATTTCTGGTTTGTGCAGCATGACCCAGAATTGGAGGGTATCAAATTTTTTCAGTATGCTGCATATATTCATGGAGGCAACACTCAGACCAAGGAACCCACCTGGTGGGCTGGTCTGGGTGGGGCCTGGGTTAGGATGAATATTGCCTGTTAAGAGTAGGAGGAGGACCACTGCTCTGGCCAGGCTGCGGTGATATGTATGTTTCCTACGGGTATGAGGGGATGGGGAGGGACCTTCAGGGAACAGGGGATGGGTAGAGATTGCCAGGTTGGGAGAGCGAGAACTATTAGCCACCAAGAGGGGGCCTGGGCAGGCGGTGGGGTGGTAAACGGGGGGGTGGGTGTTGTAGCCTAGTGTACATGGTAAGTGTTGGGTGAGTGTGAGATAAGTCTGGGAAAATTGTTGGTGCTGGTACCAGTGATCCAGGGGAGATGGCTGGCTGGTAGTACGAAGGTACAAGAAAGCAAATGAGGGGGAAGCATTTTAGGAGGAGGTGGACTAACATGGCTCTTACGGTGGTAGTCGGGTAGAAAGGTAGAATTATTTAGGTTGCCTTCTAGAAAGTGCGGTTACCACTTTGGATTAGTGGTAGTGACACGGAGTCTGGTGGATAGGGTACACGGTTCAAGTCTCTGCCAGGGCAGCTAGTGAAGTGCCTGGGTAAGAGCAGTGATCCACATTTTGAGGGGTCTGATGCAGGCTGGGTTGGGTCAGAAAACAGGGTGAGAAATAACAACTCCTAGTGGTCACTGGGTGTGGGTTCAGTGGAGCAGTATTGGGTCAGGCTGTGGGCTAGTTTGTGGGGCTAGGTGCTGGGGGGGGGGTGTAGGCAGAGGTAGGTGTGGGTCACAGAGGAGAGAAGTGGCCCAGAAGGTTAGATGGGTTCCAGGAAGTTGTTGGGGAGGAAGACAGGTAGTGGAACCTGAGGTGGGAGTCTGTGAGTCCCTCTGGTGGCTGGCAGGTATAACCTGCAAATGGCAAAGTGGGGACTTAGTTAAATGAGCAACAGGAAGTGATGTCAGTAGATGTTGCCTATAAAGGAAATGCCGAGCCAAGGTGGGTGGGTGGATGGGTGAGCGGGGCATCGACAGGCTATCCCCCCTCACAAGGGTGCTACTGTTGGAGGTGGTTTATTACCTTCTTGTGCCCGTGAGTTTGTTCGCTCCAGGAGGGAGCACTTCTGTCCAGGGATCCTGCAGTCTGGGAATTGAACAGGTGCTAGCCACCCTTCTGGAAACACTATTTGCTATCTGATTAGTGATGGGGGTGGTTCCAGAAGAATGGAGAATGGAGGAGGGCCAATGTGGTCCATCTGCACAAGAACGGCAGCAGAGAGGAGGCCAGCAGTAACAGAGCAGTCAGGGTCCCAACAGTGGTGGGGAAGTTAGTGGAGTCCCTGCTGAAGAAGAGACTGACAGAGTACCTGGAGACACATGGGTTGCAGGACATCTGGCAGTGTGGCTTTACATGGGGGGAAGGGGTCATGTTATACCAATCTCATAGATTTCTTTGACTGGGTAACTTGGGAAATGGATCAGGAGAGAGCTGTGGATTTGGCCTATCGTCACTTCAGTAAGGTCTTTGACACTGTACCACAGAGGGGGCTAATAAACATAACAGCCCGAGGGTGGTAGAGAAGGTGGTGAAATGAGTATCTAACAGGCTGAAAGATAGGAAAAGGCACCTGATAAGGTGTCCTGGCCCTATCTGTTTACTACCCTCTGTATGTTTGGCTTTTCTCTAGACTTTACCACCCTCTCCTCATGCACTTGTTCAAGTGAACAAACACACCTCCTCATCTTTTATACTGAGCAGAGGTACCCTTGAGGGGTGCCCTCTGTCACCCCTCTTATTAACCCTCTACATTGAGCCCCTATCCCAGAAAATAAAGGAAAGTACCATGGCGAAGAAAGTGTCTCTTGGAGGTGTAGAACATCAGATCATGACATACACAGACAATGCTGTTTTGTATATGATGGTCCCAGACACAACTATAACAGGTCTCTGCATCCTGAATGCCTTCGGCAGGGTGTCAGATTATAAGTTAAATACAACCAAAACGGAAGTGCTTCCTTTATACTGGCTCCCCACACCCTACCAAAAGGCTGTGTACCCCATTAAAGGGGACTTGCAGGGGAGATAAAGTATTTAGGTATAATAAATACCTTTAAGTCTAGTCCATCTGTATGTAGTGAATGTCTGCCCCTTATCAACTCAATTGCAGGTGAGTCTCCAAGACAGGCATTACCTTCTTCTCTTTGCTTGAGTCACCAGATTGATACAGTGAGATTGTTAACGCTACCGTGCTGCCTTTACACTTTTCAGAATGCTCTGGTTTAGCTCCCTGAGAAGGATTGGTTGAAGTGACAGATGGGCATATTAAGATTCTTCTGAGTGGGGAAACAACCCAGAATTCATTTCCATACCCTGATGTTTCCTCAGGTGAAAGGGGTGTTAGCACTACCTGATCTACGGGCTTACCCTTCAGTCACACAATTGTGAATCTTTTTCAAGTAGCATACAGAGGAGTCTGGCCCACAGTGGCTGGACCTCGAGAGGGATACCCTTTCATTTTGGGATAGGGCACATTTCCTGTATGTAATGCACCCAAGGGACTGTGAATTACAGTCATGGAACCCCTGAATGGAGGAAGTGGGAGGATGTATCATGAAGGAGTGTCTTCCCTAAACCTCTCAGCAGTCCTTATCTGGCTTTACCCCACTGCATTTTTGGAAGGGTTTGTCCCAGCCACACAAGACCCTAGGTTCTGGAGATGGCAAGAACAGAATCTGGTCTACTTGCCACAGTTCTGCAAAGATCAGTGGAAAAAAAAAATTCCCTGAAATGCACGTCCCATTGTTACTTGGGGCACAGATGGGCTCCCACCCTTGATTTTATTGTTGGACACCCAGGCCACTTCCTCAATCACCAGGCACCTAATCTCACTGATTTACTAACCATTTAAGGCACACAAGCACACTCCATCCCATTTCCCACTGAGAAATTGGGTTTAGAAATGGGTCAGGAGCTAGATCCTAAATCATGGTACAGGAGTTGCTCTGAAGTTTGCATGTTTACTTCCTCCAGTACACTATATGGAGGGAATATGGTTAGAAACACTTAGTAAGGCAATTTGGGACACCAGTACTCATGCCCAATATGGGCAAGGAACTAATTTGGCTTGCTGGAGAAACTGTAGGGCAGCCTAGGCAACACATGTACATAAATGTTGGCATGCCCCCTTCTGACACCCATGTTCAGTGCCTTGGAGGCAGCACTCACAGAGGTACTGAAAATTGAGATTAGGCTGAGCCCAGAACTGTACGTTTTGTTTCTTTATCACTGATAGGTAAAAGGCTGACAACTTAAATACTTATTGTGTATTATGATAGGGGTCACATTTAAATGCTTTAACAGAAAATGGCTCGCACCATGACTGTTGGTTCTTCAACATTGGTGGGATACTGTAAACGCTATTTACACCATGGGAAGAATTAATTTTGATTTAAATGACATGGCAGAACAGTTCGCATCCAGATGGACTTAATGGATATTCTATTTAATGCAGCATGTTCCCACATTTATCCCTTAGGGAAGACATAAATTCATTGGAAGGGGTCCGAAGAAAATTGACAAAAAATATTAAGGGATTGAATAATACTAGCTATTATGAGAGACTGGTTAGCTTTAATCTTTATTCCCTACACTATCAAAGACTAAGGGGAGATCTTTGTTTACAGTATAGGCTCATGAAGGATGAATTTCTCCTAGCTGAATTGGGTCTTAGGTATAATCTGGGTAGGACTAGTACCAGAAAGCATAACAAACAGCTATACCAGCAGATGTGGAATCATAATATATGTAAACACTGGTTTAGTTGTAGGGTAGTTGGAGTTTGGAATGAACTTCCATCTAACACTGTTGACAGTTCTACCATGAAGGAATTTAAGACTAAAATAGATCTCCATTTTGGTAATAACAAATTTCAATTTTAAAATTGGATAGGCAAGCCTTATATGATTTTTATCTTCAGGCTTGAACCTACCTATGAAACCTACGAAATGGTAAAGGCAGACATAGGAGAGAATAGGGCACAGGGTTCTCTGGCCAGCTAGGAAGGGTGGAGGGTAGTGGATGAAGGTTAAATGCTACTCCTGTGACATGATCCCCTTAGACACCCTCTGAGGGCAGAGAATTGCACATTACTAATAATGATTGATTGGGGTTCTCACTGCCCGATTGCCATACTGGGGTTAGTGACGGCCTCACTGGATCCTATCATTAGGCACAGTCAGGGTGTCATTGTCTAACAGCCATTTATTATTTCTGTACTGCACTGTCAAACTGTATACAGATACGTTGTATCTTCAGCGGAAAAATGTTACTAGACATTGACAGAAATTATATGCAGTAGCTGACATGAAATCTAATTTTAACAAGGCCTATAAAAAGTCAGATAAAAAGGAAAAAAACAACAACTCTCATTTTAGATCCAGAGCTAAGGTAGGAAAATTACAAAGCTAATCACTTACATTTCATTTACAAAGCATTCCTATTATTCATAAAACATCCATACTGTATATGTGATATTAAGTTTATCTCAATAGATCAAATATTTTTAAATTACGTTGCATCTGTAGAGGCTCATCATTTTTTTACTCTGTTAATCCAATATCTAAATATAACATAAATAAAACAAAAAGAAAAAGGAACAGGATGCTGGATATTGTTCCCCCTTGACTATGGCACAATTATTTCTTGATGATATTTTGTCTTCAAGCTCTTGTACTACAGAAGACATTTCCCTGTTTGAATGTGTTAGATATTCTTCCTCTCTCAATGAATGCGGATCATTCTGTGATCTCAGGAAGGTGACCAACTTGTCTACATTAAAAAAGATATTTTGTTTTCCTTTGTATGTCACATGCACCTTTGCTGGTGCCAATCACTGAAAGATACCACCGAATTTCAGTATCTCATCATAGTATGCCAGGAATCTGCATTGTCACTTCCGTGTGGGGAAAGACAAATAGGAAAATATATAAAATCAATATGCTTTATATGTCAGGAGACCCATTGTTCTTGAGAGCTTAACAGGTAGGTCATGGTCTGATTCAAATGCAAAACTGATTAAGACTGCAGATCTGGCATCTGATTCCATGTCTGCAATCAGGCCTGAAATTACAATAATGTCCCCATCCCGACCTCAGTCTGCGGAATGTGATTTTTTTAACAAGTCTAAATGCTTTAGTGATGAAATGGAGGTTATCTGATGGCAAACTGAAAGCCTGAATAAAGATATCTTTGACAAGATCTCTGACAAAATCAGAATTAGTGTACAGATTATCAGGTAGACCAATAAGCTTGTAGTGCCTATGCTGGATTTGGTTTTCAGGGTTTAAAACCTTGCAATGCAATTTATAGGTTTCCATGACAATGACTGCATTAGTGGTTTCAACAGCTAAACTTTTATTGTTAATAGCAGTACTGTAATTTGTTCAATTTTTTGCTAAACATCAGTCATCAGATTGTCAGCTTTTTTATGAGTCAGCTTGTCATCTTTTTTGATAAAATCCATTTTAGCAGTTAGAGCCTCGTATTTGCAATTCTGTCTCTCTGAGATTGCCAGCACATTGTCAACTGATTTGTCCAGAGAGTCTAATGTGTATTGTCCAGAAGAGTGGTCGAGGGTAGCAGTATGCTCTTGCCAAGAAACATCCATATTCTCTTCAACAGACCCAGAACTGATAGGTGATGGTTTTGATTACCCTGAAATGTGTGTTGGGACGAAGTTTTCAGGTCAATTTCATGCTGTGGGAGCTGTTTTATGTGACTAATTTCAGATTATGAACTAGGGAAAAAAATCCTACACTCTGATTGGTCAGTCCCTGAACAAAGGCGTGATGATATCTAGCTACATCATCACACCAAAAAAAAAGAGCCAGCAACTGACCAAAGCTTCTAATTAGCATATCACTACACCACTGACAGAACTCAGCACTTACCTCAAATGGAAAGAGAAGCAGCATCTCCCCAAGTAAATTTCAACTTGGACATAGAAAACACCTTGAAAAAATTTGAAAAAAAAAAAATGAGTAAACCAACTGTAAGAAAGGACCAAAAACGTCATATAACAGTTAAACTCAATAGAAATGAATAAAAATGAGCAGAATACAAAACGTCAAACCAATTGGGCAGTAGATGTTTTAAAAGATTGGCTGACAGAAAAAGAAATAGACATAGACTTTGCAACAGTAACAGCTGAAAATTTAAATGCATTGCTTCGTGAATTTTATGGCAGCGTTAGATCAGCAAATGGGCAAGAATATGGCATTACTAGTTACACTGGAATAAGAGCTGGTCTTAATCGTTTTTTAAATGAACCACCTCTTAACAGAAATTTCAGCTTAATGACTGACCCTTCCTTCTAACGTCAAACAACGTATTCATTGGAGTAATAAAAACCTAAAACGTGAAGGAAAGGACATAACAAAACACCACCAGCATTATCTGAAAGCCATCTAATTCAAATAAAAAATTCAGCAGCCCTAAACCCAAACACAGCACCAGGTTTACTACGCAAGGTCTGGCTAGATTTACAGCTTCATTTCGCCAGACGAGGGAAAGAGGGACTCCGACAGTTAAAACCTACTAGCTTTGTAATTAACAGTAATGAACAAGGCTTGCGATATGTCTCTCTTTCCTGTAATGAGTACACAAAAAATCACAACGATCCACTGGAAAGAAATAAAGAAAGCAATAGAGGATTTATGTGTGAAAATCCAACGGACCCACTTGTGTCCTGTCAGAAGTCTCGAGCTGTACCTAAACAAACTGCCACGGATGCCCTCGCTATACTGTCATCGAAGCGACTACCACAAAGCTTCCTAGAAAAACAACCCATATGGTACAATAAAGAGCCGTTAGGTGTTAATTACCTGGCTTCTATGCTCCCCAGAATCTGTAAAGAAGTAAACCTCCCAAAAATCTACACAAATCATAGTCTACGAAGCACCGCAGTGCAACTGCTCTCTAAAACCGGACTAGAAACAAAGGAAATCATGTCCGTCACTGGCCACAAATCGGAAACATCTATAAGAAGCTATTGGCAGCCCTCTTTAACTGACAGACACCAGTGGAGTAAAATCCTAACCACAGTAAATAATACAACAGACCTGCCTCAAACACCTCTTTAATCCGTTACGAAATCAGCACCCACAATCCCACCAGAAGAAACAGCAATCCCTTCAAAAAAATTCAAAACTACCGAACAGTCAAGGCCAAATACAGAAATGCAGCACAACTCGGTAAGTACTTCAACCCCCCCCCCATTCACTGAAATAACGTCTAATTTACTTTTTTTTTTCCAAAACAGATGTCCACAGCTCCAAAAGAAGACGAAAATGTAACTCCGTCCCACAGCAAGTCTCTGTCTCAAGAACCGCCATCTCTGGTAAGTAAACCCGCACCCCACCAGATTCCGAACATCTAGCCCACAAACATTTCATCGACGATGCAGCTGGCAAAGCCCACTTACACACACCTTTTAAACCTCCACAAATCCACACCATGATCATCCAGACACCAAAATGCTCCACAAAAGTACCGAAGTGCTCCATGCTTAAAAAAAAAAACCAAGCTACTATATAACATCTCTTCTCTTTCCTGCAGCTCCACCCACAGCAACAAGAACAGGATATCCCCTCAAGCAGCTCAACCAATCCACCGACAGTACAGTCAGCAAAACAAACCCGACTGGAAACCTTCACTGAAGACATCTCGATACATGAGTCAAGCAAACAGTTCTTCCCTATATACAAGTAGGAACGATGTCTGGCAATATTCAACTAAACGTCTATAATTATAAAGAAAATGAAAAATAAAATAAAAAACAAATGTTACTCTACAAAACCTTTTACTTTACTACAACTGTTTACTACAACTATTAACACAGAGAATATAAAACATGTTACTACTTCACTGTTACAATACTTTACCCTGAATAATGGGACTATTTTTTCTCATTTTTCACATAAATGTATTCACAAAAGAAATAAATGTTAAAAAGACCAAAAATGACTCTTCTATCAATTTACTAACCAATTTCTCTTTACAGCCTAGTTCATAATAGCAATAATGCACTCCAGGGTGTGGTATATCGTGAGATATCGTCACACCCCATGTGGTTGGACGCACTCGGCCTGCGGCCTCGTGCCCAACCACCTGGGGCATGACGATATCTCATGATATACCACACCCTGTCGTGCATTATTGCTTAATTGTCCACTGCACAACATTACACTGTATGGCCAAAACTGCCAGGAGTAAGTGTTGTAACTGTGGATATACCATGGTCTGTATTGGGCATATGATTGTATTATGAGAATGGTTTTAGTGTTGAAAGTTTTTATACCAATGACTCCATCTCAGATAGATATGGTCGGGGGGGTGCTGCTGCTGTGATGGATAGACTTGATGCATCCTAAGCAGCTTGCCATTCTTTGGGTTGAGTACAGGCTGAATGTATTTTTCTAAAGGACATATAGTAGGTGAGATGAACTCCTCACTCAGTCAAGAGGTGAGTCTGTTCCTTCTTTTTTCAGTCATCACACAACAGACACTCCAAAACATTTGTTGTTGGAAAGCGCACTGGTCAAGTGTTCCCTCAGAGTGCAGCTGCTGTATCAGTGGCCATCTTGCTTCCATACTGTCTTTCTTATTATAAAATCTTCACTGGGACTGTGGAGTAGGAGGAATGAGGTGAGGGCTTGTTGGTGATTGGGTGAGGTGACTTTATTTAAAAGTCTCAGGTTGTGGAAGTGGGTGGTAACAGCACACTCCAGTGAGTGGAGTTTGATTATATTTTTTAAATTTTTATTAAAGGAGCTTCACCATGCACAGTTGGGGTGCTGTTTGGAAACTTTGCCCCACTATGGCTATTACAAAGTTCCTGACTTAGCATCATCTTCACCAGTGAAGTTAAATTTCATTGCATCTCTAGAAGGGTCTATTTGAAGATAATTTTTAAAACACTTTATTTATGTATATATTTTTTCAAAACTTTAAAAAACTTTCTTTTTATTTCCTTTTTCAAAACCTAAAAATTTCATTTTATGTAAATTCAGATAGATTCCTATTCTATACATGAAATAATATGCAGTGCATATTGCACAACTTTACATCTCTAAACAATGACTGTAAAAGAAGCTGAATGTTTTGTCTCTGACCAGAAATCAGCAAAGTTAGCCATAAATGCATACAAAAGTAAAGTAGTAATCTATAGCAAAAAGAGAATAATTACATTACAGTATATTTGGTTACTTAATGTACAAAACATGGAGTAATCACATTTAGGATTGTAGTTTATCAATAATAGGACGTGAGCTAAACATGTTAAAAATTAGCAATACAACCAAAACAAACTCTTTGGAGTATGATTACATTTAATGCCATCTACAGAGGTAACATGGTAAATCTGGGACTAGATTCACAAAACTTTGCCCTGGTGCAAACCTGGTTTTGCACAAGCAAACAGGGTTTTAGACCGAGCTGGAATTCATGAAAGCTAGGTTTGTGGGCACAAACCAGGTTTGCACTGGGGCAGAGTGTGAAGGCGGCAGCAATGCAAATGAGGGAGAGGGGCCCAGACTATTGGCGCAGTCCAATACACAAAGCATTTACTCTGCGTAACGGCCTTTTTCCGGGGGTCCCCTTGCATGGAGCAAATGCTGCTGATCAAGACCTTGATTTTATCCCTCACAACTGTAGTGGTTGGCAGAGATACTGCGGCACCCTCCCCCAACCCACTGATCGCTGGTCTGAATATGAAAAATATGTTTTCCTGGTGTTCAGCTGTCCCTCCCCCACCTGCCATCACTGATTGCTGGTCCAAATATGAAAATAATGTTTCCCTGGTGAGCAGTGGTCCCTCCCCCACCTGCCATAGGAGATCACTGGCCAGTGTATGAAAAATAAGGTTCCCTGGTGTCCAGTGGTCCCTCTCCCACCCCCATTGCTAATCACCAGCCAAAGTATGATGTGTTTTTCTTGATGTCCAGTGGTCTCTCCCCACCCTCCATTGCCAATCGCTGTTCGATGTATGACAAATATGTTTCCCTGATGTTCAGTTGTCCCACCCCCACCTGATTACCTCCCCAATGTTGAAAGCATATTGCCAGGTGTACAGTGTGCTACATCCTGCTCCCTGTATAATAAATTTCAACATTTCCCCTGGTGGTCTAATAAGACCCCTCCCAGCAGACAGTGCCCCCCCATGCCGCAACCCGCATCCCATCCTCAAGCTGGCGATCAGCACAGTCCTCTGCTCTTCATCATGGCTGGCCGTTGAATGAGCTGTCGAAGAGCGCGTACTGTTACAGTACACATTTATTGATTAACAGATTGTCAATCAATGAGTGCATACCATAACAGTACATGCTCCACAACAGCTCAGTCGGTAGCCGGCCATGGTAGAAAGTGGAGGGCTATGCTGGTCTCTGACTTGAGGATGGGATAGAGGAGCAGGGTGGGGGGCATTGCCTGATGGGGTGGGGGTTGTGGGGGGTCTACTAGACCACCAAGGAATTGATTAAATTTACTATACAGGGGATCAGGGATAGGGTGGGGTGTCCACTAGACCACCAAGGAATTATTAATATTTACTATACAGGGGATTGGTGATAGGGTTGGGGTCTGCTAGATCACCAGAAAACTGTTTAAATTTACTATAGAGGGGACTGGGATAGGGTAGAGAGGTCCGCCTAACCAGCAGTGTAATGTTACAATTTACCATACAGGGGATCAAGATAGGTGGGGTACTCTAGATACCAGGGAACATGCTTTCAACATTGGGTAGGTGACTGGGTGGGGGCAAGGACCACTGGACACTAGGGAAACATGTTTTTCATACTTGGGCCAGTGATCAGTGATAGCAGCTGGGGTAGGGATCATTTGACACCAGGGAAACATATTTTTCATGGCTGGGATGATGATCGGTGATGGCAGGTGGGGGCAGGACCACTGAACACCAGGGAAAACTTATTTTCCATACACTGGCCAGTAATCAGCAATGGTGGGTGTGAGGATGGACCACTAGCCATGAGGGACTATTCATTTTTCACTAAGCCAGTCACTAGCGATCATGGGGGGGACCACTAGCCACCAGGGGCTATTCTTTTTTCTTCAGGCCATGATCAAGGATCATGGGATGGGGAACTACTGGCACCAGGGAGCATTTGTTTTTCTTCAGACTGGCAATCGGCAGTCACAGGGAGGAGGAGGGCCCACAAGTCACCCAGGGACTAGTCTTGTTTCATTGTGCCAGCGATAGGTAATCACGAGGGGGTGAAGGGAGGGGGAGGGCACTGGTATCAGGGAGCATTTGTTTTTTTACTTGGGACAGCGATCAGCAGGGGGGCATTAAACTCCATTGTGGCCTAAAAATGGGCCCAAAACGGCCTCTTGCAAATAGCCACATAGTGCCTTGCATGCGCAACGGGCTCATTTACATGGCTGCTTTTGTTAATTCCAAATAGCACACCTGCACTATTCATTGAAGGGCCATTCTCCAGGATGCATGTCTGGTAGTGCTAGGGTGGTAGCACTAGTGGTACTACGGTTACCACTGGCTCAACCTAGCCCTATTCACAGTCAGATTGTGCAGTGCACTTACTGTGACTTGTAATTTTGGATACCTGGGCAAATGCAAAGTGCAATGCAAAATTTTGGGCTTTGCTTTGCGATTTTTTGTGAATCTAGCCCCTGTTGTTTACAGTAATCAAAGCAAAGCATAATAGACAGGCCTTATATGCTTTCTGAAGTTTGTGGTAACAGGGATATAAAAGGTACTGAAAAAGCTGCAAATACAGCTTTTAGATATTTTTTGGGGAGAATTCCTTCCTCCTTCTGTTCCTCACATATAAGATCTAAACTTGGCATGGTAGAATTAATAGCACTATCTAAAGATATATTTATTAATTACTGGCTAAAATAACATTAATAAATAAATAAAGGAACATTTAAGTCTAGACTAGGGCTCCTTGGAATTTGATTAACAGAATCAAAGTCATCAGATTTCAAGCTTTTTTGGAGGGAACTTGAAATTTCTGAATTCAAGGCCAAACATCTGAATT
Organism: Neoceratodus forsteri; assembly: GCA_016271365.2. Classification (NCBI taxonomy): domain Eukaryota; kingdom Metazoa; phylum Chordata; order Ceratodontiformes; family Ceratodontidae; genus Neoceratodus; species Neoceratodus forsteri. The sequence continues at coordinate 469,956,632 of CM028137.1, forward strand.
CTGAAAAACCCTAGCTGGATGCAGAATCAGAACTGGAATCACAATGATTGCGATTCTGCATACAAATAATGACTAAGACTTTCTACAACCTGCCCTCATCCAGTCAAATCACCAACGAGCCCATAGTGGGCCACCATAATCTCTCTTTCATTAACTTATGTCTCCATCATGCTGATGACTGTAGTTTTCCCATTCCCACCATGTGGGGTGCTACAGGTAGGGTAATTCAGGTTGGAGCCCAGTCCAGATGAGGGAGGTAGTGAGGGTTTGCAGTTTCATCCCCCCTCCATCCACAGAAGTGAATGGTGAATTGGTGTGAACACTCTCTCCAGCAAACTGCAGCATCAAGCTCCTGTTCATGCAAGCCAGTCCCAAGGCACCTAGTCCATGAGTGACCCCCAATCCAATTTGGGTAGTTTGCCAGCAACTTGTCAAATGTCCTCTCATCTAAAGATGGCTTCCACTTCCATAGAAACATAGAAGTTGATGGCAGATAAGGACCGCAAGGCCCATCCAGTCTGCCCATTTTTTTTTTACCTTATGAATGTGCCATTGGCTTTTGCTCTGTCAATGGCCTATCTATTCATACTCATCTGTATTGCTCCCTCATGCCTGTTTGAAGCCCTGCACTGTATTCATATCCACCACTTCCTGAGGTAGGCCATTCCATGCATCCACCACCCTTTCTGTGAAAAATAACTTCCTCACATTACCCCTAAACCGGCCTCCCTCTAATCTCATGCCATGTCCTCTTGTCCTGCTATCTTTCTTATATTGAAACATGTTAGACTCTTTTTTTTTTTTTGTTATTCAGTTTACTTTATTAGCACTACTGCGTTACATTAAGATTGTGGCCTGACCAGGCCAATACATGAAAGTCAACAGTTAGTTATCATAAACATTTGTCTGATAAGGCGGTAACAGTAGAGGTTGACAATCTCAACAAGAGTCAATTATCATATTAAACATCAAACTCTTATTACCCAACCCCCCACAGGTCCCTAAATCCCCATCCCCATCAGCATTTACTTATAGACAGAAGCCACTGGAATTTCTTGTAGCTAGGACTCGGGAGATGCCTCAGATAAAGGAAACAAACCTTTGCGGCCTAAGGAAGTTTCACTTTCCAGGTGACTAAAACCGCATCTAAAAGGCCTCATTTAGCACTGTATGATTGTACTCTATTATTCATTTTTGCTATATGCAGTTCCAACTGTAATGCTAACATAATCTCCTTATACCATTCAATCACAGATGGTGTTTTAACATCTCTCCAATGTCTGAGGATAACCACTTTAGCAGCAGCTGATATAATGGCCATATACGCCTTCCTCTGCTTACTCATATCTCTGGGAAAGCTATTTAACTAACAGATTTCTGGTGTGAAAAAAGGCTCTAGACCAATTATAGGTTGTAGCGAAACTCGAATTGCATTCCAGAATGGGTAAATCTTGGGGCATGCCCATATTATGTGACATAAGTCCCCATCTCCAACCTTACATCTGCCACAATTGGGTGATGCTAATTTACCCATCCTATGTAATTTAGTGGGAGCAGGAGTGTAGTACAGGTTGTGTGTAATATTGAATTGTTGTAATTTGTATCTGTCCTGCCTTATATATATTTATAATTATTTTCCCAGATTTGTTCCCATACTGTTTCGTCTGCTCCTATCTCTAGTCTCTGCCTCCAGTAAAGGCCAACATTAGAGGGCATTCCTTCGTCTATCCTCTGAAATTCATGGTATAATTTGGAAAGAGTGTCGCTGATCTGCTATCTTAAACAGCGAGGCCAGTTCAATCCTGTTTTCACCCCATACTTTCATTTTTCTCAGATGGGCTTTTATTGAGTCAGCAATTTGCCAGAATTTATAAATATTCCCCTTTAAACCTGAAATCCGAGAGCAAGCTTGCTCATACGACAGTAACTTCCCCTGAGGGGCTAGGTCACCCAGACTTAGCCCACCTAATGGTTCCCAAAATGTAAGAGGGATCGGGGTTTGTTGAATTTGAAAATGTATGTTGTGCGTCAAGGGTTGCTCCGGTGAATTCTGCCAGTTCACCTTTAGGAACTTCTGTGCCTGATGCAGGGCTTTTATTGACCATCCAATAGGTGTATTTTTAAGTGATTTAGGGAGGAGTCTGAGAGTAATATAAGGGATTGAATTTAAGGTTAGTGAGTAATTAAAGACCGTATCTCTCTCGATATAGACCCAGGGAGGCACATAATGATTGGGGTCTGCCACCGGGGTCGGCATGTTAGACTCTTTCACCTTGTTAATGCCCTTAAGGTGTTTGAATGTTTCTGTCATATCACCTCTCTCTCTCTCCTTTGCTCTAGGTTATACATATTGAGCTCCATTAATCTGTCCTGATATGTTTTCTGATACAGACCCTGCACCATTTTGGTTGCCCTTCTCTGGACTGCCTCAGTTTGGTTAATGTCCTTTGAAGGGGTGGCCTCCAGTACTGCATGCAGTACTCCAGATGGGGCCTAACCAGTGTCTTGTAAAGAGGGATTATTACCTTCTTCTTGTGACTTGTGATTACCCTACTAATACACCCCAACATCCCCTAACCTAGTGGTCTGCTTGGATGATTTCAAGTCATCTGTGATGATGATGCCCAAGTCTCTTTCTTCCCTTGTGATTGCCAGCGACTCCCCTCCCAGCCCATAGGTGGCTTCAGGGTTTCTCTTCCCTGTGTACTTGATCTTGCACTTCTTTGCGTTAAACCCCAGTTGCCACTCTTCCGACCATTTTGCCAGTTTTTCTAGATCTCTTCTCATTCTGCTCACCCCATCTGGATCATCTACTCTGTTGCAGATCTTAGTATCATCTGCAAACAGACAAACCTTACCCTCCAGTCCAACTGCAATGTCACTGATGAAGATATTGAAGAGGACTGGCCCCAGGACTGATCCCTGAGGCACCACACTTTTGACTTGCATCTCTTCTGACTGTATACCGTTTACCAACAATATCTGTTTTCTGCCCATCAACCAGTTTGCCACCCAGCTGGCCAACTTCTGACCCATCCCGAGCCTACCCAGCTTATTAATCAATCTTCTATGTGGAACAGTATCAAAAGCTTTGATGAAGTCAAGGTAGGCAACATCAGCTTCTCCCCCTTGGTCCACCACTCTGGTTACTCAGTCAAAGAAATCTATGAGATTAATTTGACAGGACCTTCCTGTTGTAAACCCATGCTGTCTTGGATCCTGTGCTCCTATGGATTCCAGGTGTTGCACTATCCTTTCCTTAAGGAGTGCCTCCATAATCTTGCCCACTACTGAGGTAAGAATGACTGGTCTGTAGTTCCCTGCCTCCTCCCTGCTACCACTTTTGTGGAGCAGGATCACATGAGCCCTTCTCCAGTCTTCTGGGACCTCTCCTGTGTTCAGAGACTCCCTAAACAGTTCTGATAATGGCTCTGCTAGTTCCACTCTTAGCTCCTTTAGTATCCTGGGATATATGCCATCAGGTCCCATTGCCTTGTCCACCCTGAGCTTGGCGAGCTCTTGTAGGACCCTTTCTTTTGTGAAGGGACTAGTGCACACACTCTCCCCCCTGTGTTCATGGTGCTGAGCTGTGGACCCTGCCCTACCTTCTCTTCAGTAAATACTGAGCAGAAGTATCTGTTTAGGATAGATGCTTTTACATGGTCCTCCTCCTCACACGTCCCCTTAAACCCTCTAATCTTGACAATACCTCTTCTGGACTTTCTCATTTCACTAATGTATCTATAGAAAGTCTTGTCACCTTCTTTTACTGTTCGTGCTAATGTTTCCTCAGTTTGGGCTTTTGCCTGCCTTACTGCCTTCCCTGCTTCCCTTCAGGAAGGTTAGTATGCCTCCCTATCTTCATTCCATTGCATTACCTTTTATTTCATGAAAGCCAGCCTTTTGACTCTGACCGTTTATGCTACTGTTTTTGAGAAACAAAGTGGTTTCCTTCTTCTTTTGCACTTCCTTTTCTCTCTAACACAATGGGATGTTGCTTCAAGTATTGTATCCTTAATGCTTGCCCACTTTGCCTGTACCACCTCACCTGTATTTCTTTTTGCCAAGGCTAGCTTAACTCTGTTGGCTATCTTATCAAAGTCAGCTCCTCTGAAGTCCCATATTTTTGCCTTGGAATGGGATGATTTAGCTCTAGTGGCCCAGTTGAACCATATCATGTGATGGCCACTGGCCCCCAAGTGACCTTCTACCTGGAGATCTGTGATGCTTTCCTTGTTAGTCAGTACTAGATCTAGGATAGCCCTGTCTCATATGGGTTGTTGTACCAGTTGTTCGAGGCCCTTCCCTGCAAGGAAACCACTATGTATCTAGTTCCGGCAGATGTACCTACTAGTATAGACCAATCTGTATTTGGCATGTTGAAGTCTCCCATTGTCAGAACCTTCCCTTTAGCTGTCATGTTTTGTATATCTTCCAACAGTAATGTGTCTATGTCCTCCCCCTGTTCTGGAGGCCTGTAGACAACCCCAGTTGATATGGCTGTCCCATTTCCTGTTTCCAGGGTGACCCACAGTTCTTCTGGCTCCTTATGTGTATTCTGAATTTCTGTAGCTTTGATATTTTCATGGACGTAAAGGGCCACTCCACCACCCCCTTTTGCACTCAGTCTCTTCTGAACAATACATAGCCAGGTTCTGAAGTCTTCCAAATGTGGTTTCTGGTAAACCATGTCTCGCTAATGGCTACTATGTTCAGGCTCTGTCATTATTGCCTGCAGGTCTGGGATCTTACATACTAACATACTATTTGCCAGCAGATTAGGCCTTACAGTCTATCGAGTCTGCTCGAACCTTAGATCCTTAGTTGGGTGCCGAGACCCTCCTATCCCTTGTGCTCCAGAAACCCCTATCATCCATCCCCACCCCCCTGGGACAGGCCATCATCTGATACATCCACTTTCTGTGTCTGTCCCACCCTCTCTTGAAGCCCTCCACTGTGGATCTTTGAACCAGCTCACCAGGCAGTGCATTCCAAGGGTCCACCACCCTCTCAGTGAAAAACCTCCTCCTCTTTTCCCCCCTTACCCTTCCACCTTCCAACTTCAAACCATTCCCTCTGGTGATACCTCCCTGCTTTAGTCTAAAGATCCCCTCCATGTTTACCCTATTTATTCCCTTGAGGTACTTGAAGACCTCAATCATGTCCCCCCCTGTCTCTCCTCTCCTCCAATGAAAACAGGTAGAGCTCCTCAAGTCTGTCCTCATACATCAAATTCCCTAGCCCTCGTATCATCTTTGTTGCCATCCTCTGTACCCTCTCCAGGAGCTGTATGTCCCTCTTCAAGTGTGGTCTCCAGTACTGTACACAGTACTCAAGGTGTGGTCTAACCAGTCCATTGTACAGCGGCAGAATCACTTCCTTGCTCCTAGAGGTGATCCCCCTTACGATGCATCCCAACATCCTGTTTGCCTTGCTAGCCGCTCTCCTGCACTGCTCAGAGTTATTCATACATGCATCCACCATGACCCCTAGGTCTTTTTCCCCTATTGAGGCCTCCACACCTCCCCTCCCAGGGTGTAGCTGTGTTTAGGGTTTCCCCGACCAAGATGCAACACCTTGCACTTGGTGATATTGAAATTTAATTTCATGTGTGAGCCCAGCTTTCCAGGGTGTCCAGGTCCCCTTGCAGGGCCAACCTCCCCTCTTCTCCCTCAACTACTGCTCCCATCTTGGAGTCATCCGCAAAGAGACTCATTTCACACCCTATACGCTCCCTGATGTCCGATATGTATGCATTAAACAGGATCGGACCCAGGACCGAGCCCTGCGGTACCCCACTACCAACCTCTCTAGGGTTCAAGAGCTCCCCACAGACCACTACTCTCTGGGTGCATCCAGCTAGCCAGTTTTCAATCCATCTGACCATCAAAGGGCCTACTCCTAACCCCATCAGTTTCTCCACCAGACCATTGTGGGGGACAGAGTCAAACGCCTTGCTGAAGTACAAGAATAATATATCCACAGGCTTTCCCCTGTCCAGTTCTGATGTTACCCATTCGTAGAACTCCACAAGGTTGGTTTGACATGATCGACCTGGCACAAACCCATGTTGCCGACTATCCAGACCTCCCACCTCCTCAAGTACACCCCCAATCGTTCCTTTAGTATACTCTCCATTACTTTTCTCCCACCACCGAGGTCAAACTGATGGTCTATAGTTACCGGTGCTTCTCTCGACCTTTATGGATTGGCACCACATGTGCCTCTCGCCAATCCTAGGTACCCTCCCTGTCTCAAGTGACCTGTTGAAGAGCTCCCCAGGGTGCAGCCAGTATGTCCACCAATCCCATAGTACTCGGATGAATGCCATCCGCCCAGGAGATTTGTCTTCTTAGGGCCTTGAGGGCTAACCACACCCTTTGGTGGAGATAGCATCATCCGTCCCTCCACCTTACTGGCCTTTTATCCTTACCCAGATGTGACACCCTGGGGTACCTCTCCTCCTCTTGCTCCATTTCTGTTGCTCCCCTGATCCCACTTACTGCTGCTTCTATCCCCTTCGTGCCTTGCTTTGTAGATATCCCATCCCCCTCCTTAGTGAACACAGAGGCAAAGTACTCATTAAATACCTCTGCCTGGTCCCTCGCCTCTTCCACCCACCCTCCTTCTGATCTCAATCTGCTGAGATGGCCCTTAGTTTTTCTCCGCTCCCCAATGTACCGGAAGAACCCCTTTTCCCCTCCATGTATCCTCTGTGCCAGCCGCTGCTCTTTACTCGACTTTGCTCCCCTCACCATACGGGTGACTTTTCTAGATGCAAGCTGGTACATTTCCTTATCCCTATCCCCTCTTGTTGTTTTATATTTTTTGTAGGCTGCCTTCCTTTCTCTGACTGCTACCTGTACCTCACTGGACCACCAGCATGGTTTATGTGACCTTGCTCCCTCACGTTTCAACTTAAGCGCAGATCCTGACTGCCTCATGAAGTCCCCATTTTATGACCTCCATCTCCTTTCCACACTTGTCATTGATGTAATCCTTCAAGTGATCCTTGAGAATATTTCCCATGCCCATAAAGTCTGCCCCTGAATTCCACTGCCAGTGTCCTAGATCTCACCCCTCCCCATGCTTATTTGAAACCAGACAGTATTGTGGTCACTCCCAGTCAGGGGGTCCTGTACAACCATGTCCCTTACCAGATCCCCATCTGCCAGAACCACGTCCAGGACATGCCCCTCCCTTGTGGGCTCCATCACATGCTGTGTTAAGAACACATCCTGGAAGCCATCCAGCAGCCTCTGCTCCTTGGCCACCTTAGAGGACATGGTTCCCCAGTTTGTACCTGGCATAGTAAGGTCCCCCATCAACACCACTCCTTAACCTTTTGGTCCACACTGGGCAATGATGTTGTCCAGCAAACAATCTTCTAGAACATCACTCATCCCGGGGGGCCTATATACTACACCCAGCTTGACCTTATCTCCTGCTGGGAATCGTAAGGTGACCCATAAGGCCTCCACGTTTCCCTCTGCCTCTTCTTGTATCCCAGACTGTGAGCATTTGTGTATGTGATTTTCCATTGGCCAGATTTCGGTGTGTAGTTATTGGGTGAGGTCTCGCATTTCCCCTGTGCATCGTATGGGGAGCCGGACGTTTTTCCTTACCTGGTGATGAAAATGACCTACAAACATGCTGAACTCCTGATTGACCACTAGCTGAGGCAGGAGTGATGTTCTTCCCATTCAATGTTTTGGGTGCTGCACCCCTCTCCCCATTTGCTGGTTTAAATGTTCTGCAAAGATGTCAAACTTCTGCCCCAATGCACTGACTCCCTCCTTAGTCAGATGCAGTCCATCAAATTTAAAGAACTTTCACTCCCAAAACTGTTGCCAGTTCCCTACAAATTTGTGTCTTTTTCCTGGCACCAGCCCTTGAGCCACATGTTTAGCTCCACTTTCTCTTCTTCTCTGACCTTCTGTCCATCTGCACCCCTCTCCCAGACTGGCAGGATCTCAGAGAAGGAGATGCTGGACAAAATGGATGATAGTTTGTCAGCCAGCCTGGTCAGGTGTTCCTTGGTCTCTACCACTGACCAGCTGGTGAGATCATTAGTCCCTATGTGTACCACAGCGTCAATGTTTTCTCCTGCTTCCTGTACAATTTTAGCAATGTTGTCAGTGTCTCTCCATACTGATGTACCTGGGAGACATTTGACCATTACTCCTGGCTGGAGATAGGTATTAACTCCCCGAATCATGGAGTCTCCTATGATCGAAAGTTTTTTGGATGTCCTTTTTGCTTTTTTTATTTTGGTTCCTGTTTTGGGTGAGTTTTTTTGTGCTAGCTCCTGTGCTGCAGTGTCCTGCTCTGCAGTGTCCTCTGCCCCTTAGTTTAATTTTGGAGATAGAGGCAGATACCTGTTTGTAGTTTTTATATGGTTTGTGGAGATGATATTTTGTAGAGCACCAAGTGATGGGGCACCCGATTTACCCCTCCTAACCACCTGCCAACCTCCTGGACCAACTACCCTCTGCAGTCAAGGTGCTTCTGTTGGATGTTGGAGAAATGGTGGGTGGGTCTAATAATATATTTCCTCCTGAATATGTGATTTGAGATGCGCAATCTCTGCCCATGCTGCCTGGAGCTGAGCCCTTAGATCTCCAATGGCCCAGCATGTAGGACAGTGTCCTATATCCTGTAAAACTGCCCTTTTGAGAAGTATTCTGCTGTACCTACAGTTAATAATATCCATTCCAGATAAATTGCTGAGTTTATAACCTGGTCAGAGTAATTAGAAGGAGGAAAATGAAAGCAAAAGTTTGATTTTGTGTTTTGTTTGTTTTTGTATAACAAGTTAAAATTACTTTTGCCCCTGTAAATGAGGGCACTGTGTGGATACCCCTCTGATCCACCCCTTTCTGTTTTGCTACAGGAAATGTCACGACTGTGCTACCCTATAAATGGAGTGTAGTTTGAGGTGGTTAGGGATGGGGTGGGTGGCTGGGAACTTCCCCTGCCAAAAAGGAAGAACCATGAATGAAAGAAACAAGGAGGTAAATGCAAAAACAGTCAGCCAGCAACAAATGCAGTAGCCCTTAATGTTTATCCTAATAATAGATAAAACTGTAAAACCTGTAAAGCATCACCTCTGATAATTTCACAGAAGATATACCTTGTAAGAAACACTTTGCTACAGAGAAAATTAAAGCAGTAACAGAAGATATACCGTGCAAAAGGCAATTTGAATCAGAAGATTACAGCAGTAATCTGTAACTACACACCTGTAGGCACACCCTGCAATAATGCAACAGAAGCTATACCCAGCAACAACGATCTTAATCAGAAAAAATAAAGCAATAAAATGTTAGCAACAAACAGTAACAATCCCTGTGAGTACAAAAGAAAATAATAACACACAGTTAATCTGCCTAGCCAAAAGAATCCTTTTCCTTGCTGTGGAAGGGTTCTTTGTTCTGTCCCTTCAAGCAACCTAGAAGAAAAGAACTCAGGTGAAGCAAGTGCCTTTGCCAGAAAACCTAGTCTTCCAGCCATCTGCATCAGCTAGTAGCTAAGTGATGATAAAAACTTAGAAACATAGAAGTTGATGGTAGATAAGGACTGCAAGGCCCATTCAGTCTGCCCATTTTTCTACCTTATGAATGTGCCATAGGCCTTTACTCTGTCAATGGCCTATTTATTCATACTCATCTGTATTGCTCCCTTAATGCCTATCCCATGCCTGTTTGAAGCCCTGCACTGTATACATATCCACCACATCCTGAGGTTGGCCATTCCATGCATTCACCACCCTTTCTGTGAAAAAAAAGCTTCTTCACATTACCCCTTAATCAGCCTCCCTCTAATTTCATGCTGTGTCCTCTTGTCCTCCTAGTTTCCTTATATTGAAACATGTTAGACTCTTCCACCTTGTTAATGCCCTTAAGATGTTTGAATGTTTCAGTCATATCACCTCTCTCCCTCCTTTACTCTAGGGTATACATAGTGAGCTCCGGTAATCTGCCTTATATGTTTTCTGATACAGTCCCTGCACCATGTTGGTTGCCTTTCTCTAGACTGCCTCCATTTTGTTAGTGTCCTTGTGCAGATGCAGCCTCCAGTACTGCATACAGTACTCCAGATGGGGCAGAACCAGTGTCTTGTAAAGAGAGATTATTATCTCCCTCTTACGACTTGTGATATCCCAAGATGGCGGCAGTGTATGCGCTGCCTGTGGACTGTGCTGTTTGAAGCTTTGTGTTCTGTGTTGTTTTATGTTTCTATTGCTTTTTAGTTTAATTCTTTTATTTTTTAGTTAGCAAAGGCCCTTGAGTGAGTTATTTAGTATTTATAACACTTTTTCGGGCTTATAGTTAGGACTTTTTGAGGATTCACTTTGTTTAGTGAATCATATTTTTTTAGTTTTTAGAGCAATCATTTTTGCTCATTTTGTTTTTTTAGGATAGCTATGCCCCTTGTTCTTTTTTGGGAGCAATAGCTGTCTAAGTTCACTACATTGTTGTTTTTTTTCTGGCTTGGTCTGGAATCCGAGGTGCCGTTTACGGGAGTGAATTGAAGGGCTCTGGTTTGAATTTACTGACTTCCAGATGTAGTTTACTACCCCCCATGTCAATTCTGCAGTGAGAGTGCAGGCATGAGAAGTGGGAAAAAATTGGACTACGGGAATAAATTACAAGATCGGGACCATACTTCAGCTGACTCTGGAGTTGTTTTCATTACCTGCTGTGCAGAGTTTTCTGTAAGAACACAGGCTGAATGAGCAGGGAAGTTACTGTTTAAATTATAATTCATCTGCCTCTGAAGTGTTGGCTGTAGTATGACAGATATTTCCTGGATTCCCCTAAGGACCGAGCCTGGTGCAGCAGAAGGTCTGGAATTGTGCCATGTGGAGGGGGCTCCTCTACTGTGTTGGGGATAATTTGGCTAGTTGCCACTATGACCCAGCAGGAATTCCCTGATGATTCTCTGGGGAGCCGGAGAGTTGGTCGGGTTTTCCTAGGCCTCCTGTGGGTTGGGTTATGTGGCCTGTCCCCTGGGAGGTTGTAGTTGGGGGTCATTGGAGTTTGACTGGCAGGGTCTGTGGGTGATTACACCTGGAGGGGGGCCCCCTAGGTTCCTGTTTTGTATAATGCTTGCTTTCTGCTGAATTAGGAATCTTCAGACTATCAGAGAAAGCCAGCAATGCAGCATATGCATACTGGATGTGGATTGATTTTGTATTTTTATTATTAATAACTTTACTTGGTCCTTCCGTCAGTCTTGTGGATTTAATCTTGGTATCGATGGAACTGCTTATAGTTGTTGGTGGTTGCCTCAGGAGGGCTTAGGGGATCTGTGTTGTTGAGCAGTGCTTGAACGGCGGGGGTAACTGGTGAGGCAGGAGGTGGGAGCTCCGTTGCCTCCTGGAAGAACCCTGTTTGTCTCTGACTGATCACAAACAGCTGGCATTGCAGATCCTAGGCTTATTTGGGACATTTTACTGATTACTGAAGGCTTTGAACATCTGGAAAGTGCCTTATAGATTTTGAGCACTGAAGTGGAAGTGACATTTTGTCTTTGAATTTCTCTATTTATTTCCATTTGACTATAATTTATGTGAAGGCAGTGAGAGTGCCGTGCTGATTCAGTCTCCCTTACAGTGAGAGGGTTTGGGGGCTGATTAGCCGCTTTGGGACATATTTGTTTACATACTTTGAGAAGGCAGTGAGAGTGCTGTACTGTTTGAGTTCCTCTTATAATAAGAGAGTTTGGGGACTGATTAATTGTTTTTGGATATCTAAGAAGAGATAATCCCTTTTATAATCTGAGTGTACTGAGAGTGGGGGATTTATTGGGAGGGTGGCTGTATTAGGGGGTGAATGAAGTGTTGGCTTTGTAGGTTTTAAATTGACACAGTAGTATTTTATAGCTTGAAATATGTACTGGGGTGGTAAGAGCTAAGTCAGGCTGTACTCCCCCTCAAGACTGAAGGATCTCCATCCTTTTGAATGTCCTGCACCTCCTTTAGAAGTTTATAAAAATTGCCAAGTTTTCGGCATTGTAAAATGAAGGAGTGCGAGGAATAGGCGATCCTGAAACTCATGTGGGGAATGGGAAAGGAGTGGGCGGATAGGGACAGTTAGAGCTAGGAGACGCCCTGGGGCAAAATGGATACAGGAGCAAGGTTCACCTTACCTTGTACCCATACCCAAGGGCACTGACTTGGTCAGGCAGGAGGTGGAGTCATCCTTGGAATCTCGTCCCTTTCGGGTGGTGTTTATCAATGCTAGGTCCATTAGAAACAAGACCGCATTTGTGGTGGATCTTGTTGCATCTGTGGGCTTGGCTAGATGAAAATGCAGGCCCTATTTTGGGGTCCTCGATTCTGGACGGGTTCTCAGTGATTCACTGCCTGAGAGTGGACCATAGGGGTGGTGGAGTTGCAGTCTGTTTTAGACAGGAACTTGATCTTAGGTAGGTGCCAGTTGGATGTACCAATTCCTTTGAGTGTATTGTGGGTGCAGGTGCAGGTTTCAGGATCCTTCTCATTTATCATCCACCAGGTGATGGGAGGGAATTCCTGAGGGAGGTTGCAGACTTCATCGCCGAGAGGGTATTGGAGTCCCCCCGATGGTTAATTCTGGGAGACTTCAATGCATGGGTCGACGATGAACTCATGCACTTTGGACAAAGCCTCCTCCAATAGATGGATTCATTGGGCCTGACATGGGTTATTACCTCTGCAACTCATGAGGGGGGACATTCATTGGACTTAAAATTCCACCTGAGGATGGAAGTCTCTGATTTGGTGGTGGAGCCTATCAGTTGGTCTGACCGTCACACCCTAAGGTTTAGTTTCATGGCCCCCTGAAAGAGGCCTGCTCCAAAGGAGATAGTACAGTTCCATTCTTTAAGAGGAGTTACCTCAGAAGGCCCAATGATGGAGCTGGATTTCTTGGGATTGCCAATGGATAGCACTGACCCAGGGCCCCTAGTGCTAGCCTATAAAAGGGCAATTGAAGGGGCCCTGGATGTTATTGCTCAATCCCATGTTTGTCCTTATACCCTTTATCCAGGGCTCCATGGTTTACCGGGGAGATCTGTGGGTTGAAGAGACAGGGTTGAAGACTGGAGAAAAGCTGGCGGAAAACTCACCTGGAGATGGACAGGCTTTAGACTGATGGATCATTATAAAATCTATCAGTTAGCAATTTCCCATAAGAAGGCAGAGTTCCTGTCCAGGGAAATTGCTACAGTGAGGAATAGACCGGCCCAGCTCTTTCGGACTGTGGACAGGCTGTGCAGTCCAGCCTGTCTTCAAGCTGTTTGAGCTTTGTCACAGTTACAGTGTGAGGAGTTTCCGATGTTCTTCACTGATAAGGTGTCCACCATCAGGGATGAGATCAGCCAACGTCTCCCCATTGGGTCTTGCACTGATCAACCGAGTGTCACTAATACCCATTTAACTTGGTTCACCTTTAGTCACCCGGCAGTCATGGATATTGTGAGGATCATCCAGACTTTGCGTCCAACCTACTGTAGTCTGGATCCAGGCCCTACTCAACTACTGGTGGGCTGCATAGAGGTTATCAGCCCAATCCTTACTGGGATAGTAGTGGCATCATTGGAGAGAAGGATCTTTCCAGATCCCTTAAAGGAGGCAGTGGTGCGCCCCCTTTTGAAAAAGCCCTCCCTTGATCCCAACTGCCCAGAAAACTACAGACCAGTCTCAAACCTTCACTTTTTGGGGAAGGTTATTGAGAAGGTGGTTACTTTGCAGCTGGGGGATCATTTAACCAGCCTTAATATTTATGACCCTCTCCAGTCTGGCTTCAGGAAGCAGCATAGCACAGAGACGGCTCTTGTATGGGTAATGAATGATCTCCTGATAGCGAGAGATCAGAGAGCCCATTCCATCTTGGTTCTCCTTGATGTCTCAGCAGCATTTGACACTGTAGATCGTGGGATACTACTTAAATGCCTGTGGTTTCTCTGTGGACTAAGGAAGGTGGTCCACAGTTGGTTCCAATCTTTCTTGCAGGGTGGGACTGAGATAGTAGTGTCAGGGATTTATTCCTCAGCCTCTCACTGCCTGTACTGTGGGGTGCCACAGAGTTCGGTGTTGTCCCCCATGTTATTTGCAGTGTATATGCTCCCATTGGGGGACATTATAAGGCCGTATGGGTTGAGTTTTCATTTCTATGCTGATGACTCACAATTCTACATGTCTTTTGTGCCCAAGCAAGAGTCCAGTTCAAGTGCAGAGTTTAACAACTGCCTCCAGGAGATACAGAACTGGATGAGTACCAACTGGCTGAGGTTGAACCCAGGAAAAACAGAGGCATTGGTCGTGGAGCCGGGGGTAAGGTTGTCAAGCTCAAGGGTGGGAAAGCCCTCAGGTTTATGTCTAAGGGGGAACCCGCTTATAGCATCAGGCCAGGTGCATAACCTTGGTGTTGTGTTTGACAAGGGCCTGACCCTGAGGGAACAGGTGTCGGCCGTAGTCAAAGCTTCTTTTTTCCATCTAAGGAACATAGCATGAGTGAAACACTTGGTTCCATCAGAGGATCTTCTTACCCTGGTCCACGCCTTAGTTGCCAGTCATCTTGATTACTGCAATGCCCTTTATCTAGGGCTGCCAGGAGTGGACATCCGCCACTTGCAGCTGGTGCAAAATGCAGCAGCTAGGTTGTTGACTGGAAGCCTGAGATCCAGCCATATAACACCTGTGCTGTGCAAATTGGACTGGCTGCCTGTACAGTGGTGGATCACTTTTAAGGTCGTATTGATGACCTATAAGGCCCTACATGGTGTGGGACCCCACTACCTGAAAGAGCTCCTGGTTCCTTACCGCCCCTCCCGCTCCCTCCGATCCTCTGATGAGGGATTGCTAGAGATTGCCAGGATAACCATGAAAACATCTGGTGGAAGAGCTTTTGCCTTTATGGCACCTACCCTGTGGAATTCTTTACCTTGCCAGACATGCAATAGCCTGACTGTAGAAGGATTTCAAAAAGTTCTTAAGACCTTTTTATTTAACCAAACATTTTTAGAAGTGTAAACTGTGTTTTAAATTGTTATGGATTTTAAATTTGTATGTGAATTTTTGTAAAGGCACCCTGAGCTTTGGAAGGGCACCTTGTATAAATAAATTTTTACTTACTTACTTACTAATACAATCCAACATCCCGCTAGCCTTACCTACTGCTTTAGTGATCTGCTTGGATGATTTCAGGTCATCTGTGATGATGATGATGATACCCAAGTCTCTTTCTTTCCTTGTGATTGCCAGCAACTCCCCTCCCAACCTATAGGTAGCTTCAGGGTTTCTCTTCCTTGTGTTCATGACATTGCACTTTGTATTAAACTCAAGTTGCCACTCTTCAGACCATTTTGCCAGTTTTTCCATACCTCTTCTCATTCTGCCCACCCCATCTGGATCATCTACTCTGCTGCAGATCTTGGTGCCATCTGCAAACTGGCAAACCTTACCCTTCAGTCCATCTGCAATGTCACTGATGAAGACATTGAAGAGGACTAGCCCCAGGACAGATCTTTGAGGTACCTCACTTGTGACTTGCATCTCTTCTGACTATATTCTGTTTACCACCACTCTCTGTTTTCTGCCCGCCAACCCATTTGCCACCCAGTTGACCAACTTCTGACCCACCCTGCACCTACCCAGCTTAATAATCAATCTTCTATGTGGAACAATATTGAAAGCTTTGCTGAAGTCAAGGTAGGCGACATCAACTGCACCCCCTTGGTCCACCACTTTGGTTACCCAGTCAAAGAAATCTATGAGATTAGCTTGACAGGACCTTCCTGTTGTAAACCCATGCTGTCTTGGATCCTGTGCTCCTACTGATTCCAGGTGTTGCACTATCCTTTCCTTAAGGATTGTCTCCATAATCTTGCCCATTACTGAGGTAAGACTGACTGGTCTGTAGTTCACTGCCTCCTCCCTGCTGCCACTCTTGTGAAGTGAGATCACATGAGCTCTTCTCTAGTCTGCTGGGAACTCTTCTGTGCTCAGAGACTCACTAAATTGTTCTGCTAATGGTTCTGCTGGTTCTACCCTTAGCTTCTTTAATACCATGGGATGTATGCCATCAGATCATATTGCCTTGTCCAACCTGAGCTTAGCAAGCTCTTGTAGGTCCCTTTCTTTTTATGAGGGACTTGTGCACACCTCCCTCCCCCGTGTCCATGGTGCTGAGCTGTGGGCCCTGCCCTACCTTCTCCTCAGTAAATACTGAGTACGAGTACGTATCTATTTAGGATAGATGCTTTTCCATGGTCCTCCTCCACACACTCCCCTTATCCCCTTTGATTTTAGCAATACCTCCTCTGGACTTTCTTCTTTCACTAATGTATCTATAGAAAGTTGTGTCCCCTTGTTTTATTGTTCGTGCTAGTGTTTCTTGGGTAATGACAATGATACTGAATCTCAGTCAGACAGTTTTATTTTCTACTATAGGCAAAGATGTCAGTATTCATTCATGGCATTACAATATTTGCACTAAACAGAGCAGACGTCTATGCATCGGTTATGGTCTCCTTCATTTTACAGATAGACCAAAAGTGGAGTTTTTAGGGTGCTAGAGGAGGAAGAGGGACTTGGGGTCCAGAGTGAGTTTAGGTGGAGGAGCTTGGATTCATGAGTGTTGACATCAGGCAGAGGGAGGCAGAAGGACTCGTTTTTGGCAAGTGGGTGAGGAGAAGGAAATAAAATCACTTTATAATCATCTATATTGGTAGCAGACTTTACCAGGTGATAGGAGTAGTTTATTTTTTCTCAATTCAGATAACGGCAGGGTGGAGGTAACCAAACAGAAAAGTGTGTGGTGTAGGTGGGACATTGGTGATGTTAGAGTGGATGAAGTGACTGCTATATTTTATAAAAACATTTTTTCCTCTTCAAACCAACTGACCTGGTGAATTTGGTGTGGCGGTTGTAAACTTCACAAAAGTTTTCAAAGTTACCTAACTGTGAACCAGCTTCACTAGCAAATCTTACATTTGCTACATCTCTAGTCAAGAGAAGTAGGGAAGGCTGTAGCAGGACAATAGTGGAGAAATGATGGCAGGTGGATATCAGAAAAACATACAATGTTTTTTTTAAATTAATAAAGAAAAAGACCACTCCAAAAACATTTAAATATGCTATTAAAATGATATTTCAGAAGTGATTACAATATACATTAGTGGGCGGGGGGGTTAAAGTGGATGTGGCTTGATTTGGATTCCTCACTAGATGTCTGGGAGGCTGACTGATAAGATTTATGGCAATCCATGTCAGCATGCACAATATAGGTTCTGGCTCCGACTCTGAACCTGATTACATTTATTTATTTCAATTTTTTCTCCAGAACATGTCATAAAATAGGCAAGCCCTTTTGGCCCAGCTCTGATTTAGATCTGAAATTATTCATGTCTGGAAATGTTACCAAGATGGTACAATCCATCTAAGGCACACAACCTCAAAGTGGATATTCTGGATCTGAATCATCCCTGTACATTACAGAGCTAAGCTTTATTTTAGCTATGTAGCCTATAACAATTAACAAACAACAAAAAGTGTTTTTTTTCCAGCATGTTCTTTGCACAAAATGAAGTTAAACATTGTGGGTCGAATTCTGCAAGTCTTTGTGGGAGAATTTTCAGCACGTTTCTGCCATATTTACACAAATTGCATTGAATATTAGACCACCTCAGAACTGATCAAACTTTTGAGTGCAACTACCACATAATGTGGCATTAAAAATAACTTGACCATCAAATTGATGCCACAAGCTGCCATAGTTCTTGGAAGATGTTGCTGAAATGTCCTATGGATTTGGAAATATGACACAAGGGTTTGACACAACTGGGAGTTCACATGTAACTAAAAATCAGCAGGAAGTATGTGTCTATCCACCCTTTTAAAAATTCAGCGATACAAACAGAGAAAATTTGTCAACAAAAAAGGACCAGTAGGCCAATCCAGTCTGACTTATGTTCCCTGCCTAACACTACACCCTGGACTCTGTTTGGTCAAGATGTCCCTCTATCTTCTCTTACCTCTATCAATTATACCCATGTGCCTTTCCCATGCATGTTTGAAACTCCTCACTGTCTTTGCTCCTGCCACTTCTTCTGTCAGGTTGTTCCTTGCATCTCCCACTCTTTTTGTGAAGAAGTATTTTCTCACATCCCTCTTACCCCCCCCCCCATGTTCATCGCATGACTTTGTGTTCTGGTGTTCTCGATACTCTGAAAGAGACTCCCCTTCTGCGCTTTGTTCATCCCAATGAGGTACTTACAGGTCTTAATCATGGCCCCTCTCTTTCTTTCTCTCTCTCTCTCTCTCCTCTCCTTCAAGGACTAGTGTTGAGCTCCCACAGCCTCTCCTCATATGGTTTCTTGTGCAACCCCTGCACCATTTTAGTAGCCCTTTCTGGACTGCTTCCACCCACTTGCAGAGGTGTGGCCTCCAGAACTGGACATGGTACTCCAGGTGGGGTCTCACAGATGAGCAATACAGAGGCAACACCACTGCTCTTCTCCTGGAAAGTATCCCATTCCTTATGCACCCCATCATCTGGCTCACCTTGCCTACTGCCCTGTCACATTGCCCTGCCACCTTGAGATCATCATAAATGGTGACCCTCCAAGGTCCCTGTCTTGCTTGGTAACTGTAAGTATCATCCCCCCATTTTATACACAACCCCTGATTTTCCTGACCCTAGGTGCATGACTTTGCTCTTTTTGGCCTTGAGACCCAGCTGCCACTCCTTAGACCACTCCTCTAGTTTCCCAAGATCCCACTGCATTCTCTCCATCCCTCCTGGGTGCCCACACTGTTGCTGATTTTTTGTCATCTGCAAAGAGACACACCTTCCCATCTGGTTCCTCAGTACTGTCACTTATGAAGACACTGAAAGGGACAGGACCCAGTACCGATCCTTTTGGTGTTCTACTAGTCTCTGTCCAGTCCTCTGAGTGACTGCTGTTTACCACCACCCTCTGCCTCCTAGCTTTCAACCAGGTAGACATGCAGTTCACCACCTTCTTCACCATCCCTAGGCTGTTAAGTTTATTAGTCTCCTGAGTGTTACAGTGTCAAAGGCCTTACTGATTTCCCGGTAGGCCACATCCACTGCCCACCCCTAATCCATCTGTCTTGTTACCCAGTCAAAGAAATCTGTAAGATTTGTTTGACATGACCTCCTCACTGTGAAGCTGTGCAACCAGTTGTCCTGCAGCCCATTTGTCTCCAGATGCTTGCGACAGGGTTGAGAAAGGCCCTGCCCCATTTGTTATGTGGAAAGAGTTTGAATGCAAGGATCTGTTCTGTCCTCTCCTTTTCTGTCTCTTCTCTGTCTGATTGCACGACCACATTTTCTTGTGAGACCTAAGAACTGATCACTCTGACAGTTTCACAATTCTCTGCCTCTTGCTATCTCTCTGCCTTCCCTTGCGGTTCTGCTTTTCTTTCCCCTTGCATATCAGCAGGTATAAAAATATATATGAATCTCTGTGTAAAACTGTTTGCGATACTGGGATATCTTTATTTAAAACTGTATATAGTTATTCTGTTGACATGATTGCAAAGCTATTTGGAACTCAAGGGGTTAACCTGAGATGCAGTTTTTAAGCATTTTGCAGAGCTGTAAACAAGATGTCAGTTCTGGGTCATTATGTTCTTTTTGCTGTACCTGTATTGAAACTGACAAGAACATTCTATAAACTTACAAGAACATTCTGTGAGAAGCAGGCTTTCTTAAAGAGTTCCAGGCAAAGACTTATAAAAAGAGCAGCAATGATTTTGCTAGAGAGACAAGGAGAGTGAGAGACTGAGAGACTGAAACTTGGCATTAAAAGATACCCTCAGAAGGACTTAGTTTTCTTTGTTTGTATTGCCTTTGTAATTAGTTATATTGAATAATTTGTTTCTCTTATTTTGCTGTTATTAAGAAAAATATAATGCTATTTGCAAATTTTGATACTGCTCCTGGTTTTCCTGTGCTTTCTGACCTGGGCCTTGATGACAGTACTCCATCAGTCTCTCCTTCAGCAGACACTCCCTTAAGGTCCCTGCCACTGATGAGAGTCTGACTGGTTTTGCTGGCCTCTTTTCTGCTACCACTTTTATGCAGAGGGACCACATTGGCCCTCCTCCATCCTCTTGAATCACCTTCATCTCTAATGAGGTACTAAATAGTGTTGCCAGAGGGGGTGGTTACCACCATGCTCGGTTCCTCAAGTACCCTTTAGTGAATCCCATCCAGTCCCTCATTTTGTTTTCCTTTAGGGCATCCAACCCCCAGTGGACTCTTTCTTCTGTAAATGGACTGGTGTTCAGTCCACCCTCCCTAGGTGCCTGCTAATGAAAGCCATCCCTTCCCCCTTCCACTGTGAAGTATTTTTTTTTAAATGTTAGCTTTTTGATGGTCTTCCTCTGCACAGTCCCCCTTTCTGGTTTCCTGATCTTCACTATAACACCTCTTGCTGTCCTTTTTCCGCTCATGTGCCTGAATAAAGTCTTATCCCAATTCCCGACCTCCTGGGTGATCCTTTCCTCAGTATGAGCCTTTGCTATCCTTACTCTCCTTCCTGCCATCCTTTGTATTCTTGTATTCATGAAAGCTGTTTTCTTTCCCTTACCACCTTAGTCACCTCCTTTGAAAAGCACAGTGGCCTTTTTCTCCTCCTACCCTTGCTAATTACCTTAAAGCAGCTTACTGCTACCTTAGTTATTCCCTCCTTTATTCTATTCCACTGTGCCTCCACCCCCTCCAGCTGACCTCTGTCAATGTATTTCCTAAGGCAGTCTCCCATTTCTTTAAAATCTGCTCTCCGGACCCTCGTCCTAGTGTGTTTTTTCTCCTGCCCAATCTGTATGCCCGCTCTCACTGTGCGATGATCAGTTGTACCCAGGGGGCTACCCACTGTGATATCTGCAATGCTGCCCCTGTTTATATGTACCAGACCCAGCACTGCCCCATCTGGGTTCCACCATATCGGTTCAACAACAATATTGTCAACTGAAATTACTTCGATAACAAAATGTCATCAGCGACCATGTGGCCTGGCTATTGTGCCACCCAATCATGATTGTGGCAAAGCACTGAGCACATCCCATCTGTTTTCAGGGGACATTGCCCTCCATACCCCTCCTCCATAGGGGACTTCTCCCCCCTGCACCCCCAAAAAATAATATGTTCACCTCCAGGTCTAAGGTGTAGAGGGAGAAACAACGCAACACCCCTGGGGCAGCAAGATGGCAGGCACTGCAAAATCCCAATTGATGGAATGGCTGTCAATCAGGTTGCAGCACCCACATTGCCACTGGTGTAGGGGATTCACAGCACTGATGGCACCCCCTTATCTGTACTGGGATCTGAATCCAGCTTCCTGAGAAATGCTCACTGCTGGGAGTATACAATAACTCTGTTCCTAGTTGAAGCTTTGGCCAATATTTCCAGTCCACATTAGCAGATTAAAGTCACCCATAATTACTATTTCCCCATTGCTTGTCATGTTTGCCTATGGCCTCCCTTAAAACCATGGTCAATTCCTCCCTCTTGTATTGGTGGTTTGTACACCACCCCATGCATACAAAGGCCCCATACCCAATCTATGAGCCAGTCAAACTGCTTAGCTGAAGAAAATCAAACAGTAAAGCTGTTATTTTATCAGCGTGGGTCACACCTGAAAAGTGGCGGTTGGCTCAGTGTGTCCACCCTGTTAACATAATAAAATAAATAAAATAAAATAAATAATAAAATACATTTTGTATGCTAGTTCATTATCAACACAATAAAAGAGATGTTTAAAATCAGGGCCCCATATTCAAACTTTTATTCATGCTGGCATCTGACTACAAAATGTATGCATGCAGCACCTAAAAAGGGGACAGTAATGTGCATATTTGGCACAGTGCTGCATTCAAAGGTTTAGGCTGCAATAGAGGCATTTAGCACATCATTGCACAGCACAAAATACTGACTATAAGAAGCAGGTCTTAAACTGAGGCAAACCCCAGAGTTGGGGAGAGGCACTGCAGCACACACACACACACACCAGAAAACAAAATGCACACCTTGTGTACCTGCTACTGGCAGTCATGCAGGATGAGGAGTGGGGCAATGCCCCACCTAGGCCCCAAAACAGGACCTAAACAGGCTAAGCTACAAACAGACAATGCCATGCACAAGTCACATTCAAAGTCTTCAGGGACAAACACATTCAGGGTTAGTACAGGCTAAACAGGCACATGTAGATGTGTGCAAAAAAAACTTCTGCAGGTGGAATTTAAGCAAAAGTCTGACTTTCGCTTCCATGAAAGTTCGGAAATCCATTTCCAAACTTTTGTAGAAATTCTGCCTGCCCTCAATCCTATTTTATCCCTGGTATCTAGTGCCCCTCCCCCCGGTCACAGATTGCTGCCAGATTGCCTGAAATAAAAAAAAAAAACAAGCATTTGTCAATGTTGAAAGTTGTCTCGCTGGCATTGGCATTAATAGTGTGGGAGTTAGGGACACATAAAAGGAATGGCAGTGAAGTATTGAACTGAAGCCAATGCCACCCTCACCCTACAGAGACTGACAGGCATCAGGGTGTGCCTTTGGGCCATCAGCTATAATGCTTATGCCATTCTACCTCACCCTACCCTGCAGACACTGACAAGTGTTGTTGTGTGCTTTGAGGCCATTGGGCTTATGCTTACACCATTCCATAAGGAAATACACTGAGGTGGGTGCAGTCCAGGAGAATGGGGTGAACTTTAGGGCCGAACACTCCAAGGCAGACCTCGATGCTTGTCACTGGCTGCAGGGTGGGGGTAGGGGGTTGGGGTGGAATGGTGTGAACATTATAGCCAATGATCCCAAGTCACACCCCTGACACCTGTCAGTCTTCACATGGTGAGGAGTTACAGTTGGAAACCCTAACACCATAGGTGTTTGTTGGTATTTTCACTCCAAATTTTCAACATAGGCTTTTTGCGATGCCACCTCATGAAAAGCGGCACTATCAGTTTGTTAGCTGAAAGGTAGTTTTGCACAGTGGCTATGCCTTTTGGTGACGCAGGGATGAAAACTCATTTTGGGCAGTATGTGAAAAATGACAACTGTATTGTTCATGAGGAGGTGTTAAAAAATTGCAACGTTAAAAATCTGGAGAGAAAATATGAAAAATTGGTGAAGTCATGAGCATGCATAGAAACAGCTCAACACACGTCTGTAACCCTGTTATTTTCTAATGGTTTTTAACCAGATTTTCAAAATAGGCATTTTGGGGCCTCCTCTCATGAACAGTGGCACTGTGATTTTGTTAATTTGTCCCAAAAGTTGATTTCCCACAGCGACCACGCCATTGTGAGCCATAGGTGTGAAAACACATTTTGGGCAGGATGTGAAAAATGGCAGCTGTACTGTTCATAAGGAGGTGTGAAAAAATGCCAGTGTAGAAAATCTGGCATGAAAACATTGCACATTTGTGAAGTTACAGGGGTGCGGAAATTGCACAATGCACACTTGTAACACAGTCATTTTATGGACGTTCGTCTCCAAATTTTTAACATAGGCATTTCCTTGAACTGTCCCAAAAACTGATTTCGCACAGCAACTGCGCTATTGTGTGCCGGACATACGAAAAAACATTTTGGCCAGGATATGTAAAATGACAGCTGTACTGTTCATAAGGAGGTGTGGGAAAATGGAAATTTTGAAAATCTGGAGTGCAAATATTACAAATTCATGAAGCTACAAGTGTGAGTGGAAATTCTGCAGTGAGCACTTGTAAAACAGCCATTTTTTTAATTTTCTACCAAATTTGCAACATAGGCTTTTTGAGAGCCCCGACATGAACAGTGGCACTGTTGTTTCATTATTCTGTCCCGAAAGGTGACTCCGCACAGTGACTCTGAAATCACCTTTCAAGACTGAATAATGCCAGAACAGTAACTGAATTCATGAGGAGGGGTCCCAATAACCCCGTGTTGAAAATTTGGTGCCAGAATTCCCAAAAATGGCCAAGATATGTACCAAAGTTGAAAAAACACTATTTATGCCATTATACAGCTTACTGGCATTTCTTCACTTCATGGTCAGCTTTGAAAAGTGCAGACATGTTCCCAGTCCACTGAAGATCGTTGTGCCAGGCTCTGGAGGTAAGTATAGGTGGGGTGTGGGGACAGGCAATGCAAAGGGTTGGTGCGGGTGGGGAGAGGGCAGGAGACCATGAGGGACTGTTTTCTTCTTTCACAGGTTTAAAAAAGAAAAAAAAAATTGCAGGATGGTTTTTCTTTTTCAGGGGATTTGTCACATTGGGGTGGGCTCCCAGCATGCCACCTAAGTGTTTTTTTGGGGGAGGGATGCTGTAGCCAATGGGGGATTGGGCACTCCGTCAGCACATACTGAAGGAAGAACAAGAACCGAGGGGGATTGGGCACCTTCCTTGGCACACAACAGAAGCGGGGGGGGACATTATGCCAATGGGAGTTGGCTCCCCATCTGCAAAATAAATGGGTAAGGGGGACTGAAGCAGACATGGATTGGGACCCCTGTTGGCAAAGAAAGACTGTTTGGGGGTGTGCATGATGCTGAGGGGGATTGGGCACTCCCTTGGCATACATTATAAATAGGAGGGGGGCATTATGCCAACAGGAAGTGGGCTTCCCATTGGCAAAAGAAGTGCATCATGGCACTCTGCAGGCACTGTCGCAGGCACGTCAGGAGGGCATGTCATTGTGCCGATGCATGACGGCAGCGGACCTTTTCTTAGGTCTGGTGACCACCTGATGAATGCCTGGTGTCAGCACCTGTAGCTACCTTATTGGGGAATGAAGGATGCACCTTCTGATGCGTGCCCTGCATTCACCCATAGTGACTGCACCTCCAAATCTGCTACTAGTGCAATATGTTGGCTGGCATGCACACGCGAGCTAACATAAAAAAGTGAATCCCCAATGGCTAGCAGTCGCTTCTCCCACCCGATCATCCACCCACCTGGCATGTATTCAAAAAAAAAACAACCCTGATGGCTAGTGTTCCCTCCCCCCACCCAATCATCCACTCCTGTCTAGTAGTAGTTGATAGTCAGTCATGTAACCCTCCCATACCTATCAGCCATATAGTAAAAAAAATGTTTCCCCTGTTGGTCTAGTGGACCCGCATCCCTCCTTCCCTATCCTTATCCCCAGTAGGTAGTTTTCTTAACTTAATCCCTGGGTGCTTTAGAGGTCCCCCCCCCACCCCAGCAGGTACTGTTCCACCCCACTGCCCCCCATTCTGAAATGGAGCATCTGACCAGTACAGCACTCCACTCTCCTCCATAGCTGGCTGCCCACTGAAATGTCAGTGAGTGAGCACATGCTGTACAAGCATGCATTTATTCATTAATAGCTCAGTGGACGGCTGGCCTTGGAAGACAGTGGAGGGCTGTGCCATTCACCCGCTCTGTTTAGGGATGGGGAGCAGGTTGGAACACTACCTGCTGGGGTGGGGGCAGGTGGGCCACTAGACCACTAGAGAATAAGTTAAAAAAAATGACCTACTGGGGATCAGGGATAGGGAGGAAGGGGGTTCACTAGACCACCAGGGGAAAAAATATTTTACTATATGGGGGATAGGGATGGTGGGGTTACATCACTGACAATTGACTACCACTGGACATGGGCAGGTAATTGGGTGGGGGGAGGGATCGCTAGCCACTAGGAGGGTTATTAACTTGTTTGGTGGGGCAGAACAGGGTGAAATTTCACCCCAAACATTCAGAAGTTTTTCGATCCACCACAGGAGGAAGCCCTGAAACTTCCACAGAAGCTGCCAAATTTCATGAAAGTTCTGCTATATCAGAAATGGCAACTTTAACACACCTCTAGGCACTTGCTCTTGGAGCTGTGTGAGGTGGTGCATGTCCAGTTCCAAATAGACACCCACTGCAGCCATGCAATATCTGTAGAGCTCAAGGTGACAGAAGCACAGTGCTTCCTGGCTACCAGAACATTCCATATAAAGATAGGTAACATCACCGATATCACACAGTTTGTCACCTTGTGCGTGTTGGAACAGTACACAGATGGCCTGCTGCCCATGTTGTGGAGTTATTTTATTCCCTACCACACCAACAGAGTGAACAGCAACCATACAGCAATTCTGCTGAGTTGCACGCATACTGGCCATACTGGGTGCATTGATTGTGCCCATCTTGCCAACTGGGCACCCAGAAGTGATGGAGTGAAAGTCTTTGTAAATAGAGAACTTCCACTCCATCAATTGCCAGGTAGTGTGCGATTCAGCAGGGTGCCTTATCATTATCCTGGCACAGTATCATGGCAGTGCCTATGATGCCTTCATATAATACAATGCCATGCTGTGCTAGAGGTTTGAAAACAAGGATAACTGGTGGGCACAAGACTCCTCACCCCCAGCCACCAGTGATGTCACTAACCAGTGCCTTTACCTACAGAAAGGGCAGTGCGTACTCCCTGCATCCCTGACTCCTAACACCTGTTCTACAACCAGCATGTGTTGCACAGGACAGGTATAATGCAATACACATCGCTACAAGCAGTGTCACTGAGTGGGTCTTTGGCATGCTCAGTATACATTCAGTTGCCCTGACCATTTCAGTGGTGCTCTACCATACACCCCTCAGTATGCTTGTGCCATATTACTTTCCTGTTCCATACTACACAACACAAAACTCAGCTGTGGGATATTCTTCCTGTCACCAGAGGAAAACACTGCAGCAGGGAAGGGAACATTGTTTAACTAGGTATAGCACTCTAAGCCAAAGCTTGTTTCCAGATGTGACCTGGGAGCACAAGCAAGTTAAGTGACTTGCTCAGGATCACACAGTATGTGTCTAGGTGGCAGAGGGCTTCAAACCCAGGTCTCCAGATCTGCATCTCAGAGCCTTAACCCACTGCACTGTACTGCCTCCTAACATAGCATTCCAACCATCAGTCAGGCAGAAAATAGGGTTATCCGGCAGTCCCTGCCTGTAGGAACTACTACAGGCAGGCACAAAGGTGTGTTGGAATGGTGTGTATGAATGCAATTGATATGCCGGGGGATATAGATTAGTGAGGGACCAGCTGTAAAAAAGGTGTTGCTGGGGTATGGGTTTGGGGAGAAGCATTTCACTAGATGCCAGGGACAACTGGAGCAATGTGAATTGGCAGGGAGGGTCACTGGATCATCATCAGTTGATGCCACTTGTCTCAAAAATAATGCTGTTGGCCCACAGGCAGAACTAATGCTAAGTGGTGTGCAGGAGCAGGAGATTATTGAGGTTCCACTGCGTTCTTGGCATTCTTGGCAAGGCATAGCTCCATGCAACTGCAGCTATGAAATGCCCAGACCTTCCTGGGTGGCACAGTCACATGTGTTTCCTGGTGAAAACTCTGCTTGCACCACTGATCATGTGGCAGCCATAACTGCTTTGCAACCAGAGACTTATTGCCTTGTGATTTTAGCATATGGCAGATTTTGGTGATGGCACAATGAGTAGCATTTCTCACTCCAGAATTGCAACTGTGATTATGTATGGGGCACAGATATTTTCAACTCTAGGGAGGTGGGGGCGGGGGTTGGAAGATGGCTGAGGGAGGGAGGGGGTGACCATGGGACTAGCCATGGCCACCTAGGGACACAGAACCATATTTTCTCCTGTGAAATACCATTTGGACCAAGTAATCAGTTTGGAGTTCTGATTATGACTACTGACATGCCTGAAGAGTTTCTCACACCTCTATTGTATCATTTTTTTTTTTTTACTTCTGGAGTTTCAGTTAGGTTTAGTTTAACGACACTGGAGCTAAGTGAGCAAAAACAGTTCAAATGGAAAACATAATCTGAGTTATTTCTTGCTGTCACATATGGCTTTATATAATGAGATTAAAGCAAACTGGGAAACCTTGTAAATTCATCACCAGTCCATTCGAAAGTAAGCCTGTACCGAAATCGAAGCCTATGGACGTCAGGATCTTAGGTAACAGCCTAGCCTATTTCTTGCATTCTAAACAAAAGTTATCAGCTCAGGTTAATTTCAGTAGTAATTCAGAAAAGAACATTTAAAATTAGCAAAAAAAAAAAAATTCTGGGGATAGTTATATATGGCATATTCCAGGATTTATTTTATTTCAGTTGTGTATTTCTGTATTAGTCAGATGGTTCAGGATTCAAAAGCACTTTTATCGTGTTGCCATGGCTTATCAAAAATGGGCTAGTTGTTCATTCATCCAAAACAAATCCAGTACATTTCAGGTCAAGCCAGTTGTGCTTAGCATTTGTTTTGCGCTTCTCCAGATGGTGTTGTAAAAGCACTGCACTGCAGTAAAGGATATTGTTTCAAGCTGCTGAGTCTGTTTAGATTACTTTTCCACTCCTGAATGAGTTCAAGGTCCACAATTCAACTACTGCATGCAACAAATCATGTTAGTTAATGTGAAGGCAGTGTGATCCAGTGTTTATCATACTGAAGTGTGAACCAAGAGATTACCTGTCTCAATCCCAACAAAATAAATTACACTCAGCAAGTCATTTGACCTCCTTCTACTTCAGTACACTCTGCTGTAAATTGGGTACAAGAATGCCACACAAAAATGAGACATAGCATTCTTAGTAAATTGTACAACGTGTAAAACAAATAGATATAAGTAGCATGGCATTGAGCAAGGTGTGTATTTATGCATTTTCTGAAGAACCCAAGCAGCAAAAATTGTTACCTTCTTTGCTCACAGCTTGGTTCTGCTCATCTGCCAGTACCTCCTTTGCATAACGCAAGTCTTCATCCAGCATCAGTCATACATTTGCAACTTACATGAGCCAGTGCCATGCTTTAAGCTAGGGCTGTGCAACTTCAGTTGACTATTCAATAAATATTCCTAATCAGAATAACAAAATATTAGTCATATTCATTATTCAGCCTAAAACTGTGTAATGAAGCAAATATGCAGCAATCATTGGGGCCTATGCATGATGGGGCGGAGTGCCTTGGTGCGGAAAACACTCCACACTCATTGCGCCCATCATGTGGGATGCACTAAGTTGGGGGGCATGCAGCTGCCATGCACCTGATCCCTGGCCCTGCAGACCGCAATGCACCAGGTGTGCGCTGGGGGCATGCCAGCACTATGCACCATGCACTAAGGTGTGTAGTGCTGACGTGGGGGTGCGGAGGAGAGTGCAGCTTGTGGGTAGAGAAGACCCTGCCATAAATCACTATGTGGCTCCAATACATGCCCCACCAGTCATGGCAGACCCTGAAAATATCCACTGTGCTGCCCTAGCCCACTAGGATGATGATGGTGAGGGCTGGGGCAGCTGTACAGGTGAGTGCCCATACACCCTTGTGCTGCCATGGCTGTCACTGCTGGTGCTGGACATTCCCCCAAGGTCATGGCAGCCTGACCTGGTTGTGCCAAGCATTCCCCCCAACCACCCAGTACTGGCCCTACCTGGGACACAAATACCCACAGTGGTGGCCATTGCCCCCCTCCATCTATGCATTGATTTATTTCTTGGATATTGTCACCCAGACCAGGACACCCAACCCCCAGTCCTGCCCCCCGACCCACATCGGTAGTCAGTGGCACTCCCCCCCCCATGGGAACCAACAACCTCACCCACACCTGCAGGTCAGTGCCGAAAAATAGAACAGCCAGCGGCATGCCCTCCCCACACTTTCTCAGCCACTGGTCATCCAAGTACAGTTGGGAGCATACTGCCTATTTAAAGGGGTGCGATACCAGCATCACTTGGATGGCTGGTGGCCGAGGAAGTGTGAGTATGTGAATAGGGCAGTGCTGCTGGCCGTTCTGTCCCACGGCACCAACCCGCAGGTACGGGTGGGGTTGTTGGTGCCTGTGGGCAGTGGGGGGTGCCACTGACTATCAATGTGGGTCAGGGGGATCTGGACTGGGCCCTGGATGTGCAAGTCCGGGGCACGTCTGTGTGAGGGGGGGCTTGTTGCACAGGGGCCGAGGTTGCCTGCCATGTGTTGGTTGGGAGGTGCAGCAGTGCAGAGGGTGGGGGACTCGGCCATGTGGTTCACCACCAGATGCAGAATAGATGCGTGGGTCTGGGTGTCTACTGGTACATTCACACACCTGGACCCTCACCCTGCAGTGCAAGGGATCCACCCTGGACCTTGGACAGGCATTCGATTGGATGCCCAACTGGATCCATGACTCCTCCCCTGGCCACTCTGTGGAGTCCTGCATGCTGGGGGGAAGGGCCAGCGGACAGCTAACAGCTGTTGGTGAATACCAGTGGTGCCCACCTGTCCACAGGTGTGGAGCTGCATGGGTGAGATACATGCCTTTGGTGCATACTTACTGCCCGGTAGTGCATAGGTCCCATAGTTTGCTATTCCCAGGTGGCCACAGCTAGTGGCCATGTCCATCTGTTCCCATTCAGTCATCTTGCAGCTTCCATCCCTTTAAATATCTTTAACTCCCGCATCACTGATCGATAATAGGGGGCAGCATGTGCTTCATTGTCCAGTGGGTATAGTTTTAAATGTCTTGGGTCCTGTCAATCCATCGACCAGACACACAGAAAATATCAGTAGAAAAAGACCATTGGTCCATCTAATCTGTCCTGTTGAACACTGTCCTACCCAGGGAACATGATTATTGCCTTCAATCCCCACCCCCACCCTCACACACTGCCTTACTGCTTTACCCTGTGCAACTATTAAGCTTTTCACTTGGTCTTAGCCATGTCTGAAATCATTAATAGTTCTTGCACCCACTACCTCTGTTGGTAGGCTGATTCATGGCTCAACCACGCTCTGTAAAATAAAACTGTCTCAGATCCCTCCTGAAATTCCCCCTGCCAGCTTCTTCTCATGCCCCCATGGTCTTGATTAATGAATCCGCTGAACATTTCCCCACAACCTACCTTGCTCATTCCTTTCAAGAACTTGACAATCTCTATTGTATCTCTCCTATCCCTTCTGGTCTCCAGTTTGCATATGTTCAGTGCCTTAAGCTGATCCTTATATGAGCTGCCCGGTATACCATGTACAGGGCAACCATGATTGAGCGCATACAAAAAGGGTGACTCAATCATGGTGCCTGTGTACAGGGCTACCTGGCAGGGTAGTGAGTGGATACCTGGGTGGGCAAAGTAAGGTGAAGGGAAGTACGCGTGTATACACACACACGGGGGGAGGAAGGGGAGGGATGGTATGTGGGATGGGGTGTGGCAGGCAACTGCCAAGCTGGACCAGTAGCGTGGTGGGGCGGGTGGTTGCTTGGGAGGTGCAGGGTTCAGGTCTAGTGCAGCATGTTTTATTTTTTTGCCGGCAGGCGGCTTTTTATTTTTCCAAGTTTTTCATCCTGTTACATGAGGTCCCAGTACCTCTATTGGTACCCCCAGAGGTACACCATAGACAGCTAGCACTTAGGCATATGCTATACTAACATATAGGGTTAAGGGCATCTACTGTATAAGAGTAGATATCAGGATACGTATGCATATTATTGTTATACACTTTGCTTTCTAATATATATATATAAATATACATATTTAATATGTATTTCTTGCTTATAAGATGTTGGGACACCTGTGTCCTTGTAATGATTATGATATATGAGTCAGCATTACCACCTTTTGGTGATTTGTACTACTACACTGATATATGTAGGACTGTACTCTTTTGTTTCACAAAGTGATGACTACTACAAAATTGTATAATGTTATCTTGGACCGTGGAGCCACCTCTAATTTAGCAAGTAGGGCTCATCTCTGTAACTAGAAATGTTTCTATCTTACAGTAACCACAGTAATTATCATAGGTATATAATATGAGACATTACGTCTTCTGCCTCAGAGACCCCAAGAGACACAAATACTCCTTGAGGTATAGGGAAAGCTTAGCATTGGATCCCAGTTCGTATTGGTAAGAACTGCTTAGGGCAACTGTAATTATCCTTTCTGGCAGTAATAAACAAGTTTATTGCTCTTATGCAACGTGTCCTCTATTTCTTGCATTCCCAATATTGCCAAGAACCCGAGAGTGAGGTTTAGACCTCCTGACAATTGACGACCACGTGCAGGCAATATTTGGTGTTTGCAAAGTTTCACTTGTTGCTTTGAACTCTCCCCTTCACAGCGAGGTCTGTAGGTGTGCATTGCCACTTCACCTCTCCCATTTTAAGACCCCTTTGTAATCACTTGCAAAGTCTGTCTGCTTTCTGGGTGTGGCCGATGCCGACATAACCTACTCCATGGCAGTTTTAAATTGCAAGCTTACAAGTGTACAGTAGCCCAACTGTGTAGGAAGTGTCCCTGCTGTGGATCGATACACAGCACGGCACCTTTTTCACAGATTTTTTGTTCCCTCCCACTCAATGGTCACCATATCAAATATTTGTGGAGAACTGAGACTCAATGTCTCAAACTTCCTTATCTCCCATGGAGGATGGTCTGACTTCATGTGGGATGCAAGTCAATCAAAAAACCCTATACTGGGGATTTCAACCCAGTACACTGAGACGAGACAAACAGCCAATAAGTGCCAAGCTAAAGGGCTGTTGGTCACGTCTCTTTATGCTGCTTTAGAAGCCTCTGAAGCAAGGTTTCGAACCCTTGAACTGCAAATCTCATCTCTTAAGCAAGAGATGGGTTTGCAGGAAATGGAACGTGTAAGATTGCATCAGAATTTGGAACCTAAATTTCAAACTCTGCGAAATGAAAAGGATTCCCTTTTGCATCATTCCTCTCAGCAAGTGAGCAAGAAATTTGTATGTTGAAGCAGGAGTGTGAAATTTTGAGACAGGATAAGGGACAGGCTTTGACTATGAATGTCTTGTTAAGTAGAACAAATGAACAGTTGAGTGGGGAGTTGGGAGAGCTACAGGACAAGATAAACCAGGTACATAATGACTTAGAAGTGGCTACTAGGGATACCCATGAATTGAGTGCCGCATATAGAGTGTTGCAGAAACAAATGCAAGATGAGGTTGATGTGAATGTTGCCAATGCGAGTCATGCAGAATGTGAATCCAAGATGGCAAAACTGCACCATCAGTGGGAGGTTCTTGCTGGACATGTTAAGGCGATGGAAGGCATAGCCCCTGCCTTAACCACGTCATCTGAAGGGGAGATCTCAGAGATGACATCTCACAATACAATGCCCAGTCACACCCCTACTATGGCCCAGAGACCCCACCCCACCATCCACAACATGGCGGATCCCCGTTACACACACACTATGTCATACGTCGTCGACTTCATGATGCGCATCATGGGTGATGCCAACATGGCGACCCCCATGATAGGAGGGAGCAGGCCCAGGCCTAGTCCCAACAGCTCCACCAGTAGCTGTCATTTCTGTGGATGATAAGGAGGAGATTGAAAAAATGATAGATGCTGCTTTAGGCAATGTGACCCTCCCTGATTGGAGCAAATGGACCCTCAGGACGCAGATCAGACAAATGCTGCAAGAGACTGCTACTCAGGAGAGAATGGTTCATACTGTGGCAGAGGCCACAGCTCAGGCAGCCCTAGATGGTGCCCGAGGCAACCTACCTCCAACTGATCATCCCAGTAATCCCCTATAAATGGCCTACTCTGTTCAGCAAATAGCTGACAGTATCGGTCAGATGAGCCCGTCTGACAATCTCAGCTGTCACTTGGAAAAGGTAACTGCTAAATGTGAAATGCTTAGTCTCACTGCAGACTACCAGGTCCAGATCCTATGCCAGACCATTGATCCTGGACTATAGACCAAACTCCCTGATGCCATCCTCAAGGCTGACAGCTCCACCTTTGATGAGATTGCAGTTGAACTCATTTCTGTGCACAGCCCAGGTGTAGTAGGAGTGATGCTTGCATACCCTGTAAAACAGAATGCTAAGGAAAGTCCAGCGACTTACCACCAGAGACTCTGAATAGCCTACCGAGTATGAAAACAACTCACACAAGAAGCTGCAGATGTAGATCTTATTGAGTATAAGACCTTGTTCCTTAGGAACATGATCCCTGCAGTATGAGAGAAGGTAGAGCCAACCACCTATCCCACCATGGAAAGGTTTGCCGATATCCTTCAGAAAACCAAAAGAGTTTATCAACTCTACATCTGTGATCAGAGCTCCAGTTCCAAGAAAGTAGCTGCCGTGGAGCCTACCCAAGAGGTCATGACACACTACACGGTGGAGGGACAGGCCCAACACAAACAGCCCCTTCCCGTGGACAGCCAGCACCCACAGCAGGCCCAACAACAACCACAGCAACAGCAACAACAACAGTGGGGTAGGAACCGGAACTATCACAAGAATAAGAAATGCCATAAGAATAACAAGGGTAAACAATAACAAAGAACAGGCCCTGCATATAGGGAGATTGCCAAAGAAAATCAGAAATTCAGAGAGCTCCTGGGACAAGTCCATTCTGTAGAGGATGCCATTGCCGATCAGACCCTTGCAGCCATACAACGGGGAACCCAGACCCCGACAGGCCATGGTGATACAGGTCCTTAGGCCCATACAGGCCTGAACTCAGAAGCACCTTCCTAGATTGCATCAGTGCAGCATGGTGAAGTGGTACACAGGAGCCAGGCCCAACCTTTCCATGCCTCCTCCAGTACAGATTGATAATTACAGGCCCCAGTCTGGATTGTAAACAAGCTGGTCTTGGATACAAATGGAAGGCCCTGCACTGAGGCCTAGGTCGGGGGCCGCCTACTTACAGTGTTACTGGATACAGGTGTGGCTGTGTCTGTATTACAACAGTGTTACTGGATACGGGTGAGGCTGTGTCTGTATTACATGAAGACCACCCAGATACATCTCCTTGGTCCACCAGAAAGAGGACCAACATGTCAGGAGTAGATGGTACTAGGTTGTCTGCATACCATTCTCTACCTTTGCCTGTAGAGTTAGGACACCTGAAGGCCTCTCACACCTTCCAACTAATGGTATTGCACGATCATCCTAGTATCGTTGGAACTGACTTCCTTGCACCACACAGCTGTGTGGTGGATCTAGCCAACATGCTACTGATCCAGATTCAGGGCAGATATCATACCATTTTGATCCCTGATTCACAAGTGGTGGCAACAATATCTGCCAACAATAAAGAGTATGACGTCATAGATTTGTTCAAGAACCATGAGCTTTCCCAAAGTTCCTCCCCATTCTACAAAGACATTTGGAAGCATTTGCTACCAACAAGCATGAGTGTGGCAGAGTGCACACTGTCATCGAAGTGCCAGGCCCAGCCCATGAGAGGCAAAGGCAATATCCTTTCCCACCTGAGGCCTTGCCTTCTCTTAGGAAAACAATAAACTCTCTCCTCAACCAAGGTGTAATAAGAACATGTGTCTCTACTGCCAACTCCCCAGTGTGGCCTGTGAAAAAACCTACAGGTGTGTGGATACTTACTATTGACTACAGGAGACTGAACCAGGTCACCCCCAGTTGCACTCCAACTGTGGCCTCAGCACCTGATGTTCTATGACTCCTGACCCCTGACCAAAAATGGTTCGGTGTCCTGAACATCTCCAATGGTTTCTGGTCACTGCCATTGGCCCTTAAGAGTCAATACAAGTTCGCCTTCACTTTTGAAGGTAGACAGTACACATGGACCTGCTTACCACAGGGATTCCATAACAGCCTGCCCCTGTTCCATCTGCACATGATGGATGCCCTTGAGGGTTTCTCTACTCCCCAGTGTCTTTTGCAGTATGTGGATGACCTGCTGTTGGCTACTGCTACACAGGAACAACACTTGGATCTCTTGGATCAACTATTGACTCTTATTCAGAGAGCAGGCCTCAAATGTAACCCAGCAAAAGCACAGCTATGTCAGAAAGAGGTACTCTTTCTGGGCCTGAGAATAATTGATCTCGGCCAAAGCCCTACCTGGAGGAAGATACAAGGATTGCAAGACTTGCCATTGCCCACCAGTGTGGCCACTCCTAGGAGGTTTCTAGGTATGGTAAACTATTCCAGAGGTTTTATTTGTGATTTTACTCAGAACGCTGCTCCTCTATATGAGTTACTAAAAAAGGACATTTCCTGGACTTGGGGTCCCATTCATACCCAGGCTCTGACATCACTGAAACAGGCCTTGGCCTCGGCTCCAGCTCTGGTCAACCCCAACCCAGCATTGTCATTCCATCTGGAGTTTGCCACCTCTGACATAGCTATGTCAACAGTGCTGGCCCAGAAGGTTCATGGCACTCTGAGACCCACTGCATATGCATCACAGCTCTTGACCCCAGTGGAACAGAAATACAGCCTTTGTAAAAGGAACCTTCTGGCCAAATACTGGGTTGTCAAGCACTTTCTGTATATCATTGGGTACACTCCACTGATCATTAACACAAACCACACCCCGACTACCTTTCTGCTATCAGACAGAGTGAAGGATGGGTCAGTCTCTAACACTAGGCTGACACACTGGTCACTTCTTCTCCAGGACGGAGATATACAGGTACACCCTACCAAAATTCCATCCATCCTGGCACATGGACTCCTTTTCAAGGAGAACCTCATGACTGTACACTGCAACCACCTAATCTTCCAGATCCAGGTCCTTTCCTCCCTGCCATGCCACAAATACTTGAGAACACTTCATTGTGTCATATTTTCATAGATGGTTTAGCTTCCTACTATCAGGGAGAACAGATTGCAGGGATGGGTATCTTGGTGATTTACCCTTATGGTAACACTGTTAAAATCTCTAAGTGTTGCAGTGTGGCATCATCACAGTATGCCAAGATGGCAGCGGTGGCCTGTGCCCTCCAGTTCATCCAGCATGGGACTGAGGATACCATCATCTTCACAGACTTTAACTGGGTTTGTTGTTCTCTTACAGAATTTCTCCCTTTCTGGCAGAAGAACTCCTTCATCTTGTCTGATGTCAGTCCAGTGAAGCACAAAGAACTGGTTATCTACATACACTCAATGGTACAACGGTTTGCACACAAACTCCATGTACACAAAGTTAAAGCTCACTCCATACATAACCCATCTCATGCCTTCAATGACACAGCAGACACCCTTGCCAAGGAAGGGGCCCGAGGGTGAGACACCTGGATGATGGACCATCCAGAGGCCAGAGCGGCTGTACACATAGCAACAATCAGAAAGAAACCTGAACCCTTTTCCCCCTTGGACCTCTCAGCAGCTCAGCATGCTGACTCTGAACTCAAAGAAGTGTTCAGATTCCTTGACAAAAGCATTGAAGAGAAACTACCTACCCATAACCCCTACCAGAACGCTGAAGCTAAGTTACACTTGTCTCCAGATGACAAGCTCATCTGGTACCAACCAGATGACACCACCACCAAGTTGTGGGTGGTTCCTAGACACCTCAGGTCTGAATTCTTGCACCAAGTGCATGACACCCCTTTTGGTGGACACAAGGGAGTAGAAAATACCCTCCAGAGGCTCAAGACCACCTCTTAGTGGCCTGGTGTCACCAAAGATGTCAAACAGTGCATAGACAACTGCCTTGTTTGTGTGCAAAACAATCCCATCCCACCAAATGAAATGCCAAATTCCTACCACAAAGGCATTCTGGCCCTTGGCATGCCCTTCAGATTGATTTTATTGGTCCCTTGACCAATACCAGTAGAAACAACAAGTATGCTCTTGTGATAACTGACCTTTTCTCTAAGTGGGTTGAAGCTTTCCCTACTAAGACATGTACTGCTAAAACCACTGCCAAAATCCTGGTAGAACAGATTTTCTCCAGGTAGGGCCTACCTTTCTAGGTAGACTCTGACAAAGGAACCAGTTTTATAGGTGAGTTATTGAAAGAAGCACTTGAACTCCTCAAAGTCCACCAGAAGTTGCACATACCTTATCTTCCACAGTCTTCAGGTCAAGTAGAAAGAGTCAACAGATGGATTAAGCAAATGCTTTCCAAATTCATTGAGGACAATCCCAAGACCTAGGATTCCCTGTTGCCATTACTCCTTATGGCAATCAGGGGTAAGCCTCAGCCACCACCCAGTTGATACCCTTTGAGGTAATGTCTGGAAGACAGATGAGATTACCTGAACACCTGTTGTTTGACCTGCAGACACCCACAGTAAGCTGTGTGTCTATAGACCAATATGTGGAAAAACTCAGACAAGACCTCATACACACACAATTTGTATGCTGCTAATTGCATGGGCAAGGCCCAGCAACAGTCCAAAATACAGTTTGATAAACACACACAAGATACAGATTGGCGAGTTGGAGATCAGGTAATGGTCCTCAAATTTGCACATCCCACACATTCCTTTGCCAATAAGTGGGAAGATCCCTACCCCATTGTCAACAAGCCCAGTCAGGCAATCTATCAGATTAGACTCTAGCACAACAATAAACTGACTGACAAATGGTTACGTGCAAACCAGCTGAGACTGTATAAAGGAGTATAATTACTTTTCCTCACCCCATTGGGTGGAATAGTACTAACCTACTAATGCTTGATTTTCCTTTTCAGATACACTGACAAGATGGCTATCTTGTTCCATTTTCTCCTCATCTCAGGAATTATACCCTGCATCCAAGGCATGGTAAAGCACCTCCTTCCTCACCTTGATCCTCCAACATCTGTCCCAAAGGGAGTTTCCATCAATATACCTGACAATTTGATTACTGTCCAGGAAGGCTCTGATGCCTACCTCACTGCCTCGGTTGTTGCTGCTGACAAATCTACCCTACAAATTGAGTGGCAAACCACATCGCAAGGACAAATGCTCCCTGTGGCCAAGATCTCCAAGGGAACTTCCCATGGATGGCCCAATGCTAAATTATCCCTTAATGGTTCTCTGTCCTTGCTCCAAACTGATCTTAGACATTCTGGTTTATACAATATTACTGCCTTAATTGATCCCTCATATTGTAATTCTCTGTCTAAGGACTCTGCCAGGAAATGTTGTGCTGTACACAACATGGCCTCTGCTGCCACGTATCTTTCCCATGTTAACCCCCACTGAAAAACAGCATTTGCAATGTCCAAAGCATGCCCCTGGTCCTCGTAGTGGTCTTGCATCCATTGTACTACCTGGTACACTCACTAATAACTTATAATTTATGCATATACCTGTTTTGTTTAATTTGACTTACTGGAATATGAAAGAATTTGATATGTGTCATACTACTAGCACTTCAACATTTTACAGTACTTTACTGTTTGATAGTTTAGCAGCTTTTCAGGTTAGTACTAAAGACCCTATTGCCGGGTACACACCACTGAGCACAGAGGCAACTTTAGGAGAAAACCCAATCCTGATAATCAAAGTCATAAACATAATACATGTGAGGGTGACAGTTCTGATGTCACCGGTTCCACAGGAATGGTCACAGGTCTTTTTGGTACAGTGATGTCTATTTGGAATAAGGCATACATTGCTGCTATCAAATCTCATTCAGCTAAATTCAAAACTGGTTTGGTGAATGATATTTTACCTCCATTATTGCATGGTGTGGATGGCCTTAGTCAGGAAGAAAGATACACTGCCTATAACATGCACACCATTGCTTAGGCATTTACAAACTCTAAAGATAAGATTAATGCACTCATTGCATAGAACAACAAAGAAGCAGATAAATAATACATTGCTAGAGAAATCCTATGCTCAGCCTATGACTT
Source organism: Neoceratodus forsteri (assembly GCA_016271365.2). Classification (NCBI taxonomy): domain Eukaryota; kingdom Metazoa; phylum Chordata; order Ceratodontiformes; family Ceratodontidae; genus Neoceratodus; species Neoceratodus forsteri. The sequence goes on from CM028137.1 coordinate 469,996,189, forward strand.
ATATATTATCACTACCATCAACAGTCTCTTCCGTGATCTAGAATCTGGAATGATCCCTGATATAATACATGACAGACATATTTGTAAATGGTATTGTCCACGATGTAAGACCCCTAGCTTTATTGCTATGTGTATGCAATAATCTTTAACTATTCCTCTTTCTACAGCTAGGAATCTGGGTTTTGTGACCAGACACCCTAACACTAATCCATGTTTTACTTCTAAAAAATGTTCTATCAAAGATACAATGTTTGTTTCTTTTACTGTTTCTTTAACACGTTTTGATCCCAATACAGCTTTTCGACAAGCTTGCTTCTGTTCACTCCACTGGGCACCTCGATGATGACATCTATAGAGAACGCCTGGACTTGCCTCCTCACTGGTCTTCCATCCTTTCCTGGATGCCTGGGTCACTCCGCACACAGACTGATGCGCTAAGAAGGGCTATATTTACCTGTGTCGATGTGATGTATTCAATGTTATTAAACCTGTATGTGGTTATTCTCCTGACAGTAATGATTGGTCCTTTTCCATGGATGATGACATGAGCACTAATGACACAGACTTTTTGGACACAACATTGGCTCCAGACAAACTTTACCAATCTTATCAAGAGGAAGTTCATCGCCTGCAAACATGGATTTCCAAGACCAGCTACACCTGCCCAGTACAGTTGCAAAAGTGGAGATTGCCTCCTGTTAAAATGCAATATAATTCTGATGGCGAGTATTGCATCATCACTAATTATAAAAGTTACACATATGGAACCCAGACATGTGTTATTGATGCTCCTAATTTCTGCTTCATCCCCCATCAAAAATCTGGCATTGGACATACCGTTATTACCCCCATCCCCCTTATGGATGCTGATATCATTGATGGTAACCCTGATTATCTGCTCACCCTTTCTGAGTATTTACCATATTTTAATGTACACATTGATCCACTGACACTTACATTAAAATCACTTTTAGAAAGAAAAGACACCCACCTCATCCACATCAGCAATAATATAACTAAAGCTAATGAAGCTGTTCTTGCACTTATTAATGATGATGATATGAATGATGCATTATCTAATACTTGGTTAGAGATTACATTTAAAGTTTTGTTATTATACAAGCATTTTTGATCTTTTTCTTGATTATTATGCTTTGCTGCCCCGGTGCACACTGCGTCAACACCATGAGCAGCTGGAGTTCCTTTACAAGGCTTGTGCATCGGGTTTGTAAACGACCCCTGAGCCCTGTTTTGCTGTTTTGCCCTGAGAGGCAACAAGGGGGGAATGTTACATGAGATCCCTGCACCCTTATTGGTACCCCCAGAGGTACACCGTAGACAGCTAGCACTTAGGCATATGTTTTACTAACATATAGGGCTAATGGCATCTACCGTATAAGAGTAAATGTCAGGACATGTATGCATATTATTGTTATACACTTTGCTTTCTAAGATATATATATATATACATATTTCATATGTATTTCTTGCTTATAAGATGTGGGGACACCTGTGTCCTTGTAATGATTATGATATATAAGTCAGCATTGCCACCTTTTGGTGATTTGTGCTACTACACTGATATATGTAGAACTGTACTCTTTTGTTTCAAAAAGTGATGACTACTACAAAATTGTATAATGTTATCTTGGACCGTGGATCCACCTCTAATTTAGCCAATAGAGCTCATCTCTGTAACTAGAAATGTTTCTGTCTTACAGTATCCATAGTAATTATCATAGGTATATAATATGAGACATTACATCTTCTACCTCGGAGACCCCAAGAGACACAAAGACTCCTTGAGGTATAGGGAATGCTTAGCATTGGCTCCCAGTTTGTATTGGTAAGAACTGCTTAGGGCAACTGTAATTATCCTTTTTGGCAGTAATAAACAAGTTTATTACTCTTATGCAACATGTCTGTAATTCCTTGCATTCCCAATATTTGCAAGAACCTGAGAGTGAGGTTTAGACCTCCTGACAACCCCCTCCCGACATGCACCCCCCCCCAGATTTGAGAATCCATTAGTAGGAGAGTGCAGAGGGTGCAGCCCCCACATTAAAAAAAACATAGGTCTTGGGTGCCATTTTTATCCTCGCCACAAGTGTGCATCACCAAAATTTATTTTTGGTGATGTGCACTCGCTGTAACAGTGATCGCTCTTCTGTGATCACCGTTTTGACATAGAACCGAGCTGCCCTGCAGGCCCTGAAGCATAGTGGCTACCCTGTGCTGTGCTGTCTCTAGCCTGTCTTCGTCTTTTCTTACGTGGGCGCTCCAGTACTGGGCACAGTTTTTTAATCTACTCCCCACCTCCCTAATCACCCCTCTCAGGCCTGCATCTTGTATTGGTCAAATGATCGGCAGTCTTCTTACCTCACCTGCTGATCCATGATGGGGGAATAGGTAAATTCCATTTTTTCAGTCAGATCCCCTTCATGGTATCATCTATGACAGCTTCTGAGGTTCTCAGTGGGAATAGTTTACCTAGTGCCACTAAGAATCACTAGGTAGAAGAATTTTGTAAAAGCTAAGAACAGAACTTAATGATTAAATACATAAATGAGTTCCCAACTGACCCTCTATTACAGTCTACCTTTCATCACTCCTAATTCTAGGCAGATCAACCCCACTCAATAATTCTAGAAGCTGTCAGTGGCTCTGTTGGGAGGAGAGATCTGATTCTTCAGCCAGGTATTACATACACCCCCCCACCCAGTCATGGATTGTGAAATTGGGGAGAAGACTGCTGGCAATGCCAGGCCTTGGCTCTAAAATATATAAAAATGGGTAGGGTTTGGATTGGGAATGTGGTGGAGGAGACTAAAGGATAATGTCATATGAGGAACTACAGAATGCCAAATGCGAGAAAATTTTTGCACAGGGCACTGAGCCACTTATAGCCTCCATAACAGATCAGGGATCATGTTGTTTGAAAACATTTAAAGGGGTCTTTAATGCCGAATAGACCTTGGCGTATATTGTGAATTCTGCTTTCGTGGAAGTTCACTGAAATTTTGAAACTTTCATGGAAATTTCTGCCCTTTCACCTGTGGTAGAATTCCAAACTTCTGAAACTTTACTGCAGATTTTCACCTCATACTGTGGTATATATTCATGAATGGTGGAACAATAGCCACAAACTGCAGAATGAAAGTTTATCGCTATTTATTTTGCTGGATTGTTTATTTAGCTGCAGTTTGCTACGTAATTCTGAACTTCCAAATGAAAAAAAAATGTGAATGCCTGTGAGTGTTAGGGCACTAATCTTAAGCTTGCCAGGCCTGTCCATAACTGCACCTCTCCTAGAAATTGCCAGCACTCCACAGAGAGTAAAAATAAGGAAAACCATCCACAATGAAAACTTCTTTTTACATTGCTTTATTTAACAAATTTTAAATGGTGAGTCCCCAAAGGACAAAAGGACATCAACACAAGGCCCCAGGCTTTGGGGTAGAAAAACCCTTCATCATGGGGCTTGGTAAAGTCATGGGGGTTGTCTGCATTTAAGTACCATATGCTCATTAATATTCATGATCCTTGTTAACTCTTTCTTGTATTCAGTGATCAAAACTCAAATACAAATATTTTAGATATGTGTTTCAAAACAATCAAATACAAAAAGCATATGGAAATCACAACTTAGAGCCTTATGAGCTAGTACAAAACAAATTCTTCAATCAATAAATTTCTATACTTGATTAAATATTCTTTATACAGCATACACTAAATGTCCATTTTTAGTGAAACAAGTCATTAAGTATTAAGTCATTATGATTTTAAAACAAAAAATAAAAACAGAAAAAAGGCAGGTTCAAAGGGAAAGAATAGAGATCTGGCTTAAATTCACAATGCATAACTTTTCAACCTTGATCCTTTCAGGGAGGAGCAGCAGATTTCCAGGACTTCATCTCTGCGCTACACCGACAGATGTAAAAAAATAGTAGTAAGGTCCCAGAGACCTAAAGAGAGACAGAAAAGAGAAGCACAGATTAGAATATATCTGATAAGTTTTAACAACATTTATGTGCAATAGTACATCTTAAAGTTTAACCTATATATCACATAATTCAGTGTGACTGTCAAAAAGATTTGTTCAGTCAGAGGGAATAGAAAGATAGAAACATAGAAAGTGATGGCAGATAAGGACTGCTTGGCCCACCCAGTCTGCCCATTTCCCTACATAATGGATAAGCTGCAGATCCTAGTTAACCAACAGCCTACTTCCTCCTACCCCCAACCCCTAGAATTGCCTTATGACTGTCCCATGCATTCTTTTTTATTATTTAGCTTTTGTTGACTGGGTAAGTGCACTAGACAAATCCTGCCTATTTTCAGGCACGACCCGGGGGAAGGGGATACAGATGAATGCCTAATGACTTTGAACCAGATTAAGCTGTTGCTGGTATTTTTAGTGAATGAGGGAAATTTGGCCAGGACACCGGGGAAATTCCCCTACTCTTTTCGATAAGTGCCATGGGATCTTTAACATCCATCTGAACTACCACCAATCCAGGCAGATGGGACCTCGGTTTAACATCTCATCCGAAAGACGGCACCTCAGAAGTGCAGCACCCCTCTCATGCTACACTGCAGTGTCAGTACTGGGATATTAACCCAAGTGCCAGATGTGGGAACTGAACCCACAGCCCTCTGATCTCCCGGCCTCAGAGGTGAGTGTGCTACCTACTGAGCCACTGACACTGACTTGAATTCTTGAATTCCCCCACTGTTTTTGACTCCACAACCTCCTCAGGAAGGCCATTCCATGCATTCATTATCCTCTCCCATGAGAAAATACTTCCTCACATTACCTCTGATCTGTCCTCCTATCTTCAGATTGTGCCTCCTTGTTCTTGCACACCTCTTTTTCTGAAAGATGCTAACCTCTTGGACTTTGTTGTTTCCCTTGAGGTACTTGAAAGTTTCTATCATGTCCCCCCTGTCTCTCCTTTCCTCGAGGGTATACATATTAAGCTCCTTAAGTCTCTCTTCATATGCCTTCTGGTGTAGACCCTGCACCATTTTAGTTGCCCTCCTCTGGACAGCCTCCATCCTGTCTATGTCCTTGAAGAGATTAGGTCTCCAGAACTGCATACAGTACTCCAGTTGGGGTCTCTCCTGCTGTCTGTACAGAGGGATAACAACTTTCTGTTTTCTACTTGTGATGCCTCTCCCCATGCATCCCAGTATCCCCCCAGCTCTCCTTACTGCCCTCTCACATTGTTTGACCACCTTCAGGTCATCTGATATGACTACCCCCGGTCCATTTCCATTTTTGTTGTTGTTAGTATCTCATCCGCCATTGTGTACTCTTCCCCTGGGTTTTTGTTTCCCAGGTGCATTACTTTGCACTTAGAATTGAATGTAAACTGCCATACATTTGACCATTCCCCCAACCTTGCCAAGTCCCTTTTCATCCTTTCCACCTCACCTTGTGTATCAACACTATTGCAGATCTTTGTGTCGTCTGCAAAGAGACATACCTTTCCTTCTAGTCCTTCTGCAATGTCATTTATAAAGACATTAAAGAGGACTGGTTCTAAAGCTGAACCCTGTGGTACCCCACTAGTAACCCCCCCTATCTTCAGAGTGGACTCCGTTTACAATTACCCTCTGTGTACTGTTCTCCAGCCAATTTTTTACCCAGGCTAACATCTCTGGACCCACCCCAAGGCTGGCTAACTTGTATATTAATCTTTTGTGTGAGACTGTGTCAAATGCCTTGCTAAAGTCTAGGTAGACCATGTCCACAGTCCCTCCCTGATCTACTACATTGGTCACCCAGTCAAAGAAATCTATTAGATTCATATGACATGACCTTCCCACTGTGAATCCATGCTGCCTTGGGTCCTGTGCCCCTTTGGCCTCTAGGTATTCAACAATTCTTTCCTTCAGAAGTGATTCCATAATTTTCCCTATCACTGATGTCAAACTAACAGGTCTGTAGTTTCCTAACTCTGCCCTGCTCCCACTTTTGTGAAATGGAATCACATCCGCCCTCCTCCAGTCCTCATGTACCACCCCATCCTCCCATGATTTGTTAGAGAAGGTAGTCAGTGGTGTCACTAGTTCTACCTTTAGTTTCTTTTAGAATTCTGGGATGAATCCCATCAGGCCCCATAGCTTTGTTCACCTTCAGTTTTAAGAGTTCTTTCAGAACTCTTTTTTCTGTGAATGGGCTGGTATCAATCCCCTATCCAGAGTGTTTCTATTGTTTGGTTTAGGTACCTCCCCTTCTTCATTTGTGAATACTGAGCAAAAATATTTGTTTAGTATCTCTGCCTTTTCACAGTCACCCTCTGCCCCCCCTCCTTCATTAAGCCTCACTATCCTCCCTTGGTCTTACTTTACTCCTGATGTACCTATAAAAGGTTTTATCCCCCTTCTTAACTGAGTTGGCTATCTTTTCCTTGGTTTTTGCCTCTGCTGTTCTGATTGTCTTCTCTGCTTCCTTCTGCTTTAACTGATACAGTTCTCCTCCCTGCTCCTTCTGTGAGTCCTCATACTTCCTGAATACTATATTTTTCTCCCTAACCTTCCCTGCCACCTCCTTTGAGAACCATAGTGTTTTTTTACATAATTTGTTTTGTTTATTTGCTTCACACAAAGGCTTGTTGCCTTAGTGATGGCAGTTTTGATTATTCCCCATTGTTCTTCCACCCCTCCTTCCTGCCCATTTGCAAGTGCATTCCTTAGGCATTCACCCATTTTGGCAAGTCAGCCCTCCTAAAGTCCATGACCTTTGCCTTTATATTGCTATTGTTTTTCAGCTAGGATGCACCACAATAAAAATAATTATTCCCTACAGGTCTATATACATCAAACTAATTTCACAGTATTTTCCATTGGTCTAAAAAGTCCCAATGAAATTGTTATCCTATTAAGTAAGGTCTGCTATCCCATTTATTATTCAAACCTTCAGGTTTCACACCATTTAAGGAAAAAAATCCTAAAGGATTCTCTTTTTAGGAGAGAATTTGGTCTGTTACCAGCTTTTACTAGTGGCTTAATGTGTTCAAAGCCCATAAAATTTAGATCAGAGGCCCTAGAGGCATGCATGAAAAAAGTGGGTACCCACAGGGGTATCTTCTTTTTGATTCTTTATAGAGTGTATATGCTCCTGAATTCTTTTCTTTAGGGGTTAAACAATGCATCCAATATAATGTTTTTTTACATGTTCGCCAAAGTGCGCACACAACAAACGGTGTGTCACATGTGATGCAATATTGGATCTTTACTGCAACATTGGAGTCCTGGGGATGTTGAAAAATTTTCCATGATTGTGCATATCTGCAGCCGATGTAACAGTAACATTTATAGAAACCAAAAGATCCAGTTGGAAGTTGTTCTGGGTGTTCTTTTGAGAGTCTGCTATTGACTCATGTACACAAATGCCCACAGTCTGGGAAACAAGATCCCAGACCTGAAGGCAATAATGACAGAGGCTAAACTGGACAGAGCAAGACATGGTTTACCAGTAACCACACTTGGGATACTTCAGTACCTGGCTATGTACTGTTCAGAAGAGACAGAGGTGCAAAAAGGTGGGGTGGACTGGCCCTTTATGTCAATGAAAATATCAAAGCTATAGAAATTCAGAATACACATAAGGAGCCAGAAGAACTGTTGGTCACCCTGGAAACAGGAAATGGGAGAGCCATACGAACTGGGGTTGTCTACAGGCCTCCAGACCAGGGGGAGGACATAGACACATTACTGTTAGAAGATATACAAAACATGACAGCTAAAGTGGAGGTTCTGATAATAGGAGACTTCAACATGCCAGATACAGATTGGTCAATACCAGCAGGAACATCTGCCAGAACTAGACACATGGTGGATTCCATGCATGGGAGGACCTCAAACAACTGGTACAACAACCCACATGAGACAGGGCTATCCTAGATCTAGTACTGACTAACAGGGGAAATGATCACAGATCTCAAGGTAGAAGGTCACCTGGGGGCCAGTGACCATCACATGGTATGGTTCAATTTAGCCACTACATCTAAATCATCCCATTCCAAGGTAAAAATATGGGACTTCAGAGGAGCTGACTTTGATAAGATGGCCAACAGAGTTAAGCTAGCCCTGGCAAAAAGAAACACAGGTGAGGGGGTACAGGCAAAGTGGGCAAGCATTAAGGATGCAATACTTGAAGCAACATCCCATTGTGTTAGTGAGAAAAAGAAGTGCAAATGAAGAAGGAAACCACTTTGGTTCTCAAAAACAGCAACAGAAAAGCTCAGAGCCAAAAGTCTGTCCTTCAGGAAATATAAGGGAACACAATGGGATGAAGACAGAGAGAGGCATACCAAACTTCCCTAAGGGAAGCAGGGAAGGCAGTTAGGCAGGCAAAGGCCCAAACTGAGGAAACACCAGCACAAACAGTAAAATAAGGTGACAAGACTTTCTATAGATACATTAGTGAAAGGAGAAAGTTCAGAGTTGGTATTGCCAAGATCAAAGGGGACAAGGGCATGTGTGAGGAGGAGGAGGACCATGTAAAAGCATCTATCCTAAATAGATACTTCTGCTCAGTATTTACTGAAGAGAAGGTAGGGCAGGGCCCACAGCTCAACACTATGGAGACAGGGGGAGGGAGGTGTGCATTAGTCCCTTCACAAAAGAAAGGGTCCTACAAGAGCTCAATAAGCTCAGAGTGGGCAAGGCAATGGGACCTGGTGGCATACATCCTAGGGTACTAAAGGAGCTAAGGGTGGAAATAGCGGAGCCATTATCAGCAATGTTTAGTGAGTCTCTGAGCACAGGAGAGGTACCAGAAGACTGGAGAAGGGCTCATGTGATCCCGCTAAACATGAGTGAAAGCAGGGAGGAGGCAAAGAACTACAGACCAGTCAGTCTTACCTCAGTAGTGGGCAAGATTATGGAGGCACTCCTTAAGGAAAGGATAGTGCATTACCTGGAATCCATAGGAGCACAGGATCCAAGACAGCATGGGTTTACAACAGGAAGGTCCTGTCAAACTAATCTCATAGATTTCTTTGACTGGGTAACCAGAGTGGTGGACCAAGGGGGAGCAGTTGATGTCGCCTACCTTGACTTCAGCAAAGCTTTTGATACTGTTCCACATAGAAGATTGATTAATAAGCTGGGTAGGCTCGGGGTGGGTTAGACATTGGTCAACTGGGTGGCAAACTGGTTAATGGGAAGAAAACAGAAAGTGGTGGTAAATGGTATACAGTCAGAAGAGATGCAAGTCACAAGTGGGGTACCTCAGGGATCAGTCCTGGAGCCAGTCCCCTTCAATATCTTCATCAGTGACATTGCAGAATGACTGGATGGTAAGGTTTGTCTGTTTGCAGATGACACCAAGATCTGCAACAGAGTAGATGATCCAGATGGGGTAGGCAGAATGAGAAGAGATCTGGATAAACTAGCAAAATGGTCAGAAGAGTGGCAACGGGGGTTTAACGCAAAGAAGTGCAAGATCATCCACATAGGAAAGAGAAACCCTGAAGCCACCTATAGGCTGGGAGGAGAGTTGCTGTCAGTCACAAGGGAAGAAAGAGACATGGGCGTCATCATCACCGATGACCTGAAATCATTCAAGCAGACCACTAAAGCAGTAGGTAAGGCTAGAGGGATGTTGGGGTGTATTAGTAGGGGTATCACAAGTCAGAAGAGGGAGGAAATAATTCCTCTTTACAAGACACTGGTTAGGCCCCATCTGGAGTACTGCATGCAGTACTGGAGGCCACACCTTCACAAGGACATTAACCAAATTGAGGCAGTGCAGAGAAAGGCAACCAAAATGCTGCAGGGTCTGCATCAGAAAATATATGAGGACAGATTAATGGCACTCAATATGTATACCCTAGAGCAAAGGAGGGAGAGAGATAATATAATCGAAACATTCAAACACCTTAAGGACATTAACAAGGTGAAAGAGTCTAACATGTTTCAATATAAGAAAACTAGCAGGACAAGAGGACACAGCATGAGATTAGAGGGAGGCCAATTAAAGGGTAATGTGAGGAAGTTCTTTTTCACAGAGAGGGTGGTGGATGCATGGAACAGCCTACCTCAGGAAGTAGTGGATATGAATACAGTGCAGGGCTTCAAACAGGCATGGGATATGCATAAGGGAGCAATACAGATGAGTATGAAAAGATAGGCCATTGACAGAGCAAAGGCCAAAATCACATTCATAAGGTAGAAAAAGAAATGGGAAGACTGGATGGGCCTTGTGTTCCTTTTCTGTCATCAACTTCTAATCTATCTTTCAGATTGGTAGCTGTACTAAATGTAACCCTTGGAGTCATTCCCACAGCCCTAAAAACTGTTTCATCACATCAGAATGTTCCAATTCTTGTAAATAATGTTCCCTAATTTCCCCGTTACTGAGCTGAATTCTGTAATGAAAGTAATGGGGCCAAATCTGGTGACCGGTTCAGATTGCTTTGATTGTAATATGGTGTTCCTTTCAAGTCCCGCCACTTTCTTCTTAAGTTTCTCCAGTTGCTCCCTGTTGTATCCCCTTGCCAAGAACCTATTTACCAACTCACTTGCCTATGTTTCAAAGTCTTCTAACCTTGTACAATTTCTTCTCAGTCTGATTAGTTGACTGTATGAGAAAGAGTATTTTAAATAAGGGGGGAGGGCACTGTCAGCCCGTAATACAGAATTGTTGCCGTCTGTTTACAGTGATATTTAGTAAATATTGTTTGGCCAGATACAGTGTCAATTTCAAGATCCAGAAATACCAAACTGTGCTTATCACTTGCAAAAGTGAATTTTAAATTCAAATCATTTCTGTTAATCCAGTCAATAAATTCAGGGATTATATCTACATCTCCCTTCCAAATATGCAGACAAACATCTATATATCTGTGTCAGGTGTGGATATTTTTTGAAAATTGATTTTTGATTTCATTTTATATCTACATCTTCTCCCACCATCCGATAAGAAGATCTGTGTAACTGGGGGCCATACTGGCCCCATGGCAGTACCACATTGCTGCAGGTAACAGTCCCCCTGAAATTCAAAATCAATCAATCAAATTCTTTATTTATCCAGGCGAACACCATTGAGCAAGCTCATTTACAAGGTGGACCTGCATTACACAAGTCAAGTAATAATACATTTATACACACAGAAATAGACAGTAAGAGCAAGAGTACAACAGTGCAGGTAGGCCTGCAATAGACAGGATCAGTAAAAATACATTTGGGTTCAGGGTTTAAAAAACAATAGGGTGGCAAGTCAGCAAAAGTTTATACCAGATACAACAATATACTTGGTTTGATATTCCAGTAAAGTAATGGTATTATAGACCAGCGTAGAGATTAGTTGTAGTGGATGCTACAAATGAAGAGGCATACATAGTCATTTTGAAGACCTCGGTGTATTAAGGGTGAGGCATGTGTTGGGAGAAGTATGCTGCCAGTGTGTGGGGGGGTGTCTGGTGATGGGAAATACTAGGAGCAAATAGATGCAATGCTGAGGGTGTATACGGAATAGGAGGGTAAGGGAGAGTAAGATTTAGAGCTAAGGATAGGTAGGAGGCTCAAGGACAAGTTGTGCATGGATACCAAAGGATGGGTGGTGGGAGAAGGCAGGGAGGGTGTGGGTAAAGAAGCTAGGATCATTGGGAGCAGATGCAGGCTCCTAAAAGGTATTTTGAATGTGAGATCTAAAACATAGAAGACTAACTGGAGTCCTTAGTTTCAGTGATATCTGAAGCACAATCCAGAGCTAGGATCATTGGAAGCAGTTGCAGGCTTCTGTAATGTATTTTGAATATAGGGTCTTAAATACTGTAAGAGTAACAGGAGTCTTCAGTTTCATTGATTTCTGTAATACATTCCAGAGTGACGGTAGTATGAATCCTATAGCAGCTCTCCCAAAATGCGTTAGGGCTTTGGGCACTTTCAGAGAGATCAGTGAACAGCTTCTTAGGGCATAGGTTCCAGGCATACTGAAAGTCAGGCAATCAACGATGTACTGCAGAAGTTTACCACTTGATAGCTCTGTATGTCCAGAGAGCAGCATTTTTATTTCGTCTGTATTGTAGGGAGGTCCAACCTATGGCCGCATATAAAGAGCAGTGGTGGGTGGAGAAGGGGAGACCAGTGATGAAGTGCAGGGCTCTGTGGTAAAGTATGTGCAATATACCAAAGTATGAAGTAGCACATTGGCTGTATATAAAGTTGGCATAATCAATTAGGGAAAGGAACGTAGACTGAACTAGCTGTCTCTTGGCCTCTGCAGTTAGTAGGCGGTTTAACCTGAAAAAGAGACCTAATCTCTGCCTCAGTTTTTTTATCAAATCCTCCAGGTGATCTGCAAAAGAGAGAGTTTGGAGTCTAGTCAGACCCCCAGTTATTTGAATTTTGGTACGAATTCCAAGGTTTCTCCTAGGAGGGTGGTGTTGGGGGGCAGAGCAGGGTGGGCTACATGGTTGAAAGGTGAAAAAAGCTTCACCTTTGTCTTTTTGGCATTAAGTAGCAGTTTTTTACTGAGGTGCTGAGATTGAAGTATGTTGAAGCTGGCTTGCAGGTCTCCACAGGCAGTTTCAGGTGTAGAGTGGCTTAGGTAGATCACTGCATCATCTGCAAATAGATTAATTTTTGCCTCACTGATGCCAGAGTCTATGTTGTTGATATAGATGGCAAATAGGAGTGGCCCCAGGATGGATCCCTGCAGGACACCTCTTTTTAATAGATTTGTGGGGTAAAGTTCACCTTCGGCCTTGACCTGTTGGTGCCTATCAGAAAGGTAGCTGTAGAACCAACACAAGGAGGTAGAGTCTAGACCAATATCTTTTAACGAAGAAAGAAGAAGGCAGTGGTTGACAGTGTAGAAGGCCTTACTTAGGTCTAGAAAAATGGCACAATTTTTTGTTCTCTAGTTCGTGCTGCCAGTCATTTTTCACTTTGGCCAGGGCCGTGATTGTACAGTGTTCAGTTCTGAATCCAGATTGCATTGGGTTTAGCAGGTTGGTATCATTTATGAATGATTTTAGCTGTGAGTTCACAATTTTTTCCAGGAGTTTTGATAGTACTAGGAGAAGGGAGATGGGCCTGTAATTGTTTAGATCACAAGGGTCTCCAGATTTGAACAGAGGAATGACATGTGCAGTCTTCCACAGTTTGGGGAGGGTCCCTTTAGAAAGGGACAAATTAAATAGGTTCGTAATTGGTATGGCCAAGACATGGTAGGCAATCTTTAGATAGTATGGATCGAAGGTGTCAGCGCCAGCACTTTTTCTGGTGTCCGAGCAAGTAGTCTCGGGCAGCAACTTTGGAAGCGCCGACTGCCCGGCAGCTGTGATCCTTGCGGCAGTTGAGCTAGGAGCCCTGGTGGGTTCTCGGCTGAAGGGGAAAAGAAAGCGAAGCCAATTAATATCAGTACATCAACTGCCATAAACAAAAACCTCAGCAGAGTAAAATTACAAAAATCTTCTGTGCCAAACAAAGTTGATTTTTAATTGTGTAAATGCGCCAAGAACAAAGCATTAGTTTATTGTACAGCAATAAAAATTGTTTTTAACAGAAGCAAAAAGACCAAAGCACTAAGCACCAAGAACCAAGAACAAGTATAAAGAATTTTAAAACACTTTAAGCTTTAAGTACGAGTAAAGTACCAAACATCAAGCACAACACACCAAGCAAGTACTGCATCACAACCCAGACTCCAACAAAACAAACAAAACAAAGAATGTTAAAAAAAATATGTGTTTGTAAGAAAGATATTCAAACCCACTGCATAGGAATACCCATATCACCCCTTCTATGAACACCACCAACAATAAAACATGAATGTCCTTTTATTCAAGGTCTACAAAAATACTGCACAATGTAATGTATAGAGGACCGCATAAGCGTATAGCCCGCTTAAACACATACTTTTCTTCCATCGCAAGGGTATGCATTTATGTGGAATGCAGTGTAATTGCAATTGTGTAAACAGAGAAAATGTATGCAGGGAAATAACTGCTAACCACTTCTATGGAGGAAAAGTCCCATCCTGTATTATATCTATCTTCCACTGTCATAACATCATCACGGCATTGGTGACATAGGAGGGGTGTGTGTGTGTGCGTGTGCATGCATGCACACACGTGCATTGTGCTGTTATGTTACTAAAACAGTTCTTTTTCCTATCTGTGCAGGGCTGGTCTGCTGTTTATGAAGCAGATGCTGATTTCACTGAAAGCCATCCCCAGTGTCCTGTTCCTCTCAGTCCAGATCCATGTGGTGTCATTGCTACACAACCAAAGAACCAAGCCATTGGAGTTCGATGTACAGTACTCTTTCTGCTACCACTGATGTTTCATGCCACTGTTGCTGATTCTGTGACCATGTGGTGTTGGTGCAACCATGAGCCAGAGTCCCATTTCTGCACTGCTGGACAGCAAGCTCACAAAAATGAATTAATTTTATATATTTACATGTATATGATGGATCAAACAACATAAAGTTTAGCCTATTGGAATTTGCAATAATGTGGGTCTGTCAGTCATAACTCATGCATTACAAGTAGCACAATGTGATGTTCTCTTTTGCATATGATCTGAAAGCAACAGATCACAGTAAAACAATAATCTACACAGTCATAAACACCAATAAGTAAAAAACAGTTTTGTGACAGTAGCACATTACTGCCCATTACAAATAATCCCCTTAGGACACCAATAAGATGCGGCATGTGCTGCTGCGGCTGCTGCTGGTCCCTGCCTCTCTTATGTACTTCTGTATCATAAATGTGGAAATTCATGCAACACACTTTCAATTTTCTTCCAAAACCCATCCCATGTGGGTCCACAGAAGTCCAATCTTGTCCACCTGTACTGCACCACCAAGGTGCCTCCATTTCCCCCCTCCCACAAAGGGTCCCTCTGAGTAAATCACTCCAGTAGTACTCGTTATTACATGACCCTCGTTCTCAAAATCCTCACCTGTTCAGGCAGGTCATGTTCTGCATCTGAACCACCAGTAGTATAAAATTTTAAAGAGTGATTGTAAAAAGAAACTAAAGGTAAATCAAACAACAACAGTCAGACAATATGCTCATTGAATTTTTGTCAATTTTCACATCCAGTACAGAGACCCAGGAGAAGAAAGTCTTGTGTAAACTCAGAACATTTTGTATGGTAAAAACCAGCAACAAAAACAAGAAATAATGATTACATCAGAAAGAACTATAAACAGTCACACACAAACCAAAACTATATACGGTACATAAGAAACACCAAAAAAAAAAAACACTGTATGTACAATTATTTTAAAAAACAGTGCTCCAACATTCAACAGTTGGCCTGTAGTGTGGCCTCCCCCTTGCTGCAATTTTTTTAAGTAGCTACAAAATAAGGTACTGGGTGGTGGCATTTCACACCTGGCCAGCCTGCAGTGCCAACACTTTTTTTAAGTATTTAATGTCCGCACAGATGTCCTGGATGTGATGCTGGATGGCTGGTGGTTGCAATTGCTCATGCGGAACTGGTGCTGCAGGTGCCACTGGCACTGTATGCGATGATGTAGTGTGTGAGAATGGGAGTTCCTGGGCCTGGTGGAATTGTTCCTTCCTTGCCAACTTCTCCATCTCCTTTTGGAGATGGGCCACCTGTTTTTGGCCCATTTGCTGTTATTCGGTTATGGCAGTATGCTATTGTCTGCAGTAATAACAGAAATATGCATTTTGAACAGAATGAACTGCGCAATGGTCAAATTAATGATATCATCAGTAATTGTGGCACAGTACTCTGTTCAGTGTAACCTTACTGTACCCTGACTTTCTGCTGATGGTTTACAGCCTCTACCCTTGCCTACTCTCCTTGGTCCCTGCTGTATGTGTACCACCCCCACCCTCACCAGCTCCCACAGAGGATGGAAAGTATGAAGCCCATGATTATGTGAAACATAAGGTTTAACCAATGTTTCAGCACCCACATGTTCTGCAAGGCTGCCCTCATCAGCACCTCAACCACTGTCTCTCTAAGGTCTACCATCCATTGAAAGACCCCTTCCCATCTTACATTCATATACCTTGTGTTTTGCCACCCCTTCACATATGTAGTACCAGAAAATTTTACCATAATGTTTATCCATTTCTGGAAAGAGAATTTGTCTACAACATAGCTTATCTTCATGAAGCAATGTATTTGCCTGCAATATAACTTACCTATCTAAAGCCACATATTTGCCTGCAATATAGTTGATATAGCTTAGGAAGAAAGTATCTAGGATACTGATAGCTTACCCAGAAACCATTAGTAATTTTTGACTTGATGTTGCCTTGGATATTGATGTAGTTGCCCCCTCTTCCAGCAGCCATGGAGCCATAGATGGATAGCCTGTACCAGACTTCAAAAGAACTAATTTTACAGTTGTCATCTGGTATTTTTTGATGAGTTCTAAGGATCATATAGACAAGCTGACTGTCCGATGCTGTCACCTGATTGGTCCTGATGATGTTGAGCTCCACCCACCCATACTACTGGCATGATCCACCCCTATGCCACAACCTCCCTGCTGCATGGATTGCAATGCAGGTGTGTTTTACAATGACTTGTGTCGTGATTTACACAGGGCCCCTTGGGGAATATCAGTGACTGTTCAGCACCAGGATGGGGGAAGGGGTCATGTGGACAGCTGTTCCTTAGGAGCACTCAAACTTCACAACACAGCAGATCAAATTTTTTTTACAGTGGTGCCTTTTGACTATGGTGCAGGGCTGCATGGTGGTTTGCTGCAGTGCAAAACCAACAAGCATTTGTCAATGATGAATGTTGTCGCGCTGGCATTGGCATTGGCAGTGGCAGAGCTAGAGGTGCATAATAGGGATGGCAGTGAAGTACTGAAGTGGCGCCAAACCCACCCCCACCCTCTAGAGAGCAACAGGCAGTGGGGTGTGCCATTGGGTCGTCAGGTATAATGCTCATACCATTGTACCTCACCCTACCCTGTAGACACTGACAAGTGTTATGGTGTGCTTTGAGGTGTTTGGGCATTATAGTTACCCCATTCCATAAGGAAATACGCTGATGTGGGCACAGTATAGGAGCGTGGGGTGAAGTTTGTGGCTGAACAAGGCAAGGCACACCACGATGCCTGTCAGTGGCTGCAGGGTGGGTGTGGGGGGGTGAAATGGCATGGGCATGACATCCGATGAGCCCAAGTCACAGCCCCAACACCTGCCAGTCCGTACTGGGTGGGGTGCTGCAGTTGGAAACCCTAACACCGTCGGCATGTAGTGGCAGTTTCACTCTACATGTTCAACATGGGCTGATTGTCAGGCCACCTCATGAAAAGCGGCACAATGTCTTTGTTAGCTGAAAGGTAGTTTTGCATAGCGGCTGTGGCATTTGGTGACAGAGGGACAAAAACACAGTTTTGGGCAGGATGTGGAGAATGACAACTGTGTTGTTGATGAGGAGGCGTAAAGAAATGGCAATGTTGAAAATCTGGAGCGGCAATATGAAATATTGGTGAAGCAATGAACATGCATACATAGTGTGCAGCAGATGTCTGCAACCCAATTATTTCTGGGAGTTTTGTAGGCACATTTTCAACGTAGGTATTTAGGGACCTCCCCTCATGAATAGTATGATTCTGTGAATGTGTCCCAAAAGGTGATTTCCCACAGCAAGCATGCCATTGTGCGCCACAGTTGCGGGAACACGTTTTGGGCAGGCAGTGAAAAATGGCAGCTGCACTGTTGATAAAGAGGTGTGCACAAATGCCAGTTGTGAAAATGTGACATGAAAATATTGCATATGTACGAAGTTACAAGGCTGCGTGGAAACTGCGCAAAGCATGCTTGCAGCACAGTCATTTTCTGGACTTTTGGCACCAAATTTTCAACATAGGTATTTTAGGACCTCTGTTCATGAACAGTGTCATCATCATTTCCTCAAACTGTCCTGAAATCTGATTTTGCACAGCGACCGTGTGATTCTGCGCCGCACATGCGAAAACACATTTCAGACAGGATATGTAAAATGATAGCTGTACTCTTCATAAGGAGGTGTGGGAAAATGGCAATTTTGGACATGTGGAGTGACAATATTACAAATGCATGAAGTCACAAGTGTGCGAGCAAACTGCGCAATGCACGCTCATAAAAGACTAATTGTATGGACTGTCAGCGCCAAAATTTCAACATCAGCATTTTAGGACCTCTGCTAATGAACAGTGTCACTGTCATTTCCATAATGTGTCTCGAACATGGACGTTCCACAGCGACCGCACTATTCTGTGCCGGAACTGCGAAAACACATTTTGGTGAGGATGTGAAAAATGACAGCTGTACTGTTCATAAGGAGGTGCAGAACAATGGCAATGCTGAAAATCTGGACTGAAAATATTATAAATTCGTGAACTTACGAGCGTGCATGCAAACCGCGCAACGCACGCTTGTAACATAGTCATGTTATGGAGTATCGTCACCAAATTTTGTGCATAGGCATTGTAGGACCTCTGCTCATGAACAGTGTAACTGCCATTTTTGTAATCTGCCCTGAACACTGATTTCCCACAGCGAGTGCGGCATTGTGCGCCGGACGTGCGGAAACAAATTTCAACCAGGATGTGAAAAATGACAGCTGTACTCTTCACAAGGAGGTGTAGAAAAATGACAATGTTGAAAATGTGGCATGAAAACATTGTGAATTCGCGAAGTTATGAGCGTGCATAGCAACTGCATAACGCACGCTCGTAAAACAGCCATTGTTTGGAATTTTTCCACCAAATTTGCAACATAGGCTTTCTGACAGCCCACCTCATGAACACTGCCACTGTCCTTGCAGTAATCAGTCCCGAAAGGTGATTCCACGCAGTGACTGCGAAATCACATTTTGGGACGGATTAACATCATAAACGTAACAGAATTCAAGAGGAGGGGTCCCAAAAACCCCATGTTGAAAATTTGGTGTAAAAATTCAAAAAAATGCCTGAGATATGCACCAAAGTTGAAAACACCCT
This sequence comes from Neoceratodus forsteri, assembly GCA_016271365.2. NCBI lineage: Eukaryota > Metazoa > Chordata > Ceratodontiformes > Ceratodontidae > Neoceratodus > Neoceratodus forsteri. The sequence goes on from CM028137.1 coordinate 470,015,143, forward strand.
ATTTATTGCATTATACAGCTTACCAGCATTTCCTCAGTTCATGGTCGGCTTTGAAGAGTGCAGACGTGTTCCCGGTCCACTGAAGATCATCACGCTGGACTCCGGAGGTAAGTATGGGATGAGGTGGGGGTGTGGGGAGGCAGGGTGCGCAGTGGGAGGGTGCGAGTAGGGGGCAGGAGACTATGAGGGACGGTTTTTATGTTACAGGGAAAAAAATAAATAACATCGCAAGACAGTTTTTTTCTTTTCAGGGGAACAGTTTTTTCTTTCAGGGGACTTAGCACGCTGGGGTGGGCGCCTAGCATGCCACCTAACTATTTGGGGGGATGCTGCAGCCAACGGAGGATTGGGCCCCTCCATCGGCACACAATGAAAGCAGGGGGGGAGGCAAGAGCCGAGAGGGATTGGGCACCCCCCTCGGCATATAAGACATGGGGGAGGCTGCTTTATGCCGACAGGGAGTGGGCTCCCCCGTCAGCACATTGTTGTGGCTACAGTAAGCTGGCAGGGGGATTGGGCACCCCCGAAGTCGGCAGTTCAGTGGCCGCCTGCCCACCATGCTGCTAATGTGGGGAGCAGGTAGGAAGGGATCCGTTGCGTCTGACGAGCTTTGCTCGGATTGCAGCGGACCTTTCCTTAGATGTGCTCACCACATTAGTATGCATGGTGTGGTGCCAGCATGCAGGATGATTGGGGAATGGGGGACGCACCTACTGATGCGTGCCCTGCATTTGCTCAACAGCGACCGTGCCTCCAAATCCCCACTGCCACAAGATGTTGGCTGCGCAAGCGCACCAACATAAAAATGGTAGTCTTTCCATTCAATTTTTCATCACTACTTTCAATTTGTTAACAATATAAATAGTTAACCAGACACTGGCTCACCACTGCTCATGCTCAGTCCTTCTGGTCCTGCCACGCTGGTGGTGGTATCACCACCGACGGATGGAGCAGTTGTGGTTCCTGTGGCACCTGTTGTAAATGGATAGTAGTAGTTAAATCAGTGTTTGAAGTTGCAACACATAAGATTAAAGCAGCAGTAATCAAACACATTCTGTCCTGTGTGGAAGGCCAAGTGCCATAATACTTATCCTTGGAACACCACAAATAATCCCATGAAGGGAGGTCAGGAGGATACACACTAAGAGGTCCACTTCCAGCAAAGAAAAGTGCACATCTACTAGTCAGATAAGGAGTGCTGTTGGAAACAGCCCTGGAGTGACATGACTGTTCAGGGGAAGGACTGAGAATCAGGATACACATAGTACAGCACTTATGTGCAGTGGATGAGGCCATTGCTCACTCCCTGCTACAGGGGCTGCCATGAGAGGGGATGTATGGAGCGGTGGGCAGTCCTGTGTGTGCACTGTGCACTCCCACTGGACAATCTGAATGAGGATGCAGATGGTAGGCTTGATACACATGGCAGGTCAGAGATAGTCACAATGAAGACAGTTGCCATGAACATGATTTCAGACAAAACAAATGTTAACAATATCGAGGTTGGTCAACAACACAACAACCAAGTGCAAAGCAATCCAAAACAGATGACATACCCTCTTAGTCCATGCACTTGCCCCTTTGGATCTACAGTATATATGGAATATGGTGGTGCTGCAGCACACCCATGAAATTAGATGACACTGTTACAGACACAGTACACCCATGATGTGATACACACAGCATCACCTTCACAGAGGGGTTGTAGTCAGGCCAGGTGTTGTCCATCATGCATGCTGTTACAGGCAGGTATGGTAGGAAAACACAGAGCTATTTATTGTTCTTAACATTTTGGTGACAGTATGTAATTGAAATTCCGAAAAACAGGATGACACCATTACATACAATGTATTAGGATAAATGTTAATTTTTAAAAATTATTCATGACCATCAGTGTTGGAATTATGGGGAGGGGGTGTTGCCATGGTTTAGCCCCACGTAAGTCTACAGTAACCCCTGTTAGCTCAATTTCATGCATCACTGCCAGTCAGTCTTGAGTTATAATGGGAAGAGGGGCTATATTTAACAGTTGTGCCTTTATGAGTCAACCTAGCTCGCAGTCACAAAAATCATAGAGTGTAATTACAACACTGATTGATGAAAATAACGTTGAATGATCTAGTTAGTTCGCTCACTAGTGATGCTGTCCTCCACCCACACCCTTTTGTCTACAGGAGATCCTGTGGATTCCTCCTCCTCCTGTTTTGTCTTCTTCTGGCCCCAATCCCCAATGGTGACCACTTCACCCAGCACCTCCAGAATTTGGGGTCCTTTCTCTGGAAGTCATCCCATATATATTTTATTTACCAGACAGTCCTGGACATGAATCCCCCTCCCTCCGCATCGAGTGTGGCTTTTATGCTGGCTTACAGTTTCTCCCTCTCCTTTAGAGGCAGCTTCTCTGACCCATAAAGCTCTGTTGCATGGCTGGTGAACTCCATCTCCAGCACTGCCACCTCATTATGGGAGAAGGGAGGTACCAGCTTTCTTCCTGTACTGGCAGAGGAGGTGGTGGCCTGCTGCTCCTGGTACTGCTGTGAAGGTGGCACCGCCCCATGGTGCTCTCACTGATGACCCACCACCCGATGCTGGTCCTGCTCCTGCTGCCCCCTACTGGTCCCCACTACACAGCTGGACTGCTTCCTCCTCCTGGCTCCTGCCAATCCTGCTGCTGCTGTTGCTGGCACTGCCATTGTTAATCAAAGAAAATCAATGTACAGTACAGAAAAAAACAAACTGAAAAGTATACCTCCCCTAGTCTCGGTGGTCTCTCTAATTTAGGCAAAATTAAACTTCTGAAAGTACTATTTTTGGTTTCTCTCTCTCTCTCTCTCTCTCTCTTTCTCAATCTCCACACAGAACAGGAACAAGCTAAATATGTACGATTTCCACCTGCTGATGAAAAGATGTTTTTTATAATGCAGTTTACAGAAAGTTCTGCTATTCACATTGGGATACTGTTTACAAAGTGCAGAATCATTTTACTGTGGAGATGCATAATGTGGAAATACATAGGGCAGAATTCACAAAGCAGATGCACTTGGCGCATCTCGGAGATGCGCACTGGCACTATACAAATAGTGCAGAGATACTCTGGCACATCCTGGATGTGCTGCACTGCATAGGATGCACCAGACCTCGAATATAATGATATGCGGCACATCTGAAGGGGGCATGTAGCTGCATACATTGCTCATCCCCATTCACAAAGCAAAATGAATGTGCAAAGACAGTGCATACACAGTGCATCCACTAAGAAGATAAGTATAAAAGAAGTAGACTTAAGTGCAAACCCCCAGCAGGCAGACTGCAGGATAGCAACAGCAGCACCAGGCAGAACACCAGAAGCACAACAGAGGTCACAAACGTGGATGGTGCACCAGTTCTGTTGGTGGGCATGATAATGGGGATGAGGAGATGGGAAAACCAACAACATGGCAGCAGAAGACACCATAGGTGGCCTGCCCCATGGCGGTATCGTGCCAGACTAACATTCAAACAACTGACAGATATAGAAACAGTCGGCCAATACCGCCTGAACAAGGAAATTCTGAGGCAGCTCTGTGAGCTGTGTCATGTTGGAATGCAGGCACCCATGGGAAGGGGTCATGCCATATTTGTGGAGACCAAGGTGACAACAGCAATGTGCCTGCTTGCCATGAGAACCTTCCAGAGGCCAGCTGGAGACACCACTGGCATATTCCGGTCATTAATGTCCCATCTCCTCACACAATTTCTCACTGCATTGCTCCCACATGCTTTGGAGTTCATACGATTTCCAAGCACTAAGGCAGAGTGGACAGAAGCTATACAGCAGTTCCACAGGATGGCACCCATGCCAGGCATCAGAGGGTCCACTCACTGCACCCATGTGGCAATCCATGCACCACCTGGTAAAGAGGTTATGCCATATATGAACCACAAGGGGTTCTACTCCATAAACTGCCAGGTGGTGTGCAAGTCACAAGGCACATCAGCAGTGTCTGCACCTTACACCCTGAGGTACACACAATGCCGTCATATGGCACCGATCTGCCCTGTGCCACTGGTTTGAGACTGGGGATATTCCCAGCAGCCACCTAGTGGGTGAGTGGGGCATACAGATATATCCATAAACAGGACAGCCTGGTACAACAAATGTTGGGAGGTAGGGCAGGTATGCGGTGGCCTTGGCAGGGCCTGCGCAACGGGAGATGCCCAGGTGGGACAGTGGAGGTGAGCAGTCTGATGGGATGGTGCACATGTCACAGGAGACAGTGCAGCAACACAGTGCAGCATGGGAGGTGAGGTGATGTAGAATGGCAGGCATGTGTGGCAGTGAAGAATGCTCCACACACACCCAGGCATGGGTGACCTCTGGTCAATGGAGGATAAGCAATGCCGGACTGGACAGGAGTGGTCAGCCACAGTTGTGGGCATGGTCAGGTACAGTGCAGATGAGGGCAGCCAGGGCAAGCAGTCACTGGTGAGTGAATGAATGCACTTTCCCACTGTTGGGGAGGGAGACACATCGGGAGGTGGGTCACAGGGACAGAGGTGGATAGGCTATAGCCGCACCAGTGTACCATGATGGAGGGGTAGCTGTGGTACACAATGCACATGTATGCAGGGTACTAATAAATTGCTTTGTCCCCCCACAGGTGATGCGGTATATCCTTTCCGACCCTGGCTTCTCACCCCCTTCTGCCATCCTGGCACAGAGGTGGAGGAACGTTACAACTAGGCACACATCGTTACATGCACCATCATCAAGCATGTCTTCAGCATTCTGAAGATGCACTTCAGGTGCCTGGATGGGTCAGGTAGTGCCCTGCAGTATAGCCCAGAGAAGGCCTGTGGCATATTCCTGACCAGTTGTATGTTGCACAACATGGCCATTGACCGTGGAATAGCTGTCCAGACTGAGGACGGCAACAGTTCAGTGGCGGAAGAGGGGGAGAATGAGGATGCAGTGGCGCAGGGGCACTGTGGAGGAGGTGGTCAACAGCCCCTGGCCAGCAAGGACCCATGCCTGGTCGCCATTTCCCAGCGGCACAGGAACACCATAGTGGAAGAGCACTTCAGGGACTGAAGGTGAGTAACACAGGTGGGAAACACTCAGCAGCCCCCACACACACACACACACACACACACACACACACACACACCCCCGCCACAGGACAGATGACAACCACACAGCTGGCGTGTAGTGCAGCCAGGAGGGGTGACAGTAATGCACAGACACATGCACAGCAGGGCACACATGGACAGGGGTGTCACGTTGCCTGTGCTGGGGATGGCATGGATCAGTGTACATCTGCCAGCACACATGCACAGCAGACACAGGGCCGCACTCATCACCCCCATGCCACATACCACAACACCAGATGCCCCAGCCATGCACAGTGCACCACACAGGTGTCCAGCACAAGCATCATACCAGGGCAGGTGCATGCCACATCACGCCACCCCAGGCTCTGTCAGCCTGGTGTGTGGACTGCAAAGGGTGCTGGTAAGAGGGGCCGTGGGGGTGTTAACCCAGGCATCAATGGGAGCCACCATGGCCACCACGGACATGTGGGCCATCATGCCCTCACCTGGTGATTGCTGAGTCAGTGCCACTGGCCGCATGGGGTGTCCACCACCCCTGGTGGGGTATTGCAGCAAGACCGTGAATGGGTGCTCACTGGTTTGTCATCCCCAAGACCCAGGTTAGATCCAGGGATGTCAGACATGGCCATGTGTGGTGACAGCATCAGCAGCAGTGGGTTCATCTGATGTTGTGACCTGAGAGTGAGTGAGGCACTCCTGTGGGTGTGGCTGGTAGCCCGGCATCCATGTGGCACGCTGTGAGAACTCACTAACTTGGCAGACAGTGCAATCCACTCCAGAGCAGCGGTTGTGCCCACCCACAGTAGGTAAGCCTCTGCCAGCATCTGGGCATGTCATGCAGCAGATGACTCATGTTCCATGGCCAGTTGCATCCAAATGCCCCTCAGCTCCACCCTGAGGGATGCCTGCCCCTCCACAGTGTCCCACAGGAGGTGTGTATATCCCTCAACTTTGTTGGCAGGGGATGCATCACAGATATGGTGCCTACAGACAGGTGGGATCCTAGACTGCTACGCTGCATCCACCTAAGGCAGAGGCCCCACAGCAGGCCACTGTATAGGCAGGGACTGGGCGCATGCAACCACTGTGCATTCAGAGACGCCCGCATCATGGTCCCCTGCTGCCTGCTGCTGCTCCACAGTACCCTACTGAACAGTGTTGGCAGTCCCTGTCCACAGAGCAGCACCAGACACAGGGACCCCAGAAACCACCACTGTGGGTAGTTGTGCAGGCCCTGTGGGTGCGAATGGGGTCACAGGACCGCCAATGCTGCATGGTGCCATCTGTGCATGCACTTGTGCCTCAGCCGGTCCACTGTTGGCTATGTTCCCCCATATCTGTGTGGCATCAAGATCATCATCATCATATACCCACTCCGTACCAGATGCCAGCACCAGCAGGTTGTCTGAAATGTTGACCCTGTCCATTGGGTCATCATCAGTGAAACCCCGTCTGTTGATCAACCATGAGCTACCATGGCCACCAGCCATGGCACTGCCCGTGGAGGGCTTTGATGACCCTGCACCATCCAATGCTGCAACTGTGGCTGAGGTGGCATTGGACATTCCTGGCACAGCATCTGCCATAGCCCCGGTTGTGGCGGGTTTGATGGCCCGGCCTCCTCCCCACCAGGTCGTTGGGGAGTCCACTGGACACAGCAGCACCTGTGAGGTGGGATGGAGCTGCAAGAGAGAAGGGAAACATGGTTACTGATGTGTAATTGGTGTGTACAGATAGGTATGTACAGGGAGACTTGCATGTGTGATATAGGTGCGGCTGACATGCCATACAGGGAAGTGCCAGCCATGGGGCCACTGCCGAGGCCATGCACCAGCATAGGCAGACATGCTCCGTAGCTTGTACAGGCACTCAGGGAAATGTGTAGGACTGGCCCCCCCAACCACCATCCACAGTAACATCATCTCCTGGCAACCACCCCAACCCACCACCACCGTGGGGCTCCCCTCCCACGGTGCTGCACAGGGGCAGCATGTCATCTGTCTGCAGCAGACTGTAGATGGACAGGGTGAACAGTGCATGCTCAGTGCACACTGACACATGGACACTTAGTAGCCCATGGTGGGGCTAGTCATGGCATGAACACACGGATCAGCACAGTGATTGGGACATGTATATGCACAGTGCTGCAATGGACTATCACCTCTCTGGAAGTCACCACCCGGAACTCCCATCACCATTGTCCAGCCCATTGTGGCTACCAGAATATCCTCATTTGGGGTGAGGTACAATACAGTCTGCGGTGCACCCCCTGTTACATCCAGAGAAGCCCTGATGGTGGCCATCTTCCCTTGACCTCCATTTCTCATCATGGAAGTGCTTCGTGCACTCCTGTAGTGTTCTGCCATATTTTCCATGGGCATTCACATGCCTGGCTACCTGCTCCCAGCCCTTGTCCCTTTGCAGGAGGCCACCACCCCTACCAGACAGGATGCTCTGCCTAGGGAAGTAGGCCTCCAGCAGTGCCCTGTCTTCATCAGCAGTAAAGTCTGAATGTCTCTGTCCAGCTGCATCATCCTGTGTGGACATTGTGGTTCCTGTAGGGGACAATATGCAGGCATCAGCACAGTACAGACAAATGTGGATGTGTGCCAGCACACTGGCAGGATGTTGCACAGACACAGCACACTGGATGCCCTCAGATCCCCATTAACAGATGGTGTTGACAAGCTGTAAATGGTAACATACACAGATCTACTTTCAAAGATGCAATACCTGTCTACCACCTGTGGAGTGAGGAGGTGCATTCAGGAGGATTTATGGCTCAGGACATACAAATGAGATTAGGAGCAACTGTAATGAGATACAAAGCAGGTGAGATGGCCCTGAATTTGGCAATAAGCTGATTTGGGAGCATTGTCTGTGAATTGCATAATTGCCCCCAGCTCATCTCAATCAGCAATGTGCAACTGGTGCATTGAGCACATCCCCTATGGCACAATCACGTGCATGCACAGTTGAATTGAGGACATTTCCTGAATGTGGCACAAGTTGCACGGTGCATCCCTGTGCATGCATGATGCAGAATCAGAGCCATGCCATGCATATCGCATCCTGTCCGGTGGTTCCGTTAGCACGATCAAAGACAGCAGAGCATCCCAGTCCACATGCACTATTGGATCTGTGCTGCATAACTCACTGTGTGTTGGTATGGTGCATCAGTGTGACTTTGCATCAATGTGCACCTGCAGTGCATGGTGCACTACTGCCAGTATGCACAGTCCCAGTGCACTGTGGGTGGCATTGTTTGCCATTCACAGTGTGGCAGATCAGCATGAACTGCACATTTGTGACCCCGTCATGACCCCTGACCCTGGTATCCCACCTGTACTGTGCAGACCGCATGTGCGGTGACGCGTAATGGGCTGCAATCTCGTATTGCCATGCTGCAACACTGTGATGTGCGGTCCAGTGCACAATGGCCTATCGCACATGTGGCATGAATAGGCCATTGCATACCAGCTGCCTGTACTGTGCACAGCTGCTCCAGACTAACTGTGTCAGAAAATGCCACGTGCACTGGCAGCTGGGCCCAGAGCCATGAACTGGGAAAAGGTGGAGCTAGTCAAGCTGGTGGCACTTGTCATGCCACTGGAGGGGCAGCTCTTTGGGTCCCAGGACCTCACTGAGTCAAGATCTGCAGAGTGGGTGAGGGTGGCGGACTGCATTGTGTGCAGAACAGGTGTGGAGTGCATGGGGAAGCAGTGCAGGGAATGCTGTGGTGACCTGCACCACCAAGACCTAGACAGGCTCCAGAGCCTTCATGATCAGGCACGCAGGGGTGCAGTGCCATGCCCAGGCAAGTCACAACAATGTACAGCAACTCTAGCAGGCAGGAGTTTGCTTCCAGGGGGGCAATGTGCCCTTGCACAAGGCCCCCCACCACAGAGACACACACACACGTGTGGTATGCCATACTTATTCTGCATGCGGGGTGTAGCCATTACCACCATGCGTAGACGTGTGCGGCATGGTGAATGACAGGGGGGTGCATTGGCACTGTGGCGGGTGCATTGTGGTTCTGACGGTGGCACGGTACACGTCCATCCGCACACTACCATGGTGGACATGGGCAGGGGTGCCGTGTGTTACTACATGCAGCCTAGGGCTCAGTTACATTGGGTCACATAGGAGGTGGGTCCATCACTGTATGATGGCACCAGTGGTGTTGCTGTGGGTCACAGTTGGGGGTGTACACACCTACTATAACCTCATGGTGCTCTTTGCTGGAGTTTCCCTTGCAGGGCCAGCAGACAGGTGGAGGACCGTGGTGGCAGTGGAGACCAGGCACGCTAGGGCCAGTGCAGGAGGGCAGGGATCTTGTCATGCGGGTGCAGTTGAGTGTTCTGCTTATGCATCCTCTATGTGTTCATCAGAGGGGGTTGGGGAAGTGCCCACTGCAGGCCACTGCCTGCCACATGTGCATGTATGTGTGCTGCACATTCATGGGATGTCACCATAGAGGTGTGTGCTAGGATTACAGTGCACATGACTCCTGTTTGTCCATCCACCATGTACGCATCTGCTGCAGACCATGAGCACACTGTGGTGCTCTATTGGTGTTCAGACAGGGCCTGCATGGTTGTGCAGCCTGCTGGCATCTGCACATGCTGTGTGGTACATGGCTGTGTGCCCCTCTGTGTGTCACTCTGCATGCACATGTGGGCCTTGTGCTGTCTCAATACCATTGCACTGTCAGTGTGGCACTGTGTGCCAGTCTGTTGCTGGTGTGTGCTGTGCATGGCGGACTGTTGGCCATTGCCGCGGGAGCTGCTTCCAGTGCACTTGCATGGTGGGGGGGGGGAGGCTTGGACCATGGCACATAGTTCCTGTTGTCTGTGTCCCCACTGTAGGTCCACGGAGAGTCCAGCCTGGTGTGCCAGGGAGGATGAGAGGAAAAGTATTTGGTCAGCCAGCAGGGATCCAGGTAAGGAGAGCACTCCAGCAGACATTGGCACCACTTTACCGGAGGCAGGGGCAGGTCCTGCAGGCAATAACCCTGCCTGTGAGGGTGCTGCGAACTGGGGGCAGGAGGGGTGGATGCCAAGCTGTGGCCTATCTGGGACATTAAGCCACTGGCCCAGTTGTATATATCCCCTTTGTTGCTTGATCCTTACCCTCCATGCCCATCCCTGTTGTCTTCCCCTGTTACCCCACCAACGTACCATCTCCCTACCGAGTGATGTGTTTCCTGTTACTGTGTTGAATCCCACACCACCCTATCCCTGTTCTTAGCTTTTTGTACCTTTGTAAATAATTTCTTGTGTTAATATTCTTGTTTGAATAAATATTTTTATATTGATGATGGTGTCTGTGGTCATTCATTGTGCCTTGTGCTAGTTCTCTGTTGTGCTTGCTGGTTTCCACTGTACCTTTGTTTCCATTTGCACATGTGCACCTGTGGTACTGCGCATCCATGCACCCTGTCCACCTTTCACTCATGCTACAGTGTGTGCCCTCCTTGTTGCGTATGGCTGGTTGGGTGGCCTTCCACATTGCTGGCTTGCACATTGCCCCTATTCTGTGTGTGGTGCATGTTGGTTGGTTCTGTTGTACTGGTACCCTGTTGTTGTACTGCTCTTCTTGCAGTCCACAATGCCTGTGGGTATGTTCCACCTGTACAGGACATGGCCTTTGGCCTGTGTGCCATTGTGCTTGTCCCTCTGTGTGCACCTGTGTTGCTGCTCACATGTCCACCCTGCTGTGTTCCTATTCACTGGGACATGTGTAGCACCCTCTGCCATGCTGACCGGTGCACCTCTGCTGCTGTGCCCCACCTTACCAGTCACCTGTGTGCATTGTGTCTGTGCCTGTTGGTCCCCTGTCTTGGGTCTGTGTCTGGTGCTTCCAGGTGTCACCATGTGTGCTTTGTCTGTGCCACTCATCTGCTTTAACCACTCACCTGCCATTTGACCCTCTGACCAGTTCCTGCCGGGCTGTTCACCTGCATCCTTTGTGCCACTGCAGTCTCCCCCGTTGCTCCTGTGTCCCTTGCTGACTTGCTCCTTATTCAGTGTTGTGTGGTCCAGGGAGCTTCTGCGCATGCTGGTTGTGCTGGGGCTTTGCAGGTTGCACCATGGCTCTTCAGTGGTCTTCAGGGATGCACATAGTGCATTTGCGGTGCATCCTTCTGTAAATACAACTGTTTGGGGATGGCTCATCTCATTTGCCCCGCTCATCTCATTTGAGCCATATACGTCTGCTTTGTGAATCCTGACCATAATGTGCAGAAAATGTCACTGCAACTGCAGGTTTTTGGGACTCATTACACTACTTAACATAACATGCGGAATAGTCTGTGACCTGTGGAGTCAGAATTTTGCTCTAGTTAGTGTGGCAGCAGATAAGAACACATTAATCTGCAAATTATTCAGCCTTTCCAGATAAACTGGGCAATCTGTTCTGCAGAACTTTTTAAAATCAATTTAACATAAAAATGTGCACTGCATACAAAATAAAATCAAGCAGTTCAAAGTTGAAATTTCCCAAAAGTTGCCAAAATAATTTCTGAACTTTCATGGAAGTGAAAGTTCGACTTTCGCGGAAATTCCTCCGGCAGAAGTTTTTTCACACACACCTCAAATGCTGAGTAATATGGAACAGGAGAGCTTGGCTTAGGGAGCAAGACTTTAAAAAGACCACAGTGGGTGGGGTGTTGGCTGAGAGACCAATATTTATTTCAAGCTAAATGGGACCCCAGAAAGGAGTTGGAGGCAGAGAATGAGAAGATGACTGTAGTGGGATGGTTGTGGTGACCATGGGACTACTGCAGTTAATGCCACCCGGGGGATGGGGAATGCTCTTTTCTACTTTAGGAGTAAAATCTGAGTAACAGCTAAATAATGAATATTAGGTTTATATACATTTTTAATTGAAAAAGAAATAGTCAATGTATTTTTAGTATTTGGGGGATAATATTCATTATTTGCATAACCCTAGTGCAACCGCCATACATACCCAGCTGCCAACCCCCGATTTTGTGTGTTAAAATCCTCCACCTCCTCCCAGCAGCTGATGCCATAACCATGGCACATCCTGACCAATCTGACTTCCAAACTAACACTTATCCATATTAATTCCCTCTATCATTTATTGAAATGTGATGACCCCTCCTTTGTACACCCTGTCCTACCAGGCACTCAGAAGGCCCACCCAAACCGTGTACTTTCTCAAAACAGGTTAAGCACCCCTCTAGAAAAATAAAGCCACCTGCCCAGAATGACTGAAGACCAATGTCATGCAGTTGCTCATTAGCTTCCATTTGCTGCAACTCCTCTTACTACCCTCTGGTACTGTAAGTTAATAGGCCCTCCACTGTGTGTCCCTTATGGTATAAGAGACTCGGAGCAGATTTGGGTAAGAGGACCACAAAGCAAATCTGAGTGGTTCTGGTGGCTCAAACTTAATGAGAGGAGTTTCTTATACCAAAAGAGACACACAGTAGAGGCCCAGTTAATGTAATATAAATCACTTGAGTTGGCTAGAGTGATTTATAATAAGTTTAAAATCTTTTTTTTTCTTTCAAAAAGTCCCTTGTCCCATCAGTTCTAAACTGGAACAGGCCATTCCTAACAATACTGCATGAAACACTACCATAGGAAGGATAGTGTAGGATAAGAGCTACAGTGGCTGTGTGCACTAATTGGCTAATTTTACATAAGTGATCTATAATTTATGATACAATGGGCAATATATTTCCTAAATCCTTATTGGCTGAAAGCCTTTCCAGCCATGTCCTTATCAGGACATAACCTTGCAACCAATACTACTTTTGCCAACTAAAACGCAGCACACAGTGAAAATAATCCATACCAATACTCTTCCATTGCATCTCCTCAGCATTTGACAGTAGAAAAACAAGTGCAATCTTCAAAGCTGTTCTAGTAGTGGAACTGCCTGATGTGAAAAACACCCACTTCCCACACACGCACACAGACAAACTGTATATTTCTGTACCAAGTGCACAGCATGATGTGATGGCTATGAAACATTTTAAAATGAAACTCTGATTTGCAATTCATGGCAGAAAGACAAACGTGATCTCCAGAGCTGTTCACAGACCCACTCCTCTGTTATGTCTTTTAAACATAAGAGTCACCATCTCTGGTCTCCTATCTGGTTCTGGCAGTTGCAGTCTCCGATCTCCAGGAACCCACCCCCCCATCCATGAAGCAACAATCCCAAGAAAGAAGCTAAAGTAAAAAAAAAAAAATCTCCAATGGCATCACAGAGCAGAAGTTATGGTTTGAGAAGTGCAGAAAAGGAAATGGCTGTGTACAGTGGCCGAAAAGGGACACAGTCAATCTGAGTCAAGTGGAACTCTGAAAGTAAATCAAATGGCTACGGTGAATCAAGCAGATGAAGATTAAAAAAATAAAGGGGAAAAATTATCTGTGTATCGGGGGTACAAGAAACACCACACAGTAGTTGATATCAGAAATGCCTCTTCCCACTATCTGTAACTGAAACTGAGTGGGAAGTCAGTCACTCCACAAAGGCATAGACAAAGTAAGAAATGTGAAGACAAAAAATTAAAATATGCATATTGTACATTTTGTATGTTGGTGTGTGTGGCTGGGTGGGTGGGTGGGTGGGGAGTGGAGATACAGACATACACCAACCCTGTAGTGACTGTAAATTAAACAGCTACATTCCAAGTCAATGATGAGGACTACTTTTTTTTTTCCACTGATATGAGCATATTGTTTTACTGTTTTTATGTACACTTTCTATGTGTATTTTTTAATTAACCTCTTTATTGAGGATCTCATTTTATATGTGGAATAAGACATTCTGAAGTGTGGTTTATGGCCTGATAAGAGCACTTCCCAGGTGAGAAAGGCACTTGTCACAAGTGCCTCATGCCTCGTTACACACCTGGGGCATGCTCAATTGTCAGGCCATAAACTACACCTCATCATGTCTTATTCCTTGCATAACTTATAGCACTACTATATAGTTAATTAAAAATACTGGCAATCAGATATACTGTATCTATGAAACAGACATATTTAAGGCCCTATACATGGTGCATATATACTGCTTTCATAAGGTGGCTAGGCCATTTTATGATTCAGTGCTGTGTAACAGGAGGCCCCAGAGCATTTTCTAAGGGCTCTTGGCTGTCTATTGAGGCCTCAGTTGCTGTTATTGATGGGGGAAGGTAATACTGTTATTAAACATTTTCAAACAATCAAACAAAAAGCAATTAATCATATATATATATATATATATATATATATATATATATACACACACAGCTGAATATGTTCATAAAATGCATAGGATGATAAAATTCATCATACACCAAATGGCTAGACATTACATCAGCAGATATACTATTTAAAACATGCAGGATGATTTAACTTATAGAATTTTGATGTGAGTGCAGACTAAATAAACCTGCAAGCAAACCAGGTTTTGAACCAAGTTGGTATTTGTTCTTCTTGTAATGGTTTACTACATGCGGATGATTTGATCCTTTTTACTCAACCTCATTCTATATTGGAACTTACTTCCTCTTTGGAACAGGAATTTATTTCTATTTGTCATTGGTTTCAAGATAATTCACTTGTTCTGAATTCTCCTAAAACTAAGACCATGTTGTTTGGGACTTCACCACAGCTGCGTAAAATCCCAATGTAACTATTCGTGATCTTCATGGGGCCTGTTAAGAGCAAGTCTTTGAATTCAAGTACTTGGGGTTTCTGTTGGATCCTGGCCTGACTTTTCAAGTACAAGTTAAGGTTGTTTGCTGAAAGGTCAATCAAAAACTGAGTGTTATTTACAAAATGAAACAAAATTTTACCATTGAAACTAGGAAGGCCATTGTGACTGGGATGCTCTTACCTCATTTAGATTATGTTGGTAGTTTATATTATTTATCGTTTGTTAGGGAAACTCAGGCTTTAACAACAGTTAATAATTGGAAGGCTTGGCCTGTAGTTCAATGGACAAGTAGCCAGCCACTCCTACATTCCTGAGCTATATAAGTGTTCCTCTCAGCCTCTTTCTAAAGCATTTTTTCTTTGCTGGCTGGAGGCTCTGTTTGTCTGTCCTCTGCAGCTGGCTGGGGCATACCCTGGGGCCTGCACTCCCCCCACCTTGCTGCTGCTGTTTGTCCCTGCTGGACTTCTGTGTTTGTTTTCTTGCTTCTGGTTTGTATTTTGCCTGTGTGCTTCTTTCTGTCTTTACTCCTTGTTTTCTGTGTTTCCGTGTCTTTGTTTTGGGCCTTGTTCCCTGTTCTCTGTGTTTGTGTGCTTTGGTTTAGTCTTTTGGGGCTTTGTTTCTAAGCTTCTAGCATATTGCTACTCCAGAGCTCATATTACTTACTCTCAGTTACTCACAACTCTCAAATTACTTGCAATGCAACTGCAATAATTATCTGTGTGTTTCAGCTCAACCATAGCTGCTCTCCATGCTGCACTTAATTGTTTTCACCTGATTCAGGCTCACTCTGAACCCTAGCTATGCAGCTCAACCATGATCTCTCAATTCATTCTACTTATCTCATTTGTTGCAGTTTCATTGCACTGTCAAGTGATAGCTGCTTCAGAGCATGGTGTCTCCTTTTTTTTCTATGTTTATTGACATTTACAACTCAGTGTACTCAATCCAGATGCTGCTTCTATGTTCGTACACTCTGTTATACTCTAAGGTCAGCTAAGCTACTGCTGATGCTGTCAACTAGTTTCAATACCTGCATGTGGGTCTCATTCCTTCTATCACTTTCTTGTTTTTCCTACGGCGGGGACTTGGAGATGTTTGGGGAGTCTTGGCCCTTTGAAGCTAAGTACTTATGTTCTAAATCCTGTCTCCACCGCCCACAAATCCTCAGAGTATGTGTCACCTTTATTGGCTTTTTGAATGCCTGGCTGGCTTGCCCCACTATTCACAGTGCTGCTTCATTGCTACAATTTTTGCAGACCTAAATGCTGGTCTGACTATTGCTACATTGTTACTGATCTATGTGCCGGTCCACTCTTGCTTACGCAATCTTTGCTTCATGCCTACCACCATCCCCTCAGCTTCAGCCTCTGAGATGTCTGCTGTGCTCACTATTGCATTTGACCTATGCAAGATCTCAGCACTTAACACTCATTCAGCTCCTTACCAGTTCTGGGGCATGCCAGCCATTCCATTCTGGTGCAGGGTTTCCCTGCAGCCGACAGTCTTGCTCTGCATTTTAGTCCGCATCTTGAGCATGCCTGACTTGGGACGGTGTCCTTCTCGCCTGGCCCATAGCTAGGAATGTCCTTGCTTTGGACTAAGCTTTAGCTGTTTGCTGACACAACAGCAGCTCCTGGTGTAGAATTTAAGACTAACTGTGAAGGGTGGTTACTCCAATCTCCTTTGGCTCTAGTGGTTCCACTACAATGGTTATCCATTGGCTTTAGTGGTTTCCCTAGCAACGCACCTTCACTGCATACTCCCTACGACTGCCTCTGGTTCACCTGGTTTGTGTTTAGGGTGAGTAGGCCAGGTAAGTGCCTCAGCAGTCATTGCTTTCCTCCTCCAGCCTTGGTTGCCCCCGATGTTGCAGAACACTCTCACAATCTTCCACTGCATTCCCACTACAGGGATTGAGCGAGAGCTTACCACCAAATTAGAACATTTTCCACTTCCCTTTAATTGGATTTCCAAATCTCAGTTGCACAGCCATCACTAAACAAAATATCCCAGCCCGGAGGGAAGGTGACCTAGGCCTTGGATCCCCAGAGATTTCCTCCTCAAAGGTTTTTTTTTCTCTCCTCTGTGTCTCAGGTCATAAAAGTTAGTTAGCTATAGTTAGTGTTTCCTTGTTCTATTAGGTAGGTTCCACTGTTGGATGGAAGTGGATGGTATCCCTACTTGGAATTCCCTCTCTCCTTAGGAGGTCCACTCATTCTCTAGTGCTACCCACCAAACTCATTCTATTGCTAACCTGTGCATCTCATTATGTTATCAAGGCATCTCATTACATTATCAAGCTGCCTGATGCTTTATCTACTACTACTTCACAGCTACTGCTTGCTTATATGCTTCGTACTACTTCATTCTTTTTGGGGATCCTTCCTAAGGTACCTTTAGCCACCGGAATCATCCCAGGGCACCTCTAGGGGTGGAACCCTCTTCGAGGGTTCCTTGCCTTTGGTACCCCTACAGGGTGGTAATTCCTCTGGAATGAAGAGTGTGAATGGCCAAAACTAAACTAACACAGTTGCACAAGCATAACACTATACTGGCTGTGTAGGCCATTGAATTGGAAGGATTGGTCTGTAGTTCAGTGGATAAGCAGCCAGCCACTCCCACTTTCCTGAGCTATATAAGCAGTTCCTCTCAGCCTCCTTCTGAAGCACTGTTTTCTGTGCCCCACCATCCTCCCCTCCTCCTCCAGCACCAGGACTTCTCTCCTTGGGATCCTTCCTAAGGCACCTTTAGCCACAGGATTCATACCACGGCACCTCTAGGGGTGGAACCCTCTTTGAGGGTTCTTTATCTTTGATACCACTACAGGGTGGTAATTCCTCTGGAATAGAGAGTGCAAATGGCCAAAACCAAACTAACACAGTTGCACAAGCTTAACACTATTCTGGCTGCATAGGCCATTGAACAATATTTGTTGTTTTGTACTTAAGGGCCCAGATATTCAAAAGAGTTGAGCCATGCACAATAGGGTTGCGCCTGCGCAAGTCCGAAATTGCACCATTCTGCGATATTCAGCAGGAGGCAGTTGTGCCCCCTAAATCACGCTGAGCAACAGCGCAATGATAATGAAGGCATGCACAACTGAAGGGGGAGGAACCATGCATAAATGGCACGGTGCGATATACAACAAATTGTGCCATGCACAATAGGGGAGCAAGTGGAAGTTGCGCCATAGCGGAAATGAGCCAAAATAAAAAGAAGCAAGGGAGAGGTACAAGAACTCTACAGGGAAAGCACATGAGGCTGAACTCTAGCCACACAGACAGGGCAGGAGGGACACACAAGGCAGGCCAGGGAAAGGGCACCCTGAACACAGAGGCCCAGGGATGGTGTGGGGATCCACAGCCAGTGCAGAAGGGGGAAGTGCCACACAGCACAGAGGCCACCACAGGCAGATGTTCCTGGTGCAGGAGAAGTAGCAGTGAGGACAGCGGAGGAATACAGTAACAGTTGCCAGGGGGGGTGAACACAAGCCAGGGACATGGCCAGTGCCACCTTCCAGATGGAGGCCATTATGAAGGGGGTGAGAAGGTGGGTAGCAGGGGGGCGTGGCCGTGGAAGCACCCATTGGGGTATACCCCCAACAGGCAGTACCGAGCCTGCACCAGCTTTGAGCTGTACAGTGATACTGAGATTGTGGGCTGGTACTGCCTGAATAGGGCAATTCTGAGGTGGCTCTGTGAGCTGTGCAGTGATGTGATGCAGGCACCCACACGACGGAGCCATGCCCTGTCTGTGAAGACTAAAGTGACAGCTTGCATGTGCTTGCTCACCACGGGTACCTTCCAGAGACCAACTGGGGACACCACAGGCATAACCCAGTAGGCCACGTCATGCCACCTCACCCAATTCCTCAGCGTACTGCTGCCATATGCTGCAGAGTACATCCATTTCCCCAGCACACCTGCGAAGTGCACAGCAAACATACAGGAGTTCCACAGGGTAGCATGTATGCCTAGCATGCTCGGGGCAATAGACTGCACCCATGTGGCCATACGTACACCACCTGGCCCTGAGGGGGCTGCATACATAAATTGCAAGGGTTATGCCAGCATCAACTGTCAGATGGTGTGAGATGCCAGGGAGCGCATAATTAATATCTGTGCGACGCACCCTGGGGGAGCACACGATGCCTTCATCTGGCACCAGTCGGCACTGTGCCACAGATTTGAGAGTTGGGGAGATCCCCACTGGCCACCTAGTGGGTGAGTATGCAAACCACATGGACAATCATAGGGCCTGGGGGGGCATGGCCAGAGGTGACATGGGTAGTGGCCTACATTGGCCCGGGCAGGCGATGTTGATCACCAAGCTAACCTCCACCCTCTACACACAGATGACAGTGGATACCCACTCTGTCCCTGGCTGCTCACCCTACCCGGCCAGCGACCCCATCGCAACAACGCTACAATGAGGCACATGCCACCACACGTAATGTCATTGAGTGGGTGTTCGGGATGCTGAAGGCACGTTTCCATTGCCTGGACACCTCCGGCAGTGCCCTACAGTACAGCCCCTCAAAGGCCTGTGGGCTATTCCTGGCCTGTTGCATCCTGCACAACATGGCCAATGAATGTGGGATAGCCATACAGGTCAAATAGGGGGACAGAGATGGGGATGATGAAGATGCTGGTGACAATGGTGATGGGCAGCCCCTTGGCCGCACAACTGGTCCATCCCTGCCAGGATCAGAGTGGTGTCCCTGCTGTGATGCTCCTTGCCCGCTTCCAGAGCAGGCAGTGCATCCACCAACGTCATAAGTCATGATGCTGCTGGACTGATGCTTGCAGTAGGTGGGTGTGCTCATCCAAGGTCATCTGCCTCTCAGCATCCTGTCCCTGAGGGTGTGCGTGGCCCTGATGCTCAGCACCCTTATGCGGTGCTGCGACCAGACCAGGTTTCGGGGTATGTCCACAGGCGGTGCACAGACGCCGTCATTGAACCCTGTACCCCTGCCCATTGGGGGATCACGATGCCGCCCCTCCGGCTGCCACTCCCCAGGTGCTCAGTGGTGCTGCCGCAGTGCTGCAACAGTCACACTGTCCTGAACAAACACCAGTGCTGCCCCACTGGTGCTGACAGGCACAGGCTGGGGACTGTAGTTGACACACAGGCCTCCACGTATATTTCACCCACAGCCAGTTTAATGTGTCCCTGCTGTGTGGCCATCCTATGGCACACATGTACTACTGTCCATGTTAGCGACTATCATCGGTGGCAGATTCGCACTGTGCCCCAGGCACAGCATGCTGGCATCTGTGGACACCGGCACGCTGGGACACAGGCAGGGCTTCCTCCGCACCTGTTACAACAATATCAGTATGGACAGCCAGATGGCCCCACTGTCACACTGAGCCACGATACCTGTGGGAGTGTGGTGGGCCCTCCTCCATCTCCACGCTGACTGTCCTCAGGACAGTGCCACCACCGCTGACCCATGCAGATGCTCAGGATCTGTAAGGGAAAGCAAAGTCTCGTGTTACTGCATGTGACCTACCCTGCTCCCCCCCCATAGACAGACCATTACTTACCATGCAGTGATGGGCCACCACCCGTTTGGAAGCCACCACCTGGAACACCCTCAATGGCACTACGCCTCATGCTTCCAGCAGTCCTCTCCTCCTGTGGGGTCAGGTGTACCACCTCTGGCTGTCCCCCACCTGTTGCAGCTCATGCTGCCCTGATGGCAGCCACCTTTATTCTCCTCCTGTCTGTGCCCATCTTTTTCTTGCACTCCTGCATGGAGCACTGGTGGCTGCCATGCAGGTTCACAGCACGTGCCACCTCCTCCCATGCAGCAGCATGGGCTTGAGGTGTTCCCTGCAGTCCACTGAGAAGCGGCTCCTGATCCAGATAGACCTCAAACAGGGCTTCGATCTCGGCCTTGGTAAAATTAGGCCTCCTCCTCCTCTCACCACGGTGTTCCTCCTCTCCCACAACTTGCTCGGTCATTATTTAGCCTGTAAGAATGGCAGTTGTTACCTGTGACTGTGCAGCCCCATGCATGTCCCTAAATCCTCAGTCCACACTCCCAAATAGCATGCAACTCACCAATAGACTGCAGTAACTGACTATGGCCACTGCAGCCCAATGTCACACTTTTATAGCGCAACCCATGCAAATGAGGTGAGGCGCAACTTTAAGTGGATGCAAGTTGCAGTGCTGCGCCATTGAATGGCTGAATAGATGATTTGCATATGATGGCTAAATATCATGCTTTTGCACTTTGCGCAATTGTGTTGAATGTGCTGAGCCAATGGTGCAGTTCCGGTGACATGCGAGGGTACACACCCTTACCGCGCATGTCCGGTTGCTGATCAAAGAGGGTGTTCGCCGCGATTGCTGACGTGGCTGTGCACGGTAAGCAATGCAGGGCACGGCCACCATTGTGCCAATGGCACTATAGCGATGGTCACCTACATGGCGCTGTGGCACTGGGCCATCATAGGCGCACTGAGGCAACTGCGTGGTAGGCTGCTACTGGCAGTAGCACATAGGCAGCCAATTGGGCTACAGCATTGGGTTCCAATGGCGCTGCACATGTCCGTGCACCAGAGACCCTTGACCCTGTGCCTGACCTTTGCTCCCCAGGCACCATGCGCCAGGCACGGTGCACTTTTATCGGGCTGTCTCGGGTGACAGCGTGATAGGGAATGACAGCACTGTACCATGCAGCATCTGCACGTGGGGAAGCCGCTGCAGCAGCCATATTTGCAGATCGAAAGAGAGAGAACATGGCACCCAGGAGGGCTGCTCAGTGGTCACAAATAGAGCTGGCCAACCTAGTGGCTATTGTGGAGCCACACCATGGGCCACTGTTCAGGAGGCACCCTTCACAGGTCCAGGAGCCAGGTGTGGGAAGAGGTGGCCACTGCACTCGAGGAGGCCACTGGATGGGGGAGAAGCAAAAAGCAGTGCTGCCACAGGTATGGGGACCTGCAGAGGAGGGAACCAGAGCTGCTAGCCTGCCTGCAGGCACGTGCCAGGAGAGGCATGGTGCCACGGCCAGGTAGGTGTTACATCAACACACTTTTATCTTCCATATGGGTATCACAGTTGTATGTGTCCAGCACATGGGGGAGGGACCGCCTGGGGTTGGCTCTTGTGGTGTTATCAGGGTGTGGGGTGGGTGGGTCTGGCTGGGTGGGAGGGCACACACCTGGGGGCAGGGGGGCTTTGCTATGGGATTGTACTGATGTTCCTCTCTCCATGTTTGCACCACAGGCCCGGAGGAAAGGCGACTTGCCCCTGATCTGTGGTGGCAGGAAGAACAGAGGGAAGTAAGGCAGGGTGAGGGTCCACACCACCCAATGGGCTGGCCCAAAGATGGTGAGTGCCATAACTCCATGATTACTATTGCATGCTGTGTAACAGGGTGGGCAGTGGGGCATGGCCACCATCCATCGACACCACTGCCATGCACGCAACTTGTTACAGTCAACACTGTCCAGTGGCAATGCATGCCTGGGAGTGCATCGATGGTGGTCCATGCATGCACCGGGTACATGGCTGTGCCACTGCCTTTGCACCACATAGCCATGTCACTGAATGGCCATGGTGGTGCTGTGCATGACTTGACCAGTGGGTGTGTGCAGCATTCCGCAAGGCTGTATGCACCTGGGTGGGCAGGTCATGTGGACGTGATCACTGTGGGTGGTCTCACACCATCACAGAGGTATGTCCCATGGCCATATGCCATGCACAGTGGGCGGGCTGTATGGGGCTGTGCATTCACACCTATTGACTGTGCTCCCTTGTCCTAGGTACACACCATCTCTGAGAGATCAGGGAGGCACTTTGGGAGATCCTGCAGGTGGCAAGGGTGTTACTGGACATCCTCCGCAGGATCAAAGACACCAGGGTCCTGCGGATGCACCGACAGAGACAGAGCCAGGGTGGGGAGAGGAGCTCACACTAGAAGTCCCTCTGCCCTGAAAACCCTCACCCTGGACCCACCCTCACACCCTCCTTTCCTGTCCCATTTGTCCACCCTGCCCCTTACCCACCCCCACTTTTTTGTGGCCCTCACCC
Organism: Neoceratodus forsteri; assembly: GCA_016271365.2. Classification (NCBI taxonomy): domain Eukaryota; kingdom Metazoa; phylum Chordata; order Ceratodontiformes; family Ceratodontidae; genus Neoceratodus; species Neoceratodus forsteri. The sequence goes on from CM028137.1 coordinate 470,037,970, forward strand.
CACCTTGTATATATATTTTGTAAATAGTTTTATAAATAGTTCACCTTTATATGTTTTTCAATACAGTTATTTTGATATGAATACTGTGATGGTTCTGATTTGCAGCTGGCCAGGTGCTCAGCTGCAGTGGTATGCATGGCGTCAGGGTGGTGCGGCCGCGGGCATGTGCATGTCCGTGTGGAGTGACTATGTGGGGGCATAGCAGTCAGTGTCTGTGGTGTGTGTGTTGTCTCTGTGCACTGAATGACTGTGTGCAGTGGTCCATGGTGCATGCTCTGTGTCCATGGTGCCCCTATCAGCCCATCCATGGCCTGTGCAGTTGACACACATGCATGTCTGTGACCTGCACGGTCTTCTGGCATGTCAGTGGTGGCAGTCCCTGCAGGGCAGCCACTGTACCCGTCACACTGCTGGGTTGCCTCCTGTCACTGGTGTGGTGCATGTGTGCCTCAGGTGACACTGTGGCCTCCACAGTTGTTGTCTCACCTCCATGCTGTGCCCTTTGTGTGTTGCAGGGGATGTGCACCACTGTCTATGACTTGTGCTCTGGGAAATGCTGGTGATGTACAGGTCCACAGTGCCTGCGCAGGGTGGCTGGCACTCCAGTGCCATGGAGGACTGTGGGTTGTGTGTACACAGTTTACATGGGCCCACACTGGGGGCTTGGTTGCCCCACCACTGCATCCCTGTGTTGTGCCCTTGGGTATGGGTGGGTGTCTGTCCATTCACTGTGTGGCATCTGGTGTGGTGCATGCTTCCACACAACACTGTGGGTGTCTGTTCTGGCTGTTGTGGCCAGTGCTGGGTCGGGGTGTGTCATTGGGATACTGTGCAGGGTGCTGTACCACTGGTGGTGGTGTCTGGGGCAAGTCCTGTCCCGTGTGGGGTACCTCATGTGCCGACGCATGGTTGGTCTCTCAGCAGTACCTCGGGGGGACTGCGTTGAGGCACTGTGTATGCCGTTGTTGCATTACTGTGTGCTGCCACCCACTGATGGGTGCTTGTGGTGGGGCTGCCTTGCATGGTTCTGTGGTGCACAGGGTTGCAGTGTCACAGTGGGGGTGGTTGCATGCATTGGGTTTCCTGCAGTGGTGGTCGCTGCTCCTGGGCAGGGTGTCTAGGGGTCAAGGTGCAGGGTGTGCTCTGCATTGGGGGGATGATGTGGCACGGGGTGGTCAGCCCTCCTTGTGTGCCAGTCACAGCTTGTTGGGGGGTGTGATGGGGCATCATGGGCCAGCTGTGGGTTGTTTGCTTGTCTCCATGGGCTGGTGTTTATTCCAGCCCTCCCCCAGCAGTGCAGAGCATGGGGTGTGGGGGGAAGATGTCTGTTCTGCTGTGTGTTCCTGTGCCTTTCTGTGGCATGGGTGGTAGGTCCCTACCTCTCTGGTTGTGCAGTTGCATTGCTCTGCTGCTGGGGAGCATCCCTGGTTGCACTATGGCACCTCTGGACTGCTCAGCTGCACATCCCTTGTTGTGCTATGGCGCATCAGATCTGCTCAGCTTCTCCTCCCTAGTTGCGCTATGGCACAGGTGGTGTGATATTCAGTCGTGGCTGTAGGCTTACGCTTGGCTGGCTCTCTTTTGAATATTGCACTTTTGCGATGGGCTAATGGACTTGGCGGCTGCTCCTGCTATTGCGCACTTTTTGGGCACAGTTTGAATATCTGTGCCAATGTTTCTATTCAGACTCATCATTGTTTACTCTGTTCTTCCCTTGATTGGCTCCCATTACATTCTCTTTATATGTTTTGTTTTAGTTGTTTAGTTTTTAGATCTCTTTTTTTGGATAGAGCAATTCCCCCTAGCTAATTTGTTAAATATTTGGCAATCTGCTCTCAATTTGAGATCTTTTGGAGGTATAATCATTGTTACTAAAACTTCCTCAACAAAAGTTGGTGCTCAGGCTTTTTCTGCCTCTGCACCTTTATGATAGATTGATAGATAGATTGATAGACAGATGCTTTATTTATAAAGCGCTCCTCTCCAGAGATTTAGAGTGCTGTACATGTCTAAAAACAATCAATACAATAATAATAACATTCCAATAAAAATACAGCATCAGCAAGAAACAGAAATAATCTAAAATGCATCTATCATAATAATTAAAACACAGCATTCAACCACTACATATAGACAAAATGCATGCTGAAAAAGAAGTGTTTTAAGGCCTGACTTAAAGACTTCTACTGAGGGTGCCTCCTGTAAATACCTGGGAAATGAGTTCCACAGGGTAGGCATGGCAACCGAGAATGCACAGTCCACAGAATGCCATAACCTAGTCCTGGGAATCACCAGTAGGCCACCCTCGGCAGAATGGAGAGCCCGAGTAGGCTCATGGGGCATCAGGAGATCTTGCGGATAGACTGGTCCTAGAACATGCAGAGCCTTGTAGGTAAGGAGCCCTACTTTGAAGATAATCCTCCACCTGACTGGCAGCCAGTGCAGCTTGTGGAGAACAGGGTTGATATATTCATTTTTTTTTTGCCCCCCATAATAATCTCACAGCTGCATTCTGCACCAGCTGCAGTCAGTGCAGATTGCCTCCAGATAGCCCAAGGTATAGGGCATTGCATTAGTTCAACCTGGATGTGGCAAACACATGTACCAGTGTGGGCAGGTCCTCAAATGGAATCAAGGCTCAGATCTGGGCAATGTTCTCAGATGGTAATATCTATTTTTGATAATGGCCAACACCTGAGCATCCAATGTCAGGCCATCGTCTAGGATCACACCCAGATTATTCACCTGACTAGATAGGGTAAGAGAAATCCCTACCGGCAATAAGCCAGGAGGGTCTCCTCGATCAACCCCCCAACATGATGATCCGGATCCACCAGTAGCAACTCAGTCTTGTCTGGGTTAAGTCCAAACTAGTTTTGGAATATCTAATTGTGGATTTTCTCTAGGAAGCTGTTAAATATGGAAGACACCACCTGGTTACCAAGTGCACAGGAGAAGTACAGCTGGGTATCATCTGCATAGCAGTGGAAACCCAGCCCATACAGCCTGATAATGTCTCCCAATGGCAGAACATACACTGTGAACAACTAGGATGACAAGACCAACCCCTGCGGCACACCTTATGACAGAGGCTTTGGGTTAGATGTGGCAAACCCCATTGTCACCCTCTGCACCCTGCCTGTCAAGTATGACCTTAACCAATTGATGACCTTTCCTGACAGGCCACATCAATACTGCAGATGGTCAAGTAGCAATTCATGATTCACAGTGTCAAAAGCTGCCCACAGATGCAGGAGAACTAAGATGGTACACTCTCTCCTGTCCCTTGCAACCAGGAGATCATTAAGCATCTTCATCAGAGCAGTCTCCATAATATGCCCAGCTTAGAACCCAGACTGGAATGTCTCATAAGTGGAAGAGGAGGTAAGATGCGTCTCAAGCTGAATAGCCACCACTTTCTTAATAACCTTCCCTAAAAATGTGAGGTTTTGAGACTGGTCTGTAGTTATCGAGACACTCCAGGTCCAATGAGGATTTATTCAGCAAGGGCCTAACCAACGCCTCTTTGAAGAACATCAGGAAGACCCCACTGCTCAGAGAACTCTGGACATTCTCGGCAACCACAGGCCCAATCAGGTCCAAACACTCCACCAAAAGGTGGGTAGGACCTGGATTGTGGTCACATTGTGTCGGCCGAAGCCTCAAGATCGTAGTCACCACCTCCTCCACTCCAACCAGGTTAAACTCAGCCCAGACAAGGGGAGTACTCTGGCACATTACAGGGAGGACCCCAGAATCCCTTTGAGAGATACCAGAGGACATCCCAGCCCTGACAGAGGACACTTGGTTGGCCAAGAACAGAGCGAACTCCTCGTACCCAGTACTTGAACCTGCTCGTCCCACACAGAGACAGGCAGGATGTGATAGCCTGTCTACCCGGTGGAAGAGCTGAGCTGGTCTGTTCCTTGCTGCAGCACTCTCCCTAGACAGAAAATCTGCCTTTTTTTCAGAGATTGCCCCCTAATAGTCTTAATAATGTGACCTCAGGGCCAATTTGTCCTCCAACAGCCCCGATATCCTCCAGTGCCTGTCTAACCTCTGATCGCCCTATTTGCAGACAACTATCTGCACTGATGGAGGAAGTTGCCCGTCTTCAGACCCCACTGTTCAGAGAACTCTGGACATTCTCGGCAACCACAGGCCCAATCAGGTCCAAACACTCCACCAAAAGGTGGGTAGGACCTGGATTGTGGTCATATTGTGTTGGCCGCAGCCTCAAGATCGTAGTCACCACCTCCTCCACTCCAACCAGGTTAAACTCAGCCCAGACAAGAGGAGTACTCCGGCACATTACAGGGAGGACCCCAGAATCCCTTTGAGAGATACCAGAGGACATCCCAGTCCTGACAGAGGACACTTGGTTGGCCAAGAACAGGGAGGCGTCGGCCTTCCGGAGGAGGTCGTGGATTCAAAAACAGTGGTGGAATTCAAGCATGCATGGGACAGTCATAAGGCAATTCTAGGGGATGGGGGTAGGAAAAAGTAGGCTGCTGGTTAACTAGGATCTGCAGCTTATCCAGTAGGCAGGGAAATGGGCAGACTGGGTGGGCCAAGCGGTCCTTATCTGCCGTCAGATTCTATGTTTCTATGTTCAGGCCACATTGGACAGTAGTAAGGAAACCTTCCCCCAGGCCACACTGGACAGTAGAAAGGGAACCTTCCCCATCCAGGGAGCACTAGCGCCACCACCACTACCTCAGAGGTTGCGAAGAAAGCACAGCAGTTGGACCACAGTGGGCTCAGGGAGGGTGAGGAGGGTGGAACAGAGGCACACCCAGTCAATTGTTCCACTCCACAATCCATACACCATTCTGGGAGCATAGCTCCCTATGGATGCACCCATGAGAAAGACTGATGATATCTGTCACAAGGGAGGACCAAGAAAGGAGGCAGAGGGCACCCAAGGGAAAGGAAGCAGCTCCTGGTGGGGGACCCAATTATTAGGGTATAGAACTGGGGGAGCTGGGAAAAATGGTCAGGTGCCTGCCTGGTGCCATGGCTTGGAGGGACAGGAAGTGCATCCTCAGGATCACGAGAACAGCTGCAAGGGATTCCAAGCTGGATGTAATTGTCCACCTAGGGACAAATGGACTTGCTATCATGAGATTAGAGCTGTGCAGGAGGACATTGCAGAGTTGGGGAGGGACCTCAAGACGAGTAGCACACACAGTATCCTTCTCAGAGGTGCTGCCTGTCAAAAGCATGGGGAGGCGAGGCAATTGGCACCATGCAGTTTAATGAATGGTTGAAAAAATGGTGCAGAGCACAGGGTTTGGCTTCATTGGGACTCAGTTCCACCTGGAGAGACACCAGCCTATATTGCAGGATGGTCTGCATCTGTCCAGGAAGGGAACAAGTCTTTTGAGCAATCGGTTTAAATGCTTCATTGGCAAGCTTTTAAACTAATCAAAGGGGGAGGCCCTGACAAGCAGCAGGAAAATCCCAGCCTCTCCCTACAAAACAGGGTACTAAATGAGAAAAAGACTGAGGTAGAACGGTCAGTGGGGGATGCTGCAACAGAAGGTAAAGCCATCAAAAAATAGAAAGCAATGAGTACTAATGCCCATAGTCTGGGTAACAAGCTTCCTGAATTAGTGGCCTTGATGGAGGAGGAACATCTGGATATCGTGGCAGTCACAGAAACATGGTACACACAAAACCATGACTGGGACATAAACATACCAGGATACACTGTCTACAGGAGGGACAGGGAGGGTAAAAGAGGAGGAGGAGTAGTTCTTACATAAGGGAAGGAATAAAAGCAACAGAACAAAAGGGTAAACAGGGAGGAGAAGAAGCACTGTGGTAAATTTAGACAGGCAATGGCACCACAATACGCATTGGTTGTATACAGACCCCCTTCTCAGGGGGAGGAAATGGACAGGGAAATGATAGAAAGTATACTTAGAATGGCAGAAAAAGGGGAGATATTGCTGATGGGTGATCTGAATATGCTAGATGTTAACTGGAGTGCAGTTGCAGCTGCCACTTCCAAGAGTGCAGTTTATTCTAGATGCCCTACAGGGGGCATGCCTTAGACAACTAATACTGGAGCCCACTCGAGAGGGAGCAATATTAGACTTGATTCTCTTAAATGGAGATGGAGAGAGGATTACAGATGTAGAAGTGGGTAGCCATCTGGGAACTAGCGACCATCGAACAGTATGGTTCACAATAAACACAGCAATAGAGTCAAGCCATACAAAGACAAAAAGTACTGGACTTTAGGAGGGCTGACTTTTGCCAAAATGGGTGAGTGCCTAAGGAATGCACTAGCAAATGGGCAGGAAGGAGGGGTGGAAGAACAATGGGGAATAATAAAAACTGCCATCACAGAGGTAACGAGCCTTTGTGTGAAGCAAATAAACAAAACAAGACGATGTAAGAAACCACTATGGTTCTCAAAGGAAGTGGCAGTGAAGGTTCAAGAGAAAAAGAAAGCATTCAGGAAGTACAAGGAATCGCAGAAGGAGCAGGACAGAGAACTGTATCAGTTAAAGCAAAATGAGGCTGGGAAGGCAGTCAGAACAGCAAAGGCCCAAACTGAGGAAAAGATAGCCAACTCAGTTAAGAAGGGGGATAAAACCTTTATAGGTACATCAGGAGCGAAGGAAGACCAAGGAGGGATAGTGAGGCTTAATAAAGGGAGGGAGGGTGGGCAGAGGGAGACTGTAAAAGGCAGAGATACTAAACAAATATGTTTGCTCAGTATTTACAAAGGAAGAGGGGGAGGTACATAAAACAAACAGTAGTAACACGCTGGACACAGAAGTTGATACCGGCCCATTTACAGAAGAAAGGGTTCTGAAAGAACTCTTAAAACTGAAGGTGGACAAAGCAATGGGGCCTGATGGGATTCATCCCAGAATTCTAAAAGAACTAAGGGTAGAACTAGTGACACCACTGACTAACCTTTTTAACAAATCATGGGAGGATGGGGTGGTACCTGAGGACTGGAGGAGGGCAGATGTGATTCCCTTCACAAAAGTGGAGCAAGGCAGAAGCAGGAAACTATAGACCTGTTAGTTTAACCTCAGTGATAGGGAAAATGATGGAATCACTTCTGAAGGAAAGAATTGTCGAGTATCTAGAGGCCAGAGGGCCACAGGACCCTAGGCAGCATGGATTCACAGCTGGAAGGTCATGCCAGACGAATCTGATAGATTTCTTTGACTGGGTGACCAAAGTAGTAGATCAGGGAGGGCTGTGGACATGGCCTACCTAGACTTTAGCAAGGCCTTGACACAGTCCCACACAAAAGATTAATATACAAGTTAGCCAGCCTGGGAGTGGGTCCCAAGATGACAGCCTGGGTAAAGAATTGGCTGGAGAATAGGACACAGAGAGTAATAGTAAATGGAGTCCACCAGAAGAAAGGAGGGTTACTAGTGGGCACCGCAGGGTTCAGTATTAGGACTGTCCTCTTCAATGTCTTTATGTTTACATTGCAGAAGGACTGAAGGAAAAGTATGTCTTTGCAGATGACACTAAGATCTGCAACAGAGTTGATGCACAGGGTGGGGTGGAAAGGATGAGAAGGGACTTGGCAAGATTAGAGGAATGGTCAAATGTATGGCAGCTTAGATTCAATGCTAAGAAGTGCAAGGTAATGCACCTGGGAAACAAAAACCCAGGGGAAGAGTACACAATGGGGGGTGAGATACTAACAACAACAAAAATGGAGAGGGACCTGGGGTAGTCATATCAGATGACCTAAAGATGGGCAAGCAATGTGAGAGGGCAGCAAGGAGGGCTGGGGGGATACTGGGATGCATAGGGAGAGGCATCACCAGTAGAAAACAGGAAGTTATTATCCCTCTGTACAGACAGCTGGTGAGACCCCATCTGGAGTACTGTGTGCAGTTCTGGAGACCCAATCTCCGCAAAGACATAGACAGGATGGAAGCTGTCCAGAGGAGGGCAACTAAAATGGTGCAGGGTCTGCACCAGAAGACATATGAAGAGAGACATAAGGAGCTTAATATGTATAGCCTCAAGGAAAGGAGGGAGAGGGGGGACATGATAGAAACTTTCAAGTACCTCAAGGGAATCAACAAAGTCCAAGAGGGTAGCATCTTTCAAAAAAAGAGGTGTGCAAGAGCAAAAGGGCACAATTTGAAGATAGAGGGGGGGCGGCTCAGAGGTAATTTAAGAAAATATTTTTTCACAGAGAGGGTTGTGGATGCATGGAACGGCCTTCCTGAGGAGGTTGTGGAGTCAAAATCAGTGGTGGAATTCAAGCATGCATGGGATAGTCATAAGGCAGTTCTGGGGGGTGGGGGTAGGAAGAAGTAGGCTGCTGGTTAACTAGGATCTGCAGCTTATCCAGTAGGTAGGGAAATGGGCAGACTGGGTGGGCCAAGCAGTCCTTATCTGCCGTCAAATTCTATGTTTCTATGTTTCAATTCCCTGAGTTCCTTGTCCAAACAAAGGAGGTCTCTGGCGAGTAGACAGGAATCAGACACAAATGGGTGCAACTAAATCATAGGTCTCCGTGACTGACCTATTATAGGCAGCCACACCCTCCTCCGATCCAGTCACACACGCAGCCTCCGCACCCGATAGGTCCAGTACTGCCACCAATCCTGATGAGGATATGCCACCTAAAAGGCAGTAACAAATCATTTCCACAGAGGCAGGACCATCAAGGGAGGGTGCAAACGTGAACCCCACGGTGCTGTGATCTGACCACTCTACTTGGTCAATCTTCAGATCACTCACCCCCAGGCCTATTGAAAACACAAGGTCAAGTGTATGGCCATGCGAGTGGGCTGCTGACATAACATATTGTGTCAGGACCATGGCCTCCATATTTCTCAGCAGATCTGCCCCTAAGCCTGGGAGCCCATCATCAGCCCAGGCATTGAAGTCCCCCAGAATAAATCACCTGGGGGACTCCAACACCAGGGTGTGATGAGCTCAGTAATCTTCCACAGGAAATCACCATCACCTCCTGGAAGGCTATAGATCAAGAGAACCCTAAAGCCCACACCAGGCCCACCTTGCACAGCCATACACTCAAATGACCTTGTGGGACCCATTGGTTGCACCATGAGGCTCAGGTCAGTCTTAAAAGAAATGCCCACCCCCTCTCCCCTGCGATCCTCCCTCGGACTGTGTATCACAGAGTACCAGGCTGGCACTGCTGCCTCCAAAATGGGAGCAGCATTTTTGCCCAGCCAGGTCTCCGTGATGCATGCTAGGTCTACTGAGGAAATCAAGTCCACCATCATGGCCATCTTGTTTCTCATCAACCTGGTATTACACAATACAGCCTGAGTCAGATGGGGGAAGATTGCTGGAATAGTCTTCTGCCATCTTTAATAATGGAGCCCTTGGGTTTGGGCACCAGACAGGTAGGACACCTCTGTAGTACCTGTTTCACCCCAGGGCATCGCCTGGACTTCACCACCCAAATCAGTAACCCTCCCGCTGCCACATGAGCAAGTCTTCCCCCACCAGACCCCCCTCTGAGCTATCCCCAGTGCTCTACACCTCCCATATTTTTCAGCAGGGAGTGCTGGGAGCTTGAAGTGTCAGAGATCACAGAGGCAGGCCACCGAGTAGCTGCATCTTTCTGGTCTACACCCCAAACACATCCTTAAACCTTACTCACTCTGTAATAAAACAATTCCCTTTACTGAAACAATTTTCCCAAAAAACAGTAAAAAACCCAGCATTAACCACACCCACAGTAATAGCTCATATAAATTAATTAAAATAATCCCAACACAATTCGTACAGTGACAGTTTGTCCACAGGGCTCTCACCCCCTAGGATCAATCAATAACCTTCTATGACCTAAGGGACTCTCACTCCCCAAGGCCTTATTATAAGAGTTGAAGCAGAAGTCCAGCAATTCAGAACTCTCACTTCTGAATGTCCAAAATCAAAGTTTATTGCAGGAAAATGTATTTTCCAATACCAAAATAGATGATATCACTTCAGCATGATAATCCACACATAGCCAGTCTTTCCCCTTGCAGTCTCCACAGTTCAGCACTTCAGAACTCTAGAAAAAGATTCTTTCCAATGTATTCCCAGCAGTTTAACATAAATTTCAGTACCAGTTCAAGGGCATGAGCAAAGTTTAAAATTCAATACCAGTTCAAAGTCACACACATAGCTGCTCCCAGCTGTACCACTTCTAGATCTCCTCACTCTGCCTTGTGTCTTTTGACCTTAGCTACTACCAGAACAAGGGGGACTCCACTCTCCCAGACCAACATGCTACCCAGACCCGTCCCTCACCATGACCACCCACTGGTTATTGTGCGAGGAGACGGAAGCATCAGAGGTGCTGCTGTCCACCAGCTGCCACAACTCTCCGAACCAGCAGACAGTGCCCGACCCAAGGGACTGTCTCGGTAGCACCAAACAAGACCTCAATGGCCCAGTACTCCACAGAACCTCCATTGGACAACAACAAGAACAGTCCTTGATACAAGGTCCATGGCAAAGCCCACAGTCCTCCGCAAAGCTTGCGGGTGTCCTGACACCTCACTCACACTGCTCCTCCAAGTTCCTATTTCTCAAAACTTCACTGATAATTCATTGCTCTTCAACTCCTCTGGACTTCAACCCCTCATGACTCCTCCAACATTCAATCTCGGTGAGCAGCAGGTAAGTTGCAAGGCAGCTGCAATTGCACTTCTTAGTACTTCACTGGGAAAACCAGAATCGCAAGCAAACAGTTGTTTAGCAGGAGCAGCTGGATTTCACCAAAACAAACTAATGTAACTCTGCTTTAATGCAGTCCAATGATGCTAAGTGCCGTACATCAAACTGGGATAAACAAACTATACGGATAAACAAATAAAACATTAAAAAGATATAAAACATTATAAAATTAAAATACAGAAATATTAGTAATCTTTCTATCTCCTACTCAAAATGCTCAGACACTCAGCACAGCATGGTTGTCACCATCTTCCTGTCCTGTTTCGAATTATGGAATAGTTTGCCTGAGGATTTAAGAACCGATTGCTCTTTGTAATGTTTTAAAAGAAAAATGAAGGAATGGCTGCATGCTCTGAATGTATGTAAATGTTTTTAATTTTTGTTGTCTTCTTTTTATATGTTTTGTATATTGTTGTATTTGTTATGTGTTTGGGTCCAACCTGAAAAAGGTCTTGTCCCAGTGTCCTTAACCGTTCAACAAAATAAAAACAAACAAACAAAAGCCTGGCTTGCGTGCTCATAAGAACATAAGAAAAGTGTCAGTAGATGGGGGCCCTGTGGTCCATCTAGTCTGCCCAAGGTGGCTTAAATCGGGTTTGCGCCTTGGCAAAGTGTGGAGGGGGCCACAATGCAAATGAGGGGGAAGGGACATGAATAGCAGTGTTGTCCAATTCACAAAGCATTTGCTCTATGCAAGGGCCTTTTGAGTGGTCCCTTTGTGCAGAGCATATACCACTGACTGGGAACTTGCCTTATCCTGTGCAACCCTAGGGGTTGGTGGAGGTACTGCTGCACACCCTCCTTAACCGCCGACCTGATACAAAATCAATATGTTTTCTTGGTGCTAGTTGTCCCCCTTGTGATTGCCAATCACTGGCCCAATAGAAGAAAAATAAGTTTCCCTGGTGGCAGTGGTTTCCGTCCACCCCCCTGCATCCATGCTCAACATATATAGACGTACTCCCTGATGTCCAGTTGTTCCTCCCCACCCACACCCATGCCCAATCTAGAAGTCATATTCCCTGGTGTCGAGTGCTTCCCCATCCCCATCCTCCATATGCATTCATTGATAACTCAATCAATGGCCAGCATGGTGGAGAATGAAGGATTGTACTGGTCACCAGCTCAGGGTTGGAATGGGGGGACTGAGATGGTGGGGCATGACCTGCCTGGGTGGGGGTGTCTGCTATACACCAGGTAATGGTATCATGTTATTGTATAGGATATCAGAATGGGGGGAAACACTGGACACCAGGGAACGGTGTTACTTGCTATTAAGGGGGACTAAGTGTGGGGGAACACTGGACTTCAGAAAAAATGACTTCTGGATTGGACGTGGTTTCAGGTTGGGGGACGGACCACTGGACACCAGGAAATTCATCTATGCACATCGGGCATGGGTGGGGGATGACTGCCACCAGGGAAACTTATTTTTCTTCTATTGGACCAGCGATCAACATTTACAGGGGGTGGGGAACCACTGCCACCAGGGAGGCAAACATATTGTTTTTTTTATCAGGCCAGTGATCACGGCGGGGGGATCACTGGCACCAGAGATACTTACTTACTTACATTTTAGCTGGTGATCCAGGGGGGGATCACTATCACCAGGGAAACTTATTTTTATTCTTTCAGTCTGGCAATTGCAGGGGGGGTGACCAATAGCACCAGAAAGATTGGTACAGGTACTGACACAGGGCTGCATCTGGAGCAGGGGATGAGGAGGCATGCTAAACTCACCACAGCCTATATAAATTGGCCCTTAATGGACATGCAAATGGCCACACAGTGCCTTGCATGCCTAATGGGCTCATTTACATGGCTGCTTTAGTGAACTGGAAATAGAGCATCTGTGCTATTCATTGAGGAGCCATACTCCTTGCTGCATGTTGGTTTGGTGCTAGTGGGGCTGGCACTAGCAGTATTCGGGTTAGCACTGACTCAACCTGGCCCTAGTCACAGTCTGATAGTATCTGACTGAGAATAGCAACATTTGACACATGGGCAAATGCAATGCACAACACAACACACACTTTTGTTCTGTGCTGCGTGACATTTTGTGACTCTAGCACCATGTGTTTTCTGCACAAAGGGCACAAATCTTTAGACTCCCCCCAGGTCATCCCAAAGTCAGTTGGGTTGGCTTCATCCTGGAACCACTCTTCCTATATGTTGACCATCACATTTATGGATCCACTGTCACAATATTTTAACCATCACATTCATCCATTTGTGTGAAATCTGGACTCATTACTTAAAGATACAGATAATGTACTGAGATTTTTAGAGGGTATGGTGGTGTGCAGGTTTCATATCTTATTACTATGGATATTGAGTCCCTGTACACCAACATTCCACAAGAAGAAGCTCTATATTCACGTCCATATAATTGAAACTCTTATAGTGATGACATCACACCATCCATCGACTTCTTACTTAAACTGTACCAATTTGTATTGAAATTCAGTCATTGACAAATTCTACTTGCAAACTAAAGGGACAGCGATGGGGTGACCTTTGCCCCCAGTCTTGCAAATATGTATGTGATCTGGATGCAGATAATTTTTTTTTATAAAATTGAGTCATGGTGTCGATTTATTGATGACATATTTATTATTTGGACTGGTAGATGTCAGCCAGTATCAAGTGAATTTACTTGATTTCAAGATCCAAAAAGTTGAAACAGGTAATTTGCAGGCAGACATTTACATACAAGACAATGACTGCAATACCCTGCTGAATGTGTCAAGCTGCCATCCACACCATACATTATGTAACAATCTGAAAGGGTAAATGTCTGAGACTGCAATGAAATTGTAGTGCAGAATAGAGTTGCAAAGAAGTTTTATTCCACCTGTGAAGTTTCATGACATTTTCTGTACCCTCAGCAACCTCAAGTTCACCCGAAATCTCAAAGTTTTCCATGTGAATTGAAAAGTTCCACCCTCAATGTGCAGGTGAAATTTCACACTTCACATGCAGAATTCTGCCATGTGCAGCAAAATTCCTCACTTCATGGATTGATCTGCACTTCGTGAATTGTGCTAAATTCACAGATTAATTCACAGATCGAATTTAGCCAACTTCGCCCATCTCTATCACAGATGCTAGTTATGAAAGCACAGCCTCAGATTTTGCTGAACATGGTTATAACTCCAGAGTGGTGGACAGTACAAATGACTTAGCTAAACTGACTGATAGGCTAGATCTTATTCAAGATACTAACAGGCACAATGTTATATCAACAAGATACAGCTTTGTCACTACTTTTTCAGCACATGCCAGCCTGTTTAAGAAAATTATTAAAAATAAATTGGTACATTCTTAAGGGTGATCCAGCACTGTACAAGATCAGCAGGGAACTCTCACGTATGGCATAACAGGGTTACCACACTGCATGGCACTTTAGTTCATAGCAGACAAATTAGACCTACTAACAATATCTGGCTACAAAACAACCTGAAGGGTTGTTACACTTGTAAACGGTGTATGTATTGTAAACAGATTCATTTTTAAGTCCACACAATAACAGTTTTTGGTTAGACAACTGATTACTTGTGACAGCAGCGGTGTCATTTATGTAGCCAAAAGCAAATGTGGAGTTCTTTATATTGGTAAGACAGTTTAAAATCAGGATTGGGGAACACTTGTGGGTGATAACAAATGTTGATGAGAAATATGCCGCAACATTGCACATTAAATGGGCTAAGAACACAGAAGAATATTGCTTTTTACAGCTGCACTTGGCGTGGCCTGCAGCTGTCTTGCTGTAGCTGCAAAAATGGGATACCAAAGCACAAATTAGGAGTTTTCAATGTATCCTTCTACAACTCAAAATCACTATACCAGTTGAATGAAATTCTCCCCTCCTCTCCCTCTCTGTTCAGTAGTCCAATTCCAGGACTATTTTTTTCAGCTTGTTTGTCTCTCACTATGCCTGCTTTAAGTGACCTGACAGCTAGTGTCTCAGAGTAAGCACAAAGGAAAGTTACTTACACCACTTCTTTAAAACAGTTTTACTCTCTGAAACAGTACAATTAGAAACATTATGCAGTGTGGTGTGGGGGGGATATGGCATCATGAGTGGCTGCATTGTCCGAAAGTTTAGGGAGTATACATAAGAACAAAAGAACATAAGAAAATAGCCAGCAGAAGGAGACCTCTCAGTCTATCATGTCTGCTTGAAATAATATGGTTTTGTTCTGGCCTTAAGTTTACATCTGTTACTCTGACTCCCCCTCTCTCCCCCTAAATTTTCTTGTCTTTTCCCTGACAAGGCCACCTGACATTCCTTTATGTTTGTCCCAGGCACTTTTGAAGGCTTCCACTGATTTTTCTCCACCATCTCCTGTGGCAGCTTGTTTCATGCTGTTACAACTCTTTCTGTAAAGAAGTGCTTCCTTACATCCCTCTTGAACCTTCCCCCCATCAGTTTTAGGTTATGCCCCCTGGTGGTGGTGTCGTCCTTTTTATTGAATAGGCCCTCGCATTCCACTCTATTAATTCCTTTCAAGTACTTGAATGTCTCAATTCTACCCCGTCTCTGCCTCCTCTCCTCCAGAGTGTACATCCCCAGGTCCCACAGCATCTCTACATATGATCTGTCCTGCTGCCCCGCTATCATTTTAGTTGCTCTCCTCTGGACCCTTTCTAGCATGTCTATATGCTTCTTCAGGTGTGGATGCCAATATCTTACTCTGTATTCAAAATGTGGCCTCACCAATGACCTGTAGAGTGGCAGTATAACCTCACTCTTCCTACTGCAAAATCCTCTTGCAATATACAATATGAGTAAGTCAATGATTTGAAACAAAAAAGTCTGGGTATAGTAACACAATAAGTATGCATTTTGAGATTTAATATACTTTATTGGAAAGAAGGTTATATCGTTTGTTTACAGACATAAAAAAAGGTTGTTACATAAGCAAATGGTGTACATTTGAGAAGAACAAAATGAAAAACATCTACATCAAATTGGAACCATTTGTCATGTTGATTGACAATAGAATAAATAACCTTCTCAAGTGAGTCTTACCTGAATTACAACAAGAACTTGAACTAGTCTAATGTCCCTTCTTTCCCTCTCCCTACTACCCCTACTAACCCCAACCCCCTTCCCCCCACCAGGTACACAGTGAATATATGTCTGAAACAGATTAAGCCCTTACAAGATACAAGAAGATATCATTGAGTGGTAGCTGTTTCTTGTATACAGATTGTAAAGAGATGTGGGGTAATCCATACCCATCCCATCATGTAGTTAGTAAGGTATGTAAAGGCGCCCATACTTTTTGATAATGCTGTGATCTTTTGGTCCTGTGGGCAATAAAATGTTCTGCCTGCAGAGTAAAAAGTATCTCTTGTAACCATTCTGTGAAAGAGGGAACACTCTGGTCTAGCCAATGGTGCAGAATTACTTTTTTGGCACATAAGGATATCATTGCCATGTGTGGACATGGATTGCCAATCAAAAGGTCACCATAGTCTCCTAATAAACAAATTTTAGATCTAAAGGCATCAGAGAGGCTTAGAATAGGGTCCAGTTTGGATTTGATAGCGGCCCATAGAGGTGAGACTTTGCTACATTCCCAAAGAATATGCAGTAAAGTACCAAGGTGTTCCCTACACCTTGAACAAAGGTTGGAGGAGAGCTTTCCCATTTTATGAAGCCTGACGGGGGTATAATACATATCATGGAGAATGTAAAATTGTAAAATGCAATACCTGACTCATTGCACATCATGGTATAGCAGGACTAGATTTGGGGCCATGAGCGGGTTGCTGAAGAGACAGGGGGCAACACCTGATCCCAGAGATAATGCGGTGTTCCTCATAGTTCATCTATACTATCTCTTTGGTGATGACAGAAAAATTAAATAAATTAAATGTGAGGAGGGTTGGTTAGAAACCTTAGCCAAAATGATGAAGAAGCATATGTTGCAACTGAATATATTTAAATTAAAAAGATACAGGGAGATGAACATTTTCACTTGCTGTTTGGAAGGAGATCAACTTATGGTCACAAAGCAGGTCCTTGACTGTAAGCCATGTGTCCTTTTGCCAAAGGTTATGATGAAGGGGGAGCCTCCAATCTTAAAGTTGAGATTGTACAGAATTGGTTGGGAGACATCTTTTACCATAGACACCTGAAAAGTAGCACAGATTTGGGCATGTACACGAAGAGTTGTCCTGAGAGGTGTATTGCAGAAACATCTGGGAATATGTTTGAGAGGAACATACATGAGGGTCCTAAGGGCAATGCCATAGGGAAGACTGAACAACCTTTCTATTTGTAGCCATAAAAGGGAATATTGGGATTGATCTGCAGACGCCTTATCCTTCAGCCATTGAGTAATGACTGCACAGGTAATAGAGAAATAGTAAAGAAGAAAGTCTGGCAACTGTAATCCACCCTTCTCTCTACTTCTCTGTAGCTTGAAAAGGGCTCTTCATGGTGTCTTACCACACCATATAAATGTGGATATAAGTCTGTGAAATAAGTATGCATTTCAGTTCTACTATGAAAGGAGCAGCTAAAACAACCAGCAACATTAATGGATTTTAGAAAAGGTAAGAGATTAGAAAATATGGGGTTTCAACAAGAAATAATATGATGCAAAGAGGGTTGACAGTGACTGCTATAAAATAAAAATTAGGAAAAAAAAGAGAGTGATCCTGTTCCTAATCTACCTCAGTCATTAATAATGGTCAATTTTTTATTCTTCCAGGCTCTGGGTGTGCGTGAAGGATCGCCACCATCACCAATGGCTACTATAAAATCAATGTGGCTAACATTTTTAGGCTCCCTTTCACCACTGTGTCTAAGACATTGTGATGAGTGTAACTGAATCTGGCTTGCTGTCACACCACACCACAGCAGGCTGGCACTGTCACAGCCATCAGTATACTTGGCCAATTGGTGCCATGTAGCAGAGCAATTTTTTTGGTTTTGTTCTCACAAAAATCGTTGAGCAAAGCATGCTAAAGAGTGCAAGTTCACTCACTGCCCCTTGAAAACATGACTTCTGTCAGTCCAGTTCAGGCTCCAAACAGTGGAGAACCCCAGAATGTTTGGGTCACAAAACACAGGAAAGCAGCATCAGACCACGTTTGCAGAGTGGCTAATTCAGTTCACAGGTGGCTTAAACACTGGGTGCATTTTAGCAAGTGGCTAATTTTTAGACCCTAGCATTTACTCTGCTGGTATGTTGTGTTCTGTCCCCTTATCTCAAGCAGCACTGGACCATTTGATGAATGTGTAAGGGAAATATTTCGTACCTCTCCCCACATCATATTCTTTTACACTTTAGAGTTGGATAATAGTAGTTTCTGTTAGTTCTTATTCCTTATCACAGCCCTTTGTGGAAATCAGGAACCTAGAGATAACAAGACTCACACATGGATGGGGGATAACTAAATTATCAATTTTCATGGTCATAACACAACTATATATGGACATACAATGTCTCCTGTTGTCTCAAAATTCCTAGTAATAACTCCCAAGTAATAGAGAAAACAGTTTTGGAATCAGAAAAACAATAATCTGTTATCAGGATGTTATATCTACAGTGTTGTGTAGAGGCATGACATCAGACTGTACATTGCAGGCAGGTACCTGGGCATCCCTTTGCACTCTGTCCACAGGAAAATGCATGTGACCAACTGTCAGCATGCTAGCAACACCTAGCTGTCTCAACTTCAGTATCCTCTATTACCCATTTGATTGGTGTGTCTGTGTACATTAGCATAGTACAACATGCATTATGTGTGCTACACAGTTTACAGTATTGACTTTGCACAGATTAATAATTTTACACTGTATCCATTTGAATCACATAACCTGTCATACATAGAAACATAGAAACTGATGGCAGATAATGACTGCTGGGCCCATCTAGTCTGTCTGTTTTAAATTATGATCACTTATACTACAAACCCAACTTGATCTACAGCACTGTCTCTTCCACCCCCTTCTGTCCTTCAAACCAAAAGCTAATTGGCCGAAGAGAATTGCAGTCACATAAAAAGTGATTTCTCAAAAATAAATAAACACTTCCCCCCCACAAAAAAAAAAAAAAAAGGAAAACAAGGTCACAAAATGTAAGGAGTATATCTGGTTATCTGTCATTACTGTGTAGACAATGTCTGGATTATTAAAAATAAAACAAATAAAATCCCACATTGTAGCTTACTCAACATTGGTATATAGCTGAGTGCCATTATAATACAGTAACATCATACAGATATACCTATCATGGTGTAATCCTACTATGAGTAGTTTATTCTTTCACACGTTCTCCCTTGCTCAATGCATATATTATTAGTGATTTGATTGTCATGTCTGTGTAGCATAGTACAACATTAATTATGTGTGCCACACAGTTTACAGTATCAACATTGTGCATATTAATAATTTTACACTGTATCCAATTGAAACACATAACCTGTCATATATAGAAACATAGAAACTGGTGGCAGATAATCACCGCTGGGCCCATCTAGTCTGCCCATTTTTAATTATGATCAGTTCTGCTGCAGACCTAACTTGATCTACAGCACTGTCTCTTCCATCTGCTTCCTTCCTCCAAGGGTTCCTTTGTGCCTATCCAAGACATTTTTGAATACCACCACTGGTTTCACCCCCACTGCCTCCCATGGAAGGCTGTTTCAGGAATCCACCACCCTTTCTGTGAAGAAGTACTTCCTCACTTCTCTCCTGAATCTACCACCTTGCAGCACCCCTTGTTCTACAGCACCCTTTTCTCTGAAACATACCTCCCTCCTGTACCTTAGTAACTCCCGTGAGGTATTTAAAATGCTCCATCATATCCTAACTCTCCCTCCTCTCCCCCAGGTTGTACAGATTGAACTCTTTCAGTTTCCTCTCATAGGGCTTCTGATGCAGACCTTGCACCATATGGACTTCCCTCAGATTTCTTCTTGTCATTTTCTCCTTTTTCCAATTGTTCCTACCTCCTCACCTTTCTTCTTTGACTGCTCCTTTCCCCATTTCCTCCTTTCCTAACCCTCTTCTTTCTTGAATAATGCATTCTGGTGGGACTCTCTCCCCGGAGGATCTCCCTACTCTCTGTCTCAGCCTGTGGTGGCCCATTTTCTGCCTCCCCAATTTTTTTCTGTCAGACCCTTCTGCTACTTTAAATGTCCATCGAAGTAACATTTAAACCATCCACTGTGAACTATGGTTCCCTCCTTAATGGAAGTGGCAGTCACCTTAGTATAGGCTCTTATCCTTCCAGGTTGGCCCTCAGTCCCCATTATCACCATACCTCTCCTCTCCTCTCTGCACCATTTCTTCTACCATTGCTTGATGGCCTTGGTGTGCAGCTCCCTCTCCTTCACCACATAGTGCAAGACACACTCACTGCTAGCATTTTAGACACATGGGGAACACAAGATCAACCAGATAAATAATCTAACATTACCAAAAATTAAATTTACACACAAAGCTGGCTATAGGAATTCATCTTTACGTTTAAGCCCATGAAGCACCCTTATCAAGTTAATGCATTAGCAGTCGTAGTAGCTCTAACCAGAATGTGTTATTTAGGGCTACTGACAAAGTGATCCAATATCTGATGGGGAAGACTTTAACAACTGTCTCTTGAAAAGCAAGTATTTTTGTTCTTACACACCTTGAGCCTGCACATATCCTGTCATTAATGGAAGCTTTGTTGTGTCCCCATATTTATAATAGTTTCCTGATGTATGTACATATGTATATATGAATAGCAGGTTTGTAGGAGTATTTCTTTTGTGTTATGAACTAGTAGTATAAGTTTACATCATTTAAATAACTATAGCTATTTACAAGTAGTAAGAAATGTACTTCATACAGCAGACGAATTGGCTCACTGTTTTAAACTGTATGTATGTTAATCTAATATTGCCATTTTATTGTTTGCAGCCTTGGCCAGCACCAGGACCAGAATTGTCTCCTGTTTGTAGTAACCTTGCTTCTTCTTTGATCAGTTCTAAACATGCAGATTTTATCCAACTTGAGCAATAAGCTAATACATTGTATACAAATTTATGGCAATTTTGTCTCAGTTTGTAAAGAGAATATTTGTATTATATTTATATTATACCATATGAGATTGCTATTCATGAAATCAATATTGCAGTCTTTAGCATGTGGGTTATATTATTTTTAGAATTTCACCTATAATTGCATTTTCTCACTTTTTATGTATTTACACTGAAGCTCACCAGTATCAAGCCAAACTATGAAGAATTATGCAGTACAGTAGAGTTAGTGCAGGGAACAATGCAATTTCAATGGGAATCAGTCTCTTTGTCATGCAGGGAAACTGTGACACTGCGTTTGATCCTAACAGGCTTGACTGTATTTTCCTTGTTTTGAGGTTAGTGATTCTCAACACCAGGCCATGATGTTATCTGTTACATTTGTAAAAAGTGATTCACTACCTGAACTGTATATCTTTTGATAAAGGAGCTAATTCCAAAATGCGTCAAAGTGTTTTTCTATGTCTATTGGTGCATAGTAAAGTGAGGTTTTCATTATGAATGGCAAGCAGGGTCTCTTTTTCATGTGAAGGTGGTGAGAGCTAGATTCTTTTGTTTTGTTCCCCTTTGCCATCAGTGAAAGCAGTTCAGCAATTGTATTCCTCAAACTCCATGCATTAAGAGAACAACCATCCACAATAACTTGGGTCCCCATCCACCCTCGGACTGCCTGGCCCTCCCTCCCATAGCTGATCCCATGCCATGCCCATCCTGTCATGCCCCCTCTGTCCTACACCTTCCTGTCCTGAATGAAGGGTGGAATGCAACACACTACCTAGCCAATGCGCTATCCCATTGGCAATCCCTCCTCCACTTTAAGTTAATTACTTCTCCCCTGACAGCATGTCTGTCCTGCCCTAGCAACTTCTGTGGCTTACCATAAGTAGGGTTTTGCTGCTATCCCCTCAAAACCTCTGCTAAGACCCTGGTACTTTAACCCAAGTGGAGATGGCTGATATGACTTGAACTTGTTGTTCAATTAACTAAGTACCCTACTCTAGGTGGGAATGGTTGAAAAGCTGCATTCCCTGAAAGAATACTACTTAACCTACTAGTCACTTAACCTAAGAGGGAATGGCTGAAAAGCTGAAATCCCAAAGCTAGCTTGTTCTCTGACCCTAGATGTGGACCAGCTGCACTCCCTATAAAGAAACACTTCAGAACCCCTCTGTAGGATTACCCCAGATAGGGGTCAACCACAATCTCCTTGTGAGGCTTACATGTAACCAAGTGTCCTTGACTTACCTCGACCCAGTTGGGCAGCATAGATGATGGCCTGCTGTCTGTGCTGTGGATGCCCTACTGATGGCCCCAGATGCCACACAGGTACTTTGTTTATGAGCACCAAATTGATAAGTATCACTGAACAATTACCAACTATGTTGTCAAATTTGCATAGCTGTCTGCGATCTAATGATGTAGGATGGAACATGATTGCTCCATAGAATGTACTGCATAAAATAAAGTCATTTCTCAATAGAGTGGTGGTGGGTTTATGGTATCTTTCAGCATCCAATGATACCACCATCAAGGTGTGTGCAGTGTGATGCACTGAGATCTAGGTATCAATCCTCATCATCATGGTACTTTCTAAATATAAGTACTGAGCATTATCATCATCAAGGTATCTTTCAACATACTAGTATGCCATTACATCAGTAGCAAGAAACACTTCTTTCTGTTATAGTCCCAATTCTATGATAAGGCAGGAAAGAACCAACCCACATGCAGTCTCATGTGTTATCTACCATGCCTCAAAACCAGGATATGAGAAGTCAGCCAGAAACAAAATACAGAAAATACACTACTTGTCCCTTGCCCACTGCACTAGTTATCTAGTCAAAGAATATAATCAGGTTGACCTGAGAAGAATTTCCTGCTACAAATCCATGCTGCTGACTATCCTGGAGCCAATTTATCCCCAAGTAGTCCATTAGGTCCTGTTTGACTAATATCTCCATTAGTTTACCTGCTATGGAGGTAAGACTAATGGGTCTGTAGTTTCCTGGTTGCTCCTTGTCTTCTTCCTTGTTGGACAGAAGTATATCTGCTACCCTTCAATCTTTCTGAACCACCTCTGACTGTAGGGAGCTACTGAATACCTATCTCAGAGATTTAACTAGTTGGTGTGCCAACACAAGGTTGCCACCACCACAGCGAACACCAGCACAGTGACAGAAATCACCTATCTGTGGTGAGTCACTGTGCTGGTGTGCAGAAGACACTGGTGGTGCATTTCCTGGTGTAGTGCCCCCCCACCGGTCCAACTCCGACTCAGAGTTGAAATCCTAGAGACCGGGGGGTTGGGGGGTTTGATGGTGCTGCCTCCGCAGCTACAATGCTGACAGTCGGCATGGTAGCTGTCACTGTGGGATATGTCGGTGCTAGTGCAGTCGAAGCACTCTAGTAAAATCCAACTAGTTTTGGTGCCAGTGTTCTGACCACACTCTGGTGCATCACACCCAGTCCTGAAGCCTTGTCTAATTTTAGGGCTACTATCCATTTTCTGACCCTTTCTCCCATAAACATCACCTGCCCCATTTTTGCAATCCCTCTTGAAGTAGCCTTTATGCCACTTTCAGGCGAGGCCCCACTATTCTCCACTGTGAACACACAGTGAAAGTAATGATTTAAAATAGGTGCCTTCTGCTCGTCCTCTTCTATTACACTTCCCCCTACCTCAGCCTAATAATAAAAATGCTCAAACATTTATTGAGTACATTGACAAGCTTTTACTGCCATACATTGAATTAACTAAGTTGAGACTGTATTTGCACAGTGAGCAGTGAATGATACTTATGCTTGACTTGTTTCGAGCCCACACCAAAGAAGAAGTTTTAATGAAGTTGGAGTCACACCACATTATCTCAGTGTTCATGCTGGCACCCTGTACTGACTTATTATAGCCCCTAGACATTTCTGTCAATAAGATTTTCAAGAATGCAATGAAACAAAATGTTACTAAATGGCATGCAGACTGTATAATGGGTCATCTAAATTATGGCAGTGCTGCAAATGGCATTCTTGTTGACTTAAAAATTATCACACTTAAAGATAAACATGCTCAGTGGTTGGTCTCCAGTTTAGAAGAAGTTGCTTGAAGAAATAAAGATTGTATCAGCGGTTTTGAGGCTGCTGGAATCACAGAAGCACATAGAGTAGCAATTGCTTGAATTAATTGTATGTCATGAGGGATGTAGCTTTCTAACAAACTGTACAAAATGTAATCTAATCACTGTACTGTGTATTAATGTGTATCCATTTTCAATGAGAGATGCCCGTTTCTGACAAAATGTTTTCTAGTTACTGTACTGTGTATTAATGTGTCTTCCCATTAGAGGTGGGTGAAGTGCCTAAAATTTGCTTCATGCAGTATTTTGTGTAGAACCCGAATTACGCTATTATCACTCAAAGCGAAGCAAATAACTTTGTGCTTGAAGTAATGTTCTCATTGTTCTCTATTGACTTCACGTTACTTTGCCTTTTCTTTTGCTCTTTAAGGTGAACTTTGCAGTGATTCATGGGATGTAAGGTCACATGGGCACTATATTGTCTTGCACATCCTTAGCTCAGCATAGTGTGTGTAATGGAAAGCTGGAGACAGTTTGCTCTCAGAGATCTAAGAATCAAACCATCAACAAACCTTTCTAAACAAATTTTTGCCATAACATTTTTGTGTCAAAAGTTAGTACATTGATTGTAGTAAACCCTTGTGTGTTTATATCATGGAGCATTTATTGATTTTGCGTGAATATTGAATGTTAATTTAGTATATTCAGTCCTGCATGCAATAATGACAGAGGCTGAACTAAACATAGTAACCATTAGCGATACATGGTTTACCAGTAACCACACTTGGGAGACGTCAGTACCTGATTATGCACTGTTCAGAAGAGATTGAAGTGCAAAAAGGAGGGGGGTGGAGTGGCCCTTTATGTCAATGAAAATATCAAAGCTGCAGAAATTCAGAATTCACATAAGGAGCCAGAAGAACTGTGGGTCACCCTGGAAACAGGAAATGGGACACCCATACAAACTGGGGTTGTGTACAGGCCTCCAGACCAGGAGGAGGACATAGACACATTACTGTTAGAAGATATGCAAAACATGACAGCTAAAGGGGAGGTTCTGATAATGATAGTCAGATAATGGGAGACTTCAACATGCCAGATACAGATCGATCAATACCATCAGGAACATCTGTCAGAACTAGACACATGGTGGATTCCCTGCAGTGGGAGGGCCTTAAACAACTGGTACAACAACCCACAAGAGACAGGGCTATCCTAGATCTAGTACTAACAGGGAAAGGATCACAGATCTCCAGGTCGAAGGTCACCTGGGAGCCAGTGATCATCACATGATCTGGTTCAATTTGGCCACTAGAACTAAATCATCCTATTCCAAGGCAAACATATGGGACTTCAGAGGAGCTGACTTTGATAAGATGGCCTACAGAGTTAAGCTAGCCCTGGCAAAAAGAAATACAGGTGAGGGGGTACAGGCAAAGTGGGCAAGCATTAAGGATGTACTACTTGAAGCAACATCTCATTTTGTTAGAGAGAAAAGGAAGTACAAAAGAAGAAGTAAACCACTTTGGTTCTCAAAAATAGTAGCAGAAAAAGTCAGGACCAAAAGGCTGGCCTTCAGGAAATATGAGGGAGCACAGCGGGACGAAGATAGGGAGGCATACCAAACTACCCTAAGGGAAGCAGGGAAGGCATTAAGGCAGGCAAAGTCCCAAATCGAGGAAACACTAGCACAAACAGTAAAAGAAGGGGACAAGTCTTTCTATAGATACATTAGTGAAAGGAGAAAGTCCAGAGGGGGTATTGCTAAGATAAAAGGGGATAAGGGGGCATGTGAGGAGGAGGACCATGTAAAAGCATGTATCCTAAATAGATACTTCTGCTCAGTATTTACTGAAGAGAAGGAAGGGCAGGGCCCACAGCTCAGCACCATGGACACAGGGGCAGGGAGGTGTGCACCAGTCCCTTCACAAAAGAAGGGTCTTACAAGAGCTCAATAATCTCAGGGTGTGGACAAGGCAATGGGACCTGATTGCATACATCCCAGGGTACTGAAGGAGTTAAGGGTGGAACTAGCAGAGCCATTATCAGAATGGTTTAGTCAGTCTCTGAGCACAGGAGAGGTCCCAGAAGATTGGAGAAGGGCTCATGTGATCCCACTCCACAAGAGTTGTAGCAGGGAGGAGGCAGGGAACTACAGACCAGTCAGTCTTACCTCAGCAGTGGGCAAGATTATGGAGGCACTCATTAAGGAAAGGATAGTGCAATACCTGGAATCCATAGGAGCACAGGATCCAAGACAGCATGGGTTTACAAAAGGAAGGTCCTGTCGAACTAATCTCATAGATTTCTTTGACTGGGTATCCAAAGTGGTGGACCAAAGGGGAGCAGTTGATGTCGCCTACCTTGACTTCAGCAAAGCTTTCAATACTGTTCCACATAGAAGATTGACAATAAGCTGGGTAGGCTCAGGGTGGGTCAGAAGTTGGTCAACTGGGTGGCAAACTGGTTGACAGGCAGAAAACAGAGAGTGGTGGTAAACGGTATACAGTCAGAAGAGATGCAAGTCACAAGTGGGGTACCTCAGGGATCAGTCCTGGGGCCAGTCCTCTTCAATATCTTCATCAGTGAAATTGCAGATGGACTGGAGAGTAAGGTTTGCCTATTAGCAGATGACACCAAGATCTGCAACAGAGCAGATGATCCAGATGGGGTGGGCAGAATGAGAAGAGAACTGGATAAACTAGAAAAATAGTCACAAAAGTGGCAACTGGGGTTTAATGCAAAGAAGTGCAAGATCATGCACATAGGGAAGAGAAACCATGAAGCCACCTATAGGCTGAGAGGGGAGTTGCTGGCAGTCACAGGGGAAGAAAGAGACTGGTGCATCATCATCACCGATGACCTGAAATCATCCAAGCAGACCACTAAAGCAGGAGGTATGGCTAGAGGGATGTTGGGGTGTATTCTATTTTTATTTTTTACTTTTCTTTTGTGGTTATAGTTTTGTTTTGTTTATTTTCCTGAAAGCAGGTTCTATTTGAGAAATGCGGATTAATTTGAGTTTATTGAATATGAGTTTTTTTGATTTTTGGTTTATGGTTGTTTAATTTCATTTGGTTTATTGTTATTTTATTTTATTGGGATCTGATTTTTGTCAGTTTCTGTGACAGTAGAAGTTTATAGTCTTGCTCCATGTTGGAGGATTGGGATATATATTATTATCCCACCCCCCGGTCATGCACTATTCATCCTCCGCTGTTCATTCCCTTTTCTCCTCCTCCTTTACTTTTTTCTATGTATCAAAGTTGTCGGGCCTTGGGAATTGCCCACAGGAGGATGGGGGGGTTGGGGGCTCTGAACAGTGGAGGATGGATGAGGGGAGCACTCGTATCATGATTGTTAAGCCCAGAAGATGCCCTGGGGTGAAATGGAGGTCAGAACGTGGGTTTCCTTGTCTGACCCCCATACCCAAGGGCACCACCACTAGTAATGGTGGGCAGGTGGCTGGGGCATCCCAGGGGTTCTGTCCAACTCGGGCGGTGTTATGCAATGCCAGATCCTTTGTGAACAAGACTGCTATTGTGGCAGACTTGGTCGGTACAGCGGATCTGGCTTGCATCACTGAAACCTGGCTGGATGGAAATGCTGGCACCGTACTTGAGGTGGCAGTTCCGGCCGGGTATTCGGTGATACACCGTCCGAGATTGGACCGCAGGGGTTGGGGGGGGTTGCAGTCTGTTTCAAGACTGAATTGGATCTCACTAGTGTTCCAGTTGAGGGGAATGGATCATTCGAATGTGTCATAGTGGCAGGTGGGGGCTATAGACTGGCTCTTGTCTACCATCCACCCGGAGATGAGAAGCCATTCCTTAAGGAAGTGGCAGACTTCGTCGTTGACCTGGTGTTGGAGTCCCCCAGGTTGATGGTGCTGGGCGACTTCAATGCTTGGATTGATGATGAACTCTCGCAATTTGGACAGCACTTCCTCCAATTGATGAATTCATTGGGCTTCTCACATGTGGTTACCTCTGCCACTCATGAACGTGGCCATTCCCTTGACCTGGTTTTCCTCCTGGGGATGGAAGCCTCTGACGTGGGGGTGGAACTTGTCGGATGGTCTGACCATCACACTGTGAGATTCAATTTTGGCACCCCCCTGCGTAGACCTACCCCTGTGGAGATGGTCAAGTACTGCCCTTTACGGGATGTAACTCCCAATGGTCTAACTGCGGCACTTGACCTATCAGATTTTCCTCTGACGAGCTTGGATCCAGAGGTCTTGGTCTTGGCCTATAATAAGGCCATTACCTCTGATCTGGTTCCATTGTCTAATTCAGGTGCATCCTATCTCCTTCACCTCGGTCCCCATGGTTCACTGAGAGTTGAGGGAGATGCGTGCATTAGGACGCAAGTAGAGAAGTGCTGGCGGAAATCCGGCTTAGATGCCGACCATCTTAGACTGCTAGAGCACTATCAACTCTATCAGTCAGCAATTGCTCATAAGAAGGCAGTATTCCTGTCCGGAGAAATTGCTGTGCAACCCAGCCTGTCTACAGGTTCGTAGAGCTTTTTCGCAATTACAGTGTGAGGAGCTTGCTCGGTTCTTTGCAGATAAGGTGGATGACATCAGGGCGGAGCCCCGCGCAGCACTCTCTATGGGAACTGCCGTGGACCATTCCCCAGTCACACACCCTCTTTTTTCTTGGAGTTTCTTCAAAAGGTCAGAAATCGAGGATGTTATGAGGATTGTCCAGGGTATGTGCACTACATGCTGTAGTTTAGACCCGGGTCCTACAGCCTTGATTATGGGCTGTAGGGAGATTATCATCCTGGTTCTGGCAAGCATAGCCTGGTGCTCCTTAGACTCTGGTGAATATCCCTGCTCCCTGAAGGAGGCAGTGGTGACACCAGTGTTTAAGAAGGCTTCTTTGGACCCCGACTCCCTCTCTAACTACAGGCCTATCTCATACCTTCCCTTTGTTAGGAAGGTAATTGAGAAAAAAGTGGCTACTCAGTTGGACAACCATTTGACCATCCATAGCATCTACGATCCTCTTCAATCAGGTTTTTGAAAGAGGCACAGCACCAAGACTGCGCTGGTTCGGGTACTCAATGATCTCTTGATTGCAAGAGACCAGAAAAAATGGTCCATTTTGGTCCTACTGGATCTGTCATCAGCATTTGACACTGTAGACCATGGGGTGCTGCTCGAGCATCTGAGAATCATCTGTGGGCTTTCAGGTTTGGTCCATAGATGGTTTACTTCCTTCCTCACTGGTAGAACCCAGGGGGTGGTATCAGGGGTGTTTTCCCTCCGATCCTACCTCTCTGTCTTGTGGGGTGCCCCAGGGCTCAGTGCTGTCCCCCATGTTGTTTGTGGTGTACATGCTTCCCCTCGGAGACATTGTAAGATGGTATGGTCTGGAGTTTCATTGTTATGCCGATGATACCCAGCTCTACCTGTCTTTTGCACCTGACCAGAATGGAGCACTCTCGGTGTTTAATAACTGCCTTGGTGAAATCCAAGGTTGGATGAGGTCCAGCTGGCTGAAGTTGAATTCTGGGAAGACGGAGGTGATGGTCGTGGATCCTGGTAGCCGGATAGGGGGGTTGGGGGCAAACCATCCCACAGGGTTATTTCTAGGGGATGTTGAGCTCTCTATCCCTGAACAGGTGAGCAACCTAGGGGTGATTCTAGATGATTGGCTGACACTACATGCTCAGGTGTCAGTCGTCATCAAGTTATCCTTTTACCATCTCAGGAACATCGCTAGGATCAAGCACCTTGTTCCATCTGGGGACCTACCTACATTGATCCACGCCTTTGTGACCTCGTGTTTGGACTACTGCCATTCCCTTTACTTTGGGCTTCCAGGGGTTGACATCTGCCACTTGCAGCTGGTGCAGAACTCCGCAGCCCAGTTGTTAACTGGGATGCCTTGTTCTTCCCATATTACATCGGTGCTGCGGGAACTGCACTGGCTGCTGGTTCAGTGGTGGATCACCTTTAAAGTCAGTTTACTGACTCATAAAGCCCTGCACAGTTTGGGCCCTGACTACCTGAAAAAGCTCCTGGTTCCTTACCTCCTAGAGCGACCGCTCCGCTCGGCCAATGAAGGGTTGCTGGACATTCCGAGGGTTGTTTTAAAATCTTCTGGTGCCCGGGCTTTTATGTTCATGGCATGGACCCTCTGGAATTCTGTACCCTGTTGGATTAGAGAGTGCATGACTGTGGGGGGCTTTAAACAAGCATTAAAATCCTTTCTGTTGATTAAGGCATTTGGGGACGGTGCCGACTTGGTTTGATCTTAATGTTTTTATTATGATGTCTGATGTTATTTATCTTATTGGTTTTATTATGATGTTTTATTCTGATTTGATATTAAAATATGTTCTGTGCCTTGATTTTTGAAAGGCGCATTAAAAACAAAGACTATTATTATTATTATAATTATTAGTAGGGGTATCACAAGTCGTAAGAGGGAGGTAATAGTCCCTCTTTACAAGACACTGGTAAGGCCTCATCTGGAGTACTGCATACAGTACTACAGGCCACACCTTCACAAGGACATTAACCAAATTGAGGTAGTCCAGAGAATGGCAACCAAAATGGAGCAGGAACTGCATCAGAAAACATATGAGGACAGATTAATGGAGCTCAATATGTATACCCTTGAGCAAAGGAGGGAGAGAGAGGTGATATGATCGAAACGTTCAAACACTTTAAGGGCATTAACAAGGTGAAAGAGTCTAACGTTTCAATATAAGAAAAATAGCAGACAAGAGGACATAGCATGAGATTAGAGGGAGGCCAATTAAGGGGTAACGTGAGGAGGTTCTTTTTCACAGAAAGGGTGGTGGATGCATGGAACGGCCGACCTCAGGAAGTGGTGGATATGAATACAGTGCAGGGCTTCAAACAGGCATGGGATAGGCATAAGGGAGCAATACAGATGGCTATGAATAGATAAGCCATTGACAGAGCAAAGGCCGATGGCACTTTCATAAGGTAGAAAAAGAAATGGGCAGACTGGATGGGCCTTGCAGTCCTTATCTGCCGTCAGCTTCTATGTTTCTATGATCACGAATCATGAGACCTTAGCATAGGTGGTGTGTGAAATAAATTCTGTGTGTGTGTCTGTAATAAAATCTGTCAGCCAGTCATCAAGTAACAGCAAGTAGCCATGTAGGTAAAAGTTGTGAATTAACACCAGAGGTTTACCACAGGCATGAGGAGGCTGACTTTGGATGTTGCAGTAGTATTCAGAGTACCAGTGGAGTGGTGCATATTATCTCACTATGAACATTGTACTCATGTCATGTCACAATCACGAGTCATGAGGCAAATCATGTTCTTCAGCTTCACAATCACGAATCACACCACTTCAACTTTTTTTTGTCCAACATACCAAGCAGGACAATCATATCTATGTTTGTAACCAGTCACGATGATGGTGGTGATGAATAATGCAGGCGAAGCAGACCATCCTGGTGGCAGTGTAAATTGGTGTATCACTGAGGTTGCTGATACAGTCATGGAAAAAGAATTTCCAAGTGGGTACAACTCCGGCATTGAGGATTGCGATGGCTGCTTTGCTTTTTTTTTTTGTTTCCCTTATTTTCCGCAGGTGTAAAGTATTTAACAGCAGTGACATACAGGCCAGATGATCAATATAACAAAAGACAGGAACAGCTCCACCGGGTACTGATACTGAATGGGCACTGGAATGAACTCAGAATAATTTATAATTTCTTCTTCATCTGTTTGCAGGTAGCATCAAGGTATTGTGGACTGGCGGTATGTTCCAATCTGAAGACCTGGAAAGAAAACAAAAATATTAATAAAAATCGTTTTCAAAATGATGCATGCAACCACCACGAGTGGTGGGCTAAGTGGCCCCAATTCGCTCCATGAAGCGATTAGAAGAGTGAAGGCGAATTTGCGGAGTGCTCTGCAATGAGAAGCAGAGTACTTTGCGTTATAATGGGTAACACAAAGTCCACTGAAAACAATGACTTTGCATTACTCCGCCTTCCCAAACCACTACTCCACCAATTTTTAAGGTGAAGTACATTGAAAACAATGTACTTTGCCTTGTTTTTAAGCTCCAAAGGTGAATTTTGCAGTGATTCATGGGATTTCAGGTCACATGGGCGCTAGATTGTTCTGCACAGCCTCAGTTTGGGGTAGTCTATGTAGGAAGCTGTAGGAGACAATCTGCTCTGAGAGCTCTCTGCAATTCAAACCTTCTAAAAGCTGTTAAAAAAAGCCCTTCTGAGGCATTTTTTTTGCTGAAACTTTAGTTCATCGGTTATAGGAAACCGTCCTGTGCTCATATCATTGAGCATTTATATTTGTGTATGGATTTTGAATGTTAATGAGCAACATTCAGTCTGTGTACTGAGAGACAGTGGAAGTGTGCTTTGGGGAGGGACGTATCTGTGAAGTAGGTAGATTAACTTGGAGAAAAAGACAGTGATTTCTGTTTTGGTGATATTTTTGGAGTATAACTGTGTTAATGTACACACAGTAATATTTTCAATAATTCTTGCCATTTTTTGCTGATTGTTGTGGTGCAGCAGTGCATGATTTTAGTTTGTTTAAAATATGTGGTTTTATTCCTGAAGTTTTCAATTTGCTATGCATTGCTTAGTGTGTGTGTGAGTATGTGTGTGATGCGTGTCATCAAATCAGACACCTTTTATTGTGCCACATAATAATTTCAGCAATGTGAACCTACTATCCACTGCAGCTGTGTAATTTTAGTACTTCTTTGTGGTATCTTTACTGGTACTAGTACTAGTGACTGTTACTGCAGCAGTGCCATGTACTGCCCCCTCCCCATGTCCCGCCCCAACCGGCAAAGGTAATCTTTTCCAGATTTGAATTTCTGATGGAGAGCACTGGTTAGGTGTTCTGCCTTTGTGTCTGTATCTCTTCAGTGTGCAGCGCAATCTTAATCTGTCCATGCACTTGCATCTCTTTAGGGCCCAATCTCCATCTGTAACTTAAGTCACAGTTATTTCTTTGGCTTCCCTTCAGAGTACTGGACAGGTGTGGTGCATAATTCTGCATGAACATTGTACTCATTAATAGACGTTTTTAAGACAGGACCATCATCACGAGTCACTCGTGATACAAATCACGTTCTTCATCATCACGGTCACAAATGCAGTCACAAATCATGATTCACAATCTGGTCATGAATCACAACATTAATTGTTTTACTAGTTATTGGATATATTGTAAGCCTGTTTTGTAGTATCTCTCCAGGTTTCACCACCCCACCATTGTACTCATTGACATGTGTTTTTAAGTCGTGAAGTTTTAAGCTACAGCTCATCAGGGAAGTACAGCTGTAGGCATTTGCATTCCCAATACAGTTTCATACTGGTTATCTCACACCATCGACACCGAATCACGTTCTTCATTATCACGGTCACAAATACAGTCAGAAATCACGATTCACAATCACGTCATGAATCACAACATTAATTTTTTTACTAGTTACTTGGATGTATTGTAAGCCTGTTTTGTAGTATCTCTCCAGGCTTCACCACCCCACCATTGTACTCATTAATACATGTTTTTAAGTCAGGGAGTTTTGTGCTGCAGCTCATCGGGGAAGTAGAGCCATATTCATTCGCATTTCTTCCTATACAGCATGTGAGTTACAGTACTATAAGTAGTGGTGGGCGAAGTGGCCCCAATTCGCTCCACGAAGTGATTCACAGAGTAATGCAGAATCCGCTGAGTACTACACAATGTGAATTGGAGTACTTCGCTTCATAATGAGGAACGCGAAGTCCATTGAAACCAATGACTTTGCGTTATTCCATCTTCCCCAAACCACTTCTCCACCAATTTTAAGGTGAAGTACATTGAAATCAATGTAATTCACCTCACTTCACCTTGTAATTGCACTCCAAATGAAATTCTGCAGTGATTTATGGGATTGCAGGTCACATGGGCTCTAGATTGTTCTGCACAGCCTCAGTTCTGGCCTGGGTAGTGTGTGTGTAGTGGTAGCTGGAGACAGTTTGCTCTAAGACCTCTTCATTTCAAAACCTCAAAAAGCTGTATAAAATGCCTTTTTGAGTAATTTTTTATTTATCTCAAAATTTACTACATCGATTGTAGGAAATCCTTCTGTGCTCATATCATCAAGTGAATATTGTGTGTGGATTTTGAATGGTAATTAAGAATAGTCAGTCTGTGTACTGTGAAGTGTGCTTTGGGGGAGGGGCATATTTGTGGTGTACGTACATTAACTGGAAGAAAAAGGCAGTCTTTCTGTTTTGGTTATATTTTTCTTGCATAACTGTGTTAATGTACACACAGAAATATTTTCAGTAATTCTTGAAATTTTTTTGCTGATTGTTGTGGTGCAGCAGTGTATAATTTGTCTGTTTAAAACATTTGGTTATATTACTAAAGGTTTTCAATTTGCTACACATTACTTGTAGTGTGTGTGTGTGTGAGTGTATGTGCGATGCGTGCCATTAAACCAGATACCTTTTATTGTGCCACAGGGTAGTTGCAGCAGTGTGCACCTGCTATCCAATGCACCTGCATTAATTTTTTATACTGCTTTCTGGTATATTTTCTGGTAGTGGATTGTTACTGCTGTGCACTAATTCCCCAACTGGCAAAATGTATTCCTTTCCAGATTTGGATTTGTGACTTGTGTGCACTAGTTAGGTGTTGTTGTGCCTTTTTGTATGCATTCCTTGAGTGTGAAGCACAATCTTAATCTGTCTGTGCATTTGCAGTGCACCATTAATTCGAGGAGACTGCATTTCTTGTTACACTCTTATTTCACTTCGTCAGCACTGGAAGATTTTCTGGACACAAGACAGAAGCATTTCATCAGCACTGGGGAATTTTCTGGACACAAAACAGTAGCATTTTGAGGATGCACATTAATTCTGGTGACTCCGTGTGTGACCACTGCATACAGACTGACTGCACCATTAATTCTGGGAGACTTTGCATTTCTTGTTATGCTCTCATTTCACTTCATTAGCACTGGGGAGTTTTCTGGACACAAACAGTAACACTTTGGGGATGCATATTAATTCTGGTAACAGTGTGGGTGGGGTGCTGTCAATATTGTTGTCATTCCACCTTACTTCACATTTAAAGTGGAATGACAATGCAAAGTAATAATAACAAGGCAAAGTGAGCCTTTCCTATGGAGCACTCCACGTAGCAAAGTGCCAACACGAAGTGGCCACTTCGCGTTCACGTCGCAGGTGGATTTTAAATTCACTGCATCTCTAACCACCACCCACCTCCCCCCAAAAATACTTACCTTTCATGGATTGACATTGTTGGTACAGCCGAAGTCAAATGTCAGACACATGTGGAACACGTGCGGCAGCAACATGGTTTCGTCACTACGGTCGTGAATCTGTGTGCTGTGACCTGAGAATGTGAAATAAAGGAACAGTAATAAGAAATGCTTATTATTCACTCTCTCACAGCAGTACCCCCCCCCCAGAAAAAACTTAAATTTTACAGTACCACATTGAATGGCGGCACATATGTATGGCATAAGAATGTGACCATGACCAACACACCGGTGAAGGGGAAACATTCAATACACAGAATATGATGATGATTCCCTTCAAAGGAACAACATGATGGACTGCTTACAATAAAAAACAAGATTCAACACAAATTAAATGGCAGTGTCTCTGAAAAAACATGACAGTGACACATACACTAACTTACCATTCTTGGTATGCATACTCACACATAGGACAACATGTTGCAGTCAGCGCAGCAGAAGAATTTTCCAGAACATCAAATTACAGTTCAACCCATGGTCATCTGTGTTCATCATCATTTAGCAATACAGTATACATTAACAGCAACAGAAAACAGCAGGACAACAGGAGCAGCAGCAGTAGTTGCCAGCAAGCCATTTTCTCACTGGGCACAGTAATGCAGAGCTCTGGCTGTAGATACTCGCTTTTAGCAGTGCATCAAGAAATACTTGTGACTTTTCTGAACAGCTTCTCATGTGATTATTCTTCATCGGGACTTTTCATGACATTTAAACTGCAGCAGCAGCAGGCGCCAGCAAGCTATTTTCTCACTTGGGACACTTATGCAGAATTCTATCTCTAGGTGCACTCTTTTAGCAGTGCAACAATAAATACTTATGACTTTTCTGAACAGTTTCTCATGTGATTATTCTTCATTGGGACACTAATACTGCATGCTGAATAATGTAGCAAGTTAGCTGTATAAATGTGCAACATTCAAATAAGATAGGATTTTGGGGGGGGGATTATAATTGCATGTGATGTTAGGGTATTTTGATTGTAGTTGTGTTGTGCTAAGAAAACCTAACACGGTGAACAGTAACAAAATAGAGAATAATGGATGGGGAAGGGTGTGATATGAGAATTTAATGCACACCCAAGTAGTGGGATGCTACATAAACCCCGAGGGCAAAGCCTGAGGGATTTATCAAAGCATCCCACAACGAGGGTGTGCATTAAATTCTCATATGCACACCCTCCCCATCTTTTAATTTTTATAATAATGGGCCAGCAATTTTTCTCCTGCCCAGTTTTTGTGAGACTGTTTGACCCGCCCACAAATGGTATGTTGGCCAGTGAGGCAGCAGCATTGTTTGATTGGCATGGCTCATGAATGTCATAGCAACCAGCTGGTTGTTATGGAAAATATCAACCTGGTCAGTACACTGAGAGAAATTCCTGACCAGTTATTATATAGAGAATAATATATGGGGTGGTGTGTATAACGAGAAGTAACAGGAAGAAAATATTAATATGAAAAAAATTACATACTTTTTCTGTATGTAAAAAAATTATTAAGTAGGAAAAGAAGGAAAGCACAAGGCAGGATTTTTTTTTCCTTTTATAATTTTTTTGGGTGTATTTTTAATATTATGGGGGGGAGAAAATGAGGAAAAATAAAGACAGAACACACAATACATGTTAATAAAGAAAGCAAAAAGACTACTGGGCCTAGTTCTGAGTCTGACCAATTAGAATTTGGAGCATAGCAATGATTTGCAGTTGCTGACCTTCTATTTCTGTCCACTGCTGGCACATTGTGTTGACGTTACCTAGGTGGTCGACCTCACTCCACAGAATGGCAAGATCACCCTGTGTGGCTGGAATTTCAGAAGGGTCACGCTCGTATGCAGCTGCTGGAGCCACCACTTGTTCAACACTCTCCCTTCTGCTGCACTTTGGGTGCCGTGCAGGCTGAAGCCGTGCTGCCACCTCTTCACTGCACCCTTGACTGCAGGAGAGGTTGCTGCTAGTTCAGCCACCTTGGCCTCCTACTCTCTATCGTTTTGCACAGTCAGGTGTATTCTCTGGCCACCTCTTCCCAAATGAGTAACCTTGCGATCATGACTCACCATCATGCCACAGATCTTGCATCTCACCACAGTCGGGTCACCTGGCAGTGCTGTGAAAAAAATGCCACACTGCTGAACTACGTGGAGGACCAGGCACAGGCAGGGAGGGAGCCCCATATGTACTAGGCTGCTCTACAGTTGGGGGGATATCAGCTGCTGCTGTTGGTTTTCCTGCTGCTGTTGTTGTTGCTCCTTGGCCTGCTGTGGGGGGTCAGTACTAGCCACCGCTGCTGCTTGACTGGCATTACTAACATCCAAAGCAGCAGTTGCTGCTGCTGATGCTTCTGGAACATCACTTCCACTGCCAGTGGAAACAACATGTTCAGGGAGGGGAGGACTGGATGGGGACAAGTTCTGACATTTGAGGTGAATAGTTCACCTCACACCACCACGCGTCCTTGGGCCATGACTCCCGGCAGGAACCCCTCCTCTCTCCATTAGGAAACATATATTAATACAAGTATTAAGAAGTAAACAAAAAAGAAAAACAGAGTAACAGAATTAGATACAAAAATTGAAAAGGGCACTGTGATGAAAGAGGTTTAAAATAAAGTCAGGATGATGACAAAAAAAGGATCAAAAGAAATAAGCTTTTCTCAAAACTACTAGTCCTCTACACGCACACACACTGACACTAGACAGCCAGCTCCACACAGCTTCTCATCTAGCAAACAGAAGGTCAAAGATAAGCCTGATTCACTTCCTCCCTGCATCATGTGACATGCAGACAGTCAGACATGTGATCTGTGGGCTGTTTCTCACAAACTTTGCCTTCTCAAAATGTAACCCGAAGTTAACGCGAAGTCCATCATGGGCAAATTTCGACCATTTCATGGAAACTTCACGTAATTACCTTTTTTTTTTTTACCTTTTTTGTTTTACAAGGAGAGACACACTAAGCTAAAAGCTTGTTTACAGGTGCAACCTGGGAGCACAAGAAAGTTAAGTGATTTGCTCAGTGTCACACAGTTTGCAACTGGGGCTGTGGATTCAAACCCAGGTTTCCAGATTTGCAGCTCAGAGCCTTAAACCACTGTGCTATACTGCCACTATATATAGAATAGTGGATGGGTGAACATCCACAACAAGTCTGTGTTTCCATCGAGGGAGTTGATGACATCACAGAGACCTCGAGAGCGAAGCTCGAGAGGTCTCGTTGATGTCATCAACTGCCCAGATGGTTGAGACTTAGTTGTAGATGTTCACCCATCCACTGCTTTTATAGTATATGGGTTTTTTTTTGTTTTACTTTTTTTTTTCACATTTGCCGAGTAATTGCCCCTGCTTCCCTCTGGTGCTTCTGCTTGTGCCTATTCCCGCTTATGCTCCGTCCTGCTCCTCAGCACATCATTTTTTTTTAAATCGGTGAGAAAAATAAAAGAAACTGTTTTAGAAAGGGGCCATGTATGGCTCTCGTGTTCTGCTTCCACTTCTCAGTCGTGGTGGTTTCACAGCTCGCGCCGCTAAATTGCGCCATGTTTTTTCATTTTTTCTATAGAGCATCGCCTGAGCCAATCAGGCAGCAGGTCAAGGGTAAAAAGTTGTTGTACTATCGATGTGATGTCAGAGCGATAGTACAACAACTTTTTTGACCTTTGAACTGTACTACAACAAGATTTCAGCAGTTGCTGAAATCCATTGACAATAGGCAGCACCCATATACTATACTGCAATTATACATGAATTTGAAGTTATGCACTTCGCGTTCACTTCGCAGGTGTAGTAAAACTTTGCTGCATCTCTAATCCCCATGAGAGATGCCAGTTTCTAACAAAATGTTTTCTAGTTACTGTTCTGTGCATTAATGTGTATCCCCATGAGAGATGATAGTTTCTGTATTCCTTTCCCACTACAAGGTACAGTTCAGCAGCTTTTTTACCAGGTTGGTGTTGACAGGTTTTGCCTGTTGCTGATTCATTGCCCCACTGGGCTCCGGCTGCTGCTGGCAGTTTTTACTCCATTGTGCTTTGTTTTTATCTTGCCAGCAGCAAACACATGGAAGAAACACAAAAAGAGCAGTCATTTATCCTTTGCACATTACTGCTCTGTCTTTACCCCATTGTTCTTTTGCCTATTTGTGCCCTCCCACACCCTTTTTGAACATTACTGTTTACATTGATTTATCCATTTATTGCCAGCAAGTAAGAACTTACAGTAAGCCGGTTAGTCTGTCAGAATTAAACCTATGTACACCAGCCAGGTGATGAGAGCACATTTTAAACAAATTCACTTGCACAATATTCTTACAAATGTGAATGAGATTTGATGATTTTAACAAATTCATTAACTGGTTGTTGTTATAATGTTTTTAAGGTTTTGTCATTTTTATAATAAACTTGTTACTGTTACCACACCCGTATTCAGTGTTTGGAGAATTTTGTTTCTAAATGTATAGTTGCAGATTATGG
The DNA here is from genome assembly GCA_016271365.2 of Neoceratodus forsteri. Taxonomy (NCBI): domain Eukaryota; kingdom Metazoa; phylum Chordata; order Ceratodontiformes; family Ceratodontidae; genus Neoceratodus; species Neoceratodus forsteri. Next base: position 470,077,561 of record CM028137.1, read on the forward strand.
GGTGGCAATATCAGTGTAACAATATTTACACTAAGAAATATTTCACTTTCTCTTTATTTTTGTGAATCAATGCCATTCAGTGAATATAGTGACAATAAAATGAAAGTGAAATATATTAGTTCTACAGTACCTCTTCTTGTTTGCCTTTTTTCCCAGCTGTATCGCTGTCTGTAAAGAACTGTCCCCCCCTTTGACTCCCTCCTCAGTATGCAGTTCTGTGTCCCCTTCTGGTGCTCAGAGCACCAGCATTATGGTGCTGGGCAATCAAGATGCCAAATACCGGATGTGGACCCCCCATCCCCAAAGGTCTGCCCACTCACAGAGTTAGAATCTATATGTAGGGGCAGCATGAGGGGCACAGCTCCCCACAAGGGGGGGGTGTGGAGGACACTGCCCCCCCTTTAAAAACATGATCAGTGGCATTGCTGATTGTCACCCCAATTGCCCAGTGCCAGATCATGGGCACATTCCACTAATGGAACCTTCTGTGTCTGCTTTTACAACCATAACCACCTTCTTGACCTTCCTCATCCTTAACTGTTATTTACCACATTCATTTTTTCCCTCCCCCTCTCTGGCCAGGCCCTCTATTGCAACAGCTCCCCCAGCCCCATTGCCAGGCTTCTCATAAAATTACCATCTACTCCATCTTCCACTTGTCACCCGGCTGGGGGGGGGGTGGAAGGCCAAGCCTCATGCCATATGGACCAGGTCCCAGATTGGAGGAGCACCATGTAACCAGTGTGGAGCCTGCAGAGAGACGGTGCTCATCCTGCCTGGCTGGGGCATTTTCTGTTTTCTGGCTCCCCTCCTTCAGGACACAGGAAGTAGAGGTGCACATGTGCATGTAGGCAGGTATGGGCAGTGTGCTGCACCAGCTTGTGTCCTTCCCTCTCCTATGCCTCTCCAACTACATTACCACCTGTGGTCACTCAGCTGGCAGGGGAACAGTGGAAATGGTGACCCTCCCTTCCCAGAAGAGGAGATTGTCTTCTTGGATGCTCAGTCCTCCTTCCTCTGCTGGCTCCTGATGCTCCATGCTTGCTCCTGAATGTGGGTCACCAGCACTGCAAGTGGTAGTGCTACTGCTGTGCCAATGGACCAGCCATATTTACCCCATTACTCATCTCCCTGTTTCTCTTTGTATCTAATAATGGCCATTTGTTAGCCCTTACTAGCTCCCTGATCTTCTTCAAGGACCAGATTGGTCTTTTGTGCCTACTAATCTTGATAACCTTTCTTAGACATGACTTAGTTACATCTAGAATGGCCCTTTAATTACTCGCCACCTCTCCTTCACTCCTGTGATGTCATCCACTCCCCTCAACTTAGCCTTGACTAGTTCCCTCATCTTGCCAAAGTCTTCTCTGCTGAAATCCAGACACACAGCTTTTGATGAGGGTATACTAGTACTCAGAGCCAGTTCCAACCATTTGATGTTATGGTTACTGGAACTCAGATGCTCCCTGATCTGTGCCCTGTGTACAATTTTTTGAGTTGGTAGCCACAATGTCAAACATGACTGTGCCTCACTCCTGGCACTCTTAGTTGCTAGAATTTCCCAGTTTATTTCTATAGATAGAGATCACCCACCACCACAATCACTACACCCCCCTTTGCTGCCACCTTCAGAATCTCTTCCCCTTTTTCCCTATCTCCCTCACCCCCTCTGCCCTGGCAGTCTGTTGACCACTCCCCATGTGCAACTTTTTACCTGATGTGGTTGTGAGCTGTACCCATAGTGATTTTGTCACACTTTCCTCACCTTATAAACCCCCCAAACCCCCTCAATGCCTTTGTTGGCATACATTGCTATGTCACCCTCTTCTTCTGTACCCCTAACTTATCCATACTGTACATGGTGTATACTGGTATTGCTGAGTCCCAGTTAGTATTGTCAGTGGCCCATGTGTTTGTTATGGTTCTGAAATCTAATCCTAAATCTGTCACTGACTCCTGTAGCTCAATAATTTTGTTCCCTAGGCTCCTGGCATTTAGGAAGACTGCCTTGCAGCATGTGCCTATACCCCTCTCCTTCTTGTTAGCACCTCTCCTCTTGTCCTCCCTTTCACTCTGCAATTTGCTACTTCTTGCTCATTTTGTGTCCCCTGCCCTCTGACTCCTTTTCTTACTTTGTTATGGACCATGTCTGGATGCCCCTTCTATTTCTAGTCCCCATTTCTGGGGGAGTCCTATCTAGGTTCTCCTTATGTCCTCCTTCATTTGCAGTTCCCCTAGGCTGAGTCTCCTCCACTTAGTTTACATGTCTGCCAACATAGATATCAAACTTCTCAAACACCCTAGCCCCATCTCCTGCCAGAAGTTCATTACTCTTGAAGAGTCTCCAGTCCCAGAAGTCACCGTCCAGTCTTCCACAAAATGGTTCCTCTCTTCCAGACACCATCCCTTTAGTCACCTCTATAAACTTCTCAGTTTCATCCTGCCTCAGTCTTCCCCTCTCCTTCTCCTCCTCCTCCACCACATCTAGCCAGTTCATGTTCATGAGTGCTTGGGACTACACATGGCTATTCCTCAGTTCATCTTGTAACCAAGCATAGTTCTCAATTAAGAGCACAGCGTCAGAGAATGACCTAAACAGCAATCCCTTTTCCCCTTCAACCAATACAAAAGGAACAATTCTGGGCCACCCTGCTACCAATGACTGAGGGACCAATACAAGTGGCAATGGGGTACCCTGATGTGTGTTTTCAGTGCCACCCTTAGGTGTGTAGCTGCTCTCAAAAAAATTCAGAGACTCATTTGGAGACCCAAGCAACAGTGTCCAATACAGACTTTATATTTTGTGCCCAGCAATCAGCTGAGCCTTATTATAAGTCAAATTGCTTGTCCTTAAACAGACACATGAATAGACTGGTGCCTGCCTTATGTGGTGAAACACCTCAGTCCTTCCCTGACCCCCATGATTGACAGGTGCAATCCCATACCTGCTCCCTGTCCTGGGCCTGGCACTGGACTCTGGGAGACAGTTCCTTGCAAATCAGTGTCCCTGTCTAGCCCAGCTGACACTTCCTCAGAGCTCCATCCCCTAAACTCTCCAGTCACCATCCAACCCCACTGTAGATATTTTGCCCCTTTTATGCCTTGGCAAAATCAAACTTTCTTGCCACTCCCCCAGCTGGATGAGATCTAGATAACCACAACTTTAAAACTGTGTGTCCTCATTCAGCCCTCCAAGCCTGCAGGTGAAGACAAAAGGCAGACACAGTGCCACCACGTGGATGCTGCATACAGCACAGTCCACTTTCAAATAAGCACCAACCTGTGAACATATGTTCACGAAACCTCATGATTTTGTTTGCAAAAGTATATGCACTGTTCACTGAGGTAGGTGACAAATGTACATGAAATTGCCCTAAACTCTTCTCCAGCAAAATGCATACATTTCTAAGGGTCACATACCACTGTGTCCTTCCGTCAGGGCCATGTCATCTGCTACACAATGGTGTTCTCAAACTACCAGCCAGCAGCTCTTGGACTGCAGGAGTAAGTAACTCAACATCTTAACCTTGGACCTAATGGCTCTCCAACCACTTCCCTTGATTTGTCAGCTTAATCCCAGCCTCCACAGGCACTTTTTGTTTCCTTTTAAGATTCCCAGAGCCTTCCAACTGCAGAAACAGTGATTCCCTTCAGCCAGGCAACTGTCTACACACAAATAGTACCCCAGCTGGGCATTTCATGTGCAGAATGATAACAATGAAATGGCAACATGATTCTGTTTTTTTTTTACTTTCTTTTTGTCCCACTCTCTCTTCCCAGCAGCCCATCCCACTGTGACAACCCTTTCCTTTTCCATTTAGACCTTAGATGTATACTACTGTACATTATATGGAAGAGTATAGTCAGGGTCTAAGATATGGTGAGGGCAGCGTTAGGGCACAATGCTATGGGAGTAGACAATTTCTCCATTTCTTCACTTATACCTCTGCTCCTTTGATACATATACACATTCATTCCATCACTGAAACACATGCAAGCAGCTGGCTACATTCCCCCAATCTTGAGCATACATTGTCTATAATTTGCTCTCTGTGGTTGAAGGCTATAATGTTTAATATGTCACTCACATCTTTGCCCTGCTACAGAAGTCACTAGAGTAGCAGGAAGGGTCATTCTCTAACCTCAGGAGCTGAATTCACTGCTTTATGCAGCACTGCAGTTCTGGCTGCTAGAGTGTGCTTACCTGAGTTCAAGCTGTGAATCTGGGTAGTCCATGTTAACACAACATGGATAACTCTGGCAATCTGGTGGCCCTTAGGCAGCATAATTAAAATATTGCATAAACAATGCAGTCACTCACTCATTCTTTTTTTTCAGAGATTTCTTTATTGTTTTAAATTTTAGTTATTTTCTTAAGAGATTTTTCTGTTTTCTTTTTTTCAGGTGAAACATAAATATTAAAATCCACTTATCAGTTTCTGACTGGATGTTAACTGTAAAGATGCTGCAGATTGCATGGCAAAAATACAAAATCTGCACAAAGACTGGTATATGAAAGTTAAGTTCCCAGTCTTCCTACCAGGGTCATCCCGGAGCAACAGTGAATAAAAATTTTGTGGATCAGGAATACTCACTGTAGCGTAATCAGGCAGGCATACCTCAGTCCTACTCATTCTCCTGGTACCATCATGCTGGGTGCAGATTACTGTGTACTCCCTAATGGTTCATGGAACTCATCACTGCTGTAACATATGGGTATACTTTCAATGGAATGCTAGGTAAGCCAGACCAGCACTGGAGAAACCCAGGGACACCACCTCCCTCACATGTACCTGGATCAACCTCTCAGTATGTTCTGTTACTACTGAATGTCATAGATTCACTTGAGGATTTAGGGCCAGTTCTTCCCCTATTGCTTGGATAACCTTTTTACAATTTCCGTTTCCTCTCAGCTAGAGATGTTGAGAAATTACATTTTGCAGTTTAAATTCCTGTGAAACCGGCAATTTTGCAGCACAAAGTATTTCATACAGTGCAAAAGTGCAAAATTATGAAATTGCACCTGTGAAATGTGAACTCTTGCCCAGAAATGGTGAAATTTTGCCACAAGTGGTGAATTTTGCCATTTCACAGACAAAATTTTGTGCTCCATAGGCGAAATTTTGCACACCATGGGTGAAATTCCGCATTTTGTTTCTAAGAAAAATTTCGCAAAAGGGCCGAACTACTCAAAATATTTCACGTAATGAAATTCAGCAATTTCACACATCACTACTCTCAGCTGGTCTTACTCAAATAGTTTTGGTAGAACTCTTATGTGGAACCAAAACATTTGAATCAATTTTTGCTCTCCACCATCTTCTTAATCCCACTGCCTGTCCTCAAAGGGACACAACTGCAGCCCAGTGCATTTGGTAGCCATGTGAATTGAATGAAGATATATTAATTTCAGCTGAAACATGACCCCCATGCCTGTCCTGTAGTTTAATGACATCCTAATGTTTTTACCACAGCTGACATTTTACCCCTAAACATTTACAAAATGTTTTACCTCCAAAACCACCTCAAAAGTCAAATTTTCATTTTTCAGAAACAAAGGAATATCATTGGCTTATGCCTCCATTTTAAGAGTACATTTGACCCCCTCAAGTGCAATGATAATGAATTTTGACTTATGTTCCATAGAAGAGGGTACAGACTGAGCACATAAAATAGTGGGCTAACAAGGCATACCTGTTGCATCCATGCCTTAATCAGAAATGTGTCCCCCACCACCCATTAATACTTGGTGGAACTGTCATATCTTATATAATATCATTAGCCATGTCAAAAATATGGGGTTATGTCATAATGCTGTAGGACATTAAAAAAATTCATGTTGCAGCTTGTCAAAAGTCTTCTTCTGATCCAAGAAGAAAATGAAACCATTCAGCTGTTTGCTTTAGCCTTATTCCACAGTTTCCCTAACAAGGATCAGATTATCTTGAACATTTCAACCTTTAATACCGATTTGTTGGATTATTACTGTTGAAGCCATTGTTATTAACACTGCCACTATGTCTCCTGCATTGTTTTATTGTACATGATATTGCATCAAGTGAATGCCATTTTCTGTATGTAACATCTCCTGGGTTGCACCTCAAAGAGGGATGGAAGTCTCAGTGAGCCTACCTGGTTAACAAACACAGAAACATAGACTTTGATGGCAGATAAGGACCACTTGGCCCACCTAGTCTGCCCATTTCCCTACCTACAGGATAAGCTGCAGATCCTAGTAAACCAACAAACTATTTCTTCTTACCAATCACAATAATTGCTTTATGTCTGTCCCATGTATTCTTGAATTCTCCCACAGTTTTAAACCCCACAACCTCCTCAGGAAGGCTGTTCCATGCATCCACCACCCTCTCTGTGAAAAAAATACTTCTCACATTTGCCCCTGAACTGCCCCGCCCTCTATCTTTAAATTGTGTCACCTTGTTCTTGCACATCTCTTTTTCTGAAAGATGCTACCCTCTTGGACTTGGTTGATTCCACTGAGGTACTTAAAAGTTTCTATCATGTCCCCCTCTCCCTTCTTTCCTCAAGGGTATACATATTAAGCTCCTTTAGTCTCTTCTCATATGGCTTCTCTTGCAGACCCTGCATTATTTTAGTTGCCCTCCTCTGGACTGCCTCTATCCTGTCTATGTCCTTGCAGAGATGGGGTCTCCAGAACTGGACACAGTACTCCAGATGGAGTCTCACCAACTGTCTGTACAGAGGGATAACAACTTTCTGTTTTCTGCTGGTGATGCCTCTCCCTATACATCCCAGTATACCCCCAGTCCTCCCTACTGCCTTCTCACATTGCTTGCTAACCTTAAGGTCATCTGATAAGATTACCCCCAGGTCCCTTTCCATTTTTGTTGTTGTTACTACCTTCCCCCCAAAAAATAAGATAGATAGATAGATAGATAGATAGATAGATAGATAGATAGATAGATAGATAGATAGATAAAAAAAATAAAAATCCTCAGGGTGCTATAATCATAATCTTAACATGGCACAATGTTAGCATCCCAATACTTGGTCCATTTAAAACATCTTGGGCAGGATTCACAAAGCTTTGCCCGGGTGCAAACCTTGTTTATCAAGGACAAAGTGGGCTTTTTAAATAGCTGGTGTTCACAAAGCCCAGTTTGCCCCTGCAAAGTAGTGAGGGGGGCTGCAATGCAAATGAGGGGTAGGGGATCTGCACATCCCCACAATCCCATTCACAAAGGATTTGCTCCATGCAAGGGCCTTTGCAAAAGTCCTTGCATGAAGCAAATTATTGCTGAAAAGAACCTGGTGGTGATCAGTGCAACTGTAGTAACTGATGGAGGTACTGTGACCCACTCCCTGGTCCCCGACCCCTAAGCTGTCACCTGTTAATAAAAATAATTTGTTTCCATAGTGCAGCAGTCTCACTCCGGTCCCTGATCCCATGACTTCCCACCCGTTAATTAAAGAATTTCTGTTTCATAGTGTAGTGGTCCTACCACAGTTCCTGACTACCCAATTACCCACCTGTTAATTAAATAATTTATTTTCCATAGTATAGGGTCCCTCCCCAGTCCCCGATCACCCATCTGAGAATATAAAAATACATTTCCAAAGTGTAGGGTCTCTCCCTGGTCCCTGATCCCTGAACAGGTGGGAGATCATGGGATCGGGACCAGGGAGGGACTCTACATTATAGAAATTTATTTTTATATTCTAGAGTGGGCAATCAGGGACTGGGGCAGGACTCTACAATATGGAAAATAAATTCTTTAATTAACAGATGGGTAATCGGGCAATCAGGGACTGGGGTGGGACCCTACACTATGGAACTTTTGTTTTCTTGAAAACTAGTGGGAGATAAGGAGACTGGGGACTGAGGAGGGACCCTACACTCTGGAATGATATTTCTTTTTACAGTCAGGTCTGCGATTTGGGTGGGGGAAGGCAACACTGGACTATGGGGGAATGCGGCTGAGTGGTGCTTAGGCTGGTGGGGGGCCACTCACAGTCACACAAATGGCATACACATGAGCCCATAATGGGCATGCTAATGGCCACTAGTGCCTTGCATGTCTAATGAACACATTTGCATGGCTCCATTCATGAATAACACTTTCGTGCATAAGTGCTATTGGCTGTGGGGCCATTTTCCTGGCTGGCTCTTGGGGCAGTGCTATTGGGTATTCCATTGCTTTACCTGGGTTAGTGTTTCCCCTGCTGGTCCCTATTCACAGTCAGATAGCCCACTGAGCTATCTGACTATGAACAGCTTAATTGCCCACCAGTGCAGCTCAAACTTTAGTGCCTACTTTGCATTCTCTTTGTGAATCCTGGCCCTGGGGCCCAATATTCAAAACTTTGCCTGAGGGCTAAATTTGCACTGCTTGGCATGCAAAATTAGCCTACACCCAATAGCACGCAATATTCAAAGGAATAGCCAGGGGCAAAACCATCTTAATATAGCAGGCAAACTAAGGTAGGCAAACAAGGCAGAGTGTGCAGTGCAAAAATAGCCCAACAAAGAAGACAGCACTGAATATAGCAACCAGGCAGTGCAAATTGCAACAGCAGTCCAGTGCACATAGAGGCAGAGTAAGGCAAAGTTGAACTACGGGGCTAATGTATGTGCAAGCAAAGAAGTGCTGCACAACAATTGCAAACATCATTGCAGGCCAAAGAATGCAGAACCATGCTATGCTTTTGACAGGTTTGCCTAAGGCAAATTCATTTGCCTGGCACTAACACATTTGCCCAGGGCAAACACATTAGCCCAGGGCAAAAGTTTGCTATATTCAAAAGTCATATGCAAATGATCCTACTTAGGCAATCTGAGGGCAAACTGCCACATTAGCATGTAATTATGGCTGGATTTGCATGCATTACCATGAAGGTTGCTCAGTGCTATTTCATGGTGCACACAGCTCCACCTGTATGTCAGACCAGATCAACAGGTCAGTACTGCATGTTATGTTTTGTACACAGCAGCGGAGACTATTGTGCCCCAGGGAACTAGCACTACAGGCATGGGTGGTGTTGCTGCATACCATAGACATGTTGTTGCCACTGCTACAGTGCGTAGCACATACTACAGTGCCATAGTGGCTAGTATTGTGAGGGACACAGCATGCCTATGGTGTGTCAGGCAACAGTGACTGCTGCCAGCCACACAGTGACAGGCCCAGCTGGCAGGTGTGTTCTGACAGTGGAAACCCCAGTCATGCTGTCATGTGACCTACATAAACTGCACCAGTTGCATGGTGTTTTCACAGTACTTTACACATGGCCAGCTGTGTGTGACATGTCTGTACAGGTGTGTGATATGTGCTGGAGGGTGCAGACATGTACCATCAGACAGGCACACTGAAGTCAGGGGCATTTCTGTCACTTAAAGATGTGCACTGGGTAGATGGCCCAAGCCATGTAGCAGCACCTAGTATGTGATGCAGCCTGGCCACCTGCACACCCTCCCTGCAGCACCCTCCAGTCCCCCAGTACTGCATGTATGCTCTGGATTGTGTTGGTGTGCCCCAATGGGGGGGTCTGGAGGTGTGTGCTGCATGGATGCACTGCCACAGTGTCCACTGGGAGTTGGGGCACCTACAAATGCCTGACAGGGATGGATCAAGTGCCAGATGACAGTGACATGGGCAATGCCTTCTCTGTGCAGAATGTCTCTTCCATGGCATATGGAGTGGCCCAAGGTGGCCATCTGCCCTCCCTGCCTCTACATTGACTGCAGTCATCGGGCTCATGTCTCAAAGTCTGAGAAAGATGCAAGGTGCAAGCGACAAACAGAAATGGTGCAAGTGGCACCTTGCGACACAACCACTCCCCTGAGTGAGTCACAAAGCAGCATGTGTCAAACACAGGCTGCTTGCCCCAAATGGGGCATGCACCACCCATGTGCCCTGAAATGGGCTGCAGCATGGTGCAAGAGGACATGTGGCAGACACAGGCTGCTACATACCCAAATGCTGGATTCTCAAACCCCACCCAGTTGGAGAATGATTATGTATCCATAGACCAGCCAGGGCTGGTCTAATGATACATAGAAATAACCCTCAGGGAGAGGTTGGCACAGTGTGCCAGTGTGTAGCAGTAGATGTACCCACCGTCTCTGATGTCACTATAATATTATCTGCATATGAACATACAAAACTGCCAGCAGATAAGGGTCACTTGGTGTACCAAATCTGCTCGAGTGTGCAGCTAACCATCCCTTTATATGACAGCTGCCCTTCCCTTCCCTCCACTCATAATGGTGACCCTCCCCCTCATTCTGTCCCACCCTCTCTTAAAGCTGCCCACTGAATTACAGAACACCACATCTTCAGGCAATGTGTTCCACATAGACACCGCCATTTCTGTGAAAAAGTGCCTCCTCATTTCTCTCCTGAATCTTCCACCTCCAGCCTTATCCCATGCCCACTCATGTCCCTCCTTCCCTTTAACTTAAAAATTCCCTCTGTACCAGTCTTGTTTATATCCTTCATATGTTTAAAGGTCTCTATCATAGTTCAGTTCCCTCAGCCTCTCCTTGTATTGTCTGTCTTCTATTCCCTGAATCATACTTGTTGCTCTACGCTGTACACCCTTCAGTAACTTAACATCCTTCTTTAAGTATGGGTGCCAGTACTGCATGCAGTACTCCAGGTACGGCCTCACCAATGACCTGTGATGAGGCAGGATCACCGCACCTCTCCAGGAGGAGATGCCTTTAGCAATACACCCCAGCATCTTATTGGCTTTCACTACTGCCTACCTGAACTGTGCTGAGTGGTTCATTTGCCCTGTTATTAACACCTCAAGATCCTTCTCCTCCTCATTAGTGGCTGTCTGTACCCCTCCCAACTGATAACACCTCCTCGGGTTCCTTGCACCCAAGTGCATGACTTTGCACTTCTTTGCATTGAGCCTCAGCTGTCCTGCGTCCGACCAGTCCTCAAGTTTAGCCAGATCATCTTGTGTCATCCACCACCACCCTGATCTTCATGTCATCCACAAAAAGGCTAATCTTATTCTTACTGCCATGTGAGATGTCACCTATGAAGACGGCAAACAACACCGGGCCTAGTACCGAGCCCTGTGGCACTCTGCTTGTCACTTCCCTTGGAGACAAAAGTCCCCCCTCACCACCGCCACCACCACCACCATCACTACCCTCTGCTGCCTCCCCTGTAACCAATTTCTGATCCAATTTACCATCTTTGTCCCTGTTCCCTGGTATTCTACCTTGTTAACCAGTTTCCCATGTGGCACTGAATTGAAGGCCTTGCTGAAGTCCCGATACAGAACATCCACTGCATTGCCCTTGTTAAGTTCCCTAGTCACCCAGTCATAATAATCAACTGGGTTAGTCTGACAGGATTTTCCAGAGACAAACTCCTGTTGCTTTTCATCCTGGAGGCCATTACTTTCCAGAAAGGTTACCAATCTCTCTTTAAGGATTGTCTCCATTAACTTCCCCACTATGGATGTACTGTAAGTCTTACTGGTCAGTAGTTTCCTGGTTCATCCTTAGGTCCACTTTTGTGGAGGGACACTACATGTGCCATCCTCCAGTCATGGGGCAAGCATCCCATTCCCAGAGAGGTAGTGAACAAATTAGCTAATGGCTGTTTTAGGGTCTTTGTTCAGTAATAATATCTCCTCATAGTCTGCTGGCCCTCTTCAATCCCCGGTGTCACAAGACGTATATATTATAACATAACCTGGTTGTCTAGTGGCCCTCCCTCCCCAATCAACAATTCACCCTTATTATATTAATATATGCATGCCCCATTCATTGGTGCTACAGTATTCCCCCTCCCCAATCCACGTTTCCCCCATTTTCATATTGATAACAGCAAGCCCTGGTCATTGGTGATACAGTGTTCCCCCTCCTCAATCCATGATTCCCCCATTTCCATATCAATCACAGCAAGCCCCAGTCATTGGTGATATTGTGTGAACCCCTTCCCGAACCCCGATGTCCCCATTTCCACATTAAGGAAAGCAAGCCCCAGTCATTGGTAGTCGAGTGGCCCTTCCATCCCTCACCCTAGCAGGTCATGCCCACCACCTCACACTGCCCTAATGCCAACAAAGAGCTGGCACTGGCACAGCCCTCCTCACACCTGTGCATGTACAAGCATAGACTATACAGTACGGCACTCAGTGGCAGTTCTGTTGGTCCCAGCCATTGAAGTAAGTGGGGGGAGTGGGGTGGTGGGCATTACCTGCTGTGGTGGGGGCCACTCAACCACTAATGAATGGGGTTTGCTTTTCTTAATATGGAAATGAGGACATTGGGGTTCGGGGAGGTGGATGCAGTGTATCACCAATGACTGGGGCTTGCAGTGATTGATATGAAAATGATGACATTGTGGTTCGAGGAGGGGGGCACTTTGCATCACCAATGACTAGGGTTTGCTATTACTGATATGAAAATGGGGGAATCATGGATCAGAGAGGGGGCACAGTATATTACCAATGACTGGGGCTTGCTGTTATTGATATGACAACAGGGACATTGGGGTTTGGGGAGGGGGCACATTTTATCACCACTGACTGGGGCTTGATGCTATTGATATGACAATGAGGACATTGGAGTTCGGTGTGGGCACACTGTATCACCAATGACTGGGACTTGCTGATATTGACATGTAAATAGGGACATTGGGGTTTGGGGAGGGAGGGCCAGTAGACCACCTGGTTGTAATACATCAGGTGCTCTAAGCTGCTTGCATTGCTGCTGTGTCCACACCCCCTATCCTTAGTTTGCCCGGAGTTAAGACATCCTTTTCATGGGTGGTAATTCACGCTATGCTACATGTCATGCTAATGCCCGTTGCACGGTGCAATAGTTTTGGCTATCCCACTGTTCCTCTATGCATGCCCATGCACCTCACTAAGTCCCATGCTTACATTATTTTTCAGTGCCGATGCTACTATATTCTGCCGGTGCTATTTGGATTTTTGAATATGGTGCTCCAGCGCAATTGTGGTGCACTTCCGGTGCAAACATTTGAATATCTGGCCCCTGATGTGAGCATACTTGGGAGGCAGGTTGTAAGGAAAGCAGTAAATGAGATCCATAATTAGATTATAGGAGAGATGAAATACCCACATTGTTATTTTGTATTTTTTTTGCATCTCTACAAACCATATATATATTGTAATAAATGTGGTGGTTGTGTGGTTTTTCCAGGGTCAGAGTTGCTGTGAACACAACCTGCTCCCCTGAAGATGACATCATCTGGGCACGAAGACACATTGGAAGTGACATAAAGTAGATGGTTTTCTGTACATCACACACTTTGCACATAATGGGCAATGATGGAATAGTCGATCAGTTGCCTATGGACTATGCTATGGGGACTTGTAGTGATCTGTACACTTCTGGCTCAAGTGGTTCAGCTAGTAATATTTCCAACCTTAGAACCACAGTTCAAAGCCAAATCAACCTACATCTCCAGTCTGCCTGAGAACTGAAATCAAAATCAAGGGCTGACTGTACAGCAATAAACATATGAGTCTGAAGCAATCATAGCAGTAAGGATATCAGCAAAGTCTGTGAGAAGACAACTGGTGATGAATACAGAGTAAGCCAACACTTCTGCCATACTCAACCTGTCCGGGATGCAAGCTTGAACTGGAATTGACCAGCTCCAGACTGAACTCAACCTGAAACAAACCAGCACCTCTGCAGCCCAGTGCAAGGACTTAGCAGATGCCAAAAGTCTTCAGGGGTCAGCTGTACTAATCCAGTAGCTGTGGCTAAACCAGACCTTTGGCTTGCTACTCTGGTGCTACAATAAAGGCCAATTTTGTTATGACCTTTGTGTTCTATTTCTTGCCCCAGGGTAGAAACAATGAATCCTGTGGAAAGTGTAGTGGTGAATTTCCTACAATATACTCCCAAGCCTCATTCCTAGAGCAAAGCATCAAGGGTATGCAAATCCTTGTGCAAGTGTGGCTGATAAGGATTCAACAGAACAGACACTGAATTTTAAACAGGTGTGTACATATAATCCAGTATAGGCTGAAAATGACAATGTACATGCACACGTTTCATCCTCTTTGGGACTCCTTAGTATACTGTAGTCAAAAGCCCTGTTTGCACTGCCACTTTTGCACTGCAGCAACACAAGCACTCGAGTTGATACGGTGCAAAAGTGACAGTATAAACACTTACCTGATCATGGTAAGTCGCTCCTTACTCCACTCCCCAATCCTCTGCAGAATTGGAAACGCACAGCAATATGAACCATTTAACTTGCCAAGTGGACTGTAACACCATTCACATCATTGCAAGGGGTTCAGACTAGAGACTCAGTTAGTGGTCATTATGCATGGCAGTCACCCTTCACAGTAGCCTAGTACTGCACTTCTGTAAACTGAATATAACATGCAGTGAATGAGACAATCTGGCCATGCAAATATTGTTAAGAAATCCATTTATATACATATTTCACATTTTAAAATATTTGTACTGTTCAATTACCTGTAATAGAAGCATGGCTCACACCTACCCACCCCAAAACTCACATTTACTACAAACAGAAGTATGACTCATGCCCATCCTCCCCTGAAGTCATGGCCCCTCTCGTGTGCAGCTTGCATCAGCATTGAGAAGGGTCATGTAAACATGCTCATGCATTGACTCAGGAGGGGGAGGAATGACCGGAGCCAAGTTCTGCTGCCCTCCCTGTGGCTGTGTAAATGCATCTGTAGTATTAACCAGGCACATTATCAGAACCCAATTCTGGGTTCATTTAGAACACTCAGAATAGTCATACCAGAGATGGGAGGCAGTATAGTGCAGTGGTTTAAGGCTCTGAGCAACAAATCTGGAGACCTGGGTTTGAATCCCACAGCCCCCACTTGCATACTGTGTGATCCCGAGCAAGTCACTTAACTTCCTTGTGCTCCCAGGTTGCACCTGTAAACAAGTTTTCAGATTAGTGTGTTTCTCCTGGTAACAAAAAAAGAGAGGCAGTTTGTAGAGAAAGCAGAATATGAGATCCATAATTTAAAGCTAGGAAATAAGAAACATTCAAATTGTTTTTTTTTTTTGTACATCACAATCAATCATACGTACATATACTCACAGTCCTCATTCCCAGAGCAAGGTGTCATTTGTCTGAAAATCCTTGTGCAAGTCAGATTAATTCAAGGCTTTGGTAGAAAAGACATGACCTTTTGAAGAAGGCTATACATCTGATACAGTATAGGCTCAGAATAGGCATTTGAGAAATAACATTTCTGTGGCCAGAAATTTCTGAGCCTCCATGGAAATTCTGCTCGTGGTTGCAGCAGTATCCAGTTGCCCAACTTGCCCCCAAAAAGGCGCATTAAATATCCCTGGTGGCTATCATTCCCTGCCCCCATGGGGTCACCCAACCGCAGGGAAATAATGAGACTGGGGATCGGGGACGGGGAGGGGTGCTGGAAACCAGTAGACCACCAGGGAATTAAAAAAAAAGTACAGGTTGGACAGAGATGGATATGGGGTGGGGGTTTGTTACGAAATGGTGGACAATTTTTGTTTGAGTGGGTGAGGTGCAGGACAGGGTCCACTAGCTACCAGGGCATTTGTCTTTGGGCAGGGATGGGGTGGGGAGGTGCAACCTGGAAGGGTGGTGCTTTTTGTTTAGGTCAGGACATGGGTGGGTGATCCGGTGGGGGGACCACTAGCCACCAGAGAAAGGTTGTGTACTTGTGGGGTGGGTGGGGGAGGGCCACTAGCCACCAGGGCTAGATATGGGTAAAAGTGCAATTTTATACTCCCAAGGCTTGACACTGGCTGAAATTTCACCCATAAGTTTTGCTGAAGATTTCTGCTCTGGCACGGGCAGAAGTTCAGAAACTTCCACAAAAGATCCCTGATTTCTACCGAAGTTCTGTGGGGGCAGAAAACTGCACTTTCTTCCATCCCTAGCTGAGAATCTCAAAGTACAGACATCTGTTTTGTCCTCTTTGGGACTCTTCATCATACTATAGTCATAATTTCATCTCAGCGTAATGTCTGAACACTAGTGCTAGGTCCATGTATAAAACTAAGAGTAAGCATATTAGGAAGGCTGCTTACAGGGAAAGTAGTAAATAGGATATGCAATAGAACCCTCTCTCTGGTGGTTCAGTGGGCCACTCGCAGCCTGATCGTGGTCATAAGTATAGTTAAAACTAGTGAACACTCTCCCTGGTGGTCCAGTGAACCACTTGCAGCCCGATCGCGGGCATTCAAAGTAGAATAAATGTCCTATATCCCTGGTGGTCCAGTGGACCGCTCGTAGCCTAATCGTGGGCATTTGTTATTAAACATGACACCCCAATCCAACCCTGGTGGTCCAGCGGTACCCCCTCCCTCCCACCCACTAAGCCCCACTGCCCCGCCTCCCCTGGTCAGCAGCAGGCAGTAGCTCCCCACCTGCTTGCCGCCCCACTGCCTGATGACTGACACCATACAGTAGGGTTGTACGCCCATTGGATCATGCTGTGGACCAATGGGTGTAAAGCCCTACCATACGGTATGTCAGTCGGCGTGGTGGCGGGCAGCAAGGGTGGGGAGCTGCTGCCCGCCGCTGACCAAGGAGGAGCTGGGCAGTAGGGCTCAGTGGGTGGGTGGGGAGGGGTACCACTGGACCACCTGGGTTGGATTGGAGTGTCATGTTTAATAACAAATGCCAGTGATGGGGCTGCGAGCGGTCCACTGGACCACCAGGGAGAGTGTTCACTAGTTTTAAATATACCTATGCCCACAATCGGGTTGTGAGTGGTCCACTGGACCACCAGGGATATAAAACTATTAATATTCTACATGTGCCCATGATTGGGCATGGGGGGGCGCCACCAGGGAGGTGCAGCCAGAGCTCGGGTGGTCACCCACAGGTGGCAGCTGCCATGTTGTGCCCTGCAATATGGCAGCTCACCTGTGGGTGGCCAGCTGTTGCTCCTTTTTTTTTTGGCTCACCTGTGTGCAGCGCAGGTAGGGGTTGTGCCTGCATGGGCTCAGCACATCCCGGGCTGAATATCAGGATGTGCGGAGTATGCATGGGCACGCCCCCCCCGCGCAGCATACATTACTGATGTGCTCTGGCGCATCAGGATTTGTGCAAAGCTCAACCCACATTTGAATATCGCGCCAGAGTGCATCAGTGGGTTGCGCATGGCACAACTGTGTTGTGCCATGCACAACCCTTCTGAATATCCAGGCCTGTGTGTTTATATTTAAAAAAAAACAAAACAGCTCAGCACTTATAGTTTGCCTGACTCCTGACCATAATATACAATGATGGGAGAGCCTGAGTTCACAGCTGCACCTCCTCCACAAACTTCAGTTACAGCAGTGCCACCTGCTGTTTAGACCCTTCCATGAACTTTTTTCTCAAAAGGTACTCATCCAACATCCCAAAAACATCATTTTCAAAAGGTTATGAATTTTCTTTTCTTTTTTTACTGAAAGAAAAAAAACAAACATTTGAGCCAGTTCATAATAGCAATAATGCACTCCAGGATGTGGTATATCATGGGATATCATCACTTCTTGGCTGTTGGACACATTCAGCCTGCGGTCTCATGTCCAACCACCTAGGTATGATGATATCCCATTATATACCACACACTGTTGTGCTTTATTGATTAATTATGAAATGGGTAGAATGAATGCTCACTTCTGATTGGTCAAGAGGTACTTTAAGCTGTCCCAATATCCCAGCACAACAATCCAGCTCGAAGTACAGTAGCTCAACAAAAATATGTTTAAAAAAAATACAATTTACTAAAATGTATCCATTTCACAATCACAAGAAGACACTCCAGTGGTGCATTATGATGGGCTGTTGACCTCAGCATTGCCTCATTCTTCAACCCACCTGAAGCAACCTGATATCCAACCATAACCTACTCATGTTTTGCCTAATTGCTTGGATGACACACAAGGTGTGTAATATTATTGCTTGCATTTTCATTCAGTTGCCATATACACTGTAAGATTTGGAATCTAGCTTTGATGATGCTGGGTAACAGGGACAACAAAGGAGGACTGCCCTGAAGTGGACTGTATATGAGCTACAGCAATGTATTTGGAAACAAATGTGTGTCAAGTACACAAAGGTAAATGCAGCAGGGAGATGTCATGTTTATTTCATTAAACAAATAAAAATAAAATGTTTTGCTGCATGAAAAAAGTCACATAATTCAAGTGATGTGTTTGAGGCATAACATATGGTTTAGCCAATGCAGCAAATGTGCCATTGTAAATCATTTTAAGGATAAAAATAATGGCACCTTTTTAATTTTGTATATGTAGACCATCTAAACCCACTTCCTGAGTATGTACCTGAAAAAATTCTATGCACCCTATAGATACAATGCAGACAGTTATTCCAAGATCACTATTGACAATTATGCTCATGTACTAATATATGTATATTTGAAAGTATTGTTTTATTTGTATATTGAATTTTTTTTTAAAGAATAACAGCTTAAAATAAACACAGTCTTCTAGTAGTTAAATATCATAATTGAGTTTTGCAGTTGAAGCACACTGATAAAACAAATGCCCCTACAGATCCTCCTAACCGTGCTTGGACAGATGGAGGAATATGTAGCCCAGATGGACTCTGGTGTATAATTTGTTATTTCTGCCACTCTCAGAATGGTGGCCAATAATAAAGGACTTACTAGAAAATCTAACTATTAGTAAACATCATTTTACTAATACCATTTTTCTAATTAGCTCCGTTTCTGAGGGGGAAAAAAAAGATTTTTATCTTGTTTCCTACAGTGCTCAAAAACTCATTGGGCCTCTCAGCGGTAATCATTTCATTGGTAACATAGTGTGACTTTAATTGGTAACCCAGTGCGACTTCAAACACTGTAGAACAAAAGTTAAAGACTTTAAACACTACAGGAAGCAAAACATACTTAGCCTGAATAGAAGTTATAAGAAATACAACAAAATATATATAATAAATTAAGGAGGCACTAGTACATTTTGTAGATAGTTGAATTGTACATTGTCATCAGAAAATACTTCTGACATGAGATCCTTAATTAGGTATGTTTTTAATTTTAAAATAAACACATTTTTTATAACATGATACTGCACTGAACGTTCTTGTGAATGGCTGAGTGGTACTAATACCTGTCTGGGAATGGCTCTAATTAATGAATTTTTCAAAAATATCACCCCTCTCCCTTTTACAGATAATTGTATGAATTCAAGAAAATGGTAGTCAACATTGTGTTAAGTGACACATATAAATGCAAATAAATTGAAAATAGTTACTGGTTTATTAGACTACCCAGAGGGACCCTATGGTAGGCAGCTGAAGCATACAGACTTTCTTTTTAAAGATGAACTGTTCCTTATGCATACTGAAGAAGCAAAAGGAAAAAATCCAACAGTGCTTCTTTAAAGTATTTTTTTGTATTTTAGCTAATCAGGAAAGTATTCTTTAGCACATCCAGTGATCAAATATTTCTAAATATCTCCTTCATTGCAATAAGTGACCCCTCAATCACCACATTTGGTGTATGGTGCATTTCACAAATCTATGTGAGCTGCTTCACTGACAAAGTAAGTACTATTTCATGGTGGTTGATAGCTATAGATCAAAGGCTGATACACCTAGTTACATTGCTGCAGGAAGTACAGTAAAGCAACTACATATTCGTGGTGCCTGTTGTAAAGTATTCCCTTGCTCTTTCAGTTCTGGCATGTGTCCCTTCCTTCTTTCATTCCTTTCTAACCTGCTTTCTTCCTTTGTTCCCTCCACATATTCCCTTCCATTTTTCAACACTCATTCCATTTCCACTCCCCACTGCTCTATGTCTCACAGTACTGTAACTCACATGCTGTACAGGATGGAATGCGAATGCCTATGGCTGTACTTCATTGATGAGATGAGCCTGTATCATAAAACTCTCCAATTTAAACACTCTTATTAATGAGTACAATGGTGGGGTGGTATAGCCTGGAGAGATACTACAAAACAGGCTTATAATACATCCAAGTAACTAGTAAAAAAAATTAATGTTGTGATTCATGTCATGATCATGAATTGTGATTTGTGACTGCATTTGTGACTGTGATGATAAAGAACATAATTTGGTGTTGACGGTGTGAGAAAACCAATATGGAACAGAGGGTGTAGACAGAATGAGAAGGGACCTGCAGAAACTTGAAGAATGGTCAAGGGTTTGGCAGTTGAAATTCAATGCAAAGAAGTGCAAGATAATGCATATGGGGCACAAAAACCCTGGCACAATATATCAGTTGGGGGGTGAGGATATAGCATGCACCAAGCAGGAAAGGGATCTTGGGGTTGTCATCTTTGATGACCTCAAGGTAAGGAAACAGTGTGACAAGGCATCAGGTAAAGCAAATAGGATGCTGGTATGTATAGGCAGGGCATCACCAGCAGGAAAAGGAGGTCATAATTCCGCTATACAAGACACTAGTGAGGTCCCACCTGGAGTACAGTGTACAGTTCTGGAGACCATACCTACATAAGGACATAGACAGGGTAGAGAAGGTTCAGAGGAGGGCAACAAAGATGGTGCATGGGTTGCATCACAAATCCTATGAAGACAGGTTGAAGGAACTGAACATGTACTCCCTGGAGGAGAGGAGGGAGAGAGGGGATATGATAGAGACATACAAGTATCTTACAGGGAGGAACAGGGTGCAGGAAAACACTATTTTTAAGCGAAAAAGATGTTTCAGGACTAGAGGGCATGGGATGAAGTTGGAGGGAGGACGATTCAGAGGAAACATGAGAAAGAATTTCTTCACAGAACGGGTGGTGGACAAGTGGAACACCCTGCCAGAGGAAGTGGTGGGGGCTGAAACAATCACGGGATTTAAGAATGCATGGGATAGACATAAAGGAATTCTAGAGGTCAGGGGTAAGGGGAAATAGACTTCTAGGAAAACAAACTGAACTTACAAGCTCAAATGGGCAGACTAGTTGGGCCATAGGCCCTTATCTGCCGACACTGTCTATGTATCTATGAACTGTATTGGGAAAATAAATGCCTATGGCTATACTTCCCCAATGAGCTGTAGCACAAAACTCCCAGAGTTAAAAACTCTTATTAATGAGTACAATGGTGGGGTGGTGAGGCCTGGAGA
This sequence comes from Neoceratodus forsteri, assembly GCA_016271365.2. NCBI lineage: Eukaryota > Metazoa > Chordata > Ceratodontiformes > Ceratodontidae > Neoceratodus > Neoceratodus forsteri. The sequence continues at coordinate 470,098,670 of CM028137.1, forward strand.
GATACTACAAACCAGGCTTACAATGCATCCAAGTAACTAGTAAAAAATGAATGTTGTGATTTGTAACTGCATTTGTGACCATGATGATAAAGAACGTGATTTGTATCACGAGTGACTCGTGATGATGGTCCTGACTTAAAAATACATATTAATGAGTACAATGTTCATGCAGAATTATGCACCACACCAGTCCACTACTCTGAAGGGAAGCCAAAGAAGCAACTGTGACAAGTTACAGACGGAGACTGGGCACTAAAGAGATGCAAATGCACAGACAGATTAAGATTGTGCTGCACACTGAAGAGATGCAGATGCAAAGGCACAACACCTAACCAGTGCTCACCTTCAGAAATTCAAATCTGGAAAAGAATACCTTTGCCGTTTGGAGCGAGCCGCGGTGGGGCAGTGTACTGCACTGCTGCAGTAACAGTCACTAGTACTACTGTAGTACCAGTAAAGATACCACAAAGAAGTACAAAAACCACACAACTGCAGTGGATAGCAGGTTCACATTGCTGAAATTATTGTGTGGCACAATAAAAAGTGTCTGATTTGATGACATGCGACACACACATACTCACCCACACTTTAAGTAATGCGTAGCAAATTGAAAACTTCAATAATATAACCATGTATTTTAAACAAAAACCAAAATTATGCACTGCTGCACCACAACAATCAGCAAAAAAATAGCAAGAATTATTGAAACTATTACTGTGTGTACATTAACAGATTTATACAAGAAAACTATCACCAAAACAGAAAGAACTGTCTTTTTCTCCAGGTAAATCTACCTACACCACAGATACGCCCCCCCCAAAGCACACTTCTACTGTGTCTCAGTACACAGACTGAATGTCGTACATTAACATTCAAAATCCATACACAAACAATAAACACACAATGATATGAGCACAAGAGGGTTTCCTACAATTGATAAACTAAAATTTCAGGAAAAAAATACTCAAAAAGGCTTTTTTAATAGCTTTTAGAAGGTTTGAATCACTGAGAGCTCTCAGACCAGATTGTCTCTTACAGTTTCCTACACACACTACCCTGAACTGAGGCTGTGCAGAACAATCCAGAGCCCATGTGACCTGAAATCCCATGAATCACTGCAAAATTTGCATTTGGAGCTTAAAAACAAGGTGAAGTGAGGCGAAGTATATAGTTTTCAATGTACTTTGCCTCAAGAATTGGTGGAATAGTGGTTTGGGAAGGTGGAGTAATGTGAAGTCATTGTTTTCAATGGACTTCGCGTTACCCATTATAATGAGAAGTACTCCGCTTCGCATTGCGGAGCACTCCCAAATTCACTTTCGTTTCGTGATTCACTTCACGAAGCGAATTGGGTCCACTCCGCCCGTCTCTAATGTCTGCTGGTCATTCCTGTTTCTCAGCTTGGCTTCCTTCACTCTGGAACTCTCTCCTCCCTCTATGGCTTGCCCCCTTGTACTTTCTATTAAACCTCTTTTGTGATTTAACTTCACCCCGTATGTTCCAATCCCTAACTAACTATCACCTGAACCTGTTTGCTTCAGCTCATCTTTCCCCAGTGCAACCCTACCTTTCTCTGTTTACTTACTGTATATGTAATCTATCTTAATGTATTGTGAGTAACCATATAATTTTATATACTTACTAACCACCCTATTATGGGGTCAAACCTTGATGTTAAATATTGCCATGCTAGAGTCATTACTTTTCTATACTTATTGCATTAATCATTTGCAGCATTCAGCTGCTATGTTTGGTTGTATAGTATACACTGCATCAGGACATCATTGTTGCCTCTAGCTGCCTGTAACACAGAAAAAATAGAAACATAGAACTTGATAGCAGATAAGGGCCACTTGGCCCACCCAGTTTGCAAATTTTTTCCCTGCCTATACAGTCACCACATACCATATTTGATCTCTAGCTCCCTCCCCCACATGCTTCCCACTAAGATTGTCTTGTACCTGTTTCATGCACTCTTGAAGCCCACCACTGTTTTTGACCTCATCACCTCCACTAGAAGCCTGTTCCAGGCATCCACCACTTTTTCAGTGAAGAACCACTTTCTCAACTCCCTCTTGAATTTACCCCCTTCCAGCTTCATTATATGTCCCTTGTTTCGTGCATGATATACCATGTACAAGGCGACCACAATTGAGCACTTACAAAAAGGGTGACTCAATCGTGGTGCCTGTGTACAGTGCTACCTGGCAGGGTAGCAACCGGATACAGGAGTAGGTGACTACAGTGACAGGATGTTGCTGTATATACACATGCGAGGGGGGGAATGCATCATGTGACAGGTGGAAGTGGAGGGAGGATATGTGAGGTGCAGTGCGGTGGTCAGCTGGTGAGCTGGCCATGTGGCATGGTGGGTAGGTGGCAGGCTGGGTTTGGGGGGTGCCAGGTTTGATTCTGGGTGTGATCCTGTTTTTGCATCAGGTGGGTTTTTTTTATTTTTTTTAAGTTTTACATCCCCCCCAACATGCAACCCCCTGGAGTTGACAATACATAAGTAGGGGGGTGCGGGAGTGGCAGCCCCCCACATAACTTAGAAAACCAGTTGTTGGTTTTCTTGTTGCTGTGAGTGTACATCAGCGTAATTCATTTTCGGCAATGTACACTCACCCAAACAGCAATCACTATTTTGTGATCACCGTCAAGACATAGAACCCTCATTGTTTCCTGTGAAAAAATTCTCCCTCCCTGAATCTTATTTACCCCCATAAGGTTTCTATAGGTCTCTATCATATACTCTCTCCCTTCTCTCTTCCAGGGTGTGTATATTGAAGTAATTCAATCTGTCCTCATAGGGCTTCTTATGCAGGCTCCACATCATTTTAGTTGCCCGCCTCTGGACTGCTTCCACTCTATCTATGTCCTTTCTGAGATGTGGTCTCCAGAGCAGGATACAGTACTCCAGGTAAGGTCTCACCAGTGATCTATAGCCCCTTAATAAAAATTTTCTACTGCTGTTCCCCTCTGCTGAGTCATGCCTGGAAATGAATAAATTAAAACTGAATGAAAATAAAACTAATATGATGATTGTTCACGCTACCCAGAGATTGGCTCGAATTAAGGCCAATTTGAAAATTGTTGGAAAAAATGGAAAAGAACTTTCTGTGGTTTCTACTTTTAAATATTTGAGGTGCTGTTGGACTCTAGTTTTGGTATGATACCACACACTGAAAACTTTGGGAATAAGATAAATCAAAACCGGTGCTATTTGTATCAAAATATCAACTCACTGACTGATGAAGCCCACCTGCTTATTGCAAAACAGGTCCTAGTTCCTACTTTAGACTATGGAAACATTTTATTCGTGAACCAAAATAATGATTTTGTGAAAAAATATCATTTTTAAACGACATCTGCCACTTTGCTCTTAAGGCACCTTTCAGAAAACATCATTGTAATTTATATTTTGAAATAAGAATTATCCTTCCCCAGTTCAGGATTGAGTATAATACAGCAATATTTGCTTATTGAATACCGGACATTGTATTTTGCTCCTTTTATCCATTGTCCACCCTTTAGATCATACATACATACAGTACATACTAACATACAAAGAAGCCGGCATGTTGTGGGTAGTGTAAAATAGAATACTCAGGAAATGATAATGCAGGTACAACACACCTAGCAGGTGTGATTTTTATTAAAAATAAATAAATCAAAATAGGCAAAGAAAAATACTTTTTCATACAAGTACAAAAGAAAAGAAAACAAAAAGCACAGCTTAGCAAGACATAAAGGCTATTTATTTATTTATTTATTTAAAATTTGATGATCGGGAAAGGCACACTGAGCCAAGGCTTGTTTCCAGGTGTGACCCGGGTACAGAGTGTACATTGAAAGAGCAAGTACAAAATGTGGGGAGTATACACAGTATACACAGACAATTATACAAAGAACTTAATACTTTACAATAATATATGAGTTAATGTGCATAGCAGGTAAAAGAGGCTGAGGTATAGACCCTGACTAGGGTATGTTGGTAGAGAGTGTGAGGGGTTTCAGCTGGGTGCTGCAGCCATTAGAGCATTTTGGGCAGGCTGGGGTGGGGAGGAGCCTGTGGAGTTGCATCAAGGCAGAATGGGAAGAGGCCAGGCAAAGGTTAGGGTGAAGATTATTCCAGAGAAGGGGGAGTCGGTATGAGAAGGCAGCTTGGCCGGAAACAGTCTGAGGGCGGGGCAGGTGGAAGGTGCGTGGGTCTCTGTGGCAAAGGGAGTAACTTAGGGAGGTGGCAGGGGAATGGCAGGAGGAGAGGTAGAGAGGGTAGTGCGTCAAGCCAGTATTTTGCTATGAAGGAGGCACTGTGGATAGTTCTTCTGTGGGCGAGCGGGGCTGTAGAGAGTTTAGCGTACAGTTGGCAGTGGTGTGTAAGTGGGTGGAGAGGGAGTGGCGAAGCAGCAAAAAGAGTTGAGGAGGATGTCTAGTCTAGATGTTATTGGGGCTTTACCATAGATTATGTTGGCATAGTCAATAATGGGCAAGATAGTTTTGCGTACGAGTGCATAACGGGTGGGGATGGGTAAGCTGGCCCTGTGCCAATACAGGATGGCAAGTTTGGGTTGGAGTTTAGTACAGATAGCATCCACATGTGAGGAGTAGCTGAGGTGGCTGTCCAAACCCACCTAGGTAAGCAGGAGCCAAGCTCTGGGGTGGAGAGCCAACCAGGTGGTAATTGCTGGGGAGGGGCTGGAAGGGTGGCAATCTTCTGCCTGGAACCAAAGATCATGGTGACAGTTTTTTTTATCATTGAGGGTAAGCAGATTCTCAAGGAGCCAGGACTGGATTCTGTTGAAGTGGTTTGGGAGGATACTCAGAAAGGAGGGACCTGAGGTATAGATTATAGTGTCATCTGCATATAGATGCACATTGGAGGAGAGGCAGGTGGATGGAAGGTTGTTTATGAGGAGGGAGAAGAGGATGGTGCTGAGTATTGAGCCTTGGGGGACTCCAGATAGGATAGGGAGAGGGGAAGAAAGAGTATCGCCTATTTGAACAGATTGTTGTCTGTCATGGAGGTATGCGTGAAACCAGACGATGGTGGGGTGGACTAGACTAAAGGATTTAAGTTTGTAGAGTAGTAGCAGGTGGGAGACAGAGTCGAAAGCTTTAGCCAGGTCTATAAAAATGGAGGCAGTGGTGTGGCCGTTGTCCATGGCAGAGAGGATTGTGTCAGTTACGCGTAGGAGGGAAGTGATGGTGGAATGGTGTTTTATGAATCCTGACTGTACAGGTGAGAGGGAGTTGTTTGAGGAGAGAAAGTCAGACAGTTTGGCCAGTATTAGGGATTCCTGGATTTTGGCAAGGGAGGGGAAGAGCGAGATATGCCTGTAATTACCCAGTAGAGTGGGGTCTCCACCCTTGTGCAAAGGGATGATTTTGACTGATTTCCAGGCTTTGGGGACAGTGGCAGTAGACCGAGAGAGGTTTAGTATGTGAGTTAGGGGTGCCACTATAGCAGAGGCAGAGATACGGAGCAGAATGGGGTGAATTCCGTCGGGACTGGATTTGAATGTGTTAAGGGAGGCGAGTGCATTGTATACCTTCTGGGTGTGATGGGAGGAAGGAGGAAGCCTGGGGTTAGGGAGGATGGTTCAGCTGATTGGGGGGTGGGGGGGAGTCAGGATGAGCTCAGGAGATGAAGAATTTCTTGAAGAGCTCAGCCATGGAGGCCGGGTCTGAGACTGTGTTGCCTTCAGTAATTAGGGTCGGGCACACCCGTTTAGTAGGAGGGTCGAGTATGGAGTTGATCAGCTTCCAAAAGGACACATGTGGGTTCTGTGACTGAATGAAGTGTGCATTAAAGTAGGAAGATTTGGAGTGCCGAGTGCTCTTGGTGCATTTGTTCCTGAGATGTTTGTATGCTTGTAGGTCTCGTGAAGGCACGGGAGGCTATGTACAGTTTCCATGCCTTGTCCCTGGGACAACCCAGGGCAATTAGGTCAGGTGTGATCCAGGGGTGACGGTGGCGTTTTATCCTGTTTTTCCCTGGGAGGGGCGTCTAGGTCCGAGATACGCCGTAAAATTCTGCAGAACTGGGAAAGGGCAATGTCTACATCAGACACAGGGAAGACTGGATTCCAGTCTGTGTTGGAGAGGTCTAGCTTTAGGGCATTCTCATTTAGGGAGTGTAGGGGGCGAGACCAGATGAACTTGGGAGGAGAGTGTGGGAGTGGATTTTGTGGATGCAGTAAGTAACACAGTGGTCACTAAAGGCATCAGAGAAAATGCCAGAGGCCGTGATATGGTGGGGATGGGTGGATAAAATCCAGTCCAGGAGGGTGTGGTTTTGGGACCGAAGGTTTAGGCTGGTGGGTTCCTTGATTAGCTGGGAGAGATTTAGGGCTTCAATTTTAAGGGTGGTGGGCTTTGCAGCAGAGGAGAGCCAGTCAAGATTGAAGTCACCTAGATGCAGAAGTTCACTATTAGCTGTTCTAGAGGAGATTGAGGAGATTGCCTGAACGATAGAGTCAGACAGGGTCTTTGGTGGGGCGTACAGAGCTCCTATGTAGAGAGGGGTGGAGGAGGAAAAGGATATGAGTGCAACAATGGATTCATGAGAGGAAGGGCATGATTCATTGAAGATGAGATGAGAGGGATTGACTGATATATAGTGCCACACACCCTCACGCTTGCCCCGGTCCTGACGAAAGAAGTTGTAGTCAGGAATGGTAAGCAATGAGTTAGAAATGTTGGCAGTCAGCCATGATTCTGTGATACAGAGTATGTCAAGGTGGTACTGGGTGACCCATGTTGTTAGGGAGTCAACTTTAGGGAGGAGGCTTCTTGCATTGAGATGGAAAATACAGAGGCCTTTGGGGAGCGAGTCTGGGGTGAGGCAACAGGATGGGTCTGAAGATTTGGGGGGTGAGTTAGGGCATTGCCTGGGCACCTGGGGGCCTGGGTTGGGATGTATGTTGCCTGCCAAAAGCAAGAGGAGGATGGCGTAGGAGAGTAAAGGCGAGCATTTAGTTGTGCCAGAATGGTGCTTGAAAGGGGCCACACAAAGGTTCAGGCAGCATAGCAGAGCTTCCAAGTTAAGGAAAATGGAGTGGAGCAGAGAGGGGTGGGTGGAGGGAGAGTGTGTGAAGGGATGGATAGGTGGAAGGGATGGGCGGAAATGGGGGTTGGGAGAGCAGAAGAGTTAGCTCAAGGGTGGGAGGGGGTGACTCATGTAAGACAGAGAGAGTTGGGGGTTCTGGGGAGAGTGGGGACAGGATATCAGGATGTGTGATACAGTGGGGTGAAGAGAAGAGTATAATTTGTATGAGAATATGTATTGTGACTTGCTTAGCTGTTATGTAGCTATCTGCTAACATAAGTCTGTGCCTGACCTCCAACAGAGATCTCAGTGGGAGAACCACACAGGTCCTCTCCCAGCAACTATCTGGCTTAGCATTACAAGATTACTCTCTTTATAGGGCTCAGACTCCTCCTTGAAGCTGAAACTCCTCCCATTAATTACATCATTTTATTCTTTACTTGTACTAAATTCATGTTTATTTATATAGCTGAGCACATAAGTTTATTGGAACATAATAATCAACATCAACATGTCTAATATGTCATAAATCACTTCAATACACTATATTATCCCCTAATTAAAACAAAAGAGAGGTATTATGCTGTACTCTGCCTCTGTGCAGGAAAGAGGAGCTTTCTTTACAGCATATAACTCAAGTGTAGGCTGCTGCTCATTTCTAAAGGGAACCCAGCACAGCACAGGGACACACTGCAGCACAGCATTTTGTTACGCACCACATGAAAAACTACCAAACTACCAAACAGCAGCTCAGGTAAGCAGTTTGTATCTTACCTGGCTGCATAAATGAACAAAATGTCTAACAGCTGACAGACAGCCCAAAGCTATTTGAGTGAAAGTGAAACCAACAGTGGTTAAAAAAAAAGGGTTTTCCACAGCTAACAGTGGGTTTTTCTTGAAAGGTTTACAAATCCTTTCCACATCTCTTTACTTTCTGCAGCACTGCTGTTACTATTATACCTGAGAGCAAGGCAGTTTAGACAGAGGGAAGTTTCTAAAGCCATTTTAATACACAGCTTAAGCTTTCCTGTCATCAGACTCCAGAGATCGAACTGGCATTTGAAATATATAAGAAGGTCCCCACTGTAACGAGCGGCCAACACGATATAGTGGGAAATAGAGAAAAAAGGAGAACTAAAGGGTTAGTTTAATGCTGTTGCACAACAGACTGTATAGATAAAGTAGAGGGGAACAGAAAAAGCAGCCAGATATCCTGGAGTCATGATACAGGTAGCAACATTCTATACCATAGATAAATGGGGAGGGGGTGTCACCATCACATATACCCCCCTGTTCAAGAACAAACCATACCGTCTTGGTTTGTTACTGGTATGGGATCCATATTCCAAAAAGGAATGGGATGGGGCTTCCACCCTTCCTCACAGAAGCCCCACCCCAAGGGCACCCTAAACAAATATACATATAATACATACTGTACAACAATAGATGACAGTTCTTTCATTACATTTTGCCCTGGGGTTGTGGTCTGGTATTACACAGCACCATACCTAGATAGAAAATCAGCATTTTTTTGTTGAGAACCAGCTTTATGTTTAATATCAAATTGATATGTCTGTAGTGCCAAATACCAGCGCAGGATACAAAGATTCTTATCCTTCATCTGATTTAACCAACATAATGGGTTGTGGTCAGTTATAAGTGTGAAACGATTACCCCAAAGCCAAAGATAATATTTTAGGGCCTCAATAGCCCATTTGGTGGCCAAACACTCTTTTTCTATGGTTGCATATTTACATTCCCTAGGGAATAATTTCCTACTGATAAATATGAAAGGATGCTCTTTCCCATTGATGCTTTGGCACAATACAGCCCCTAGTCCAGTCTCCGAGGCATCAGTATGCACTTCAAAAGGTTGTGAAAAATCAGGAGACTTTAATACAGGAGATTCATATAAGGCAGCTTTTATATACAGTACAAAAGGCTTCATCACAACTAGTAGACCAGGGGACCTGATCATGTATACCTTTCTTCATAAGATCAGTTAGTGGTGTAGCAAGTGTGGCAAAGTCAGAATAAATCGCCTATATCTGGCGAGTCTTATAAATGCTCTAACTTCCTTTTTAGTTTTAGGGATAGGACAGTTTGCCACAGCTGCTACTTTCTCAATTTCAGGTCGTATCATCCCTTTCCCCAGTATAAACCCCAAATACTTAGTTTCTGACATGGCTACACAACACTTAGAGGGGTTTATAGTAAGTCCAGCTGCTTGAATATTAGAAATAACATGGCTAGCTTTTTCAGGTGTGATGCCCAATCTTTACTATAAACCACTACATCATCCAAATATGCTGAACAATATTGTGTGTGTGGTGTTAACAGTTTATCCATATATCTTTGAAAGGTTGCTGGTGTGCCATGTAAACCAAAGTGCATATAGACAAATTGGTACAATCCATAAAGGGTACTGAAAGCAGTCTTTTCTTTGGAATCTGCAGCCAGAGGAATCTGCCAGTACCCTTTAGTAAGATCTAAAGTTGTAATGTACTGGGACTGTTCTATATGGTCGATTATATCATCTACTCGGGGTATGGGATACCCATCAAACTGGGAAACCATATTTAGTTTCCCAAAATCAAGACAGAGGCATATTCCTCCTTCTTTTTTAGGTACTGTTACCATAGGAGATGACCAGGGACTACTAGATGGTTCAATAATACCTAAATGGAGAAGTTTCTCTATCTCCATTTTAACATCATTACAAAGCTTTTCGGGTAATCGATATGCTTTCTGTCTGATGGGCTCCACAGAGGTTTTAATAGTGTAAGTTACATTCCTAGCTTGTCTGGGAAGATTGGTGAAGGCAGTAGCAAATCTCTGCAATGTCTGCCACAACTCTCTATTCTGATCTGCAGTTGAAGATGGATTAACATGAACATCTTTAATAGTTTCTTGTCACTCTAATCTCTTGTAAACTATGTCAAGATCTGATTCAGGTTGTTCAGAATAAACATAATAACAATGTTTACATGCTTCCTGGTCTTGACCTTTCTTTAACAAATTGGCAAGAAAAATCTTTGTGGATACCCTTTTTCCAGGAGTTTCAATTTTATATGTTACAGGGCTTATTCTTTCTAGAATGTAATAAGGCCCTTGCCATTTCATCAGTAATTTGTTGTCCCTTGAGGGAAGAAGTAATAAAACTTTGTCTTCCCATGAAAATGTTTTCTCCTGTGTTTTTAGGTCATATAGACTCTTTTGTTTTGTTTGGGCTGTACTATTGTGGTGGACCTGCTTGGTATACACTAGAAGCTTCTTACGGAGGTTTGTCAAGTATTCCAGAATGTTTACATGCCTGATTTGCAACTCACCTTCCCAAACTTCTTTAATTATATCCAGGGGTCCACGAGGATTCCTCCCAAACAGTAACTGAAATGGTGAAAATCCTGTGGAGGCCTGAGGTACCTCACAATAAGCAAAAAGGAATAGAGGCAAATACAAATCCCAGTTTTTGCCCTCATCACTCACAAACTTACATATCATACGCTTTAAAGTTTGATAAAACTTTTCTACAAGGCCATGAGTTTGTGGGTGATAAGGAAATGTTCTCAGTGGGGTACCCCCTAGCATTTTGTACAGTTCTCTTAGCAGGGCCGCATTAAAATTAGTACCTCTATCAGTTAGTATTTCTTTTGGAATCCTTTCCTACTACAGTATTTCATGATTTTTTCTGCTATTTTCAGAGTTGTAGCACTTCGGAGGGGAAAAGCCTCAGGATACTTTGTAGCATAATCGCAGATGACAAGAATGAATCTATTACCTTTTGAGATTTTGATCAAGGGGCCTACAACATCCATAGCAATACGTTCAAGAGGTTGTGAAACTATAGGTAAAGGTTGTATGGGTACCTGATTCTTCCTGCCCAGGCTAACTTGTTGACTGTTTGGGCCACTTTGGCAGTACTCTGCAACAGCTGTATGGATCCCTGGCCAGTAAAAACATTGCAGAAGTCTAGCCAAAGTTCTCTCCCTTCCAGCATGACCGGTACTGGGTATATCATATGCTAGAAATAACAAGTCCTGCCTATATTTAGAGGGTACCAATTGTTGTTCAACTTGTTCATTAGTGGTAGGATGGGTACATATTCTATACAGAAGTTGATTCTTACTTTCAATCATAGGGGAACCTGGTGACCCTTCTTTTTCTAGTTGAGAAAAAAACCTTTTAAATGGCATTTCCTGCTGCTGCTCGTGGGCAATGTCATACATTTGGAAAGGTGGCATTTGATCTGCACTCATGACAACACCTTGTTTCCATATGGCTTGTGCTTTTCTTTTCTTTTCTCTGCCCTAGTCTTTTTGGGTTTACCAAATATATCATCCTGAAAAGGAAAAGGTGATACATTTACATCATTAGCCTTAGCTCTAGTAACCACTGCAGCCATCTGGGAAGGTTGATTAAGACATGAAAAAAGCAATCTATTAAAATTAACATAATCTTGCCCAGTAATAAGTGGAACAGGCAAAGTTGGAACCACTGCTACAGTAATAATGTCTGATGTCCATTAACAGTTAAAGTCACAGAAGTGGTGGGACATTGATGTATATTCCCATGCATGCAAATAACTCTTGTTGATGTTGTGATAAGTTTGTCTACGTCCACCAAGTCGGCACATACCAAGCTCTGTCTACTGCCAAAGTCCACCAGCCCTTCTATGATTTGTCCATTGAGCTGTACAGGGGTGATGAAATTACCCAGATTCACTAAAGCAAAATAGGCAGGCTCCTTTTTCTTCTTGGGACAGAACCTAGCAATGTGACCTAGGCCATGACATTAGTGACATTCTGTAGATACATCAGAGTGTCTAAAAGTACCAGTTACAGTTTCTTTTTTCTGTCCAGTAGTAGAAGAAGGTATAACAAAAGGCCCTACCGGGAATGATGTGCTGATTGTCCCATTGCTTGGGGTTCCATCAGTTCTATGATATCCCTTTCGTAGAGATTGGTGTGCTGATAGAAAGTACTCAGCCAGAGTATTAGCACAATCAGGAGTATCTGGGATATGTTCTCTAATCCAAAGCTGGACCTCAGGGGGCATAACCTGAATAAATTGTTCGAGAACAAATATTTCCATTATGGCCTTAATAGATTTTCCTTCTGGTTGTATCCATTTTGTACATAGGTCTTGTAATTGTGTGAATGTCTGTCTTGGTGGGACATGAGGCAGGTGTTAAGAGTTCTAAACCATTGTCTATATGTCTCTGTGTTAATATCAAAACATTTTAAAATCTCTTTCTTAATTGCCATATAGTCATGCACAAGTGTGCTGTCCATGTTTGTTTAGGCTAACTGAGCTTTCCCAGAGAGATAGGGGGCTAGGCGAACCACCCATTGTGTCCGAGGCCAATTAAATGCTTCAGCCACTCGCTCAAATGTAGCTAAATATGTCATCAGTTACTGTCATTTTAGTGAGCTTAATGTCTCTAGGATTAGCTTGCACCCCTTGACCTTCCCCTAAAGTCTGGAACATTTGAACAGTATCTGCCCACAGCTGATCTTGCCTCTTACGTTCTTGCTCTCTTTCCTGACAGTCACTTTCTCCTTTGCTTGTCTTGGTCTACCTGCTTCAGTGCCAACCATTGCATCAAATCCCGAATATCTTCGGGTGGCACATCTTCAGGTTGTCGTTCTTCCAGTTCTTCCATGTTAACAGCTTCCAGGTGATGCGTGATGTCTTCAATATCAGTAGCAGGTCAATGCTTCACTTTAGGTCTGGTCACAGGGGGAAGTCCTGATAACAAGAGTTTTCCTGTCAGAAGAGTTTGGCTACTAGTTACAGCTCCAGTTGGAAAAGCAGTTTCTTCCATCTTCTGAGCCAAGTACCTATCTATCTCTGGTACTCTATTTGGATACTATATCAGCAGTATCCTTTCTGGAGTCCTCCAAATAACCTAGACCTCCAGTACACCCCACTCCTGGTACCAAATGTAGTGGGTAGTGTAAAGTAGAATACTCAGGAAACAATAATGTAGGTACAACACACCTACCAAGTGTGATTTTTATTAAAAATAAATAAATCAAAATATGCAAAGAAAAATAACAAAGCAATTCACTTTTTCATACAAGTACAAAAGAAAAGAAAACAAAAAGCACAGCTTAGCAAGACATAAAGGCTATCTGCTAACATAACTCTGTGCCTCACCTCCAACAGAGATCTCGGTGGGAGAACCACAGAGGTCCTCTCCCAACAACTATCTGTCTTAGCATTACAAGACTACTCTTTTTATAGGCTCAGACTCCTCTTTGAGGCTGAAACTAGTCCCATTAATTACATAGTTTGATTCTTTACTTGTACTAAATTCATGTTTATTTATATAGCTGAGCACATAAGTTTATTGGAACATAACAATAATCAACATGTCTAATATGTGATAAATCACTTCAATACACTATATTATCCCCTAATTAAAACAAAAGGGAGATATTATGCTGTACTCTGCCTCTGTGCAGGAAAGAGGAGCTTTCTTTACAGTATATAACTCAGGTGTAGGCTGCTGCTCATTTCCTAAAGGGATCCCAGCACAGCACAGGGACACACTGCAGCACAGCATTTTGTTATGCACCACATGAAAAACTACCAAACTACCAAACAGCAGCTGAGGTAAGCAGTTTGCGTCTTACTTGGCTGCATAAATGAACAAAAAGTCTATTTAACAGCTGACAGACAGCCCCAAACTGTATGAGTGAAAGTAAAACCAATAGTGGTTAAAAAAAAGGGTTTTCCACAGCTAACATCAGGTTTTTCTTGAAAGGTTTACAAATCCTTTCCACATCTCTTTACTTTCTGCAGCACTGCTGTTACTATTATACCTGAGAGCAAGACAGTTTAGACAGAGGGAAGTTTCTAAAGCCATTTTAATGCACAGCTTAAGCTTTCCTGTCATCGGACTCCAGAGATGGAACTGGCATTTGAAATATAGAAGAAGGTCCCCACTGTAACGAGCAGCCAACACGATATAGCGGGAAATAGAGGAAAAAAGTGAACTAGAAGATTAGTTTAATGCTGTTGCACAACAGACTGTATAGACAAAGTAGAGGGGAACAGAAAAAGCAGCCAGATATCCTGGAGTCATGATACAGGTAGCGACATTATATACCGTATATAAATGGAGGTGGGGTCACCACCACTCGGCACAAGAAGGCCATTTGGTTTATCTAGTCTGCTTGCATTGCAGGGGTCCAAAGCTTGAGCTACTGACCCTGCCCTCCTTTCCAATCCTCCTATCTTTTCCATTCTCCCGACCCATGATTCTTACCACCCCCCTATGCCTAACCCAGACTCTCTTGAAGCTGCCCACAATCTTCAATGAAACCCCCTCTTTTGACAATGCATTCCAAGTGTCCACCATGAAGAAGTGATTCCTGACCTCCCTCCTAAACCATCCCCCCTCCAACTTAAAACTGTGCCCCCTATAGTTATGATTGCCACTTAGCTTAAACAGACCCTTCTGATCCACCTTATGTATACCTTTTAAGTAATTGAAGGTCTCAGTCATGTACACCCTCTCTCTTGCCTGTCCTTCAGGGAGTACATGATCAGTGCTCTCAACCTCTCCTTGTATACCTTACCCTGCTGACCCACTATAATCTTTGTAACCCTCTTCTTGACCTTCTGAAGTAAGCTAATGTCATTTCTGAGGTGTTGGCACCAGTACTTGAACTCCATTCTCTAGATGTGGCCTCACCAGTGACCTGTACAAGGGCAGCATAACCTCCTCACTTTTACTACTGATCCCCCTAGCTGTGCATCCCAGCATCTTGTTTGCCCTTGCCACTGCTTTCTTGTACTGTGAGGAGTGCTTCAAGCCACTTGTGATCATCACTACCGGGTCCTTCCCCTCCTCTGATGCAGATACTTGAACTCCACCCAGGTAGTACTCCATCCTGCAGTTCTTGACTCCAATGTGCATAACTTTGCATTTCTTGCCATTGAAGCCAAGTTACCAGATCCTGGACCAACTTCCCAGCTTTTCCCGATCATCCTGTAGGTCCTGTATCCCTTCAACTGTGTCCATTCTCTCTCATCACCAGGAGTAACTCATCCAAGCTTTTTTCTATCAATCCAATAAAGTTAACATTGTGTAAAAAGTCATTTTCCTGGTTTGGTCCAACTATTTTAAATGATTCAGCAGGCTTGGTTAGAATAACACACAATGGAAGGCATTTTAAACATCTGATAAAGAAACTGCATAACATAAATGTTAAATGTTGATGTAATTGTTTTTAGATATTGTTTTTGTATTTGATATGCTTTTCTATTTAATATAACTGTTTGCCCCCTATGGCCACCTACTCCTGCCATCGGGCCCCCTTTCATCACAAACCCCATCTGCATATCCCCCCCACTGTCTTGTCAGTGATGATCCACAAGGAGCAGGGCTTGATAACAGTGGAGGCGATCATATATGGCCATGGGGAGACTTAGTATTTTCTGGTTTTCTCTCGGCTCCACCAGAGCAACAGCAAACATGGAGAGTGAGTGCACATGGAGGTGCACGCAGACTTCTGGAAACCAAGTACTCCTTTCACCCTCCGCTATGTTACTTCAGTCCTCGACCCTGTTCTGACACCTGGCCTCCACTGGGTTTCAGCTGAGAGGATGGAACTCCACCTCTCCAATACAGGAGATAAGAGTAGTCCAGCAGCAGCTACAATCATCTCCTAGTGCTCCCCTCAGCCAACCCCCCGGCAGCCCAAGCTAACTCCCAAACTCAGGCCGTGGACATGATGCATGGTGTGGCATCCAGTGCCTCAGCTGTCAGTGCCACAGGGCTGGCTACTTGATGTAGTTATTAACTGTGTGTACAACTGTTTATTGTTAAATGTCAGGCATGACTGAAAAAGGGTTGTGCTCAGTTCTCTTCCTGGTAAAAATAATAAAAAAAAAATAAAAAAACTCAAATGAATCTTTGCTTTATTTATTTTAAAATAAATAAATGTGATCAGCTGTATCAGCTTAATTTACTGTGTCAGGCACAGAGGCTGAGGCTAATTGGGGGTGTGGCTTAGGAGCTTAGGAGTACAAAAGCAAGTGTCTCCAATTACAGCTTCCTGCTGTTTTTGGCATAGAACGTTGCTGTCAGAGCAAGTAACAGCAGTCTAGAACTACAGCTCTTTTACTGATAAATCACTTCTATCTCAGCAGTGCCTATTTGGATTAAGCAAACAGATACTTTATTAAATGAAGGGGGTCTCATTTAAGTAAAAAAAAAAGAAGAAAGTCACTGTGTGTTTCTCTGAGGAAGGGGGCTGTAACAGCTTAATTTACTGAGTCAGGAGCAGAGGCTGAGGCTAATTGGGGGTGTGTCTTAGGAGCTTAGGACTACAAAAGCAGGTGTCTCCAATTACAGCTTCCTGCTGTTTTTGACAGAGAACTTTGCTGTCAGAGCAAGTAACAGCAGTCTAGAACTACAGCTCTTTTACTAATTGCTCTCTTTCCCACCTCTTCACCCTCCCACGCAAAGCCAGTTCTACTTTAATGGCCACTGGATTTGACTGACAACAGGAACTTCCTATTTGGCAGTAGGAAAGGAAGGATCACTGGGGCACATTTGTTTCATCAACCTTGAAGGAACCTAAAAAATAGCCCCCCCCCCAGCTGTTGGAGGTCTGAGTCCAAGCACAGAAGAAGGAGACTACTGAAGACTACAGGAAGTTCCTGTCCCAGAACACGAAAGGGCGAGAATTGTAAGGGCACATAGACAGTAGGAAAGTAAGTATAAAAATACATAGAGGGAGGAGACAGTAAGCATACAAAGCAACAGGAGAGGGGACACAAAATAAGTCAAGATGGGAGTGGTGCAGTGCAATGGCTGTGGGGCAGCAGTGTTCTGAGAGACATTCTGGAGGCTGCAATGCTGCCCTGTTTACAGGCACCTCTCTGGTCTGAGGGAGGAGGTTGCCCGTCTCCAGGCTGACCTGGATTGGATTTGTGAAACCTCTTCCCTGTACCCGGGGACCACCAGGACCACCACCGCTACCTCAGAGGTTGCCAAGAAAAAGGAGCAGTTGGACCAAGGTGGGCTCAGGGAGGGAGAGGGTGGTGGAACAGAAGTGCATCCCCTCAAGTTGTACCTCTCCACACTTCATATGCTGTTTTGATGAAGAGGGGTTCCTCTATGGAGGCACCTGCAGTGGAGACCATGGAGGATGCTGGGAACCTCCACAAAGGAGACCCACTGGAGGGTGGCACCAGACCCCACAGAGGAAGGAAACAACTCCTATTGGGGACTTAATCATTGGGGGGTGGAAGTGGGGGAGGAAGGGGATAGGGAGGTAAGGTGCCTGCCTGGTGCCATGGCTCAGAGGGACAGGAAGTGAATCCTCAGGATCTCAGGAGCAGCTGCATGAAGGGAGGGAGCTGGATGTCATTGTCCACCTAGGGACAAATGACCTGGCTGTGAATGGGATCAAAGCAGTGCAAGAGGAGTTTTTAGAGTTGGGGAGGGGCCTTAGACAAGTAGCATGTACAGTAACCTTCTCGGTGGTGCTGCCTGTCTATGGTAAGGATGATGCTAGAGTATTCTGCACCATGGGAGTCAATGAATGGTTGAAAAACTGGTGTGGAGCTCAGGGTTTTGGTTTCATTGGGGACTGGGGAGCCACCTGGAGGGATCCAGGCCTATACTGGCGTGACGGTCTGCATTTGTCGGGAGGGGGAACCAGGATCCTAGGTGATAGGTTTAAATGCTTCATTGGCAAGCAGTTAGACTAGCCATGGGGGGAGGCATTGAAAAGGAGCAGGGAAATCCCAGTCTCCCCCCACAAAACACAGTAGTTAGTGAGGTAAACACCAAGGTAGAAAAGTCAATAGGGAGCAGGACTGGGGTAAATGCAGAGAAAGGCAGTAAGGACAGGGTTGGGGCTAAAAGGGGTAAAGCCATAAAAAAATGGAAGGTGATGAGTACCAATCCCTGCAGTCTGCGTAACAAGTTCCCTGAACTAGTGGCCTTGATGGAAGAGGGATGCCTGGATATTGTGGCAGTCACTGAAACATGGTACACAGATAACCATGACTGGTATGCAACATACCAGGATACACAATCTACAACAGGGACAGAGTGGGTAAAAGAGGAGGAGGATTAGCTCTCTATATAAGGGAAGGGATTAAAGCAACAGAACTAAAAAGTAAACAGGAAGTTGATGAGTCACTGTGGGTCACCCTGGAAACAGAAAATGGCACCACAACTCACATGGGGTTTGTGTACAGACCCCCATCTCAGGGGGAAGAAATGGACAAGGAAATGATAGAAGGCATCCTTAAGATGGCAGAAAAAGGGGAGATATTGTTGATGGGGGACCTGAATATGCCAGATGTTAACTGGAGTACCTTTGCTGCAGGCACATCCAAGAGCAGGGTCATTCTTGATGCCCTACAGGGAGAATGCCTCAGGCAGCTAGTGCTGGAACCCACTCGGGAGGGAGCAATCTTAGACCTGGTACTGTTAAATGGGGAAGGAGAAAGGATCTTAGATTTAGAAGTGGGTAGCCATTTGGAAACAAAGGGTCGGTACTGGGAGTGGTCCTCCTTAATGTCTTTATAAGTGACATTGGAGAGCACCTGGAAGGAAAAGTATGTCTCTTTGCAGATGACACAAAGATCTGCAACAGGGTTGATAAACAAGGTGGGGTGGAAAGGATGAAAAGGGACTTGGCAAGGTTGGAGGAATGGTTAAATATATGGGAGCATAGACTCAATGCAAAGAAGTGCAAGGTAATGCACCTGGGAAACAAAAACCCAGGGAAAGAGTACACAATGGGGGGTGAGTTAATAACAACAACAAAAATAGAAATAGACTTAGGAGTAATTATATCAGATGACCTAAAGGTGGGCAAGCAATGTGAGAAGGCAGTAAGGAGGGCTGGGTGGATACTGGGATGCACAGGGAGAGGCGTCAACAGTAGAAAACAGGAAGTTGTTATCCCTCTGTACAGACAGTTGGTAAGACCCCATCTGGAGTACTGCGTGCAATTCTGGAGACCCCATCTCTGCAAAGACATAGACAGAGTGGAGGCTGTTCAGAGGAGGGCAACCAAAATGGTGCAGGGTTTGCACCAGAAGACATACGAGGAGAGACTAAAGCAGCTTCATATGTATACTCTTGAGGAAAGGAGGGAGAGGGGGACATGATAGAAACTTTCAAGTATCTCAAGGGAATTAACAAAGTACAAGAGGATAGAATCTTTCAGAAGAAGAGATGTGCAAGAACAAGGGGGTACAATCTGAAGATAGAGGGGGGATGGCTCAGAGGTAATGTTAGAAAGTATTTTTTCACAGACAGAGTTGTGGATGCATGTAACAGCCTTCCTGAGGAGGTTGTGGAGTCAGGAACAGTGGGAGAATTCAAGAATGCATAGGACAGACATATGGCAGTTCTAGTGGGGGGGGGGTAGGAGGAAGTAAGCTGTTGATTAACTAGAATCTGCAGCTTATCCATCAGGTAGGGAAATGGGCAGACTAGGTGGGCCAAATTGTCCTTATCTGCCATCAAATTCTATGTTTCTATGTTTCTATGATCCTTCCTCATGGTGTGCAATTCTACACATCAGACAGAAATAGAAACATTTATTGATTTAGTGCAGCTCCAGTATATTTTCATAGCATTTGTTTACAGTGATCATAGATGTGATTGGAAGTGAGATGGGTTTTAAGTTTTTAGCACAGATATTTGTGTAATTAAACTATGTTTGTTTTCTATTCTCTGATATCTATTAGGAAGAGAGCTGAATTGTTTTAAAAAAGGGCTGCAGCACAGCCA
Source organism: Neoceratodus forsteri (assembly GCA_016271365.2). NCBI lineage: Eukaryota > Metazoa > Chordata > Ceratodontiformes > Ceratodontidae > Neoceratodus > Neoceratodus forsteri. The sequence goes on from CM028137.1 coordinate 470,118,496, forward strand.
TTTCTACAGTTACTTGATTTTGTGCTCCCAGTACTGGTAGAGGTAAATGAAAGAGCAAGAGCTGAGGGGTGGACTGGCTCTTAATTTTGATAGCAGGATCTAGGTACTACTGTACATACCGTGACCTGTCAGTGTAGGCTAATGCTGATTCCAACAATTTTGCATGGACATCTTTAAAGCAATATTGTGCTCTTAGCATAATGGCAGGTAGAACTGCCCACAGGGTACTTTGCCAGGGTTTCCAAAAATTATTAGACCAAACAACAAACCCAGCACTCGTGCAGAAAAAAATATCTCTTGATGGACTGATAATGCTGGATACTAGGAACAGGACAACAACTACTGTGCAGAGGGATAGAACTGAAATAATACAAAAGTTTATTACTTACATAAAAAAGACATCCATACAAAAAACAATCCCTACCCAGATCAGCAACACCTCAGCACTTTGGGGTGCTCAACCCCTTCCTTAGGACACTATGCTTGAGGAAATGAACTGTTACCTATTCCTTAAATACCACTTGCAAGTCACGTAACATAAAAAATCTTACTAGATATTAAATACCCCTCAGAAATTAAATGCATTTGGAATTCATGTGTAAATTTATAAATAATGGCTAGCTAGAGCTTACGGGGGTATTGAAACAATGGCACTATCATTCATTTAAATAAAAAACTAAATTCAGATCCTTACTGGATGTAAGTTTGAGATCTGCTGTATCAGCAGTCACCAAATTATGAACCAAAGTTAATTATTTGGCCTTTGTTAAGCAATGTTAGTCCCTCCATCAAAGACAATGATACAAAGGTACCAATAGTGTAATACATAGGTGAACACTACTCCTTATTCAAAATGTTACTCTTGGGGAAGGGAAGTCATTCATTCACAAAGTTGTGAATGACTATTACAGTATGAAGTGCAAGCCAATGGTCCACAGTGTGGACCAATGTGCTTGCAGCAGATACTGTAAGCTGTCATTCGGTGGGCAGCCAAGGAGGTATGCAGGTGGGTTTGCTGCCCGCTGATAACAGAAGGAAGCTGGGTGGGTTTGGGATCCTGTGGGTGGGGGTGGGTACCACTGGACCACCAGTGAATGTAAACTTACATTTTCATGGTGACTGGGGTTATGAGTGGGGTACCACTGGACCACCAGGGATGTCAATGAATATTTATTTCATGCAATCGGGGTTATGGGCAGGGAGGGGGGTACCACTAAAGCACCAGGGATGTAAATAAATATTTATTTTGGGTGATTGGGGTTATGGGCAGGGAAGGAGGGTACCACTGGACCACCAGGGAATGTAAAATTATATGTTCATTGCATTTGGCGTTACGAGTGGGGAGGAGGGTACCACTAGACTACCAGGACATATGAATGGTGATTGTGAGGTCACGTGATGGCAGCCAGCTAAATGGCAGCTGAGGCCTAGAGCTCTTCCCTCCAGCCGCCTTAGTCGCCAGATTTTGAGACCCCCGGTGCACCAATCTTTGGAAAAACAGCATCAAACTGGCGCTGATATACTGCCTATCAGTTCAAAGTAACGTTCCAGTAGATTTATCTCGACCACAGAGAAAGATGGAGGTGGATGGGAGGCAGGCCGCAGTGAAACATACGCCGCCTGCAACCCCCGAAAAAGCAGCCAAGAAGCAGCGGAATCAGGGAGGCTTGAAATCGGAGAGGTGTGGGGAAAAGACACAGCCGCCTACTCCTCTAACGGAGGACAGGTTCCTGCAGGAGCTGACTCCACTGAAGGAAATTCTCCAGGATCTAACTGCGGAGCTTAAGTCCCTATGGAGTGACCTCTCTTCGGTGTCTACACGCGTAGCCGACACGGAGGCTAGAGTGTTTTCTATGGAGCAGTGGCGGGCCAAAGCAGAAGCTGAGATGGCTGGACTCAACCAGCAGAAGCGGAAACTTCAGGCTAAAACCAAAGATCTAGAGGGGCGTAATCGCCGAAATAACTTGCAAATCTTGGGCCTACCGGAGACGGAGGAAGGGCCCGATCTTATGGCCTTCTTACAAAAATTCCTTGCTAAAGTGGTAGGCCCGTTGCTGATCAGCCCAACTTACCACCTTGAACGGGCCCATCGATCGTTGAGGCCTCGACCCCCATCTGGATCCCCTCCGCGTCCTATCATAATGAAGTTCCTGAGTTATATTGAGAGGCAGCATGTGTACAGTAAGTCCCAGGACCTGAAGGAAATTGCTTGGGGTTAGGTCAAGATTCGGATAGCCCAGGACCTCCCGAAGGAAACTAGGGAGAAGAGAGCAGCCTTTCACCCTACGGTCCAGAAGTTAATCGCCGCATCTATCCGCTTCAGAATGTCATACCCCGCTATTCTCAGAGTTACAATTGGAGGTACCACCTACAGTTTTAACACGCCAGAAGTGGCCCTGAAGGACCTCTCTATTAGACTTCCTGACTTGTTTAAAACTCCGGGTTGAGAGACTGATCATGCCTGCACTATTGTAGTGAAGTGGGTTTTTAGTGGCTACCTGCAGATGTCCTTTTTTTTTTTTTCCCCCTCTTTTTTTGGCCCACTTGCTGGTTGTTTCTATCAGCTCCCTCCCTGCCTACCCTTAGAGTCACCATCTGCTATCCCTTAATTTCCGACTGCCACTGAATCTCCTTACCTGAACTGCAGTTGTTTGCTGGCCAGGGTAGCTGGATGATGTCCTGAGGGTGGGCGCTGAGCAGATCAGACCCGGGTTGAGATCCATGGTTTACTCCCGGAACTCGTTTATCGGGAACAGTCTCCGGGGTAACTTCCTGATTGGCGGACGGTTTGGTCCTGTCGAAACAGTACCTCTGGAATCAAATGGCCGACTTATGACCACCTTTCGTCTGGGGCCTGGGTACCAGCTCGAATTCCCTCCTATTGATGCCTGAGACAGGGGTGAGTAAATATAAAGTTTGGATTCTGGTTACATTGTGTCGCGATGTCAATTAATTAGAAGACGGGGTTGCACTGGGCCATTTTTCTTATCCATATATCTGATGGCTTATCTGGTGGTTTGGGGTGGGGAGGAGGTATGTTGCTCTGGGGCCTAGCGTCTAGCTGAAGCTGAATTGTGAGCCTATGGAAGGGGGGTTGGCCAACCTAACCCCAGTCACCGGGTTACTGCCGATTATTTTAATTTGGACTGGGTCTAGTTTTTGTTTTAGAGATCTTGTGGTTTGGACCTTTCCCTTTCTATTTGACCAGGTTGAACTGGGGTATTTGGGGTTCGCAAAGTGGGTTTGGTGGCCAGGTCTTACACTTTCTTACTTTAGTCCAGCTCTCTATCAGTCCTGGATCCAGGTTGTAAATAGTTGTTTCAGGCATGGGAGGGTACGGGGAGGGCGACTGTGGGTGGGTTTCTGTTTAAATCTCATTCTGTCATACCGCCTTATGGATATGTGGAAGGGCTGGGAGGGGTTGGGGTGGGGGAACTGCTCGATAGATATTGTGTTTACTATATACTAACAAGCAACTCTATACTGTATAACTCATACTTTAAATGTTCTTGGTGGCAATTTGGGAGGGGTGGGTTTTCTGGGGATCGCACTGGGAGGGATGGGGGTTTGGGGAGAGAGGGGTTATCCTGCCAAATTAGGCTTATGTATGACTATATTCTGACTGGAACAATTCCTGTAAATTTCTGGTTGTTTAATTTTGGTATATCTTGGCAGGTTGCTGGGTTTCGGGTATATCTGGTCTCTGTGTGCCGTTTCTTTTTCATCATTTCTGGATGTTTCTGGTTTTATATCCCTCTTGTTCTGTATTTAAAATGGCTACTAATACCGTTAAAATAGCTTCCTGGAATGTACGCGGGCTCAGGGATCGGGTCAAATGAACTCAGGTATTTAATCACTGTTCATCGCTGCAGGTGGATATACTTCTTCTTCAGGAAACCCACTTGGGTCAAGCAGACACCAAATCCCTATCTCGATCTGGCTTCTCGGAGGTCTATCTGGCTGGAGGCTCTAGCCTTAGTAAGGGGGTTGCAGTTCTCATTAAAAAACACGTCCTGTTTATGAAAGAATTGGCTGTATTAGACCCAGAGGGAAGGTTTGTCTTGGTTAAGGGTACCCTTAATGGGAATACCGTTGTTTTAGGTTCCGTATATGGGCCTGTTGGAGGGAACCCTGAGTTCTTTATGTCCCTTGCTGATAGAGTTAGCACTCTCTTCCCTGCGCAACTCATATTGTGTGGGGACTGGAATGTCCCCCCTTCGTCTATATTGGACAGAGATCCCCATGATAATCGTCCCCCTACACCTGCCCAAAGGGCCCTTCATGATCTTTTATTAATGCTAGGGCTATGTGACCCCTGGAGACTCTCGAATCCCTCTCTTCGGGCTTTCTCTTTCTTTTCTCAACCCCATAAATCAAGGTCGAGAATAGATTATGTACTGTTCAGTAAAACCTTCCTTCCCAGTCTTCTTTAGTCTGGTATTGAACCAATTATTCTCTCAGATCATGCAATAGTTTGGATCAAACTTTCCTTAAATCCGGATTTCTGTCGAGATACTACTTGGAGGCTGAATACTCAATTGCTCAAAGACCCCCATACGGTTTCACAAATAAGATCCTTGATCTCTCTTTTCCTTGCAGATAATCTCGAGTCTACTCCAAGATTTGATATGATTTGGGGCTCACTAAAATGTTATCTCAGGGGTGAACTAATTAAGATAGCTTCCGCAAGGAAGAAGGCCCGACTTGCACAATCTCTTTCTCTATTGAGTAAAATTAGAGAACTAGAAGCAGGTTATTCCCCAACCTCCTCGTTGCTGTCCCTAAAGGCTCTCCTGGCAGCTAAGAGTGAGTACATGGATCTCCTGAAAGAGAAAACTGAATATTGCCTTGTGCAAACTCAAGCTAAATATCTAGACCATGGGGAGAAGGCCGGGAAGCTTCTGGCTTTGCGCCTACGGGCGCTGGAAGGCTCTAGGATAATCCCATCCTTACATTCCCCAACTGGTTCCATAGAAACTTCCCCTAGAGGTATTGCCCAAATATTCGAAAATTATTATATGGATCTTTATAGTAAACCCTTATCATCTGCCCCTCTTTCGAATATCACAGCATATTTGGAGGACACTGATGTTCCCCGTTTGTCATCGTCCCATCATAAGAATTTGACTGCTCCCATTTCTCTTGAGGAGATAGAGAGGATTATTACCTCTATGACTTTAGATAAAGCACCTGGACCTGATGGTTTCTCTGCTAACTTTTATAAAGTTTTTTCTAAAGAGCTTGCACCTATACTTCTTAAATTATACCAGTATCTTTCTTCCTCTAGTGATATAGATCCCACTCTTTTTGAAGCCACTATTATCTTAATTCCCAAACCTGATAAAACTCTCACGGACCCGGCGAATTACCGACCTATATCCCTCCAGAATTATGACATGAAAATCCTCGCTAAGATCCTGGCCGAAAGGATTAAAAAGGTTTGGTCTGGTTTACTTAGTCCCGAACAAGTAGGTTTTGTGTCTGCTAGATCTTCTGCGGATCACTTAAGAACCCTATCTCATATCTCCCAGCAAGCTCAAACAGTGTCTCACCCTATGGCATTGGTTTCGTTGGACGCAGAGAAAGCCTTTGACCGAGTGGATTGGACCTTTCTTTGGGCTGTGATGGAGAGGATGGCTTTCCGACACCATTTTTAAAATGGATTCAGGTTTTCTACAGTTCCCCCTCGGCCAAAATTTATTGTAACTGAGTTTTTTCCTCCCTTTTCCGTCTATACACTGGCACCAGACAGGGATGTCCTCTCTCGCCTGTATTATTTAATCTATACCTAGATATATACCTAGAACCCCTTCTTATCAGACTTAAATCCTCTCCACTTGTTAGAGGCTGCCTGTTACAGCAGCAGGAATTGGTACTTTCAGCTTACGCAGATGACGTACTCCTGCATCTGGAACGTCCAGCTGAATCCCTAAAAGCGGCGTTAGATGTTATCAAGCAGTTTGGAGCCCTTTCTCAATATAGATAGAATAGTTCCAAATCTGAAATCTTTCCGTTAAATGTTCATACGTATAAACAGGATTTTATTACTTTTGGTATGAAATGGGCTCCCAAATCGATCAAGTACTTAAGGGTTCATTTCACGACAGAGCCCTCTCTTTTGAAGAAGCTTAATCTGGATAATATTAAAAATCTTGTTCATCAAGATTTGTTGCAGTAATCTACCCTTCCCATCTCTCTGAGGCCGGATCAATATTATTAAGATGAATATCCTTACCGGGTCTTTTACCCCTTAATCTGTTAAATCTTTGGTTGCCCATAGCCTATTTTCAGCAATTTCATCGCGATGTTTCCAATTTTATCTGGCGAGAAGGGTGTTAGGCGCCGTACTCTAAGTTATCTCTCCCCAAAGACAAAGGTGGTCTCTGGCTTCCTAATATTTTACTCTATCACTGGGCAGCTCATCTCTCTAAACTAGAAATGGATTTATGGATCCTAACCTTCCATGCCGTCCTGGCTTCAAATTGAGAAGTCACTTCTCTCGGGGCCAAATTGGATACTACAGCTGTATTCTTTATTCCTCCATCAGCAGTTTCGCAATGGTTGACTGATAATACGATTCTGACATCCCTTAAGTCACTTGCTCAATGTCTGCAGTCCTTTAATATCTTTGTTGGCCCGGATTTGGGCCAGCCGGTGGTCCTTAATCCTAATATCATGTTGGGTTAATCAACGCTTACTCCAGATTGGCTTCCACAACTTAGAAGCTAGACTGGAGCATTTTATGATCAAGGATCTCTCCTTTCCTCTGCCGACATACTCGATAAGTTTGACATCCCCAAGGGGGAGATATTAAAAGTTTACCAACTAAGGCATCTTATTGCTGGGAAGTTTGGTATCTCCTTTAGTGAGTCGGTGGCCTACCCCTTTCTTTCTCAAATAATAAATCTCACTTCTCAACTGCACTCTACTTCGTTAATCTACTCCTTTCTTCTAAATTATAAATTTCCCGATATACTGGGGGTTCCAATATCTGGTCATCTTTGTTGCCTGAATCTCCCTTGAATTGGTCCCGTATATGGAAGGATCTTCATAGATATCATACCCAGGATAGACTAAGGCTGACTCAATATTATATTGTGAATAATTTGTACTACACCCCTACTAAACTTTTGAAGCTTAAAAAACTCCCCCACCCTACTTGTTCTAGGTGCATGCAGGAGGAAGGAACCTTCATGTCTTTTGGTCTTGCAGCAAGGTTGCTCCCCTGTGGTCTCTTATCCAGGACAATTTGGACCCTCTTCTGGGTCTGTCGAGTTTTTACCCTGAGATATGTATTTTGGGCGAATACTCTAGCATAGACAGTGTGGAACGCCGGTATCATATGGCTTTGGTGTCCATGGCGGTCAAGAAGCTGGTCCTGAGGCACTGGACTGATCAATTGGCCCTGACTTACGCTGACTGGCTGACTGAGCTTACTGCATACCTTAACTCAGAGAGTCTAATTGCCAGTCTACACTGTCGTATGGATCTGTTTCAGAAGAGATGGGGTAGATTACAGTTGCTATATTTGCATTAATGAGTTCATGGCCTTATCCCTGCTGCCCGCACTGACAACTTATACTTTGTTATGTATTGCTAGCAATTTTACTGTTGAGGAGAAATTCATTTATAAATGGTCGGTATTTGATTCATCAGATTATAGGAAATATTGGGAAGGCACACTTGGGTATGGGGGAGGGGTGAGGGGTGGTGTATTTTCTTTGGGTTCTGGTAGAGGTTTCTATCTCCTTCTGCATATGAAATTTTGGAGGGTGGGGTTTGGATTGGGGGTTGGGGTGTTTGGTTTTACCAGGTACTTTCATGTTCTGTCTACCTGGCATGTTTGTTATGTTTTGTGTTTATATTTGAAAAATTTAATAAACTTAAATTTCAAAAAAAAAAAATGAATGGTGATTGTGCATGGCATTCTGGGGGGGTGGGTTGCTGGCTGTGTTGTGCCTTGCACTACAGCAGCCCACCTATGGGTGGCTACCAGTTGAGCCTATTTTTACGGGCTCAACTTTGTGCCCATGTATGCGGCACATCTCTGGGATGTGCCGCAGATGTGCCACACATCCTGGGCTGAATAATGGGATACATACTAACATACTAAAATGCCAGCAGAATAGGCCTAATGGTCTTTCGTGTCTGCTCATTTGGTTATCCCCCACCCTGGGTGCTGACCTTGCTGTCCCACTCGCCTTCTCTGGCTTCTCCCTCCCCAGTTCCGGATATTCTTGCTGCATTGGATTTTGCTTCCTGAACCCTTCCCCTGTACCTGTTCCACCCCCTCTTGAACCCCTCCACTGTCTCTGCCTCCACCATCCCCCTAGGTAGTGCATTCCATGGCTCTACCACCCTCTCAGTGAAGTAGCACCTCCTCCTTTCTCCTCTGAATCTTCCCCCCTCCAGCTTCCACCCATGCCCTCTAGTGGCCCCCTCCTCCTTCCTTCGAAGCACCCTCACTGTTCCTCCCCTATTTACCCTCTTCATGTACTTGATGACCTCTATCATGTCCCCCCGGTCCCTTCTCTCTTCCAAAGTGTACATATTTAGCTCTTCGAGCCTCTCCTCATAGGTCCTGTCCCCCAAGACCCAAATCATCTTGGTTACCCTCCTCTGGACCCTCTCCAGGAGGTTAATGTCCCTCTTTAAGTGTGGCCTCCAAAACTGCACGCAGTACTCCAGGTGCGGCCTCACCAAGCAGCTATACAGAGGGAGTATCTTCCCTCCTTCTGGAGGTGATCCCCAGCGATGCATCCCAGCATCCTGTTGGTCTTGGCTGCTGCCCTCCTACAAGTCTCAGAGTTGTTCATCTTGACATCCACCACCACCCCAGGTCCATCTCAGCCATTGAGACTTGTAGTATTCCCCAGGGTGTACACTTGGCCTGCCTGGGTTTCTGCCCCCAGGTGAGTACCTTGCATTCCCTGCATTAAACCTCAGCTTCCACTTCTAGACCATCTTTCCAGAGCCTCCAGGTCCCACTGCAGGGCCACCCTCCCTCCTCCCCATCCACCACCGCCCCAGTTTGAGTCATCTGCAAAGAGACTCATCTCACTCCTGATTCCTGTCCTTATGTCGATATGTAGGCGCTGAACCGAAGGCCCAAGGACTGATTCCTGTGGGACCCCACTACTGACCTCCTTGGGAAGAGACTATCCACCAACTACGACCCTCTGGGTCCGGTCCTGGAGCCAATTGCCTATCCATCGGATCATCTGGTTTCCCACCCATTTCTCCTAGTTTATCCAACAGGCCCACGTGAGGAACAGAGTCAAATGCCTTGCTGAAGTCTAGAAAGAGGACATCCACTGGTCTACCCAGGTCCAAGGCACTTGTCACCCAGTCATAGAACTCCACCAGGTTTGTCTGACATGATTTCCCTGGGATGAATCCATGCTGTCTATCGTCCAGGCACTCTGACTTATCCAGGTCCCCCCCAGCCTCTCCTTGACAATGCCCTCCATCACCTTGCCCACCACTGATGTCAGGCTGACAGGCCTGTAGTTCCCTGTCACCTCCCTTGATCACCCCTTGTGGATAGGCACTACATGCGCCACCTTCCAGTCTTGGGGCACCCACCCTGTCCTCAGAGAGATGGTGAAAAGCTCTGCCAGGGGTTTTGCCAGGACATCTACAAGTTCCTTCAGCACTCTAGGATGTAATTTATCCGTCCCCAGTGCTTTCTCCATCTTAAGGGAGCTGTGGGCTTCCTCACTCTCTGCTGCTGTTCCACTTCAGTACCTCTTCTCCTGCTTAGCCTCCCCCACCTGCCAGTGATGCCCCTCTCCCCAGACCCGCCGATTGTTAAGGGGCCCCTCCCCTCATTATCTCTGTCTCCTCCCATGTATGATGCAGCATCCCCATTTTCCTGGTGAAACTGAGGAGAAGTACTCATTTAGTACTCAGTCTGCTCCTCTGGGTCTTGTGCCCATCTCTTCCTGATCTAATCCTGCTAATCTGCCCTTCACCCTTCGTCTTTCCCCAATGTATCTAAAGAGACACCTCTTCCTCTCCTAATTTCCTGGCCAGGTTCTGCTCCTTCCTTGCCTTAGCCACCCTCACCACTCTAGTGGCTCTTCTAGCCATCAGCTCATACTCCCTTGATCCTTTCACTCCTTGAGCACTTGAATTTCTTATAGGCTGCTTTCTTTCCCGCACCACCTCTGGACCTCCCTGGTCACCAACAGGGTTTTTGGACCCTACCGCATTTCGTCTTACTCTTGCACAGGTGCTGGTAGCATCCTGCACCCCTCTCCTGATGATTTCCCACCTACTATCAGCGACATGTCTGACCCAATCCCATCCAAATGCTCCTTAAGGATCCTTCCTATTCTTAAAATCCACCCCTGAAGTCGGGTTACTTCCGTCTTTGTGCAGCCTTCTACCCTCCTAGGTCCAGGCAGAACCAGACCATGGCATGGTCACTCCCGCCAATGGGTCCCTACCTCCAGGCCCCAATCTGGTCACCGTCTGCCAGAACCACATCCAGTACCCGGCCTCCCTGGTCGGCTCCTCACCTGCTGAGTTAGGAGCAGCGTCTTGAAAGACATCCAACAACCTCTGTTCCCTGGTCACAGAGGATGTCATAGTCTCCCAGTCTGTTCCTGGCATGTTTAAGTCCCTAACACCACCACCTTTCCTCTGCCCAGTCTGCAGTGTCTCCTCAACATCTGCCACCAGACTGTCCTCCAGCTCTCCACCAGGGCAGGGGTCTATACACCTCTATTTTTACTCTCTGCCCCTCCTTGTTATCAAGGTGACCCAAATACCTCCACGGTTCCCTCTGCCTCCTCTACTCCTCCTATGCCAATGCAGTTTTTACTATCATTGCTACCTCCTCCTTCCTCCCCTGTCCTTCCTGAACATAGTGTAACCCTCCAGGTTCAGGTCCCAGTCATGTCTTGCAGTGGCCCAAGTCTCAGTGACCGCTGCCACATCCACTGCTCCTCAGTTAACATCGCCTGGGCTCAGGCATTTTATTGCCCAAGCTCCTGGCATTTAAGGACGTACTTCCACCCTTTCCCTATAGTTCCATTTCCCTGCTCGTGTTTCCTTGAGTTCTGTTTTCTCCTGGTCTGCACTTGCCAGTTGGTCTTTTCCTGCAATCCTCCTGGTCCCCAGGGAGTGGAGACAGAGTCCTCCTTTATCGGCATCCCTTGACTGCCTTTTCTCCCATCCCACCCCTTCACAAGTTTAAACCCACTTTTCACCAAAACTCCTCTATTTTCAACTTAAGGATTCCTCTCCTCCAAATTGAGATGTAGTCTATCTCAGCATACAGCTCCTCATCCTCCAGGTCTCCCCAATCCCCCATCAACCCATACCCTCTGGCCTCACACCACTCCCTGAGCCACTGGTTTATCTCCTAATTTTTCTTTTGTGTTCCCCACTAGCCCTTGGCACTGGCAGGATTTCTGAGAAGGAAACTGTGCATCCTATGTCATGAACCCTAGCGAGCTCCCTGAATCTTGCCTGTATCTCTAGCTCGCTATTCCCTCAATGTCATTTGTGCCCAGGTGGACAGTATGTCTGGGAACCCCCACAGTCCTTTGCCAGCTGATATACCTCGTGCTTAGCCCTGTGCACCATTAGTCCAGGGAAGCATCTTGTTCTAACTGGCCAGGCTTCTCCTCCCTATCCCATTTGATACCTCTGATCATAGAATCCCCAGCAGGACACTCTGACCTCCTTTTCCTCCATTCCCCCCTTCATGTCCCTCATCCTTTCTACCGGCCCTTCCACCCAGCTGGCTCCTTGTTCCTCCCCTATCTGTGTGCCACATGCCACCTGCTCCTTATTTACCATGGCCACTCCCTCCCTCCAATCCTATGCCTCCTCCTTCTGAGTATCCTTCTGTACCTTGCTTTCCCCTCCTGCTCACAACTGGTCCTTCTCCCCATCTGCTAAACTAGCCTGGCTCATCCTCCCTTCCTTCCTGTCTCCATTTAGTTCCTCCTTGCTTGTCGTGCTCCTGGCCTACCCCTCAGCTCTCTTTACTGAATCCTCCTTGTACTGATCCTTCTTTACCTTTCCTCCCAACTGGTCCTCCTCCTTTCCTTTCCTCCTCTGCCCCTCCTGGTCCGTTCACTGCTCCCCATTCTCCTGCATTCCAGGTCCCCCTGTTCTTCCTGTTATCTGGCCCTCCTCCTGCCCCCCTCCCCACCCTTCCGTCCTCTAACCACCTCTGTCATGGCTACATACACCCCTCATCCCTTGAGCAGAAGAAGAGAATTGAGTGGTTACTAAGTATCGGTCTGATCCACCTCCTGCCTTGCTTCCTTCTGTCCAGCACTGGCTATCCACCTACTTCCCTGAGAATGTTGTCCCTCCGTCCCCCCTTTGTGAGGGTCCCCAGTTACCTGCCTGCTTCCTTGGTAGTGTCCTTTTGGGCCCCCTCTGCCAGGGTCCCTATGTGACCCCTGAGTATTCTTCTGCACTCCTTTCCCTATACCCCTGCCCCCAGTGCTTGGTGCAACCCTGTGGGAGATTTCCAGCCCCCTTCCCCAACCATACCACCCCCCTTCCCCCAGCTCTCTCCTCATCCCCGCAACCTCCTCCTAAGCTGTGCTAGCTGGCAGCACACTGGGCAACCACCAACTTCCAAGCCCAGTCCAGTATCATGGCTGCTCCACACCTGTGCACCCCACCACCCTCCCAGAGATGCGGCCCTAATGATGTGTGGTTCCATCCCCTTTCAAATAGGTTTCTTGGGTGAGCCACCAGGTTCCCCTATTCCAAGATACCCCTACTGCCTAATCAGGTCACCCACTAATCCTAGAGACAGTCCACTGTACACCAGTAACTCTGTTACTAGGTGCAGTACAACACATTAAACATGTAAGGAAATGAACAACTCCTAAGCTCCTCTCTCCCGCCTTTAAATTCAACCCCAGTGGCTAGAACTACATGAGCTGCACCAGCAGCCTTTTCCTCCAATTGCAGGGCAGGTCTTCCCTATAAATTTGCAGACTTCTGGGAGGGAGGGTGGGGAGGGTGGGTCTTGGGCAGACACCTGACAAGAGAGAGTGTATCAGCCCTGTGTCCCTCCAAGCCCTGCAGCTAAAGAACCAGGCCCAAGCAAATCCCACCAAACAGGTTTTAAATCAGAAGAAATAGGCTCTCACCAGCGCAGCCTGTTACAAAGTGAAACATCCACAAAAAGAGCCCCACTTACAGCCACTAAATCAGTTTACAAACATCCAGGATCCCCCAGAACAATACCCTGCTAGCCCCTTAGAAGCAAGAAAGAAAAGAACTAACCTACCAAGTAAAATCCACAAGAACCCTGTGAAAACAGCAGCAGCTACTGTCCTGGAACACAACTGATCCTGCCCCCTTCCAGTTCTGTGCCGCATATGCATGGGCATGCCCCCTGGAGATGCACTGCATACATTATCTTTGAACAGCAGCACATCGGGAATTGCTTATCACAATTCCACCTTTTAAATATAGCCCCAGGGCACATTTCTGTGGTTGCACCAGTGCAACTCTATTGCACCAGGTGCAACCCCTTTGAATATCGAGGCCCATATGGGCAATTCCTCCATCTGAAAAGGAATTGCTCCTTAGAGCATGAGTTCATTGAACAGAGAATGAGATCGTCTTACTAAACAGTAGGGGTTACCCAGTAGGTGAGGTGAGGGAGTCTTATTATAGGGCAACATCACTAAGTAGGTCTGATCTATTAGTTCCAAACAGAAAAGAACACCAGAACGAGGCCCTCACAATAATATTGTAATATAAAAAGTTTGCCCCACAAATAAACTACATCTTACCTTTTAACTTGAGTATTCTACAAAACTGAGAAAAAAAAACTGGTATATTTTTGGAAAACCCTAGGTTACATACAGCAGAGCCCCCCAATATGAAGCAACTTTTGGCACTAAACTATTTTCATCCACAGAGACTGGTAAATACTTCAAATTTGTTGCAATCCAGAACTATAAATATGTATATGCAACCCCCAAGGAGTGCCATCCTAAGGGCTACCACCCTGGCCTGCTCTAACTGTAGAAGGGTTAGGGGCCTAGATCCATTGGCGGGTGCCTCCACCCAGAGGTTGGGGTTAAAACAGTCGAGTGTGACCTGGTCACAGCCCTCTCGGTTGCTGCAGCCCCCCCTTTCTTCTGACTAGTGGCCCACACAATTCAATTACAGTGTCCTTACCATATACACTTACCCCCCCGGCTCAAACCAATCAGCTTGCTCTGGGGACACCCCTGAAAAGTAAGTTGCAGTTACACAATATTCACTGTGCAGTAATTCACCATTAACACACAAACTAGCCAGTGTACCTTTGCAAAACAAGTGATCTGATTTATTTAAGGGGAAATAACAAGGACCGGGGGGAAACAGGTTAATTAGCTTACCACTACAGTATATGAATATCTACCTAGGGCTCTGTGCACAGGCCTAACCTATAAGTTACTGTCTATGGGTACCCAAGCCCTAAAGGCTAGTTCCTCGATGCAGCTGGGTGGGGCCCTGACACAAACGAGCATTTAATTCCTATGAAGATTAAACATAGTCAGCAGGTTCAGTTAGTGTAGCCAGCAAAATAATCAGAAGGTCTTGGCCTTACTAGGAACATTTGACAGGGAGCTACCCTGATCTAGTACTCACGAATCCAGAAAGAAGAACGCTCTCACACCACTTGCAGGACCGAGCCTGTACTTTGAGCACTTCTCCACACATTTATATGCAAGGCAGAGGGGTACCATACCAGGCAGCTGCTGTCCTTCTCGATACATGCCCGCCATACACTGGGCCCAAACCGACGCAGCTTCACTATTCCTGACAGACCGTGCACGATTCAAGCAGATTCTCCAGTCTTCTACAGGGTGAGCCTGGTAGGTAGCCATGCTCCTGCACGGCCTCCTCTGACCACTTCCCAGTGGATTTAGTCTGAAATTGCTGGTGTTTAACAAGTGCCCGATGCTGGCCTTACATGCACTTCCCCCACGACCGCTCAAACGGCACATAGCTCATGAGCTCCTCACTTGCTCACAGCTGCAGCGTCTCTGCCCCTGGACAGTATGATGCAAGCCTCTCAGTTCGGGTGCCACCTGCTCCCATTGGTAGGATGCTGAAGCCAGCCACTAAGTTCACCCCTCATTGGTGCAAAAAAGGCGCCATGGTCCAGAACTTCACTTCCCAGAACCTCCAGCTGTATCCCCATTGGTCAGTAGGCTCCATTGAGAGTCCCAATCCTGGTTGGTCGCCAGTTACTCCATTTTAGATACCCCCCTGACTCTATTGGACCCTTCAGACAGTCCTGGTCCAAAATGGGGGAACACAGCACACAAAGTCCAGCTGCAAGAAAAGCAGGTTAAGCTGCTTACATTCCTAAACACATCTAAAGGCATGGGGCAAACAATTACACTCTCAGGAAGTGCTCACTCCTGCCCCTTGAGACGGCAAAAACCAGAGCAATTAGTCAGCGGCTCGAGTGGGACTCGAGCAGGAGAAAACACAGCTCCCCTCATAAGCCATGAGTATGTCTGCAAGCAGACAGCTCTTAAAGAGACAGTATGGGGAGGCTCCAAAAGCACTCACATAGCCATTTAAATGGCTTTAAGCGCCAAACGCCGACCACCAGGGGGACACTTATATAGCTCCTGTACGGCTGTGAGAAACCCCCATCTATAGGGGGGTTGCACCCTTCCTAGCCTGGAAAGAACTTGGTGCCCGCGTCAAGTAGTTACCCTTAAATCACTTTAATGTAAAACTGTTTAAATTAACAGTACATTAGACTTTTGATTGCACACATCACACAATTTACGTTTTCCCTATATACAGTACACATAGTACAATCCCTTTCTTTGGTACATCAGGTCATTACTTTCTGGCTATGACACTTGGATAAAGGGGAACCTTCCCTATCCTCTACCTGAGGGCTACCGGGGGCAATAGCACTATACTTAGAGGGTAATACCAACAGTTGTGCATCGTTCCCCAAAACTAGTTTGGGCAATGAACTCGGAGATACATAGACCCTCTTATGAACTACATTTAATGGCAGGTCCTCAGGCTGACCCAGAGACTCATAACTAAACCTTATTACAGGCCGTACTTCTCGGCCAGTGTGTCTAGGGGTCTCAGTAAAAATCTGCTATGTGCCCTGGCTCCATCTCTGCCTCATTTAGATTAGTAGAGGGAACCTCCACATGAGAAGGAGACCCCGTACCCATAGTACTTTCGAGGACATGACCCTCTATATCAGGACCCACACTACTTAGTTCAGTCAAGGGCACTTCTGGCACTACTGGGATGCTATCAAGGCACTCAAAGTATTCTTCTTGCTCAGGCGGATCCCGAACAGGTTCCCCCACATCACTTTCCTCTTCCGAAAAGTCAGACAGTTCAGCCAGCCCAGATAATTCAGCCAGACTCATAGACGCTACTTCTTCGGCTTTGAGGCCACTCACTTCATCCTCAGGGAATATGGGCTCTAAAGACAAAGTCGGGGGCTCAGACAGTCCATAAAACCCAATTTCATCCCCAGAGTGAGCTAGGGGGTTGCCTTTAAAAAGTTGACTCAGTTCACAGTTCTTAGTCGGGGAGCTGGCTGGAGTACCCCACCCCCTTGAACCATGAGGACTGCTACATTGGTGGTACTTTTCATGGTTCTTTGGAAAGGGTGGCTTAGACTCCTTTTAAAGGACACTCTTTCTGGGAGAAAAGGGGCATGAAAGGGGCTGATTTCTTCTGGATTAAGTTTCATGGATTCTTGAACTACCTCGGCTAAACTTCGTGACTTTGTTCTGGTTGACTTCTCCCTTTGTGCCTTATTTAACTGTTTCCTGCCTGATGTGGATGTATTAATTTTCAAGGAACCCTGGATTCTTTTTTCTTTTTTCCTTTTGCATCAGGTGATTGATGATTATTGCTTTTGGACACTGGTGGTGAGAGGACTTTGTGTCCTTAAGTATTATGTGTTTTATTTAGTTACTTTATTTTATTATTATTTTCCTTTGATTTATAATTTTGTCTCCTTCCTGGCTGTGGGAAAGAACAAATAACATCACCCCCCAGTTGTGAGAGAACTTGGGTGGAGTTTTAGTTCTTTGTCCTTTATTTTTATTTCCCATGATGGTTAGGCAGTGAGAGTGCCTTTCCCTCTTCTTCCCGGTGGTGAGAGCAATCCGGGGGACTGGGAAATAGTTCAGGTGAAGACTTTTTTTCCTTTTTCTTTAAGGTTATACTTATGTTTTATTCGTTGGTTGATTGTTAATGTAGTTTATTTTTGGGTATTGGTGTATTTTAGTTAAATAGCAACATGTGCTGGCCTTTAGCCCCCATGGTGGTGCGCTATTCATCCTCCTCCCTTCATGCCCTCTGCCCCTTTGTTACTCCTCCTCTTCACTTTGACATCTACCAGCACTGTAGAGCGCTGGGTATTGTTCGTGGGAGAGTGGGGGGGGGTCAGTGAACAAGGGAGGATGAACGAGCGGGTTCATCGTATCGGGGTAGTCAGGTCCAGAAGGCGCCCTTGGGCGAAATGGAATCCAGATCGAGGTTTACTTTGTCTGGTATCCATACCTAAGGGCACTACTTATTTCAGTAGGCAGATGGGCTCGACAACCTTCGAAGTTTGTCCAACTCGGACGGTGTTATGCAATGCCAGGTCTGTTGGAATAAGACCGCCATTATTGCCGATCTTGTTGGTTCGCTGACCTGGCTTGCATCACTGAGACCTGGCTGGATGAAAATTCTGGCCTATATTGGAGGCCATGATTCGCCAGGTACTCGTGATACACCTTGAGATTGACCGTAGGGGCGGGGGGGTTGCAGTCTGTTTTAAGACTGAATTAGGTCTCACGAATGTAGTAGTAGGTGAGGCTGGGTCTTTCGAGTGCACAGTCGTAGCAGGTGTAGGTGTTCGAATTGTGCTCATCTACCGTCGACCCGGAGATGGGAGACGTTTCTTACAGTAAGTAGTAGACTTCCTCGTCGACATGTCATTTGAGTCACCCAGATTGATGGTTCTGGGTGATTTCAACGTCTGGGTCGATGATGAACTCTCTAATTTTGGTAATCACTTCCTCCAATTGATGTCTTCTTTGGGCCTCACACAGGTGGTTTCCACTGCTACGCATAAATCTGGACACTCTTTAGACTTAGTCTTCCTTCTAGGGATCAACGCATCTGACATGGGGGTGGAACCAGTCACCTGGTCTGATCACTACACCGTGAGGTTCAATTTTTGCACCCCCTGAGAAGACCAGCCCTGTGGAGATGGTCAGGTACGGCCCATTACGGAATGTTACTCCACATGCTCTAGCGGCGGTCCTTGACCTTTCATCCTTCATATTGGTGATCAATAATCCAGAAGCACTGGTGTTGGCCTATAACAAGGCCGTCACGATGGCCCTGGATTCTATTGCTCCTGTTCGTGAGCGCCCCCTATCCCTTCGCCCCGGAGCCTCGTGGTTTGACGGGACCTTGAGGGAGATGCAGAGACAGGGGTGAAGGTTAGAGCGTCGCTGGCGCAGGTCTGCCCTTGATGCCGACCACTCTAGATTGATGGAACATTATGTTAGCTATCAATCTGCAATCACCCATAAGAAGGCAGAATTCCTGTCCAGGGAGATTGCAGTTGCTCAGAATCGACCAGCTCAGCTGTTCTGAACTGTAGACAGACTGTGCAACCCAGCCTGCCTGCAAGTTCGGAAAGCTTTTTCACAAGTAGAGTGCGATGAGCTAGGTCTATACTTTGCAACTAAAGTGGCCGACATCAGGGCGAACCTGGGTCCGGTAACCTCTAAGGGTGATGCTTTTGGACAGCATGAGATCACAGTGCCCCACTTCTCCTGGAGTTCCTTTCAGCGACCTGACTTCGTGGACATTATGAGGATCATCCATACTATGCGTCCCACAAGTTGTGGTTTGGATCCCAGACCGACTCCCCTTATTTTGGGTTGTTTTGATATCATCGGTCCGGTCCTGGCGCAAATAGTCTGGTGCTCCTTGGAGTTAGGTGAGTTTCCCTGCTCCTTGAAAGAGGCAGTGGTGACTCCCCTTTTGAAGAAAGCTTCCTTGGACCCAGACTGTTTTTCAAACTGGCCTATCTCTAACCTCCCTTTATTGGGAAGGTTATTGAGAAGGTCGTAGAAGTTCAACTGATGACCATTTAACCATCCATAATGTCTGCGAATCCTTCCAGTCTGGCTTCCGGAAAAGACACAGCACCGAGACTGCGCTGGTTCGGGTGTTAAATGATCTTCTGATGGTGAGGGATCAGAAGAGATGCTCCATTCCGGTTCTTCTTGATCTCTTTGCAGCCTTCGACACTGTGGACCACATGGTGTTATTAGCTCGCCTGGGGCAAATTTGTGGAATGTCTGGAACCGTTTTGCAATGGTTCACATCATTCCTCACCGGGAGATCACAAAGAGTTGTGTCGGGGATTTTTTCCTCTGACCCAATTTCTTTGTTGTGTGGAGTGCCTCAGGGATCTGAGCTGTCACCCATGTTGTTTGCATTGTATATGCTGCCCCTCGGAGGTATCATCAGACGATATGGGCTGAGGTTTCACTGCTATGCAGATGATACCCAGCTCTATCTGTTTTTTGCACCCGACCAGGATGGAGCTCTCTCGGTGTTTAACAACTGTCTGGGGGAGATCCAAGACTGGATGGATTCTAGTTGGCTAAAGTTGAACTTGAGAAAACAGAGGTGCTGGTAGTGGACCCAGGTGGTTGGATTGAGAGGCCGGTGATTGGTGCACCATCTGAATTTTCCCTGGTGGAGTATCTCCCGTCCTCAGAATGGGTGCGTAACCTGGTTTATTCTTGATGACAGGCTGACTCTTAAATCTCAGGTGTCAACCGTTGTCAAGACCTCCTTTTATCATCTTAGGAATATTGCCAGGGTTAGGCACCTTGTTCCGTCCGACTCTCTGCCTACTTTGGTTCACACTTTTGTATCTTCACGCCTGGACTAGTGCAACGCCCTTTACTTTGGGCTTTCTGGGGTTGAAATCCATCGCCTACAGCTGGTGCAGAACACTGCAGCCCGGGTATTGACTGGGACAAGTAGGTCCTGTCATATCACTCCCATGCTGCGCGAACTGCACTGGCTTCCTATGCGGTGGCGGATCACCTTTAAAGTCATTTTATTGACTTTCAAAGCCCTTCACAATCAGGGTCCAGCCTATCTGAAAGACCTCCTGGTTCCTTACTGCCCTGACCGATCACTCCGCTAGGCCGACATGGGGTTGTTAGAGATCCCAAGAGTGAGTTTAAAATCCTCCAGCAGCAGAGCGTTTTCGCATGCTGCACCCACTCTTTGGAACTCTCTACCATGCCGGTTGACGATGCACCTCGTGGAGCTATTTAAGAGAGTTGAAAACGTTTGTAGAATATGGCCTTTTTAGATAATTAAGTCATTTATTAATGTTTGGATTTTATTATAAATATGCTACTTTAATGATATGCTGATTTTCTATGGATATTTTATGTTTTTTATTTAGAGTTTTGAATTGTTTTTAAAACTGTTCAGCACCTTGATACATTGAAAGGTGCTATACAAATAAAATTATTATTATTATTATTATCATAAGAGTGGTAATACTCCACATCATGTTCAATGTCTTCAGCCACAGACAGGGATCAATTTCAGCAGAGGGGAGAGGGGAAGGCTCCCGGGGTTTAGGTTCTGAGGAGTCAACCCCTCTGAATCTCTTTTTGGCAGCAGCTCTAGTTACAGGCCCAGAGGGAGGGGCATTAAGAGGCGCAGTCTCTATCAAAATCTGTCCAATTGGCAGCAGGTGATTTCGGTGTAAAGTTCTGACATCATTTGAATTGTTTTCGAGCCTTACTTTGTACACAGGCAGATCATCTAGTTTGCCCACTACAATGTGAGGGAGATGGTGCCATCGGTCAGCAATCTTGTGTTTGCCATGCAGTCCCAGATTTCTTAGCAATACCCGATCCCCCTCCTGGAGTTCCTGTGCCTTCACCTTTTTATCATACCTCTTTGTTGGCCAAATTTCTTTTGGCAGCCATGGTTTGAGCCAGTAGGTACGCATGATTTTGCTGGGCCTTTAACTTTTGCACATATTGTAAATAATCATCAGCTCGAACCCCATCAGGAAAGACCCCAAAACACACATCTACCGGCAATTGAGCTTCTCTTCCAAATATCAGGCAGTAGGGGGAGAACCCAGTGGCATCACTTTTAGTGCAGTTGTAGGCATATACCAGGGTGCTAATTTGTTGGCTCCATTTAGGCTTGTCTTTTGGGTGGAGGGTGCCTAGTATATCTATCAAAGTGCAGTTGAAACATTCAGGCTGGGGGGTCCCCTAGAGAGTGGTAAGGTGGTTCTGAACTTCGCACCCCACAAGGATAGCATCTCTAATCAGACGCCTCAAAAATCTCCTTGATCAGAATGGATTCGCGGGGGGGGCCCCATAATGAACAAAGACATTTTCAACAAGGACTTTAGCCACCGTGGTTGCCTTCTGATCCTTGGTGGGGAAAGCCTGGGCATATCGAGTGAAATGATCAGTGACCACCAATATATTGCTGATATTTTTCAGATCAGCTTCTAAGCTCAGGAAATCAATGCAGACCAACTCCATAGGGGCACTGGTAGTGATATTGACCATGGGGCAGCTATCTGAGGTAGGCTTTTCTTCGCAAACAAGCGTCACAGGTGTCAACATGCTGCTTTAGCTGCACTCATTTTGGGCCAGTAGAATCGGGTCCGCATCAGGTCAAGAGTTCGGTCTATGCCAAGATGCCCCATGTGGTCATGCAGGGACTTCAACACCAGTTCTCTAAAAGCGGTGGGCAGCACCAGTTGTTGTTTGTCTATTCGCCCCTCTTTGTCTACGGTCTCCCTATATAACAGTCTATTGTTCAGCTTCAACTTTGGACCTTCTTTGTGTAACAGGGCAGTTCTCAAGTCAGCGGACCGCAGTTGGGACACATCTCTCCCGGCTTGCAGCGCCTCCAAAACAAGTTGTATCATGGGATCTCAAGACCGAGCCAGCTGGAGGCTATCATTACTGAACTGAGGCAGCGTACTAGTGTCTAACGTAGAAAAGTGGCAGTAAGCAGCAGGCACACAGTTCTCAGATGGACCAAAGCAATCCACCATGTGGTCCACAGTATTAGGAGTCACCTGTTCCTCCTTGTCGAATTTTTAGCAAAGGGCTGTAATATCGGGTTCAGACAACCTGACCCAATCGGCTCGGGACACAGGCCTCTGGGAGACAGCATCAGCATCTATATGGTTGAGGCCTGCTCTGTATTCAATAGCGTAGTTGTAGGTGGATAACGCAGAGAGCCACTTGTGGCCAGTGGCATCCAGCTTGGCTGAGGTCTGAACATATGCCAAAGGATTATTATCAGTTTTCACCAGTATCTTAGCCCTATACAAATAGTCATAGAATTTATTTATTTGTATTTTGGTAACTGGGTAAGCCCACTGAGACCAGAGGTCCCTTTTTCAGGGGCAACCTGGAATTAGTTACAGGGAGAGACATATAAATGCATTCTTTACAGAGGAGGACTCATACTAGCATTCCATACAGTAGTTACAATAATTAACACCAATATTAGCAAGGGATGACCCAGCTATGTTACAGAGTAAGACACATAATCGCATTCATTGCAGAGCAAGACACATAATAGCATTCATTACAGAGCAAAGACACATAACAGCAATCTTAACTGTAGTTATAGTAATTACTCAGAGTATACAGTAGCATCCAGCCATAGGGGTAGTAAGCTTTTGTTAGCAGTACATGATGTCAGATTTCACATTCTGTTTAGTCTGCAATGTGAGACAGTCAGGAAGATGCCATATTAGATACATCCAGGAGGAAGGAGGGGTCAAGGCAGTGCGAGCATAAGGAGAAGTGGGCTTGGGAGCTAACGGTTACAGCCACAAAGCCTGAGGTTGAGGAGATGTACTTTAAGCCTGGACTTGAATTGGCTAATGGTGGATGCGCCAGTCAAGCTGGCTGGTAAGGAGTTCCGAAGGTGGGAGGCAGCAAACTTGAAATAGCATTTGCCTTGGTTTGAGCGACACCGAGGGATGTCCAGTGGGTGATTTGCAGATGATCGTAGGGTTCTGCATTGTGTTTTGGTAGAGAGAAGTCCATTTAGATGAAGGGGGAGGAACTGTGGTAGAGAACTTGAATGCAAGGCAGGTGACTGGGTAGGCTAGTTTGTGCCAGAGAGATGGCCAGTTCAGTTCCTTAAGTGCCTCACAGTGATGCCTCCTTGGGGAGGATTTTGAGGCAAAACGGGACACCCTGTTATAGAGGACAGAAAGTTTGTTGAATTCTGTCTCTCTGAGTAACTGCAGTAGAGGAGCCCCATACAGAATGGAAAGGAGAAGATTGGAGCTTGCAATTACTCGCCATGCGACGCAAGATAGTGAGTTCCCTAGACGATAGAGACCAAGCTTTTGATGGATGGTACTGGTTATGGAGTCAATATGAGGTCTGTAGGTCATCTCTTGGTCAAGATGGATCCCAAGGTACTTGAAACTGGACGTGACCTCAACAAGTTGCCCTTGGTTTGTGTTGATCTGGAGCAGCTGACTTCTGTCAAGGCCCAGACATCTGCAGCCAAACAGGACGGCTTTTGTTTTTTCCCCATTTAGCTTCAGGGAGTTTGTGGAGAACCAGGACTCTAGAGTTGAGAGACTATCCTCCAGTTTTGCGTTGATTACACTAGGTTGAGGGTCACTGTAGTAGATAACCATGTTATTCGCATACAAAATGAGTTTGCTGAGGGAACAGTTACTCTCAATATTATTGAGGAAGAGTGAGAAAAGTCACGGGCCCAGGATTGAGCCCTGGGGCACCCCCAAAGTGACTGGCCTAAGCCCAGACTGTGTACTCTTCCAGCAGACTTTTTGGAAACGTTCGCTAACATAACTCTTGAACCATAAGAGAGAGTGGTCATCTAGGCCTAGGAGCTGTAGTTTAGTGAGCAGGAGATTATGATTGACAAGGTCGAAGGCCCTCGATAGATCAATGAAGAGAGCACCCGTTGGGGATCCTTGATCCATGGAGGCAAGGATGTCAGTTGTGAGCCGGATAAGAGCAGTGTCTGTACCGTGGCCCTTCCTACAACCATGCTGCACAGCTGCCATAAGTATGTGCTGCTCCAGGTAGTCCTGCAGCTGTTTATATACTAGCCTTTCCTGGATTTTTCCAAGAGGACTGAGCAGGGAATAGGTCTGTAGTTTCCCGGCTCGTCACGGGGCCCACTTTTGTAGATGGGGACGATGGTCATGACCTTCCACATTGTTGGGACTATTCCTTCCTGGAGTGACCTATTTATAAGGAGGGTGACAGGAGGGGCGATTGCAGGGGCAGCATCCCTCAGTAGGCAGGGTTCAAGCCGATCATGGCCTAGAGAGGCAGTAGGATTAATTTTTCGCAGAAGAGGTAGCACCTCAGACTGAGTGACCAGCTTTAGGTGAAACTGAGCTCTGGGATGGTCCCACACCCCTCCCTGGGAAGGGTCCCGCCTGAGGAGAGCCGGGAGGGGGGTCCCGTTTGGGACAGAGAAGGAGGCACAGAAGGCCTCACCAACTTTGGATGGTTCATTAGTCAGTGAATCACCTACTAGGATAAAGTCAGTTTGCTTCCCTGCGGATCCCCTGAGGAGCATGTTTAAATGTTCCCAGAATTTTTTTCGATCACGTAAGTGCCTAGTTTGGAGGTCATGTAAGTACTGAGCTTTGGCCTGTTTTGAAGATTTTTTTACATAGATTTCTCAGCTCCCTATACTTCTCCAAGTCTACAGAGTGTCCAGAGGACTTGTAGGTGCCCCATGCTTTGTCCTGGAGAAGCATCTTTTGTTTGAGGATAGGGTTTAGCCATTTACGGCATTTGCCCTGCACTCTAAGCTTTTTTATTGGGGCATGCCTATTTGAGATGGACAAGAAGGCCTGTATGAAATATTCAAGGGCCTCATCCAGAGAGGGGAGCGAGGCAATACAGACCCAGTCCATTTTCCTCAGGTCAGAGCAGAAGTTGGCCACATCGAACCTGCTTTAATTTCTTGTTTCAATGACCTTAGCAGAGATTTTTGGAGGCTTATTGGACCAGATGCAGAATATCAGTGAGTGGTCACTGAAGGAGTCAGCCATAATCCCAGCTGACAAGATATGGTCCGGGCAGGAGACGAGGATCCAGTCAATGAGAGAGTGGTTTCCAGTCTTGGGGTTATGCCTTGTGGGGAGATCAATGACTTGAATAAATGGAGAGAATAGTAGAGGATTTTTGTAGTGGAGGAGAGAAAGGATGGCCAGTGGAGATTGAAATCCCCTAGGAGTATGGTCTCCCCCCAGCAGAAGTCCTCTAGGTTATCCATTAAAGATTCCAGCGAGGAGGCAGCATTTTGAGGCAGGAGGTAAATTCCCCCTATGGTAAGGGGTTTGGTATTACCGAGAAGGATTTTGACAAATAGTGTTTCCACTAGGGAATCACTGAGAGAGGGGAAATTCAGCTCCGAAGCTTGGAGGGCCGTGCTGACATAGACAATAACCCCACCTCCCCTTTTCGCTACCCTATTTTTTCTGAAGGTAAGGTAGCCCACAAGATCCACCTCATGGGGGAGGATCTGTGGTTTAAGCCAGGTTTCTGTTATGGCTAGTACATCCGGTTTATAGAGTGCTGTCCATGCCTCAAGCTCATGGAATTTGTGCCTTAGACTGCAAATGTTCATATGAGCAAGTTTGAGCCCATATGAGGCAACCCACAAGGGGTCATAGGGATTGTTGAGGGAGAGATTAGGGGAGTAGGGGCCTGGATTAGGTTCTATGTCCCCTCTCCAAGGTGAGAAGTGTCCTACCCAAGTGAGCAGGGGTGAGATAGGGAGGGGGTAGAGACCACCGCCCATTACACCCCCACGGAAGAGAGGCTTCAGAACCCACCGATACCTCAGAGGTGGGAACTAACAGAAGTAATTTAGGGTGAGGCCAATATGAGTGGATCCTGTTGTCCATCATAGCTGTGAGGGGCCCCAAATTATAAGTGACCTAGTCTTCAAGCCAGTAGGGATTGAGTGGCTTGGATATTGAGATGGAGATACTTCTCCGAATATTTATTTGCCCCAGAAATGACAGGGGATCATCAAGAGGAGAGGTAGTGATGCTTAATTGCTGGTGAGGTGAGCCTGCCAGCATGTAATTCTAGTAAAGCTTTGCTTAAGCAAACAAAGATTATCCCATTAAATACAGGGAAGCCCCTATTGGTGATTTGGTATAGCTTGCAGATGGCAAAGTGAGCTGATAGGTAAATTCAGCTCACATGACCATCCAATCGCCTATAAAGGGGAGCGTCGACCAAGGGTGGTGGTGGGGGTGGTGGGGCAGCCAGCGAAGCCGGCGGGGTATAGCTTTCTCCTCCAGCAGCCATGCTGAATTGATCAACAATAGCCCACTTTAGAGCCAGGAACTCTAGCTTGTGCACTGGATAATTCTTTTCAGAAGGAGTCAAACTGCGGCTGGAAAAAGCTACAGGTCTCAGACTGTTCGAGTGCTCTTGGTACAATACGGCCCCCAATCCTTGCAGACTGACATCAGTATGAAGAACATAGGGTTTAGCTGGGTCAGCATAGGCCAGCATTGGGGCATGAGTAAGTTGATGTATAATATCATAGAAAGCTTCCTCGCAGTCAGCAGTCCAACGAGTACCAAACACATCATTGGGGCGTAAATAAGTCTTTTCAGTCCCAGATTGTGCAGTCTTCTTGTATTTCTTATGGGTCGGGGGGTACCCTTGATTGAGAATAAGCAGGGGCCGGATCACCCAAGAGTAGTCTCTAATAAATCATTGGTAGTACCCACAGAACCCCAGGAACCACTGTAGCTTCTTCAAATTTCTGGGTTGGGGCCAAGTGGCTAAAGCCTGTACTTTACTGGGGTCAGTCTCTATGCCTTCAGTGGATACTATGTGGCCCACATACTTCACAGAAGTTTGAAAGAATTGGCATTTGTCTATAGATAACTTAAGACTGAAATCCTCCAGCTGGTCCAGGACCTTGAACAACCGACTTTCATGTTCTTCCAACAAGCTGCCAAACAGTATGACATCATCAAAATAAACCAAACACTCCAGCAAGTTCATGTCCCCCACAGCACATTCCATCAGGCTCTGAAAGGTAGCTGGGGCACCTGAAATCCCTTGAGTCATCCAGATAAACTCATAGAAACCTAGGGGGCAAATGAATGCAGTCTTCTCTCGATCCTCTGGAGTCATTGGGATCTGATAGTACCCACTGCAGAGATCTAACACAGAGAACCACTTACTGCCATTTAGACAGTCCAGGGCATCCTGTATGTGTGGCATGGTATACTGGTCAGGGATGGTCCGCCGGTTCAGGGTACGGTAGTCCACACACATTTGAACAGCCCCATTCTTTTTCCTCGCTACTACAATGGGGGAATCATATGGGCTCCTGGATTCTTGTATCACACCAGCAGCAAGCATCTCTTGCAGATGCCGTCTTACATCGTCTATGTCAGCAGGGGCCAGGCACCAAGACCTCTCTTGAAAAGGCCTTTCATCATGCAGTCAAATGTGGAGTTCGGCCTCCTGCACACATCCCACATCCCATTCTTTTAGGGACAAGACCTGGTCTTTTTGGGCAAGCTTCTCACTGACCCTTACTTTCCATTCGGCAGGCAACGGGGAGTCACCAAAATCAAACAAGTTGGGCATGACTCTGTCATCCTCCCCCAAACCCTTGCTATTGGGGAGCACTGCCGTGTCCGCACAATGCACACTAGCCAGGGTGCAGCCTCTGTTTACTTGAATCTCTTTGTCAGACACATTATGAACTTGAACCATCACTCTCCTGGCATAAGCACGGGCTCTAGCAGGCAAGATACTGGGTTTAACCAGCAGTCCCCCAGGCAACTTTCCTTCCCCAGGCGCATCCAGCATCAATAGTTTATTCTTGACATCCTTTTTAAACTGGACCTCCCCTTGCAAAACATTTTTATTTATTTATTTAAGAGATTTACCAGGAAAGGCATACTGAGCTGAGTACCGCTCGATTCCAGATGCGCCCTGGGGGTAGGGGGTTACAAGGGTGTAGTACATAAATACATAAAGCACAAAATAGAACATACATAAGTTGTAGATATCCAGCAAAGACCCAAAGGGATGGTAGAAGTTGCTGAGATGCATATAGAGATTATTCAAAGTGAGGAGTAGTTACAGGCAGTATTTACAGGCAGTGAATACAGTAGCAGTATTTACAGTCAGTGATACAGTATCAATAACAACATACTGGGCATTTGGGGCTAATAGCAACGGCTCCGGATCCTTCCTCCAGACAACACCCACCGGGCCTTCAGGCTCCTCCTGACTAGCCTTTCTCTGAGTCTCATAGGCCTTCTGGATCAAAGCAGGTATCCTAAGAGCTCGCCCAGTCCTGGACACCTGCTTTTCAGAACACAATTGTGCCAGTCGACCAAACATGTGAGCACTGGTCCCAATCAACAAGGATACCCCATCATACAGTCCAGTGGGGGGGCAGACTAAAGCCAAGGTTTCCATCTGTTCGTCCACACCAGCCACAGAAGTAGGAAATGACAACCAGATCCAGATATACCCCAAATACGGATAAGCCTTGTCACTCAGCCCCCATACATGTAGACCATCCAAGGGTTGTAGTGGCACCTCAGGTAGATGTGTCTGATACCAGTCCTGGAACATAATGGTCACCTGAGAGCCACTATCCAATACAGCCTGGGTGGGAATCCCATTTACTCTCACCGGGGCCTCCATCAAGGGCCCTACCACATCAGACCATTCGGGGGCACAGCGTTGACAGTTGCTTGGGCATTGGCCCGGGTCACAAAGCCCTTCCTAGGGGGTCAGACGTAGGCTCTGCGATGCCAGGTGATCAGCCTGCTGTTGACCTTCCTTAAATTCTCCAGCAACTGGCACTCAGTCTGGAAGTGTCCATCCTCCCCACAATGGTAACAGAATTTGGGGTCCCGGGAGTCTCTATCGGGGGGGAGTACTTCATCTGCTGAGGGCCATCTGGAGGGCAAGGGGACTCCTCTGGGCTAGGGCGCTTGTTTCTAGATAACTCTGGTTCCCCAAACCTAACAGGGTGGGTAGTGGTTTGCTTCAAGTCCCTCACCAGATCTCGTAAATTTCTGATCTCGGCCCTCAACTCACTTTCTACTTGGGGATCAGAGGAAATGGCACACACCCTCACCCCTCCTTGTAACTCTGGGGATACATCAGGCCCCCCTGAAGGGTGGGTCTCATCGGGTTCGCTAGACTCAGGGCTTTGGCACAGATTCACAGCCCCCACATAGGGTTCCCACCCCTGCTCTTCAGTCTCTACTTCTCTAATCTCCCTCATCAATTGACAGTATTCAGGTGGGGCAGCTCGCCGACCATGTAACTTAAGTTTTAACAGTATCACACTGGAAAATCTAGCAGACTTTAAAAGATGTTCCAGCCTGACCTGGTTCAAGGCTGGGGCGGTGATCCCCCCTTTTCGATAGGCTTTCTGTAAAGCCCTTTCCACCCTAGTAACAAAGGCAGAAAGCTTTTCATTCATCCACTGCTTAGCAGACTTGAATTTCCATAATAAGTCTTCCCCAGTTTCTGTGCTTCCAAACACTCTGTCTAAAGCAGAAAGATACTCTGCTGTGGTACCTTCCAGGCTAGTAGCCCACAAAAACTGAATGGCTTCTAAAGCCGGACCCTGCAGGCTCTCCATCAGTCTCTTTCATTTCTCCCCCTCAGAGCATTGCCACTCCTGGACTAAGGGGGTGGCATAGTCCATCCATGCCTCCAAATCATCCGCCCCTGAAGGCACGGGCACTGTGCCATAAAAAAGTTAATCTAGCTGTATAGAAGGAACCACTGGGGGGGCAAAATAGATCTCTTGGGGGCCCAGGAGAGGTACCAGGGAAGCCTGGGGGGTGGGATTACTGGAAAGATCCAGAGCCTGCAGTAACTCTTGGGTAGTCTTCCCCTCCGCAGCTAACAAATTAAGCAGTTTATCTTTGAAGCTATTAGTCTGAGGAGACCCCCCCAAGGGTGACTGACCCACTTCGGATGTGAATGACCCTCCACCCCTGTTGGGCACCTTCTGGGTAAATCACTGGGGGTACCCTTTTGGGGTCAATGGCTACACTACATAACAGTAGCACCTGCAAAGTCTGATCGAGTTGGTCAGCCATATGCCCTCTCACCTCTACATTACCCAAACACTTAACCCACTCCACTACGGAAATAAGGTCAGTGTTCGTTGTCCCTAGAGGTACATCTAGCAGTAACACTATTGTCTGAGAGTCCAACTCTTCAGCTTCACCCCAACCCATCAGTTTATGTACCATTGTCTTAATGGGGTCCAACTTGATTTTAGCCATGATATCCCCGTCCAGCTTTTCCTTCAGTTTATCCATAGATAGGTACTTCATCCACTCGGCCACTAGGGGACGCTGATCCCTGCAGTGCCTCCACAATGTAACCCCCAGGGGGCACCATCCTAAGGGCTACCACCCTGGTCTGCTCTAATTGTAGCAGGGTGAGGGGCCTAGATCCGTTGGTGGGTGCCTCCACCCAGAGGTTGGGGTTAAAACAGTCGAGTGTGACCTGGTCACAGCCCTCTGGGTTGCTGCAACCCCCCCTTTCTTCCCACTAGTGGCCCACGCAATTCAATTACAGTGTCCTTACCATATAGACTTACCCCCCGGCTCGAACCAATCAGCTTGCTCCGAGGACCCCCTGAAAAGTAAGTTGCAGTTACACAATATTCACTGTGCAGTAATTCACCATTAAGACACAAACTAGCCAATGTACCTTTGCAAAACAAGAGATCTGATTTATTTAAGGGGAAATAACAAGGACCGGGGGGAGTCAGGTTAATTAGCTTACCACTACAGTATATGAATATCTACCTAGGGCTCTGTGCACAGGCCTAACCTATAAGTTACTGTCTATGGGTACCCAAGCCCTAAAGGCTAGTTTCTCAATGCAACTGGGTGGGGCCCTGACACAAATGAGCATTTAATTCCTACGAAGATTAAATAGAGCCAGCAGGTTCAGTTAGTGTAGCCAGCAAAGTAACCAGAAGGTCTTACCCTTACTAGGAACATTTGACAGGGAGCTACCCTGATCTAGTACTCACGACTCCAGAAAGAAGAACACTCTCACACCACTTGCAGGACTGAGCCTGTACTTCAAGCACTTCTCCACACATTTATATGCAAGGCAGAGGGGTACCATACCAGGCAGCTGCTGTCCTTCTCGATACCCGCCAGCCATACACTGGGCCCAAACTGACGCAGCTTCACTATTCCTGACAGACCGAGCGTGATTCAAGAAGATTCTCCAGTCTTCTACAGGGTGAGCCTGGTAGGTAGCTGTGTTCCTGCATGGCCTCCTCAAACCACTTCCCAGCATATTTAGTCCAAAATTGCTGGCGTTTAACAAGCGCCCGATGTGGCCTGACACACACTTCCCCCGCGACCGCTCAAATGGCACAGGAGCTCCTGAGCTCCTCACTTGCTCACAGCCACAGTGCCTCTGCCCCTGGACAGTATGGTGCAAGCCTCTCAGTTCGGGTGCCACCCACTCCCATTGGTAGGCTGCTGAAGCCAGCCACTAAGTTCACCCCTCATTGGTGCAAAAAAGGCGCCATGGTCCAGAACTTCACTTCCCAGAACCTCCAGCTGTATCCCCATTGGTCAGCAGGCTCCATTGAGAGTCCCAATCTTGGTTGGTCGCCAGTTACTCCATTTTAGATACCCCCTGACTCTATCGGACCCTTCAGACAGTCCTGGCCCAAAATGGGAGAACACAGCACACAAAGTCCAGCTGCAAAAAATGCAGGTTAAACAGCTTACATTCCCACAAACACATCTAAAGGCATGGGGCAAACAATTACTCTCTCGGGGAAGTGCTCACTCTGCCCCTTCGGCGACGGCCGAAACCAGAGCAATTAGTCAGTGGTTAGACTGGGACTCGAGCAGGAGAACACACAGCTCCCCTCATAAGCCATGAGTATGTCTGCAAGCAGACAGCTCTTAAAGAGACAGTATGGGGAGGCTCCAAAAGCACTCACAGAGCCATTTAAACGGCTTTAAGCACCGAACGCCGACCACCAAGGGGACACTTAGACAGCTCCTATACGGCTGTGAGAAACCCCCATCTATAGGGGGGTTACATATAGTTCTGGCTAGTGCTTCATGTGAAATTTAAGGTGTGAAAGGATTCCTCTCACCCTACCTAGGACTTAAAAGTTGTATAGAGGATTTTTTAATTGTTTGACAACTACTGTTGTTTATGTTCTAACCTGCAAGTGCCTCATGTTATACGTGGGAAGAACTATAAGAACTCTAAAAGAAAGAGTGCTTGAACATACATGAGGTATCAGAAATGGGAGACTACAATCCTTGGGGATTCTCATTTTCAGGACCACCATAACTCAAATCCAGAAGTACTGAGGTGTAACATTCTTGATGATGTCCCTATCTCATCAAGAGGAGACAATAGGGAACAACTTTTGTAACAAAAGGAATGTAAATGGATTTTCTGGATGCAATACCTCAGTCCTGTAGGCATAATCAAAAATATGGAACTTAAGTTTTTCTGTGTTTTGAAACTCTTTGATTCCTGAATAATTGTCTAATGAAAATTGATTATCATTTTGATTGTTGACCTTACAGCATAATATGCAAGACAGTGTGTGCTTTAACTATGCATTTGAAATTTGCTTTACTTATAGTGACAATGGATTCTGATATAACTTACTAATCGAGTTATTAATATATTTTACTGTGGCATGTTTTATTAAGGCAACCTCCTACCTTCCCTTCCCGCTCCTTTTTATCCCTCTTTTGCCTGTTGCTAGCCTTGTTTGTAGAGCAGAAAGCAGCTAACTAAAAGAAGCTACATTTTCTTGTTAATTTAAAACTTATATCTCAGCAGTAGTCAGTGTCAGTTAAGATTAAGTAGACAGATAACTTTATTAGAAGTAGAAGGGGTCTTATTTAGGGTTAAAAAAAGAAAGAAAAGAAAGAAAGGCAGTGTGTGTTCTGTGCAGGGAAAGGTACTGTATCAGGTGACTTTGCTAAACCAGTAGGAGGAAAGAGAGCTTACCTGGGGGTGTGGTTTAGACACTAGAAAAGCAGGTGAGTCAAATTACAACTTCCTGTTGCTAGCCTTTTTTCTTACTAATTGCGCTCCATCCCACCCACCCAAAGCCAGTTCTACTTTTATAGCCACTGGATTTGACTGTCAACAGGAACTTCCTGTTTGGCAGTAGGAAGGAAAGGATCATAGAGAAACATTGGTTTTGTCAACCCTAAAGTAAAAAAAGTAGCTCACTCTCCCCCAGCTGCTGGTGGTCTGATATTGAGCAAGGAAGAAGGAGGCTAATGAAGAAGATAGGAAGTTGCTGTCCCAGAACAGGAAGGGTCAGAGTTGTAAGGAGAGGAGACAGTAAGCATCCAGAGAAACAATAGAGAGGACACAAAATAAGACATGATAGGAGTGGTGCAGTGCAATGGCTGTGGGGTGGCAGTGTTCCGGGAGACATTCTGGAGGCTGCGATGCTGCCCTATTTGCAGGCACCTCTCTGGTCTGAGATAGGAGGTTGCCCATCTCCAGGCTGACCTGGCTAGGATTCGTGAAACCTCCTCTCCCAACCAGGGACCACTAGGGCCAATGCCACTACCTCAGAGGTTGCCAAGAAAGAGGAGAGGATGGACCAGGGTGGGCTCAAGGAGGGAGAGGGTGGTTGAACAGAGTTGCATCCCTCCAGCTGTACCTCTCCACAATTCATTCGCTCTTCTGGTGGATAGTGGTTCCTCTATGGAGGCACCTGCAGTGGAGACCAAGGAGGATGCTTGGAACCTTCACAAAGGAGACCCACAGGAGGGTGGCATGGGACCCCACAGAGGAAGGAAACAACTCCTGGTGGGGGACTCAATCATTGGGGGGTAGAATTGGGGAGGAAGGGGAGAGGGAGGTAAGGTGCCTTCCTGGCGCCACGGCTTGGAGGGACAGGAAGCGAATCCTTAGGATCGTGGGAGGAGCTTCACGAGGGAGGGAGCTGGATGTCATTGTCCACCTAGGGACAAATGACCTGGCTAGGAATGGGATCAGAGCAGTGCAAGAGGAGTTTATAGAGTTGGGAAGGGGCCTTAGACAAGTAGCGACACGGTAACCTTCTCGGAGGTGCTGCCTATCTATGGCAAGGGAGATGCTAGGGCACTTCTCACCAGGAATTCAATGATTGGTTGAAAACTGGTGTGGAGCTCAGGGTTTGGCTTCATTGGGGACTGGGGAGCCACCTGGAGGATGCAGGACCTATACTGGTGCGATGGTCTGCATCTGTCCAGGGGGAACCAGGATCCTAGGTGTTTAAATGCTTCATTGGCAAGCATTTAAACTAGCCAAGGGGGAGGCACTGAAAAGGAGCAAGGAAATCTGAGCCTCCCCCCGAAAAACATGGTGATTAGTGAGGTAAACACCAAGGTACAGAAGTTATTAGGGAGCAGAACAGATTTAAATGTAAAAAAGGCAAAGGCAGTAAGGACAGAAATGGGGCTAAAAGGGGTAAGGCTATCAAAAAGTGGAGGGTGATGAGTACCAATGCCCGTAGTCTGTGTAACAAGCTCCCTGAACTAGTGGCCTTGATGGAAGAGGTTGCCTAGATATTGTGGCAGTCACAGAAACATGGTACACAGAGAACCATGACTGGGATATCAACATACCAGGATACACAACCTACAGGAGGGACAGGGAGGGTAAGAGAGGAGGGTAGCTCTCATGTAAAGGAAGGGATCAAAGCAACAGAACTAAAGAGTAAACAGGAAGCAGATGAGGCACTTTGGATCACCCTGGAGACAGGAAATGACACCACAATCCGTATGGGGGTTGTATACAGACCCCATCTCAGGGGAGGGAATGGACAAGGAAATGATAGAAGGCTTTCTTAGAATGGCAGAAAAAGGGGAGATATTGTTGATGGGGACTTGAATATGCCAGATGTTAACTGGAGCACTTTGCTGCAGGCACATCCAAGAGCAGGGTCATTCTTGATGCCCTACAGGGGCATGCCTCAGACAGCTAGTATTGGAACCCACTTGGGAGGGAGCAATCTTAGACCTGGTACTCTCAAATGGGGATGGAGAAAAGAATCTCAGATTTAGAAGTGGGTAGCCATCTGGGAACAAGCGACCACCAAATGAGTGTGGTTCACGATAAACACAGCCATACAATCAAGCCATACAAAAGCAAGAGTACTGGACTTTAGGAGGGCCGACTTTGGGAAAATGAGAGAGTGCCTCAGAAAGCACTAGCTAACAGGCAAGAAGGAGGGGTGGAGGAACAATGGGGAGTGATCAAAACAGCCATCACAGAGGCAACAAGCCTTTGTGTAAAGTAAATCAATAAAACACAATGAAGGAAAAAAAACGCTATGGTTCTCAAAAGAGGTGGCAGGGAAGGTTAAGGAGAAAAGGGCAGCATTCAGGAAATATAAGGAAACACAGAAGGAGCAGGACAGAGAACTTTATCAGTTAAAGCAGAAAGAGGCTGGGAAGGCAGTCAGAATAGCAAAGGCCCAAACCGAGGAAAGGATAGCCAATTCTGTTAAGAAGAGGGATAAGACCTTTTATAGGTATATTAGGGAGCGAAGAAAGACCAAAGGAGGGATACTGAAGCTTAATAAAGGGGAGAAAATGTGGGTAGAGGGTGACAGTGAAAAAGCAGGGATACCGAACGAATATTTCTTCTCAGTATTCACAAAGGAAGAGGAGGGGGAGTTACCTAAACCAAACAAGAGAAACACTCCAAAGACGGGGGTCGATACCAGTCCATTTACAGAAGAAAGGGGTCTGAAAGAACTCTTAAAACTGAAGGTGGACAAAGCAATGGGGCCTGATGGGATTCACCCAAGAATTCTAAAAGAACTAAGGCTAGAACTAGTGACACCGCTGACTACTCTCTTTAACAAATCATGGGAGGATGGGGTGGTACCCGAGGACTGGAGGAGGGCAGATGTGATTCCTCTTCACAAAAGTGGGAGCAAGACAGAGGCAGGAAACTATAGACCAGTTAGTTTGACCTCAGTGGTAGGGAAAATGATGGAATCATTTCTGAAGGAAAGAATTGTTGAGTACCTAGAGGCCAGTAAGGCTAGGACCCAAGGCAGCATGGATTCACTGATGGGAAGGTCAGTCAGACGAATCTAATAGATTTCTTTGACTGGGTGACCAAAGTAGTAGACCAGGGAGGGGCTGTGGACATGGCCTACCTAGATTTTAGCAAGGCATTTGATATAGTCCCACACAAAAAGATTAATTCACAAGATAGCCAGCCTTGGAGTGGGTCCCAAGGTGGTAGCCTGGATAAAAAATTGGCTAGACAACAGGACGCAAAGGGTAGTAGTAAATGGAATACACAGTGAAGAAAGGAGGGTTACTAGTGGGGTACCGCAGGGTTCAGTACTGGGACCGGTCCTTTTTAATGTCTTTATAAGTGACATTGCAGAAGAACTGGAAGGAAAAGTATGTCTCT
The DNA here is from genome assembly GCA_016271365.2 of Neoceratodus forsteri. Taxonomy (NCBI): domain Eukaryota; kingdom Metazoa; phylum Chordata; order Ceratodontiformes; family Ceratodontidae; genus Neoceratodus; species Neoceratodus forsteri. The sequence continues at coordinate 470,155,038 of CM028137.1, forward strand.
TTGCAGATGACACAAAGATCTGCAACAGGGTTGATACACAAGATGGAGTGGAAAGGATGAGAAGGGACTTGGCAAGGTTGGAGGAATGGTCAAATGTATGGCAGCTCAGATTCAATGCAAAGAAGTGCAAGGTAATGCACATGGGAAACAAAAACCCAGCGGAAGTGTACACAATGGGGGGTGAGATACTGACAACAGTAAAAATAGAAAGGGACCTGGGGGTAATTATATCAGATGACCTAAAGGTGGGCAAGCAATGTGAGAAGGCAGTAAGGAAGGCAGTGGGGATACTGGGATGCATAGGAAGAGGCATCAATAGTAGAAAACAGGAAGTTGTTATCCCTCTGTACAGACAGTTGGTGAGACCCCATCTGGAGTACTGTGTGCAGTTCTGGAGACCCCATCTCCGCAAAGACATAGACAGAGTGGAAGCTGTCCAGAGGAGGGTAACCAAAATGGTGCAGGTTCTGCACTAGAAGACATATGAAGAAAGACTAAAGGAGCTTAATATGTATACCCTAGAGGAAAGGAGGGAGAGAGGGGACATGATATAAACTTTCAAGTACCTCAAGGGAATTAACAAAGTCCAAGAGGGTAGCATCTTCCAGAAAAGAGATGTGCAAGAACAAGGGGGCACAATTTGAAGATGGGGGTCGGCTCAGAGGTAATGTGGAGGAAGCATTTTTTCACTGAGAGGGTTGTGGATGCATGGAACAGCCTCCCTGAGGAGGTTGTGGAGTCAAGAACAGTGGGGGACTTCAAGAATGCATGGGACAGGCATAAGGCAGTCCTAGTGGGGGGTAGGAGGAAGTAAGCTGTTGGTTAACTAGGATTTGCAGCTTATCTGTTAGGTAGGAAAATGGGCAGACTAGGTGGGCCAAGCTGTCCTTATCTGCCGTCAAATTCTATGTTTCTATGTTTCTATGTTACCTCACCTGAGGCAAGATTTTGAATATAGTATTCAGTTATGGATTACACGATGGGAATATTGATACCTTTGTAAATGTACACATATATTTTTATTTAGTTTTTGTTGACCGGGTAAGTGCACTAGACAAATCCTGCCTATTTTCAGGCACGACCCGGAGGAGTGGGATACAGATGAATGCCAACTGACCTTGAACCAGATTAAGTTGTTGGTGGTATTTTTTTAGTGAATGAAGGGAAATTTGGCCAAGGCACAGAGGAAAGTTCCCCTACTCTTTTCGAGAAGTGCCTTGGGATCTTTAACATCCACCTGAACTACCACCAGAACAGGCAGATGGGACTTCAGTTTAACGTTTCATCCGAAGGACGGCACCTCAGGAGTGCAGCACCCCCCTCATGCTGCACTACAGTGTCAGTATTGGGATATTAACCTAAGTGCCTGGTGTGGGGATAGAACCCACGGCCTTCTGATCTCCCGGCCTCAGAGATGAGTGTGCTACCTTCTGAGCCACTGACACTGATGATATAAATATATATAAAGAGAGATACTGTATATATATATTATAGTGGCTCAGTTGTGCCACTATAGTTATTGAGTAGGCTGTTTAAGTGATAACATTCGCAGAGTTGGAGTATACGAAGCAATAACCGGCTTGTGTGGATGATTAAATGCCAAGGCGAAGCTGAAGTGTTTAATCATCCACACAAGCCAGTTATTGCGAGTATACTCCAACTCCCCAAATGTTATTACTATTATATGAGTTGGAGTTAGTGTTTCACTTGAATTGTGTGCAGTAGTGGAAATTGTGATCAAGAAATGAGATGGCATGCTTGTGCAGTCCCGGGCTAGCATCAGCAGGAGCACTGTAAACAGTTTTTTTAGTGTGTGGAAGCTCGTGTGATTTGGAACATCTGCATTCCAGGAAGTAACACGACGGGACTGCAGAGGGAAGAGTCACAGTTAAGTAAAACAATGCAGTCCAGTGTGGGATCATTCAGGTACAGTTGAGGGGAGTGTGAGCAGGTTGGTCTGCCAGGGACTGTGAGAAGTGAAGTGCATGAGCAGGGTTAGGAGGCAGGTGGGTTCTGGTCAGAATGGGGTATAGCTGAGATAGATTGTTCAGTGAGCTCCGAGTGTTAGTGGTACTAAAATGTTTGAGTAAGCAAGAGAGCGAATTAACGTTTTTGGAGAGGACAATGATTTGGACCTTCTGAAGGAAAAAAATCTTTATTATTTAGTGTGTATTGGAGCAGCTCCAGGACTGGATAGAGCAGAGGGTAGATCATGTTGCCTGGAGCTAAAGATGATTAAACTGTGGGCAGGTTAAAATGATTATACATCTCTGTGGGTGTGGTTTAGGTGAATAAACGATGCTGGGGCTTTTTGTGGGCAGTTTGTGGGAGAATAAGTGATGGTAATTCTGTGTTCTGATTGGGTGAATGGAGATGTCTGTCGTGTAATTCATGTAAAACCCTGGGTCAAGTGATGGCTGCCTGAGTGAGAGTTGCAACTTCCCCTCGCTCCTTGCTAAACCCACAATTTCTGCCTCATCTTGCTTTTCTCTGCACAATATCTTTATCACTCTCACCTTGGAAAACTCTACGAAAACATTTGCAGACAGTTTGAGATGGAGATAGACATGTGGAAGGCTCCACCATGCCACACTCCACCTCCCTTGCCCGAGAAGGACAAGGCCACAAAATGGCCCAAAGTGCAAGCAGCTGCAGCTACCAAACCTTCCGCAGCTACCACAGCACTCTCAGAGGAATGCTTCTTGGAAATCATTCAGCCCCTCCAGGATTCTATTGATCTGATTTCAGGAGACGTGCAGTGAATCCATGTGAACCTTGATTCTCTAACCTCCCAAGTGGGAGACATGGAAGCTCAATTGACCTCTGTGGAGAAATGGAGGAAGAAAGCAGACTTAGACTCCTCTACTTTAAGGCAGGAGCTCTGGAGAATGGAAGACATGTTAGAGGATTTAGAAGGGTGCAGTCAGCGCAATAACCTCATCCTCTTTGGCCTGCCTGAAAAGGAGGAAGGCAATAACCCTGTCTCATTTATTCAAAATTCTGCGAGAAAATAGCCGGTCCCTCACCTAACAATTCTATCTTTGTGGTGAAAAGAGCACATTGATCCCTGTGCCTCCCTCCTCAGCCTGGTGCACCCCCCCAGCTTTTGGTATTCAAGTTTCTCAATTTTCTCAATAAGCAGCACATCCTAACCAAAATCAAAAAAGTGCAGCAGATTCAATGGGAAGGGCACAAACTTCGGTTGTCCCAGGATCTCTTCAGTTGGTCAGGCTCAAGTGGCAAGAATTTCATCCCCTGGTGTCTCGCCTGATAGCTAGAGGGAAAGCCTTCTGAATGAAGTACCCTACTGTTCGCCAAGCCAAAAACAATGAGAAATGGGTCACCTGGAATCACCTAAACAGGTCGTGGAGGAACTCCGCACCCTCTTCCCAGATCTCTTTAAGTGAAGGAGCTACACCTGTCCTATAAGGAACAAATAAGTTAGAGGGAACTGTGTGCTCTCAACTTGTGGACTACGTCTCTTCCAAGATCTTTACGATTTGATTAGTTGCACTCATAGCCCTGTCATGAGGTCTAGACAGCTCTCTTCTGTTGCTGCTGGGTAGGAGACTCTAGTCTGGTACTGCGACAGGTGCCTGGGATTTACACCAACTCATATTTTGGTTTGACGCTAGCGCTCCTTCTGATGGATATTTCCTTGGACCTTTTCTCCCTTTCTTCTTCTTTTTGGTTTACCTTCCAACCTCAATTTCTACCTCTGGAGTTGCAAGAGGACCCTCTTTGGAGACTGAAACTTTTCCTGGGTTGTCATGTAGACAATGTGAACATTTAAAGATTATGGCATATGAGGGGTTTTATTGTTTGGGGGGTGAATCTGGGTAAATGAGAGGGTGATTACAAACCTACAGGCCAGGCCTACAATTTAATGTCTCCCTTTGTTTCCCCTTTTTGTGGTTAAAATAGCAGCAGGTGGTGTTGCTCTGGGTGAGTCTTCATTATTCCTTAGCCCAGACATTCACTTCTCCTCGAGCCACCCAGACTTACAGTTTGTCATTCCTCACACTGCAATGGGTGGACCCACCATTTCCTTCCCTGGTAGGTGCAAGGATAGGGTCATCGATTGTTTTTGAGGGGATACTACCTAGCATTTTTACTCTTGTGGGTTGGAGGGGGGTGTTTTTTTTTTACTTTTCTCAGGTGGGGAAGATTTTAATTACGTGCCGTACCGTGCAGTTGGAGTTTGGTTGTCAGAACTGGAGTAGTTTGTGTTGTTATATTTTTGTTGGGGGGTGGAGGGAGTTTTTCTTTTTCGAGGGATAGGGGTGTTTTCTCCATTTCCAATTAACAGATATGTTCATTTAAATTTCCTGTGGTTAGGTGGATCTGCACATATTGGTCTCATGAGGTGCTGTTTGGTGTATTATAGTCGAACTCAGTTGGTCACTAGTTTATCTCCCCACTGGTTGCTGTTAATGGGCGGACCCTACAAGTTTGTGAGCTGGAATATAATAGGGGCACAATGCAAATAAAAAAAGGCTTATGATCCTTAAACATCTTGCACACTTAGAGGCTGGGATTGCCTGTTTACAGGAAACCCACTTACCATAGGATGATATTTCCCTCTTCAAAAGGTGCTGGGTAGGACAAGTATTCGGCTCCAGCAATTCATCTAAACGTGGAGGTACTGTTATTTTGATTTCCAAAACTATCCCATTCATTAAAATACAGGAATGGTGTGACCCAGAGCACTGCTATAGTATAGTACAGGGCACCTTAGAGTCCTCTCCAATTCTGTCAGGTTCCGTATATGGCCCGAACATGGACTCACCCCAATTTTTCACACAGTTATTGTCCCTAGCGGTTTTAGGCCTGTCTATTCTAACTTTCCTGGGTGGGGACTGGAATCTAGTCCCACAAACAGATTTAGACCATTCAGACAGTAAAAGGGCTGGGCTATCCCCTGCACAGCATGCCCTTCGGGACCTCCTATCTGGGGCGGGTGTCATAGATGTCTGGCAGACCTTAAACCCAGAAGAAAGGCAATGTACATATTACTCCCCTCTGCATGTCACTTTTTCCCAGATAGACTACTGGCTGGTAAGATCTTTTTGCCTCCTGGGCAACCTCGATGCCTCTACTCATCCCAGGGTACTTTCCAGTCACTGGATCTGCACATATGGTATTGGTATTTCCTTCATGCTAGGGCCTGGGATCCAGACAGATTTACTCTAGTGGCTTAATACACAACTGCTTAGACACTCAGAGGCATTAACATACACCCAAAAATTCATAACAGGTTTCTTTAGACTCCAATCTGGGTTCTGTAGAGAGGGTTGATATGGTCTGGGCCACCCTTAAATGTGCTTTATGGGGCAACTTTATATGTACTGCTGTTACCTGAGCCCAGGAAAACAGAGTTGCTTTAGACTCCCTGTTAAATGAAATCCAGCAGTTGGAATATAAGCTGTATAAGGCATCGCCATCAGAAGACTGGGCCAGGCTTCATCGTCTTCAAGCGTCTTACTATGACTTGATGGCACAGAAAGCTGAATTGGCCATTCACCGCACCAAATTGAAAAACTAGAGTCTGGGGAGAAGGCAGGAGAAACTTCTTGCTCTGAGATTAAAGCAAGTGGAAATATCCAAATTCATCCCGGGGTTGCGATCTTCCCCAAATGGCCACATTATTTCTCGTCCCCAAGACATTGCAGCAGCCTTTGATGACTTCTATAAGAGGCTTTACTCTCTGGATGACTCGATGGCTGTGACTGACCAAGAGATCGCAAAGTATCTTCGCTCTGCCTACCTCCCCACTTTGCCTCCTTATGTAACAGTGCTCCAGTTACCCTAATTCAATAGTTCTTAGACTTTGTCACAGTGAGCCTCCCCAAATCCTTGGAAAAGATTTTGAGCCTCCCCTAAAAACTGAAATAATCTTGGGCCTCCCCAAAGAAAAATAACATACTGTTCTTTGCGCAGTGCACAATAAATACATTGAAACCCCTTTGAGTATGTGGCTCACATTCAGTTCTTTGTCTTATTCTGACGTGAAACCTTTGAAAAGAGCTCCTGTGACTCAAGGTGTTATCTGAATAAACCAAATAAAATAAACAAATATTGTTATTCAGCTTATTACTTTGCTCCTTACTGCTATTGTTTTAAGCACTTCTATGCTCAACCCTTGTATTTGGGCTGTTTCGCCATTAGGCTACAAATTGATCAATTGCTACCACTATTATTAGTTTATTGTTCGTATTTGTTTGCACTATTGTTCACTGTGTATTTCTTGATTGTTTTGGTAGTTACCTTTTGAAATGTATTCCTCCTACCCTTCCCTGGGTACACCTGAGATGAGCATTGGCTCATTCACCTTCCCTTGTCACCTATTAGTAAATAAATACATTCAATTCACCTACTATTATCCACTTTCAGTTTGCTTCATCTCTTCACACAAAATATATACAACTCAAAATTTAAATGCAGTACTTTTTCAGACTTGCTTAAGCCTCCCCTGGAACAAGTTGGGGCCTCCCCAGGGAGGCTGGCCTCACCATTTGAGAACCCCTGCCCTAATTGAAGTGGAGAAGGCTATTACACAGCTGTCTCAGGACAAAACTCCCTGCCCCGACAGCCCACTCAATAATATAGATAAGGCTTGCCTTCCACAAATCTTCTCTCTTCTGATGAACATGTTTAACTTGTGGTTTCATCAGGGGATAAAGGACACTAGTTTCTTGGATGCACTCATTACCCTCATTCCAAAGCCAGATAAAGACCCACCATGTCCAGGAAGTTACTGTCCAATTCCCCTACTGAATTCAGATATTAAGATCCTGGCTAAAATCTTAGCCAACTGCTTAGCACCAATCCTGGGAGAACTCATTGGCAATGACCAAGAGGGATTTATGACAGGTCATCTATCTGGGGACCACATGAGAAAGTTAATGCATTTGACTGTAGAAGTGAAGGAGTCTGGGGTCCCATCAGTCCTCATCTCCCTTGACGCCGAGAAAGCTTTTGATCGTGTTTCTTGGTGTTTTCTGTTTGCCTCCCTTCAGCAATTTGGTATGCCCGATAACTTTCTTAAATGGGTTAAGGTCTTATATACCGCCCCAACTGCTAGGGTTTGGTGTAATGGACATCTATCCCATCCATTTACTCTTGAAAGAAGCACCCATCAGGGTTGTTCCCTCTCCCCTCTCCTCTTCAACTGCTACCTTGAACCCTTAATCCATAAACTTGTCTCCTCCCCTTCTCTGCGGGGTTTACAAATACAAGGGGAATGGTACATCTTGTCAGCTTACACTGATGACCTACTGCTGCACCTTGAAGAGCCAGAGATCTCCCTTCCCGCTCTTCTCGAGGAACTGGACAGCTTCTCTGCAGTCTCATCATATAAACTGAATCTCTCCAAAGCTAAAGTATTTCCTTTAAATCATTGTGTTACCAGGGCTAGCTGTAACTCACTTGGATTGTCCTGGGAACCTAAAACCCTTACCTATCTAGGGATCGAGATCACCCAGAGTACCTCCTCCATGTTTAAAGAAAACCTAACCGCACTGGTACAAATTTTACAAGCAGACCTGAATAGATGGAGTGCCATACCACTATCACTTTGGGGCCGTATCAACATCCTTAAAATGAATGTTTTGCCAAGGCTCTTATATCTGCTTGATATGCTTGGCCTCTATATTCCCAGATTGTGGTTTGTGAGGATGCAGAGACTGTTCAATAACTTTCTTTGGAAGAATAAACCAGTGAGAATGGCTTACCTTAAACTAATGGCCCCTAAGTTGCAGGGAGGGCTTGCCCTCTCATCCCTCTTTAAGTATTATGGGGCTCAACATATTAATAGACTTGCTGTCTGGTCTAAGGTGGACTCTTTAAGAGTGGAGATGCCTACTTCCCTATTGGTTGAATATTGAACACAATTTAGTATGCAGAGCAGCAAGTTCCTTGGCTGCTCTGGTATATATGAAACCTTCCCGACTTCCCCACCCGCTTAAAGCCTCCCCAATTGCCTGGTCACTCGAGGTCCTACAACAAATTCACAAGTATTTCTCAGTGAACTGGCACTTATCATCTGCTCAGCCTCTCTTCCGGAGTCTACATTTCCAGATTGGTTGTCGTCCCATCCCACCCTCATTCCTGCCATAGCTTAAGCAGAGCACTCTAGCAGATCTTCTGCAAGACAATATTGTAGTTCCTTTTCGGACTCTCCAGACCCACTTTCAGCTTAGCCCCAAAGATACCTTTAAGTATATGCAAATTAAGAAAGCAATAGCATCCTTTAACGACAAGCAGGCCTGGTCTGACCAGCCTTCTAATGGGCTACTAGGAATTTTTCAGGGGGCAGGGCAGCCTCACGCAGTCTCAAGACTATACAAATAGCTTCAAGCTTTGTATCCAGGCCTCCCAACCGGGATATGTTATTACTGGGTACAGGAGCTTTCCTTACAAGCAGAGATAGAATTCTGGGCTAATGTCTGGAGCACAAACTATAAGTATATCAAGAAAGACAGGCTACGTCTTGCCCAATTTCAAATTATGCACAATATTTACTATACTCTGCTAAAGTTGTATAAAGCCGGGTTCTTGTCCTCCTCAGATTGTTCCCGATGTAAGCAGGCCCCCGGCTCTTTGTATCACATGCTCTGGGAATGTTCCTGTACTCAGATTTTCTGGAAAGCAATTCAACAAATACTAGACCCTCTTTTTGAGTTAGACACTTTATTTACCCCAGAATCCTGCCTTTTGACTATATATCCCCTGGGGACACCATCACTGTGTAAGGCTCATCTGAACCTGATTGCTTCCATTGCCAAACTTGTTATGCTTCGACACTGGAAGGAGGATTCACATCCCATGACTTTGGAATGGCACCGAGAAATCCTCCTTGCTATCCAGTTAGAGAAGCACATAGCTAATTTGCAACATAGACCTTATAACTACCAGTGTATTTGGGAGCCCTTTTTGACCCTACCCTCCCTATGGAAACCATAGTGGTTTGTTAGTGCCTCCAATCTTGTTGAAGACCATGTCTTGGCCTACCTCCTTAGTGTGCAGATCCGGGAAGGGGGGATAGGGATTTTTGGGAGGGTCAGAGAGGTTATATGTGCGGTTGGTTGTTTTTTCTAGTACGGTCCTGTATGTTTTTGTTTATTGCAGCTGTCTGTCAGTTGTTTGTTTCTTTCTGTTCGCTGCACTGTGAAAATAATAAAGTATTTTGAATTAAAAAACAATAATAATGTTAAACCCCAATTGTGCACTTAAATAACTTTGCAGTGATTTAAGGGATTTGCAAAAAAATTTGCAAGCACCCTCAGATACCCAATGGCTCTTGATATACCAAATGTTATTCCAATCAGATCTGTGGATTACAAGATCCAGACAGTGCAAAATGTGTACAAATCAGATTTTTCTTTTGCTCTTTTTTTGTTGGCTGCTAGTACCCAGATGGTTTGGAAGTTTGGTCTGAACATTTCTGAGTAAAAGGGTATGGCCCAGAATAGTGCCTTTTGCTGGTTTGGTGAAAAAAAATAATAATCCATTCCAGAGTTAAAAGGATTGGAAATTTTGGTTCTAGGCATGCTGAGTAGGCACTTTAGGATAATAAATAAAGAATCTGGCCGTATGAAAGAGGATTCTTTTTGTATGGTTCCAATCCTTTTTCATGAGGAAAAAATAATTTTTGTATGGCAGCCATTTTATTTTTACTGTTTAACCTTACAAACATTTACAGTACATTAAAATAATGTCTTTTGAAAAAAAAACACCTTAACCTAGCTAAATGGGACCTTTTACCTAGATTCTGGTGTTTGTTTGTTCTTAAAGTTGGCAGAAATATGTTTGCTTGGCACCCAAAGTCCAGGGTGCCCAGCTTAGTGAGAGGAGTTGTTCATCAACATTCTCTGTATGAGATCAGTGGTACTTTCTTGACTTTTGCAGCCACAGCTAGAATCCATGCTACAGGCTGCAGTGAGAGCAGTGTTTTTCCATTTCTCTGGTGTCCAGTGGTGCCCCCCACTGTCATCTCTTTGTGTATGTAATGTGCTGCCCTATTGTCTACTGGCACCCCTCACCTATTGATCACTACCGCCTTAGTTTTATAATATTTCCCCGGTGTGTAGTGACTTCCCCAACCTCATCACCTTACCCTTACTTTTATAATGTTTTCCTGGTGTTTAGTGGTGCCCCCCTACCCTCCGATTGCCATCCCCCTATTTATAATGTATCCCTGGTGTCTAGTGGCATCCCCAACCTCCATTCACTGTCCCCATATGTCTTATGTTTCCCTGTAATAAAAAAAAAATCATCCCTCGGTTTGTTTCTACAGTATCTAGTGGCAACCCCCACCCTCTGATCACCATGCCAATATTTATTATGTTTCCCTGGTGTGTTGTGGCATCCCCAACCTCCATTCACTGTCCCCATATGTCTCATGTTTCCCTGTAATAAAAAAATTCATCCCTCAATTTGTTTTATTAAACATGTAAAAAATAAAACTGTTCCTTGCTGATCTGTTCACCCCACCCCAACCTCTCACTGAGCACATACCCTCACATCCCCCACACAGCCAACACACCCTCATTCACCTGAACACATCCCAGGGCAAAGATAAACTCTCCTATTCAAAATGTGTTTTGCTGCTGGAACACACCAACTGCAATAATACAAACTAAGATAAGTGCAATTCAATGTTTTTCAATGAGGTTTTGAACTTTGATGCATAGCTTTATCACTTTTGCATATTTTGACTACAAAGTTTCAACATTGCCTTTTAGGGACCCCACTTGATGACCAATGGTGGTGGAATTATGCAAATCAAGCCTGAATGGTGATTTCACAGTTGCTTGGGAAATCACCTTTTGGGTGGGATTTGAACATACCCACCACCTTGTTCATAAGGTGGGGTCATAAGAAGGCTATGTTGAAAATTTGGGGTCAAAATATTTAAAAATTGCAAAGTTATGTGCACATGCTAAAATTTTACTATGCTCACTTGTAACTTTGGTAATTTTAAATGTTTTGACCCCAAATTTTCAACAAAGCCACTTTTTACACCACCTCATGAATATAATAGATGTAATTTTTCAAATCCTGGCCAAAATGAGTTTTCGCACCTGTATCACGGAATGATGTTTCGATGCCATGGAATTATGTTTCAGTGGGAATTTGACAATTTTCACTACTATGTCATGAGATGGGGTAATAAGAAGACTATGCTAACAGTTTGGTGTACAAATACAGTAAAATGCCATCTATTATTTCAATGTTCACTTACAACTTCACTAATTGTCACTATTTAGACTACCAGCTTTCAACATAACCATTTTTAACACCACTTCATAAATATGACATGTCATTTTTTTAAATTCTGGATGAGATGTGTTTTCACACTGCTGGTGTGAAATGACATTTTGGCCAGTTTATTATAAATGGTGCATGTTGTGTTTATAAGGCGAATTATAAAATGAGTATCTTGAAAATCTGAGTCAAAATTGAAAAAAAGATATAATTAACACATTTTGTGTGCAGTGCCACTCTTGACCCCAATGGTTATGTTTTGTGATCCATGCTGGTGAGCTCAGTTCAGGGGTGAGCCCAGTGACCCAGCTGGATGGGGTGAGGAGGGTGATAGTGCTGTTATGCAACAGCACCCCAGCAATGGAGTGAAAGGTACACCACTTTCCATGTGGCCCTGTGTACCGTACAGTTAAGGCAACTGTCTTCTTGTCATACAGCCCTGGACCTCTGCACCCCTGGGTGGCAGAAGGCCCTGTGCATTGGCTGGCAGATGCCCTCTTTGCCCTATGTATCAGTATCTGTGGCCACATGGAAGCACAAGAACCACGGGGCCCTGTGCTGCAACAGCCCACTAGACAGCTCCATGAATTCTTTGCATCCATTGCTGCACTTCTGTAGGTGGATGGAGTGTTCCCTTGGTGCAGGGCATCAGGTCCTGAAGGGACCTGTGTCAATGAGGATATGATTCCACTGTCTCAAACAGAAATGAAATTCTTTGCAAACAACTTCATTAATACACTAGTTAGGCTTAAACCAACAAAAGTAGGAAAATGTGGCATTAGGGGTTTCAACCCTAACACTCCACCCCCACCCTCCATTCAGCTTGTCAACCCTAATGCTCACCCCATTCTCACATACTCTACACATCTTTGTTTCTTTAATAATTGAGCGTGGTGAGCGTTAGGGTTGACAACTCAAAGGAACATGCCTGATTTGCAAAGATGCAAGAGAGGTGAAACTGTAATGTTTTCCCCTCTTGCTGTCTGGAGGGGGTAGGGTGTTAGGTTTGAAAATCCTGAAGCCACTTTTCCCTACTTTTGTTGGTTTAACCCTAACTAGTGCATTAACAACATTTTTTTTTGCAAATAATCTATCTATCTATCAATCTATCTATCTATCTATCTATCTATCTATCTATCTATCTATCTATCTATCTATAATTTTTAACAATATTATAGTGGCGCGGTCCTGCCCCTATAGTTAGGGTTACATATTCACTTCTATGTTAAACTCAAACTTTTTTACTTTAACAACTTTTCAACTGTTCAATTGATTCACATGGAAGTTTGCACACACTATCAGGGGCCAAAGGTCTCTTGATGTGGTGAGTTTCATTCCAGTCTGATGTGAGGGTGTGGAGATACAGAGTGTCAAAAAAACATGCACATTACCATTTTTTGTTAAATTATTTGTCACACCACTGTGTAAAAATGGTGTGGAATTTTGGTCTGAAATTTATAGGGTATATAGGTGTCTTGGGTGACAGTGGTACACTTTGAAAGTTTGGTGAAAACATATTAATCAGTTCAAAATTCATAACATTTCAAAGTTTCCCAATATTATCTGTGCGAAAAGTTAGATGTTCGCCTCAAAAAATGATCATATATCGCAAATGGGGAATCATTTGCTGCAAATGGGTAATCCTCTGCCACAAATGAGGAATCCTTTATCGTGCTGCTGCCATCTTGTTTTCTGTTACTGTTGGCAAACAAGTTAAAATATTTGAAAAATACACAGGTTATTAGAAGGACAAGAGTTGTCTTTACTTAATGTGGAATCAGATTCTAGTGTTATTTTTTCATTATGTTAATGACAAATGTGTTTTTTTGACATGTGGCAATCTTTTTATGCAAATCACAGGAAGCAATGAAGTGAAACAAGATCCTTTTTCTCAATTTGCAATAAAGGATTTTCTTTTACTGCAAATTGTGCCAAAGGAAACTTGAGAAAAAAATTTGTGGAAAATAATTTCTCTGGTAGTCTAGTGGTCCCTTCCCCTGCCCTGATGTCTGATGGCCATCCCTGTATAAAATATATATTTCGCTAGTAGTCTAGTGGTTCCTCCCCCGATGTCTGATTGCTCTCCCTGTATAAATATACTATATTTTCTTGTGGTCTAGTGGCCCCTCCCCCACTCTCCCAGTGTGCGATCACTGACCCCATATAATAAAAAATGTCCCTGGTAGTCAAGTGGTCCCTCCCCCAATGTCTGATTGCTTTCCCCATATATAAAAAAAAATCTGATGGTTTAGTTGTCTCTCCCCATCCCTGATCCCCATCCCCATGAAAACCCACTCCAATCCATGGTGGTCTACTGGACCCACCACTCCCACCACTCTGTCAGGTAATCAACAACGATCCTGCTCTCCACATCCCGATTCCTGGTCAGTGACTAGCACAGCCCTCCACTCACGTCCATGGCTGTCCTCCAACTGAGCTATGAATACATGTGTGCTATACAGTACATGCTCATTAATAGCTCAGTTAGTGGCCAACCATTGAGATGAGAAAAGGGCTGTGCTGGTCATCAAACAGGACTCGAGATGGGGTGGAGCGGAGTGGTGGGTGATTACCTGACAGGGTGTGGGTGGGTCCACTACACCACCACAGATTGCAGTGGGTTTACTCAGGATGGGAACTGACCACTAGACTACCAAGGATTTTTTTTTTTATAAGGGGAAGGCGATTGAACAGTGGGGGAGGGGCAAGGGACCATTACACTACCAGAGACATTTTTTATTATACGGGGATAGTGATCACACATTGGGGAGAGGAAAGGGACCACTGACCAGGAATCAGGATGTGGGGAGCAGGATCGATTGAATGTCAAATTGGGTTGACAGGGCATTCTATGGATGGAACAAATGAAGCAATATAGCGGCCAAGGACAAATGAACTATAGAGTAAGGGACAGGGAGCTCTGTGAAAAAAAAATAAATTAAAAAAGCACCAAAGCTGGATGTAGTAGATGTATTAATTTTGGGTACATGTTTAAAGAAATGACAGGAGATGGAGCAAAGACAGAAGTCCCCAGTGAAGTTTCTCATCAGGATAGTGTATTCTTTTCTTAACAAGTAACTGTAATTCCAACTATGCCTGTGGCAAATATGTTCAACATGCTGTTTGGGTACCAGAACTGACTACATACAAAACAATTGGATGCAAATGATAACTCCTTGATTAAAGTTCTCTCATGCAGTATTGTGGCCATGGAATGCAAATGGGGAGGAGCTAATGTTTAATGCCTTTTTTCAATCCAATAATACTGTATATTAGTACTCCAAGAGACATGGCTTATGGAGTGTGATTTACATTCAGACAGTTTTATCATATATGGGAAAAATGGCATTAAAAATAAGAAACGTGCTAGGCCTAGTGGAGTTCTTCTTGTGGTAGTTAAGAATGCTGAGTATTTGTAAAGATGCAAAACTGGAAGTAGTTGCCCCTCTTATTCAAACGTTAGCACTTGCATAAACATGGTTAGCCCTGCGTATCACCTCTTTTCGTTGACACACCGACGGCGAAACAAGGAAAAAGACCATTACAGCAACATTCACGGTAATGGTCATTTTTCGGGGTTTCGCCTTCCCCCAGTGCTCCGCCCCCTTCCCGGATGAACTCTGACCTGGAGTTGAAATCCTAGAGTCCGGAGGGTGGGAGGGGGAGAGCCCCCCACAGAAAACACCAAGTCAAGAGGCAGCACAATACCTGTGTCGGTATTGCGCTGTCGCTGTGAGGGAGGTTGGCATTTTCACTGATGGGAAAACTTGGTGCTTCCCTAGCCCTAGTATTAGCTTGGACTTGCACCTGCACTCCTGGCAGGGCTATATTCATAGGCCCCGAGAAAGCTGACCAAACCCAGCAACACCAAGGTGCTACCTACAGTATACCACTGCACCTATGCAAATGGGTCCCAGGTCGCTCCTGTAAAAAAGCTTTCAGCTTAGTGTGCTATACCTGGTTAAACAACTAAATAAAAAAAAAAAAAAATGAGAGGGTTTCTCATGTATACCAGCACAGTGATATATTCAAAGGTTTCCAGTGGCAGTAAACAGCCCCAGAGTGGCACTGTTTACCACCACCAAAAATCAAGTCTTATCTGAGCATTAAGCTCCTGCCTCAACCCTGCAGACAAGAAGGATATACTGCAGCCACCCATCCCTGTGCTAAGCTGTCCCCTCACTCTCCATTCATACATCCTGCAGGTGTAAAGTATACCCTAGTGGTTTATTAGTCCTCCCATCCTCGATCACCCTTCCTTAATTCTTAAAGGATAACCCTGGTTGTTTAGTGGTTCCCCAACCCAATCACCCTACCTGAATGTTTATGGTATAATCACCAAACCATACATATAACTGTTTCACAAATGACACTGTTTATGGTATAATCACCAAACCATACATATAACTGTTTCACAAATGACACTTGAGACTAGTTACTAATTTCAAAGCTTTTTACTTGTGCAAAAGGTTTAAACAAGTCAACTGAAATTACACATACAGTTATTTTCATCTTCCGTTGTGTAGACATTTAAGAGTGGCTTGATCACTATGGCTTATTATCACACAGAGTTCCATTAACACACATCTTGGTGTGCTTGCTGTAGTTCAAAGTTCTTATACACAAACCTGTAAGAAGACAACAAAGTGAGGTGATGGTGGTGGTAAAGCAAAAGGACACACCCAGCACTTCACTCAGCTTGGAGTTTCTAAGACAATTAAAGTATATCCTGGTGGTTTACTGGTCCTACCACCCTCTGCACTCCCTTCCTGAATATTTAATGTATACTCTGGTAGTTTAGTTGCCCACTTGCTCCCCTATCACCTGTCTTGCAGATGAAACATATAACCCAACCACCCACAATCCAATTGCTCAGGACTCTTCCCCCACTTCCTCCTCACCCTGATTGCCATTCACTGTCTGTACCAGTACAGAGCAACAGCTGGCACAGCCCTCTGCTCACTTCCTCAGCTGGCTGCAATCTGATGGTCATGGGGTGCAGTCGTGTATGTGATCAAACTCCATGACTGACTCACCCATGGATTCCCCTTCCATGTTATTTTTTGTGCCTCTGTCTTTTCTGGTCCAGCTTATTTGGATCCTGCTTCCTGTCTACCCCCTCCATGGACATTTTCCCTGTGGTCCTCTTACTATAAACTAGCTTTCCCATTATCCTCAGTTGCTGTCACCTTTTCTCTCCTTGCCTTTCCCCTTTGCATCATATTGTATTTCGTACTCTATTATTTGTAGTTTTTAATTCGTTAGCACCTTTGCACTTTGGACTGAGGGTATTTATTTTATTGTATTTTTTAGCAATGAACTTCTTCTTTCTACCATTGTACTGTCTTTATTGTATTCTTGTCTTCTGCACTTTGTCTGCACTTTCCCATGGATCATAACCCCAAACAAGCCTTGGCTAAGTGTGCTTTCCCAGTTACCAATTTATCAATAAATAAATAAATACATAAACAAATAAATCAATAAATGCAATTTACCAAGTGAGCAAACAGAGAAGGTATCACTTCCTGATGTGATCTGAGGGAAGGGGAATACATAGGGGAAACATGGTTAAACAATGTACCTTGGATACCTTGATTAATACCAACTTGAGACCTGGATTTCTGTCCAAAGAGGATAGTTTGGTATCCTGGTCATTATTTTGATACATTCTTTAGCTGATTTGGTGCTACTGTATCTAGGACTATCAAGCCCAAAGCATCTTTTTTCCCAGATCACTAGTGCTGAATAAGATATATAATATTCTGGATAGTGAGAATTGGCTTCAGTTAATTTATATATGTCAAATCCAATACTTCATTTCTACACAGTACTTGATATGCAAGAAATCTGTGAAATCTAGGGGTGCCTTGAAAGCCCTGAAGATTATGTGAGCATGTCAAGTTATAATTGAAAACAAAATGTTTCAGCCACTTGCCTGGCTCTGATCCATCATGCTTTATAAGAAACATAATGAGCCACTATTTTGAAAGATGTGCAGATAATAGCTACCAGTCATCAAAAGCAAACACCAGTGGATAAGCAGCTTTCAGCACATAGCAGATTTTTCTTATTTGCTATACGACTATCAGTTTAATAGTCACCACATCAAACAATCCTATTCAGTGAAATTATTCATGTATCAAATTTTCATTTTGATCGCTGTGAATGACAGAATGGTGGAAATAGCTTTTTTTTTTTAACTGTTAGTGTGCCTTACTTCCAGAGTTCATCATACAATCATACCTCTTGAGAGACAGAGGTTTTCACTCTGGAAAATAAAGATTTTTGAATGTCAACACAGTTATAAATTCTGCATTCTGGAATGATGTAAGATTTTGAGGTGAAGAATTTGTAGTCAATCTGCAGTGGTTATTTAATAATGCCTACAAATATTTAATCATGTGAGTCTCTTGGTTGTGATCCCCAGCCCTCTAATGGCTAAAGTGCAAAGCCAGGAGAGTCTAATGACAGTGAGCTACTCAGTCACAGAAAGTATTGTGATGATCTAGGCATCAGCAGAGCAGAGTAATACATATTTTTCTGCTTCCAATTCTATATTAAATATTTTTGCCATGCACAAATTTCTCTTTCCACCACATACATATTACCATAATAGTAGCCCACAAGACAACTTTGAAAATAGGTCTATGACCTAAAGTTTGCCATCCTGTATAAAAATAAACATTTTTACTACTACTACTACATATCCACTTCCCCCACATTCTCATCCCCACTCAAGGTAGCAGTAAAAGAAGTAAGCAATAAGCCACAGTAGGGCATGCACTTCTAGAGAATTAATGCACATCTTGGAAGGCATAAGGTCAATGTCTGAGTGTCTTTCAGTGCACCCAGGAAGTGCACCAATGCACCCAGCAGGTGCACCAGTTCTCAGGAGCCCATGCCATGCAGTGGTTATTGTGTTTATAAACTGACATTTCTTTCATGGAAATATTTTTTTCCATTAGTTAGGTTGCTGCTAGGTAGACTGTGTGAGTTTGGTAACAAAGGCCATGTGCCTTTGAATGAAACTGGGAAGCATATTTATTTTTGTAACTGCAGGGTAGTGCTACTCCTAGAGTTACAGCCCTGCCTACTACTTAGGATGTAGGTTGAGGGGTCTGGATTCCCAAACTTACATTAGGCTGGTTCTTTCTATTAAGGTTTTACAATGTGCTGTGCTTCCACTCAGAGTATACTTTTTAAGTGGGCTAGATGTTACCTTGTACAACACCCTGAGATGTTATACCACCCTCAATTACTATTTGCCTCCCCAACACATGACCCATTATACAGTTCCCCACATTTCAGACATTTGGCAATTAAAGACTCTCTCTCTCTCTCTCTCTTTTTCTAATAATTTGCTCATGACAACCACTTTCAAAAACAGCAACAATAATATTTATTTATGGGACATAGGAGTTAGGAATGGGGAAACAGGAGTAGAGGTTATGCATTTACTCTATTTACAAATGTACAACTGATTTGGTTTGTGCTGGTGAAAACCCTTCAGCTGGGAAGGTACCATTTAAGCAGAAAGAGAATCACAATTATATTAGACCAATGGAAATATTACCCAGAGCCCTGGCTATCTAGCTGCTGGCTAATCAGATGTTAAGCCTTTCATTTCCCCACCACTAGTACCAGTTCTCAGACTTGCATGAAACCTCGCAATGTCACACTTTACCCTGGGTACCCAGTTACCAAAGTCCTTGATCAATGCAGGCCTAGTGGATGTTGCAGCTTTGGCATTGGTTGGCTTTAAATTTAGGAGAAGAAAGAGGTTTAACTTGGAAGACAATTTAATAAACAACACCATTTTGATTCTGGAGAAGCGTAGGGGTTGCCCTGCTTTTGGCACTACAGCAGGGATTGCACTGCATGAAGCAGACTGAAGAATTTAGGTGGAGGTTGTAATGACTCTCTGGCCCCCAAACCCCAGGCAGCTGGGTAGGAACTCCTGTTTGCAGAGAAGATCCCCCTTTCAAGAACTAATGAGCAGGAATAAGTGTTCTGAAAGACTTATCAACTTTCCTTTTCCCAGTGGGAGGGTGGAAACTGTAGTTTCAAGTTCCCTTGACTATGCACTACTTTCAGTATTTGAAATCCACCACGGCCACTGGCTACATTTTGCCTAAGTAGTTTGGTACAATAGCTGAGAGGTACTATCTGTCAAGGCACACAGTGTTTTCAAATCCCTTCTGTTAAAATGTTAAGTGACACAATCAGACCCCAGGCAGAGTTGATAAGAAAATCATAAAAGTTTACTTAAAATAAAAGCAATACAGAAAAGTCTACAGTTTGGAAGAACTTTGAAATGCAGACAATATCAAAAGTAAAAATGGATGGTTTACAGAAAATACTGGATACTGTTATTCTAAACTATACCTTGTTTTGATGTTAGAGTCCAGCCAGCATTTTAAATGTCCTCATAGAAATGAGTCTTTAAGCAACAGTTTGTAGCAAGTTTGTATCCCAAGTCAATTTCTCTGAATGTCCTTTTAAAAAGGCTTCAGGTGCTTTCTTGGTGAAACGTCTTGGTTTCCAAAATTCTGACTTAAAATCAAAATGTTCTGTTTCATATGTGAAAAGTCAAAATTTTCACACACTCAGATTTGGTTTTAGAGATTTTTCCAGGCCTACACATATACTTCTGGTCTTCAAGTATATGCCAGCTGGACAGGCTATCTGACCCCAAGCTAAACTGTTTATCAACTGCCCTGAATTCATAATGTGTGTCTGATAATATACTTGTGGGTCATTTTAGGACACATCCACCTTTTTTTTTCTCTGGGGTGGGCTTAATGGTTCCAAGACAATTCAGATATTAGGGGGCAACAGCTTGCCTTTTCCTGCAGGTGTCACTGTGGTTCCATGTCAGGTTTCATGTCAACCCCAGTGGCATCTGGTCCATGCATTTGACTTATCCACTGACCCCTAGGTCATCCCCCTGACCTCTTCTTGTCATGGAAAGCTAGATGCCCAGTTTTCTCTAAGAGTTATGAGTTCCTAGGTCCACGAACCATTCTGCCTTATCTGGAGATGTACCTGATTCACCCTAGCCATTAAAATAATTAAGTCTATTTTTGTAGTTTCATTCCTGAAGTGTTTTAAAGAGACAGTGTCTTAATTCTAAATTATATTACAGCATATACAATATGAACCCACATAAATGGATCTGGGCCTATCATGTGACAGAGGTAACCAGCATGGTTACATTGGTTGGGACATGGATTTGCAATCCTGAATATTCAGCATATTTATATGTTTGTCACATTCAGTGCATTTATATTTTAAAACCTAATCAAGAGAGGTGGAAAACTGTCATTTCCAGATTACTAAGTAAGGTCCAAAGTTTTCTTTGGGGATCTCAGTCCATTAATGTGGCAGTGTGGCTATGGCTGGTGGCTCCATGAGACATCTCAACCAGATAATTAGCACAAGTGCACATCAGCACATTTACTAGCCTGTCCTGGGTTCACAATGACTCCTCCCAGAACAGACAAGAACAGCAACAGTTTTATTATAGGAGTCTACCACCACTGGGCTAAGGGTAAATGTAGCAGTAAGGTGCCAACACAATGGACAGTCACAAATCAGTAGGGACAATTCAATAGAGGTCCACCCATGCTGGCCTAAGGTAATGCACAGCAGTAGGGTGCAGACCCAATGGGCAGTCACAAATCAGCAAAAACAATTCAATAGATGTCCACCCGCAATGGGCTAAAGTAATACACAGTAGTTGAGTGCAGACCCAAAGAACGATCTTCAATTGAACAGTACCTTGGCAAGGCTGCCCCAATTTTGCAAGATTACTTTCTTTCTTGCACCAGGGGGTACAAGAGTACTCACAGGTTCCTCACAGTAGATCTTCCACTATGAAGGCTCTCAAGTGCTTCAGTTGTCTCACAACCGATGATTTTTTAGTTCTCTCACAGCTGCTTGATGTCATCTGGTTCAGGTACCATTATTCCCTGACATGGAAAGGAGGGCTAGCACCTGGAGGATGTTCTGGTAACCTCTAGGCTATGAGGTTCAACATTAGTTAAATTACTTTAAACTTAAACCGCAAGAAAACAAGAAAACAAGAAAAAATGCTCCTGGGTGAAGAGGCTTTGCTGGATTGCCAGGCCCATTTACTTGGGCTCCCACTCGAATTTCTCTTGATCTGGCAAAATGCTGGAAAACACAGTTTCTTATAGGGCTTTCCTGAGGCTCCTGATTGGCTAAGAGTTTTGGGTGCAATGCCAACGATTGGCTGGAGGGCCTGTCAGTCAGAAAAATGAATTTTGCATTAACCTCACTCCATGCACAGTTGGTTTGCTGTTTTGGTGCCAGAAATTAGGTCCCTGTAAGTCCCCATGAGTACTAGGTATTTTCCCATGAGCTTTGGCTAAAGTCCCACAAGTCCTGGCTTTATTATCCTGATTTTCGGATTGGTTGTGGCTGCTTGTAATGGCTGCTCAACCCACAGTCCCTTATCAAATCAAGTATAGTCTAAAATTAAAGTCCTGCTGCAACCAGAAATAATTAAATATTTGCCCACAATGCCCCACAGTCCATTAGCCCTGGGTGTGTACTTGCTGTCACTGCATAGATAAAGAAAATTGCTCAGTCCATTTTTCATCACTGCTGCCAATATTTAGGGATCCTGATTTGCAGCAGCAGACAGGCTATCTCTCTGAGTCCAATCTGTTCTCTGGTGCAGCTAGGAGCAGCATTTCTATTTATTTAAACATTTCCTCCTTTGTACAACAAGTTCCCCAAACACACATAGCAGTTGCAATATTTAATTTTAAACACTTTCTACTTTTCAGCCTCAGCTGGGAACAAGCTGCCCTGATGCAGAACAGCCCTCATAAATATTCAAAACTGATTGTTTGCTCTGACTCATTAATATTCATGAGCTCTGATCGAACACACCTCATGGATCTCTTTCATTTTAAAAGAGAGTAGGCAGCTTTAAATTTAGGAGAGGAAAGAAGTTTAACATAGAAGACAATTTGACAAGCAACAACTTTTAGATTCGAGAGAAGTGCAGGGGTTGTCCTGCTTTTGCCAGTAGAGCAGGGATTGCCTTGCATGTAGCAGACTGAATAATTCTGGTGGAGGTAACTAGCCTGGTTGCATTGATTGGGACGTGGATTAGTAAACCTGAATATTCAGCACATTTATACATTTCTCATATCCAGTACATTTATATTTTAAGACATAATCAAGAAGGGTGGAAAACTGTCATTTCCAGATTACTAAGTATGGTCCAAAGTTCTTTCGGGGTCTCAGTCCATTAATGTGGCAGTGCAGCTATGACTGGTGGCTCCACGGGACATCTTGACCAGATAATTAGCTCAAGTGCATATCAGCACATTTACTAGCCTGTTCTGGGCTCACAATGGGTACCCCTAGAACAGACACAAACAGCAACAGTTTTACTATGGGGGTCCGCCCCCACTGGGCTGGATCTATGTGATAACAGTGATCGCAGAATAGTGATCACTGTTAGGGTGAATGGAAATCACATAAAAAAATATTTTGGTGATGCAGTCCCCAGAGCACAGCAAAAGGGCACTGGGGACTTTGATTTTATATGCAAATGCAGGTGGCTGAATCCCCCAACCCCCCATGGGGGGCGTCGCCCCTGCACCCACTTACTTAATGATTCTCAACTCCAGAGGAGTGCATGTTGGCACAGTGTAAAACCCATAAAATATTTTCTGCCCAAACACAACAAAAGGCCCCCGTGCCCGGAACTTAACCCAGCACCCCAGCACCATTCATGCCTCAGGCCTGAACCCACCCACTATGCCAGGGGAGCAGCTCGGCAGCTCACCATGGCACCATGCCTCACAATCCCTCCCTCGTCTCCCACTCCACACTCAGCATACTCAACCCTAGTGCGTGTACACATGTAGCAACGGGATGTCGCTATATTCATGCACCCTCCCATCCAGTCACCCTCCCTCCCTCATAGCTGTGGTGTAAGGTGCTGCGATCGAGTCACCATTTCAGTAGGTGCTCAATCACGGTCGCCAAGTCACAGGATTTCCACTGGGCTAAGGTTATATGCAGTAGTAGGGTGCCGAGCCATTTGCCAGTCACAAATCAGCAGAGACAATTCAATAGAGGTCCACCTGCGCTGGGCTAAGGTAATATGCTGCAGTAGGGTGCAGACCCAATGGACAGTCACAAATCAGTAGCAACAATTCAATAGAGGTTTACCCATGCTGGGCTAAGGTAATATACAGCAGTAGGGTGCAGTCCCAAAGAACAATCTTCAATTGAACAGTACATGGGCAAGGCTGCCCCAGTTTAGCAAGATTACTTTTTTTTTTTTTCTTGCACCAAAGGAGTACACGAGTACTCACTCAGGCTCCCCAAAGTAGATCTTCCACTATAAAGGTTCCCAAGTACAGTACTTCAGTTCTCTCACAACGGGGAATTTTTCAGCCCTCTCATAGCTGCCTGATGTCATCTGGTTCAGGAACATATCTTTCCCTGACATGGAAGGGAGGACTAGCACCTGGAGGACATTCTGGCAACCTCCAGGCTAGCAGGTTCAACATTATCTAAATTACTTTCAACTTAAACTACAAGAAAGCAAGAAAACAAGAAAACCACCTTCTGGATGGAGAGGCTTAGCTGGATTGCCAGGCCTATATACTCTGCTGGGGGGCCTGAGCTCCCACCCCTTTGGGGGGCGCCTGCTCAAATCTCTCTCAATCTGGCAAAATTCTGGGAAACATAGTCTCTTATAGGACTCTCCTGAGGCTCCTGATTGGGTGCAAGGCCAACAATTGGTTGGAGGGCCTGTCAGTCAGAAAAATTAGTTATGCATGAACTTCACTCCATGCACAGTTGGTTTGCTGCTTTGGTGCCCGAAATTAGGTCTCTGTAAGTCCCCATGAGTACTTGGTATTCTCCCATGAGCTTTGGCTAATGTCCCACAAGTCCTGACTTTATTATCCTGACTTTCTAATTGGCTATGGCTGCTTGCAATGGCTTCTCAACCAACAGTCCCTAAGCAGATCAAATGCAGTCTCAAATTAAAGTCCTGCTGCAACCAGAAATAATTAAATATTTGTCCCAATGCCCCACAGTCCATTAGCCCTGGGTGTGTACTTGCTGTCACTGCACAGATAAAGAAGATTGCTTAGTCTGTTTTGCTGTCGCTGTTGCCATTGTTTAGGGATCCTGATTTGCAGCAGCAGACAGGCTAGCTCTCTAAGTCCAATCAGTTCACTGGTGCAGCTAGGAGCAGAATTTCTATTTATTTAAACATTTATCCCTTTGTACAAGTTCCCCAAATGCATATGGCAGTTACAATATTTAATTTTAAACATTTTCTTCTTTTCAGCTGCAGCTGGGAACAAGCTGCCCTGATGGCAGAACAGACTTCATGAATATTCAAAATGGATCGGGGCTCTAGCTCATTAATATTCATGAGCCCTGATCAAACACACCTTGTGAATCTCTTTAATTTTGAAAGAGAGCAGCAGTCAGGGCCCTGTCCATGGTCACCGGGTCCCACTTATCACATGGGGATTCTGGGACCAATGGAACACTCTTTGGTTTGACCACATCATTAGTGGTCAGAAGATCAAGGGTGTCACCTGCATGATCCCCACTGCCCTAGGGCATGGCTTCAAGTGGTAGATCATGGTTTGGCTGCCTGAGCCCCGGAGGACTGGAATTACTGTTGGGACTATGACTGGGGCACCAGAAAGGGCAAAAAAGAGAACCAGTGGACAGAAAAAATACAGGTCAATTCAGGAGGTGCCTGGGAGATGAGAGCAGAACAGGGGCTTCAGGCCTCAGGTATGCCCCCATTTTGCAGGTGGGATACATGTTTAAGAAATCTTTGTTCTCGTATGGGTCTTTGTGCTTTGAAAGTGATAAAGATTTTATTTTAATGAAATAAGTTTTTTTTTGTATTTAGTTTGGTTGTTGCTGGGTACAGTAGAGTAGAACAAGCTAGTTATGAACCGTTTGTGTACCAGAGATTATTGAAAGTTCAGATGATGTGCTAAGAGTAATGAAGTTGCTAGGATTCTGATGCCCATTGAATAAAATAAATTATACCTTCCCTAATCCAACTAACATGGCAGATTCCTCCCTTCTCTAAAACAGTCCCAGAAATATTTATAATTTTTAATGAATTAAATGCTCCATTCCACATCCCACTTAAAATCCCAACTCCTGCCCTTGTTCCCCACTGCCCTAAGAAATCAATAAATATCACCTTTCCTCCAACTCACACACTCCCTACTTACCCCTGATGTGCTGACTTTTTTTTAAAGAAGAGTTTGGTTCCTGGAAATGGTGTCCCCTGCAGCCCTTCTCATGTCAGTATAGCCAACTGCAGTCTGACTGAATGATAATTGAGCCATATGTGCTTGCTATAAGTGGACTTCCACTATCATTCATTTGGATGATGGCCACTAGCGTTGGGGGAAGTGGGCTCAATCCACTCTGCAAAGTGATTCGTGTTGCAAAGGTGAATTCGTGGAGTGCTCTACAAAGCGAAGCTGAGTACTTTGCATTATTATAAGGAACAGGAAGTCCATTGGAAACAATGACTTTGCATTACTGCACCTCCCCAGACAACTATGCCACCAAATTTAAGGTGAAGTGCATTGAGGACAATGCACTTCGCCTCATTTTGCCTTGTTTTTGCGCTAAGAAGGTGAATTTTGCAGTGATTCATGGGATTTCAGGTCATATGGGCTCTATATTGATCTGCACAGCCTCTGTTCAGGGTAGTATGCGTAGGAAGGAGTAGGAGAGAGTGTGCTGTGATAGCTGTCTGTCATAGAAATCTTGTAAAAGCTGTTAAAAAAGCATTTTTGCATTTTTTGGGGGGCTCTAACTTTAGCTCATCGATGGTAGGAAACCCTCCTGTGCTCATATCATCGAGCGTTTTTGTTTTTGTGCAGATTTTGAATGTTGATTTACAACATTGAGTGTGTGTGGTGAAAGACAGTGAAAGTGTGCTTTGGGGGAGGGGCGTATCTGTGATGTAGATAGATTTAGGTTGGCGAAATAGTGATTTCTTTGTTTTTTGGTTATATTTTTGTTATATAACTGACTGTGTTAATGTATGCACAGTAATATTGTCAGTGATAGTTGAAATGTTCTTGATGTTTGTTGTGTGGATGTGGTGCAGCAGTTCATAATTCCAGGTTGTTTACATTACAATATGTAACGTGGCATAGTACTGAACTTTTGCATTTCCTACACATTACTCATTCAGCATTGTAGACAAACTGTTCTGAGTGTGAGTGTGTGTGCAGTTTTGCTTGACATCAAATAATACACCTTTTATTGTGCCACAGACTAGTGTAATTGCAGGCATAGCAGTGTGAACCTGCTATCCACTACAGCAGATGCCTGATTTTGCACTGCGATCGTGGTATCTGCTCTTTCTTTTGCTGCTTGTACTGCCGTAAAAATCTACACTGTCTGCATTCAGTGCCCCCCCACCCCCACATTCAAAAGGAATTTTTTACAGCCCAATCAGTAGCTTCACTCATAGTTGGAGGAGATGATGTTTTCCCAGCCAGTGGTGTTAGTGTTACTGGTGTTAGTGGTGGTGGTAGTATTAGTATTGTTGCGTCAAGTTCTAATTCTGGCCAGTGTACCGTATCCAAAAATATTGAGTGTGAAGCAGTGCAAGTGAGTGGCAGTGTAGATGATGTCATACTTCCCAGTAACATCCCAGTAACTGAACCTGAGGATTCTGATAATCATGTCAATGACAGCATACAATGTGATATTCCATCCACTGTGGCAGTTAACGACAAGCATTTTCCATGCAGTGATTCACAGTGTGGTGAAAAAATATCAGGTGATGGTGGTGTAGATGCTGATGATGAATGTGATGAGGATGATGATGTTGCTGTTGTTGCAACATGCAATCCACATGCTAGCATCCAAACAGAAGATGTGGATGTGTGTGACATTGATGAATATGACGATGATGTAATTGACCCAAGTTGAGAACTGGATAAAAAGAAATTCAAAGTGGCTATGTCTGAGTCTGTTTGCAGGAATTCCCCCCCTCCTCCACCAGTAAGAACTTGTGATCTACCGGTTTTAGTTGATGATGATGACCCAGTAATAAATATGATAGGTAGTCATGGCGGTCAGTTGCAGTCCAGGTGTGCAGTGCCCAAAACATCACGTGCCCCCCCACTTCAGCGCTTAAAATAACAGACTTAAATAAGCCACATTATGGACATGTTAAAAGCAGAGCATCACAGTCCCTTAGAAACATAGAATTTGATGGCAGATAAGGACCGCTTGACCCACCCAGTCTGCCTATTTCCCTATCTAATGGATAAGCTGCAGATCCTAGTTAACCAGCAGCCTACTTCTTTCTACCCCCACCCCCTAGAATTGCCTTATGACTGTCCCATACATGCTTGAATTCAGCCACTGTTTTTGACTCGACAACCTCCTCTGGAAGGCCTTTCCATGCATCCACAACCCTCTCTGTGAAAAAAATACTTCCTTACATTACCTCTGAGCCATCCCCCATCTTCAAATTGTGCTCCCCTGTTCTTGCACACCTCTTTTTTTGAAAGATGCTACCCTCTTGGACTTTGTTGATTCCCTTGAGGTACTTGAAAGTTTCTATCATGTCCCCCCTCTCCCTCCTTTCCTCGAGGCTATACATATTAAGCTCCTTTAGTCTCTTCATATGTCTTCCAGTGCAGACCCTGCACCATTTTAGTTGCCCTCCTCTGGACAGCTTCCATCCTGTTTATGTCCTTACGAAGACTGGGTCTCCAGAACTGCATGCAGTGCTCCAGATTGGGTCTCACCAGCTGTCTGTACAGAGGGATAACAACTTCCTGTTTTCTACTGGTGATGCCTCTCCCTATGCAACCCAGTATCCCCCCAGCCCTCCTTACTGCCCTCTCATATTGCTTACCCACCTTTAAGTCATCTGATATGTGCTAGCTATGGTTGCCTTGTTTGGGATTTTTTGTTCAAGATGCAAATGATGAGTCAGTTGCAATCTGCCAGGTTTACCATGTGCGTGTGAGTCGAGGTAAAAAGGGGAGCCATCTGGGCACAGGAGGACAGCATACACATCTTAAGAATAGGCACTTGGCACTGTGGACCCAGCACAAGCTGGCAGCTAATACCACAGTGGGACATTCAGCCTCATCACTGGCAACCATAGCTAGCATGTTATCCCTTTCCATGACTATTAAGTCCAGTAGTAAATTAAACATGTGCAGTAGTGAGGTAATAAGAGCAGAGGGTTGCTACAGGCATGATGAGGTGGAGGACCATATTGACTTTGAAATGTTGTCCAGTGCTGGTGAGAGTAGCAGTTTTTGTGGTGGTGGTGGTGGTGGTGAATGCAGTATGTCTAGTACAAGTGGTACATCAACCCCAGTTGGCAAATATGGCAAAATAAAGGCATTTCTGTGTTTGTCATCATCACCGGTGCAACTGACTTCATCAAATGTCCACACTCCGCCCCCTGCCAATGCCATTCATCACAGAGCACAACCATTTGTGATCACACCCAGTATAAAATGTTTAAGTCAGCCCACATTACAGAGTGTTTTTGCACATAAGCTGAAGTACCTCCTGAATCATGCAGTGTCACGTGAACTTAATGCTGCAGTAGCAGAAATGCTGGCAATTGATCTTTTGCCTTTCTCCTTTGTGAAGAATTCTGGGTTCTCACAGTTTGCTGCACGTGCCTGTCCAAAATGGAAAGTCCCATCTAGGACATACTTTTCTACCTGTGCTGTCCCAGAGTTGTTCCACACTGTGTCCGACTCAGTAAGACATGCCCTTCAACATTCATCCTCTCCATTCATCCATTTAAGTATGGATATGTGGACAAGTAACAAAACAGCGGGGAGTTCATATTTGTGTATAACTGCACACTGGGCGCAGGTGCCAGGGGTTGTTTGTGATGTTGGTAGTATGAATAATCAGTGCAGTAAGGTGGATTGTCACAGTAGCAATCTTCCAGGTATTCGACAGCATGCAATGATTGCTATGCACAATGTGACCTGTTCACATACTGGTGAGAACATGTTGGATGTGATACTGACTGAAATTGACAAATGGCTAAACCCTCTGTCCCTGAGAGCTGGGTTCATAGCAAATGACAATGGGTCAAATGTGTGAAGTGCATCGGGAATGGTGGGTTTTTTCATGTTCCGTGCATGGCCCACTGTTTAAATCTTGTGGTTCAGGAGTTTCTGCAGCACCCTGATATAAAGGAAATGCTGACCGTTGCATGACATATCTGCTCTCACTTTTCAAGATCTGGAAAGGCCCGTGACCAACTGTGGCAGTTGCAGATACAAAACAGCCTGCCTCAGCACCGCATGAAGCTGGAAGTTGTCACCCGATGGAACTCCACTTTATACAGAATATGTCAGAGAGGTTGTATGAACAATACAAAGCCATCTCAGAATATCTTGTTATGCACACTAGCCATGACAGTTTCGGTGCCTCCATGTCTATGACGACTGAACAGTGGCACCTCATGGACTCTGTAATAACAATTTTGAGGCCTTTTGAACATGCCACGCAGGCAGTGAGTGGGGAGTCTTCCTCCATTAGCCAATCAATTCCACTGCTGCGGGTGCTGAGGCAGACATTGGTGAATGTACAGCATAGCCTTGATGTTGCTGGGGACGGTGGCAGCAGTATGTTGCTGCAACACATGCTGACAGTATTCTATCAGAATTGTCACATTGTGAGCATTCAGCATAGTGACAACTTTTCCATAGCAACAATGCTGGACCCAAAATACAAACATGGAATTGCATCAGTACTGGAAGGAGGGCCTGAACAGGTGAAAAATATCAGTGGTCAACTGGTGCACTTGGTTCGTGGGGCACAGAAGTCATGTACCAAGGTCAGCAAACCTCAGCAGCATAATCCGGCTGAAGGTGTACCTTGAGGACCATCAAGCATATCCTGCAAGGGGAAGGGGACTGTAGTTCCAGGTGGTCTGTCATCCAAAGTGGCTGGCGTTAACCCACTTTGGGAGGCTTTGTCCCAAGTGGGTATTTGTGAAATAAATGATTCAGGAGAACAGGATGATGCATCAAGAACTGGACTTAGTGCGGCACAGAGAATGGTTGAGTCATATTTGCCTGAAAACAGGAATCTGACAATAACTTAAGTACTGGAGTGGAAAAGTCAGTGAATGGCTAGAGCTGACTGCAGTGGCACTGAAGTACCTCACATGCCCACCCTCCAGTGTAAGTGTTGAGAGGGTATTCAGCTCAGCAGGTGCAATAGTCAGGGATCATTGGGCAAACCTGTCTCCTGCAAATGTTAGTTTGCTAACATTAAGTAAAATGAATGAGAGGCACATACCAGCACAGACTGCAACCTCAGTATTTGTACCCCGGCCTAGTCATGGTGGTCTTTGTGATGTGGAAATGGACCATTCTGGTGGCACTGGCACTGGCACTGGCTGCCTGAAATGGCACACCACTGATGTAGATGATGACACAATAGAGAAAGAATTTCCCAGTGGTCAGACTTCAGACATCGATGACTGTGAGGGCAGCTTTCTTTATGAGGATGATGATGTGGTTAATGTTGACTATTTTTAACTGAAGTTTTTGAAAGGCAGTGTGCCCCCCCAGACCACCACCACCACCACTGGGACTGCTGTTAGCCACTGCCACCACTGAGCCTGAGTCTGTCCACACCCCCGGACCTCCACCACCAGGACTGCTGTTAGCCACTGCCACCACTGAACCTGAGTCTGTCTGCCCCCCTGAACCACCACCACCAGGACTGCTGTTAGCCACTGCCACCACTGAGCCTGAGTCTGTCTGGACTACCACATCCATCAGCCAGAGACACAAAGCTTCTTAATATTTAAACCATAAAGTGAGTATGTGTACTCATGTTTGTTATGCTGCTTTACTTCCTTTAGTTGTGTGTTTTGTTTTCTGTAGCTTTTCAGAGCCGCAATGGAAAAACACATACAGTACACTTATTTTGTTTCTCTTACAGGTTAACAAAAAAAGTATCCATCTCTAAAACTAGGTGGGAATGGTACTGCAGCTATACCGTACAGAGAGAAACCGATGGAATATCCATGTGAAATCCAATCTGGTAAGTATGAAGATTTTATTTCGTCCGTTTCATTGTTTTGGAAAGACTGCAGCAAATATTGCACGCAGATTTTGTTAGTTGACAAGATGTGAGTTTCAAACAGTGTAACTTGACTTTAGATTCAGAACCAGGGAGGGAAATAACAATTAAGTTGTAAGAAGTCATTCATTGCTTTTTTTAAGAAACTTCCACATGCTTTATTCTGTCAAGCTGGTCTCATCCAAAAAAGTTCTTCAACATCAGGAACCCCCCTCCCCCGGGCTGGGGCACACATGCAACATGCAGAAGTTGTTTCATTAGATGACCATGACCATCATTAGCAACAACCGGACTCCAGAAGGATGCAGATGAAATCTGTGAAGAAGTAACAAAATAAGAAACCATTACAGACAAACCAGCAAATATGATCCCCCAACCCCCCAAAAAAAATACTTACCTTCATGTGCTTGAAACTTATCCATTTCCAATTTCAGAGCAAAAAAATCTCATTGAGCGCTGGAATGTGCACACCAACAGTTTCTGTGACCTGTGATGCAGAACAATACCATAAGTACATGTCCCTGTCAATCCCACTCCTCACCTAATACACAATCATGTATCTCTCTCTCTCTCTATATATATATATATCTATTCACCAAGGCTACTATTAGTGTACAGCCAAAGGGCACCCTTCAATCCAGTTGAGATGATCACATTGAATTTGCTCAAATCGCCTCGCAGAACACATTGGACCAGCAACAGAATGCTCATGGTAATCATTTTATACTGTGGGACATTGTATGTGCTGAAACACTCCCATTTCACTGTGTTACCACTTGTCAACATTCTGCACACAAGGAGGATTCATTTTGGGCCTGCAGAAAAAATCTGGGACTCTGTGCCACCACTGCACACATGACTGAGTGCATCATTAGTTCTGGGGGACTTTCTATGTGTTGAAATAATCCCATTTCACTATTTTACCACTTGTCAATTTTCTGCACACAAGGAGGGTGCATTTTGGGCCTGCAGAAAAAAATTGGGGACTCTGTGCCACTTTTGTGTGTTGTGTGATTGTTGTGAGCTCATGGTATCATACTGACATTAAAATTAAAGCAGCATTGCAAGATTGTCATGACAATTTTGAACTGTACTTTTTTATGCTACTTTACATTGCTACAGCCACTAGTTACCTCCGAGTCATGACTTGAATGATACGCTTCTTTTCACAGTTTATGTCTGCTTTACTTAGTTGACTACTTTTTTTCATGTATGAAAAAAATAAGCACGCCTTCCAATATTGTTCTGACCAGGTTTGTATTTATTTGCAGCTGCTTTTCAATAACTATTGTTCTGTGGTGTCATAAAACACTGCCTGCTGCATAACTGTTAATTAACAACAGAAATGATATATAACAACTAACTGATGTGATGAAGAAAAGCAGAGGAAAACAATGACAAAGACCTGGTCAGCACCAATTTAAAAGGAATACCTTTAATTAATTTACACATGAAAAAAGGTAGTACAGCAGACTCAACTACTGCAAATTCTTGTATCATTCCAGTCAGTCAGGATGTAAGTAAAGGAAGTTGTAACATAGCATTAAAAAATATTGCTCAGAGTTCTCAAAAGATTGCTGCTCTGCTGCTGTTTTACAGAGATTCACCACATTACTTAGTTATGGTGATGCACATAACATAATATGTGGGGGCCTTACTCCCACTGGAATATTTCTTGCTCCACAGAGTGCAATATATGTCTGTGAAAACCGCCCATAATTTCATTACAGTGTGTCAAGTCATGGAGGAATTACCGTTCAGAAAAGCCGCCCACATTCTGCCCCCTTTCTCAGCAACGTTAGGACATGATGCCAGGGGGAGCGCAGGTGCATGCTCCACTATAGTGAATGTCCGGCAGCTATCCCAATGTTTCCTTATGTTATAAGGTTCACTTTGTGGTGAAATGTGTGAACGTTTCTACTAACAGGGCTCTTCTTACTGGAAACTTGCCCACACGTTTCACCACAAACTGACCATTATAACATAAAGAAACATTCAGAAAGCTGCCTGACAATTGTATATTCACTGTAATAGAGCATGCACACACATGCTCCCTGGCATCACGTCCTAATGTTGCTGAGAATGGAGAAAGAATGTGGGTGGCTTTTCAGAACAGGAGTTCCTCCATCATGTGACACACTGTAATGAAATTATGGGTGGTTTTCACAGAAATGTATTGCACTATGTGGCACAAGAAAGATTCCTCTTGAAGGGAAAATGTGTATTAATAAACAACAACAAAGAAAAAACATACAAAAACAGTACAACACAGTAGTGGGGTTGGGGGAGGGGCCAAAAACAATCAAATAAGTTACTGTGGCCATGAGATGCCGTGGTGGTCCAGCAGCAGGTGCAGCATTCACACTATTTGCTGCTGCTGCTCTTCTATTGTCTGGACCTGCTGCTATAAAGCATCAACCCTCTGACTGTTCTCTTCCAGAGCCGCCCACACCAGGGAGATGTCATGCTGTGTTGCAGGGACTTTGGTGGGGTCCACTGCAGCTGGGAATCCAGGTAGCGGGGGTTGTGGAGGAGAGGGTGGTGCTGGTGGCTGTGGTGGCAGTGGTGGTGGTGGAGCAGCTGCTGTACTGGCCCTCCTTCTGTTGTGGCTGTGACTGCAAGGCACAATTCTGACCCCAGCAGCACCCTCACCCACTGCCATGGAAGGGTCAGCAGGTGGATGCCTGGACCCTTCCATGGCAGCCTGCCACTCTGCCTTGTGGTGGTTGAGCATGTGGGTGTGCTGGCCACCAGTCCCCAAATGTGTCCCACAGGGGCCACAGTGCTGCAGCACACCACACACATGGCACACCATGACTGTGCTGTCTCCTCCCACAGAGTTAAAAAACTCCTACACTGGGGAGCTGTGGGGGGGGACCAGACACAGTCCTCACACGAGTCGCACAGTTTGCACCACCTTGATTTTCTAGGGGCACCTCCTGTGGCTGTGGAGGTGGTGGTGGAGGGGAAGCTGCTGGAGCCCCTATAGCTGCTACCAGTGGTGGTGGTAGTGGCAGAGAAGGTGGATGCACAGCAGCCACCAGTGGCACTGGTGCTGCTGCTGCTGCTGCTGTTGCTTCAACATGGGGCCAGTGGAAGCAACACCAAGGAGTTGGGAGTGGTCCAGCATGACACGACCACCCCCCACGTGTCTGCACTCCCCTCCGACTGCAGCCACAGGCCAGCAACTCGCCTTCTCCAGGGTCCACGTTCATCCCTCCCACAAAAGTCCCCAGCACACACACACACACACACATACACAAAACAAAACAACATTTATAAAAAAAAATAACTACCAAAAAACAATCACAAACACAATACAAAAACTAAATAAAGATAGCTTTTAAAAAAGCTGTTGTTTTACAAAGGCACTTTGTGACTGACTCCTGCACTGACTCCTACACTGCTCTCTCACAAGCCTTCTCCTTCTATGAGTGCAAAGGAGAAAGTGGAACTGCTTCTCTGACTCACTTCCTTCCTGCCTGGCTAAAGCATGTGACTTACAGTACAGTAAGCCATGTGATGTGTGGGGGGCTGTCTATTTAATTATCACTTCACCTTACTTTGCATTAAGGCATAATGGCAATGTGAAGTAATAATAATAATGTGAAGTGAGCACTTTGCAGTGCCCACTTCACGTTGTGCTCCACCAACGTAAAGTGGGCACTTCGTGTTCACTTCGCCAGTGGATTAAAAATTTGCTGCATCTCTAATGGCCACCCAAGGTGGTGTGTGGAGGGCTGTGCCATTTGCCATTTCTGGGGACTGAATTCTTTTTTTTTTTTATTTATCATACCCAAGAGGGTGATGGTGAAGAGAGTGCTAAGTGAGTTGGTGGGAAGAAGGTATTTATTGAATTGATGAGGCCATAGGGGTGATAGGATGGCACAAAATGTGACACTAAGTGGGTTGGAGGAAGGATCAACATTTATTAAAACCTTAGGAACATTTTTTAGACTAAGGGGGAAGAGAGTGGGCTTTTGAATTTTATTTTTTATTTATTATTTATTTGGAAAATGTTTCATCAGGAAAGACAACATGAGCTGTAAACAGCTTGTTTCTAGAAGCATCCTGGGTGGGGGGTTGGGGGTACAAGAATTGGGCTAACAGGCAAATACATACCAAAAAAAAGCAGTGTCAGTGGCTCAGTAGGTAACACACTAGCCTCTAAGGCTGGGAGATCAGAGGGCTGTGGGTTCAGTTCCCACATCTGGCACTTGGGTTAATATCCCAGTACTGACACTGTAATGCAGCATGGGGGGGGGGCTGCACTTCTGAGGTGCTGTCTTTCAGATGGAACATTAAACTGAGGTCCCATCTGCCTAGATTGGTTGTAGTTCAGGTAGATGCTAAAGCTCTCATGGCATTTATCAAAAAAAGTAGGGGTAAATTTTATTCAAAACAAAAATCATGATACATATACATCATACACCCACAATAATAAGGCCCATTTCTCCAATCCATACAATACTGCCAAAGAATTGAAAGAAGGAAAACAAAAATAAAACTTGTGAAGACATACAGATAAAAAAAAATAACATTACAAGCTTGAAGAACCATACAAATTATAACACCAAACTCTAGATATGTCTCCTTATCCTCAAGGGCTCCAAACAGGTCACCTTGGTTCTCTTTATCTATAGCTTGTGCAGTTTGTTTTATAATTATTTCACTATGACATTCAATCAAGTCTCATTTGTGCCTAAGCTGGTAATCTAGGTCATATTTCCCCATAACTCTAATACACCCCTCTGGGATAGTTTACTACATTCTGTAATATACACAGTATGTACATCCTTTATAATTTTCACACATAATTCCATGTAAGAGCTTTTCTTTCTGTTGCAGTGTGAACAAACACCTGACCATCCAAATGTTCCATTTAATGATAACAAACAATAGGTGAAGTGTACTTAAATTCCACTTCCTCCAATCTGGGGAGACATAACCATACATTATGTTTTCATATGTTATCTTCTTAAACAAGGGCTCACCCCAGGCCTCAGCTATGTATTCCCAAAACCCTTTAATGAAGGAGCACTGGAAAAAAAGGTGCTCAATTGTATCTAAAATGTTATGCACTGCAGTCTACTGCATATTCTTTCTTGGAGCTGTTTATGTTTTTGATTATTTTTGATATTTATCTTTTCATGGCACGAGAGCCAGTGAACATCCCATATATGAACTGGAATCCTTGGGTTACACAAGAGGGTTTGTAATGAGTTTTGAAATTGATCAGGGCATTTCTCAAATGGTACTAAGACCCCACATAGTGTGTTCACTAGAGTTTTGTATAAAACTTTATGTGAAGAGGCAGAGATAATCTGTTGGGTAGACACCCTCCATTGTTTTAACCTAGGAAAGGTGCCTCTAAGATACTGCAGACACTCAGGTTCTTTCAAGTTCCTTAGGGTATTCTGTTCCCATGAGTGAAACCATGTTTTACAATTCTCATACAACCAGGGCTCCCATCCCTTACCAGAATTGATTAAAAGAGGTTTTAAATTATACATGAAAAAAATGCTGTTGAAAAATAAAATGGGATTGATCGTATTCAAACCTTCCTGTCTGATAAATAGATATAAAATATTCCTTTTTATGGGGTTAAGTCTGCTTCCCCACACGCCTTGTAAGAATATGCTTATTAATGAAGTTCCAAGCTTTTTAGGGATTGGGAAGACATAGCTGAGATACAGAAACACTGGTATCAGGAAGGTTTTTATTAAAAATACCCTTTTCTTTTTCTCAATCTTATTTCTATTACAGTGTGCTATTTTCTTTCTACCTATCTCCAGTTTCTCTTCCCAGTTTAAAACATCCATATCTATGGTCCCAAATGTTATACCTAGGATTGGTATAGGTGCTAATGTAAGTTGCAAAGGGCCTATCATGCCATCCTGCTGCATACTATTTCCTTTCTCCTTCCCAAGGCATTTCTCCATGTTTAAAGAAGGCCCTGATGTTGTTCCAAAAGCTGTACATAGAGAAAGTGCATGCTGGACTGAAGGTTGATCTGCAGTTAGTATGCACACATCGTCAGCATGTGGTATGGCTTTAAAGGGGCTTAAATACTCTGACTCAATATTGAGGAGTTGGAACTTGACCTGTTCATCTGTTTTAACAAAGGGTCTTTGAAAAAGGTATATAGTAAGGGGCTCATGGGGCACCCCTGCCTAACCCCCCTTTTAATAGGTATCATTGGCCCTCTTCTCCCATTTACTATTAGTATGACCGTCGCAGTATTATACAGGGATTTGATCCAACCTATCACCTTCGGTGGTATCCTATAGTGATATAGTGTTTCCCACAGGAAACAGTGGCTAATTGAATCGAAAGTCTTTCTTTGGTCCAATGAAACTATGTATCCAGGACATATGTTTGAATAGCTTGTTGCAAATATTTCATTCAGAAAGATGAGATGATTTTGCATTGTAGGGCTTGGAACAGCACAAGTCTGTTCTGTGGAAATTACAATGTCAGCTATGGGTAGTAATTTCTTTGTTAAGATTTTTGTTAAAAGTTTGCAATCTGCATTGAGCATGCAGATTGGCCTCCAATTGTTTAAATTAGTCTTATCTCTTTTTAATGTAGAAAAATCAGACTTCCTCTGTTAAAATTTAGAGGGATATTGTCAGAGTCTAACATTGCGTTTAGGACTGCTGTAAGTTCATCACTCTCCTATAATTTTATATAATTCATTGAGAAGCCCATCTGGGCCAGGTGAGCTGTTGTTTTTTAACTGTTTGATATTTTCTAAAACTTCCTATTGTGTTATTGGCTGTTCTGCCTTGTTTAATATCTGGAGAGGAACATCTTGGACCTGTATTGTTTCTAAATAGTCTCAAATTTTCTGAGGGTTAGAGGAGATCTCTTCAAATAATTTCATAGAGTAGTCAATGACCACCTGCATTATGTTCTTCTGTGATTGCTGTGAATGGCCTCCCGCATCTACTAAACTATGCATAATCTTTCTGCCCACCTGCCTGCCATTATATTCAAATGGGTTTACCACTTGTGCAGTTCCCTGGGTCCCAAATGTGTACTGATTATATAACTGTTCAGCTTTTTGCTGTTAAACAAAAAACCTCATTTTGTTTTGCACTAATTGGATCTGGGAACTAAGGTTTTGTCCTGCTGTATATGAAATGGTTAATAAGTTTTGGAGATGGTGCCTCTGATGCAGATATTGCAGGTAACTGAGGTTACATTTCTTCTTGTTGTATTGCTTTAGTAATGATATTAAATCTAATTTTGTGTCCTCCCACCATCTTATGGGGTCATCATAGCATATCCACACAGACTTTCTTGATAATAAGAATTGTTCTATTGTATTAAGAAGCTCTCCATCTTTTAATAATGAGGTACTGAACTTCCATATTCCTGGACCCTTAAAGTCCAGGGGGGAACCACCTATTGTTATAGAGACCCTCCTATGGTCTGTGAATTCCAAAGGAGAAACAGCAGCATTTACAATCTGCAAGTTTGGGGACAAACAAGCATAATCAATCCTACTGGCCAGGATCCCTTTTTGGAAAGTGGGAGTATGTTTTTTGGTAAATTCCAGGTAAGCATCCTTCAATTTGGCTGTCTGAATGACTGTATTTAAGGAGCAGGAGTCACAATATATTTGTTTTGTAGTAGCATACGAGCTTTTATCCTGGTTACTCAGGCTACAGTTTAAGTCTCCAGCAAATATAACTTGCTTTGATAACTGCAAGTATGGCTGGATGGGAGAAATTAGCTCTGTTCTTCCAGTTTTTGTCTGAGGTCCATATATATTTATCAGATGGTATGGGGTCCGGTCTATTAGAGCATCTAGCATTAGCACTCTACCAGGGACCACATCATATAGTTTTAGTAGCTTAAAGGTTATAGAGTGTACCAGAATGCCTACCCCTGTGCAGGTGTCCTGCCCGATAGACCAAAAAGCTGGTCCCTTTAGCCGATGTCTTTGGGCCTGTTTTATTTCAGACAGAGTATGAAATCTCACATCCTGCAAGAAGATTATACCCAAAGGCAGTGAAGCAAGAAATGCAAATACAATATTTATTTTGTTGACTCTTTTTATGCTGTTTACATTAATTGTATATCATTCAAAATTAGTGTGGGACATGATTAGTTGTTTGGAAGGAGGCACACAATATTTTTATGTTACTACCCCTGATTTACCACAATTTTTTTCTCCCTGATCCCTAAGACCCTTTTACCTTCATCCTTGCTTTCCTCTTTTGGGCTCCTCTGCCTTTTGAACTCAACTCAGTGTCAGTTATCCCCTCTGGATGTGAGGAAGGTACTGAAGAAGTGTCAGAGACTTCTCCTGATTCTTCTGACGATCCCTGCAAGATCTCATAACTGTTTAAAATCGGTATAGGAGACGTCCTGACTGTTTTTGAGGGTGGGGGGGCTGCTTTTAGCTTAGACCTGGTAGATCTTCTAAAACCTTTTTGTACAGGTGGGGGCATTTCTGCTGCTGCCAAGATATGGTCAGCTTTATTTTCTTTATTTGTTTCCTGTACCGGGGGGTGGGGTCCGTTTGCTGACCCAGGGTTCTTTCCTTCAAGGAGAGGGATGCTGATAATGTAGAAGGTTCTTCTGGCTCATGAGTCTGAGGGGCAGGATTCATTCTGGACCTAAGTTTTGCATTTTGAGCCTGGGAGATGACAAACTGCTGGTCTACCACCCCCCATCATGGTGTTTCTGGTTATGTACAGCCCAGGTGCAATTCTGGAATGTGTGCCCAAGTTCATCATATAAATTACATTTGCATTCATTTAAACAGGTGGAACTGGTATGACCTAGATCACCACATAGGTTGCATTTTACAGTATCACAGACACTGCTTAGGTGGGATGGATCCCCACACCTATAGCAGGCCTTAGGCTGTCCTGCATAGAAGAGCACCCCCTGTCATGACCTAAAAAGAATGAGTTCGGGAGGTGAAGCACACCATTATCATCTGATTTCAACAATACTTTAACCCTCCAGCCCCCAGTCCAAATGTTTTCAGTGTCCAAAATAGCCTTGGCCTCTCCTATCACAGTGCATATCATTTTCAGACAGTACAGTACATCTGATAAGTCCACTAATTCATTCCTAAATACAATGGTGATAGTTTTGTATGCTGGCTTAATCAGGGGAATGGCGAGAAATAGGGTCCACAGTGCTGTACACTTCAGGGAGTGGTATTTTGTCCAGAATCTCTCTAGACCTTTGGATGTTTTAAAACTAACATCAAATGTTGTTTCCCCTGAGATGTGGATTAAAGCATACACCTCGTGGGAGAAAAATTTCATGGGGTCCTTAAGAAGATTCCTATCTACATAAACTCAGTCTGGAGGTTCAGGTAGGCCCCCAACATAGGAGAGTCTAACAACATTGTGATACTTTGCAGGTAAAATAGGCAGTCATACTAAAGAAGAAAATGTTTTTTTCTGTCTGTCTGGGATAGTATTCAGTGGTGCCTCAATCTGAATGTGTGGGGTTTCCTGTATTCTTATAGATGTCTCTGTGGAAGGTAAGTTCAGAATTGGATTTTGGGTTAAAGCCAAGTCTTCTGGAATCACCAGAGGGTCACTCTTTTCAGTTATGTTCTCCGTTGTGCATGTTTGAGTCTCTGTTTCAGTCTGAGAAGTAAGAGAGACAACATCTCCCGGTGATGGCATTCTACTAGGCGAGCAGCCTGAGACCCATTGCCCTGATTCAGACTGCTTTTCCCAACCTGCTCCCTGGAGACAACTGTGCACAATTTTGTGGGTGAAGCATAGGGGACATTACACAATAAAACAAAAAATATTCTACAGAGTACTTGTTTTGTGGATTTGTCAAGGCCCCCTATTTTTGCACAGTTGGTTCCAGAGCCTCTTTGGGGGGGCTGAAAAAGTTCTAAAAATAACATTGATCCATTACCCACTATATCTATGTTTTTGCACATACTGCTCCCTGGAGAGCAGCCTCTACTGACCAGGGCCTTGCTTCTGGTTTATTTTTATTTTGTTTTTTAAACAACATTCCATTTTGTGCAGTTAGATTGTCATTATTCACATCTGTACTTACAGGAGGAGGTATTTTCCTGGTCCCCGAAACACTCGCAGTCTCCATGCTACTTCCAGCAGTCAGCAGATCTTTAGGAGCATTTAAACCTTTATCCAGCTGTTGAGTACTGACAGCATCAGCTTTACTGCCAGCTTTAAGCTGCCACATATTCTGCATCACAGATCTCCAGGTAGAAGGTCACCTAGGGGCCAGTGACCATCACATGGTATGGTTCAATTTGGCTACTACATCTAAATCATCCCATTCCAAGGCAAAAATATGGGACTTCAGAGGAGCTGACTTTGATAAGATGGCCAACAGAGTTAAGCTAGCCCTGGCAAAAAGAAACACAGATGAGGGGGTACAGGCAAAGTGGGCAAGCATTAAGGATGCAATATTTGAAGCAACATCCCATTGTGTTAGACAGAAAAGGAAGTGCAAAAGAAGAAGGAAACCACTTTGGTTCTCAAATACAGTAGCAGAAAAGGTCAGAACCAAAAGGCTGGCCTTCA
Organism: Neoceratodus forsteri; assembly: GCA_016271365.2. Lineage (NCBI taxonomy): Eukaryota > Metazoa > Chordata > Ceratodontiformes > Ceratodontidae > Neoceratodus > Neoceratodus forsteri. The sequence continues at coordinate 470,197,001 of CM028137.1, forward strand.
GGAAATATAAGGGAACACAGCGGATGAAGATAGGAGGCATACCAAACTGCCCTAAGGGAAGCAGGGAAGGCAGTAAGGCAGGCAAAGTCCCAAACTGAGGAAACACTAGCACGAACAGTAAAAGAAGGACACAAGACTTTCTATAGATACATTAGTGAAAGGAGAAAGTCCAGAGGGGGTATTGCTAAGCTTAATGGAGAGAGGAGCATGTGAGGAGGAGGACCCTGTAAAGGCATCTATCCTAAATAGTTACTTTTGCTCAGTATTTACTGAAGAGAAGATAGGGCAGGGCCTACAGCTCAGCATCATGGACACAGGGGGGAGGGAGGTGAGCACTACTCCCTTCACAAAAGAAAGGTTCCTGCAAGAGTTGCTAAGCTCAAGGTGGATAAGGCAATGGAACCTGATGGCATACATCCCAGGGTACTTAAGGAGCTAAAGGTGGAACTAGCAGATCCATTAGCAGAACTGTTTAGTGAGTCTCTGAGCACAGGAGAGGTCCCAGAAGACTGGAGAAGGGCTCATGTGATCCCGCTCCACAAGAGTGGTAGCGGGGAGGAGGCGGGAAACTACAGACCAGTCAGTCTTACCTCAGTAGTGGGCAAGATTATGGAGGCACTCCTAAGGAAAGGATAGTGCAACACCTGGAATCCTATAGGGCACAGGATCCAAGACAGCATGGATTTACAAAGGAAGGTCCTGTCAAACTAATCTCATAGATTTCTTTGACTGGGTAACCAGAGTGGTGGACCAAGGGGAGCAGTTGATGTCACTCTACCTTGACTTCAGCAAAGCTTTTGACACTGTTCCACATAGAAGATTGATAAATAAGCTGGGTAGGCTCAGGGTGGTCAGAAGTTGGTCAACTGGGTGGCAAACTGGTTGACGGGCAGAAAACAGAGAGTGGTGGTAAATGGTATACAGTCAGAAGAGATGCAAGTCACAAGTGGGGTACCTCAGGGATCAGTCCTGGGGCCAGTCCTCTTCAACATCTTCATTAGTGACCTTGCAGATGGACTAGAGGGTAAGGCTTGTCTGTTTGCAAATGACACCAAGATCTTCAACAGAGTAGATGATCCAGATGGGGTGGGCAGAATGAGAAGAGATCTGGATAAACTGACAAAATGGTCAGAAGAGTGGCAACTGGGATTTAATGCAAAGAAGTGCAAAATCATGCACATAGGGAAGAGAAACCCTGAAGCCACCTATAGGCTGGGAGGAGTTGCTAGCAGTCACAAAGGAAGAAAGAGACTTGGGCATCATCATCACTGATGACCTGAAATCATCCAAGAAGACCTCTAAAGGAGTAGGTAAGGCTGGGGGGGGGGTGTTAGGGTGTATTAGTAGGGGTATCACAAATCGTAAGAGGGAGGTAATAATCCCTCTTTACAAGACACTGGTTAGGCCCCATCTGGAGTACTGCATGCAGTATTGGAGGCCACACCTTCACAAGGACATTAACCAAATCGAGGCAGTCCAGAGAAGGGCAACCAAAATGGTGCAGGACTGCATCAGAAGACATATGAGGACAGATTAACAGAGCTCAATATGTATACCCCTTGAGCAAAGGAGGGAGAGAGTAGATATGATCGAGGCATTCAAGCACCTTAAGGGCATAAACAAGGAAAGAGTCTAACATGTTTAAATATAAGAAAAATAGCAGAACAAGAGGACACAGCATGAGATTAGAGGGGCCAATTAAGGGGAATGTGGAAATTCTTTTCACAGAAAGGGTGGTGGATGCATGGAATGGCTTACCACAAGAAGTGGTGGCTATGAATACAGTGCAGGGCTTCAAACAGGCATGGGATAGGCATAAGGGAGCAATACAAATGACTATGAATAGATAGGCCACTGACAGAGCAAAGGCCGATGGCACATTTATAAGGTAGAAAAACAAATGGGCAGACTGGATGGGCCTTGCGGTCCTTATCTGCCATCAACTTCTATGTTTCTATAATGGAACATTTTGTAGCTAAGAACTTATGTTCTTGTAAGTCCAGGATTTTCTGCAATTCAAGTGTTTCATTTGATTCCAAACCTAGTCCTGTACCTGCGGCATTTTCTTCAGGACCATCAACATTACAAGCCTCATCCATACCCTCCTCCTGTCTCTCCTCTTGTGCTTTAAAGGTTCCAGATGTCATCCCATGTGTTTCTTTGTTCTCATTTAGTTCTACCATTTCCATATTTTGTCTTCCATCTAGTCGATTAGCCATTTCTTTGGTCTCTAGCAGTGTTGAGGTGTGGAAGGAGACTAGCTCCCTCACCTCCACAGCAACCTCTCTTCCTCCAGGACTCTCATCCATCATCTTGGTCCTGCAGGCAGAAGGGTCTCCCTTGCTCACAGGAAGCAAGGCCCCCTGCAGGCAGAGTAGGGGAATTTCCCCAGTGTCCTGTCCAAATTTCCCTCATTCACTAAAAATACCACCAACAGCTTAATCTAGTTCAAGGTCGGTTGGCATTCATCAGTATCCCCCTTCCTGGGTTCTGCCTGAAAATAGGCAGGATTTGTCTAGTGCACTTACCTGGTCAACAAAAACTAAATAAATAATGAAAAAGAAATAAATAATACAAGTACTGTTTCTAAAATAAAACAGTGTAGTACAATTACAGAGCAGAAATAACCCAGATCAACCGGCCAGGGTAAACAAAACCATGTACGGATATAGCGTACATTGCAACAACCCAGGAGCAGATAATCCAGTAGGGTAAAGGTTAGAGGATGGATAACACATTTCAAGTGCTAGAAGTAGTAGGCTGAGCACATGATCTGAAGTGCTTTTATATACCCAAGAAAGGGCAGTTATAAGACAAGTGGGGAAGTGGACAGGCTAGGGATAGAAGGTGGGGGCTGGAAGAGGGAGAGAGAGAGAGAGAGGGACAGCCAAGATATAATCATTTCAGGATGCTGAGAACCCTGCAAGGGGGACAGGACCAAGCAGAAAGGGAGTGGAGAGAAAGAGAGTGGGGAGGTAGAGAAGAGAGTGGCAGAGGAACAGGAGGGGAGGAGAGGGATAGTGAAGTAGGGAGTTGGGCAGGCAATGGATTTGAAATGGGGGGAAGGGAGTGGGTAAAAAGAGAGACAGACAATGTATACCCCTTCAGGATGCAGAGAACCCTGCAAGGGGGTCAGGATTAGAAAGTGGAGGGCAAGGAAGAGGGGTAGAAGAAAAGAAGCCAGGATCTATACCCCTTCAGAATGACAGAGAATGCTGCAAGGGGGACAGGACCAGGCTGAAAAGGAGGGGAGGGGAGTGAAGGGGAGGTTGGGAGGAGGAGTGGAATGTGATGAGTGACTGGAGGGGAGGAGAGGGATTAGGAAAAGGGAGGCTGGAGAAAATAGGGGTAAACTAGGAATGAAACAAGGAAGAGCATCAGTGGGGAGGAGGAGGGCGTACTGGGGTAGGGGAATAAATGCTAAATGGGATGGAGGACAGAGGGTAAGTTATTTTCTTTTACAGGGACCATGAGGGGAGAGAAAGAGGGATATTGGAGTGCAACAAGGGTGGGGGAATTAATTTTCTATTTTTTCTTCCTTTCAGCTATTTAATGCATAGTCCACTGTATTTAGCATTGAGATTCGTTAATGACTTTGAAAAACTTCACTAGGGAATGCACTACTCTATGCTTCATGATGGTTCTGGCAAAGTACCATATTCACTGGCACTTTGCCCAACATTTGTGAATGGTGAAGTTTATCACTTCACATCTTCCCTCAAGTTTTTCTACACATTTCCAGCAGTGAAGAGTAGAATGGTTGAAGTGCTACCACAACACTATGTATAGACTTGTTTCTACAGTAACAAACAAACAAAAAATAAATAAAAATTAAATGCACAGCCACCAAGGGCAAACTTCACTGAAAAAAACCTGTAAAGTTAGCTCTCACTAAACATGACCTCCAGAGAGCCAGTAATTTGCCATCATAGTCACCCATATGAATCATGGCAGTGGCCTGCAAAAAGAACTGGGAAAAAAAACCTTCATCAACCTTTGTGGCACCCCATATTCCCCCTCCTCCTCTCATGGTTCTATTAATAGGAAATACGTTACTCCATTATACATCCCACTGAGTATCCCATGTCCCACATAAGTCCCCCACAACCCAAAATATGTTCCTAATTTTTCTTAATAATTAAATTCCCCTTCCCTAACCCACTTAGTATACTAATTCCTACTCTCCTTTCCCTAATGGCCCTGATAATATATCTCAGGCCACAGTATCACTCCAACAATTGCATTCATTAGCAATTTGTCCACATCATGAATGCTAGTTGGTAAACCTTGCATTCCAGTCATGCAGCACCAAATAGAATTGTCATAAACAATTGATGATACAGTTAACAGGAAAATATGATTTGCCCTTAGACAAACTTTGGAAACTTGGTTCCTCCCCCCCTCCGAAAACTGATCTTCCTATTTATCTAATTCTGATCATTTTCACGTCCCCTCCCAATCATGGGAAGTGATAGCCAACAGTACATTGCAAGAATAGATGTAAATATTTTCCACATCTCAGAATGGCCAAGAGGCTGTAATTGAATGTGCAATAGAAATTGAATGCCAATAACAGGAATGTATGCCCTGACAATGAAAACCACTAGTGACTATAAGCGCACAAGGCAAGCTCCTGCTTGAAGACTTGACATCTAGAAGTATAGCTGGTTGCATAGCAACCAACCACATGCCTACCATGAGCATGTGGATGCTTTTATAACATCACATGTCACAGAATGCTAGTGCAACCATGGGCTTAAGAGGAAGCCAGATGTGCTCAACATTATCTTTGCATGGTTCAGTAAGATACAAGGAAACATTTAGAAGACAAATGGATATTTTATTGATTTATTTGTTTCAAAATTGATTACTAGGGAAAGGCAAACTGAGCCAAGGCTTGGTTCCAGATGTGATCTGGGGGAGAGGGGAGCGGAAAATAACAAGCAAATACAATAGAAAGTTGATTAAAAACAAATAAGGTGCAAACAACATTAGTGCAGATTGATAAAAGCGCACAATTATCAAGATATGTCTATCAGGAGTGAGAATGCACTCTACAAGCTCAAACAAAATCAATCAACTGGTGGAAAATCAGAGTGAAGAGAAATGGGAGGCATACAACTGTCCCAAGAGAGAGGGCATGAATTAAGGAGGCCGGAGAGAAAGGTAGGTCAGGAAAGAAGCTAACAGGTGCAGGAGGGGTGTGGAAGAAATATAAGCTGGAGAGAGAGAGAGAGAGAGAGAGAGAGAGAGAGAGAGAGAGAGAGAGAGAGAGAGAGAGAGAGAGAGACAAAAAGAACACCATATAGTTACAGAGTAATATAATAACACAGCTTCATACAGTTGCATAGGTACATGAGTAGGCAATTACAGAGGAATATAATAACATAGCTTCATATGGTTACATAGGTACAACGTGTAGAAAAGGTATGGCAGACTGCCATATAGAGTGACTGAGGTACAGTCCAGAGGGGAAGCAATAGAGGGGCAGGCAGGTAGGGTACTTGGTAAAATAGTGGGATTTTTGCTGAGGGGGATATAGAGTGATAGTGCTGAAATAGACGCTCTGCAGGGGGTGATGGTTAGCTGTTCAAGGAACATTGTTGGGGGGGCTGTGGGTGGCTGGAGAAAAAGTTGGGGGGGCCTTGGTCTATCAACATTTGCAGCAGCATGAGGCAAAGAGATGGTTTCTGAGGGCAATTTTTAATGGGCCTATTCTAGTGAGGCTGGTAATAGTAGTCTGGAGGGAGTTGTAGCATAGTGGGGTCCTATAGGGGAAGGACCGCTGTGTGAGCGAGGTCTTGACTCTGGATACCATGAAGGTGGGTTTGCAGGTACTGTGGGTAGATACTATGGGGCAAGTGACACTGAGGGAGGAGGCCACCCCTGGGTGGGAGAGACCCAGGAGGATATTCATCACCAACAGGCAGGATTGGAAGAGGAATCTCTCTTTGAAATTGAGAATGTTGGCAAGCGAGTAGAAAGAGCAGGTGTGGGTGCACCTGTCTGCACCTAACAGGAGCCTACAGGCCTTGTTACTGGATGGTTGCACTTTTTTGAGGGCAGATTTGTCAGCAGCAGCATAAATTGGGAGCATATAGTCTACCAGGGACAGAACTGATGAGGTAACTGCAATACAAAGCACATCGGGGGGCAGACAGTCCCTGAGGTGGTAGAGGAGGCTGATCCGTATGTTTGTGATGGATGAGAGAGCAGCTATATGGTGGTGGAAAGTGAAGGCAGGGTCAAAGGTGATGCCCAGGTATTTGTACATGGTCCATTGTTTGAGGGGGACCTGGGTGCTGGGGAGGATCTGGAGGGGGGTATCTCTGATTTAATTCTGATGGTGGGCAAAGAGCATAGATATTTTTTTTCCAGGTTAATGACCAATTTGTGGTTAATGAACCATTGCTCGGCCTTGGTGAAGGAGTGCTGGAGGATGTTCTGTAGGGCGGTGGGGTGGGGGTGCGAGGCTAAAAGGATGACAACATCGTTGGCATAGAGAAGGATTTTTCCCATGCAGACATTGGGGAGCATGTTTAAGTAGAGGCTAAAGATAAGTGGGCCTAATATGGAGCCTTGGGGGACTCTGGAGTGGACAGGCTGGGTGTTTGATAGGGAGCCATTGATCTTCACATGCTGGGACCTGGAGTGGGGCCCTTGGGAGAGTCCGATATTTCACAGGAATTTGAGCAGGAGGGGGTGGCAGATCATATCAAAGGCCTTGGAGAGGTTGATAAAGACAGCTCCGGCCAGGTGCTCAGTGTCCAGGGCTGTGTGCAGGAAGTTGAAGAACTCTAGCAGGGCTGTGGTGGTGCTGTGTCTTGTGCGGAAGCTGTGTTGCTCCCTGCACATGATGTTGTGCTTGGTAAGGTAGTCAGATAGCTGGTCAGCCACAATTTTTTCCAGTGCCTTGGAAAGCAGGGGGAGGATGGAAATTGGTTGGTAATTACAGGGGGTGGTGCGGCCCCACCTTTTTGAATTGGGTTGACGATCGCCATTTTCCAGGCAAGAGGGAACAGACCTAGGCAGAGGGAGTGATTAAGCAGGTGAGTGAGGGGGACAAGTACTACATCCAATACACTCCAAAGTAGCCTAGTGTCCTGGAAGTCTCTGCCGGGGCTGGTGCTGTTGAAGGCTTTGAGTAGGTACAGCCAGGCTTCTTGCAGGGTTATGGTCTGGAGGTAGAAGGGGGGGTGGTGAAGACTGGATGGTGGGGACAGAGGGACTGGGTCAAAGAAGTTGCTGGGTAGGACCAAGCTGTGATCAGTGAAGGTGATGCTGAGGCTGTCAGTGATGGTTTGGGGGTCTGTGGTAATAGAGCCATTGACAATGAATTGGTATGAGGGGGATTGTGTCTTCCCATTAAGTTCCTCTAAATTGCCCCAGATGTTCCAGGCATTACCCCATGAGAAGGCAAGGGTGGATTTATAATGCTCAGCCTTAGCCTTACAGATGGCCCAGGAGCATGTGTTACACTTGGCATTATAAGCTTGTCTATCAGCCTGTTTACTGGATTCCATGGCTCTATGCCAAAGGTTATCCCTTAATTGTATTACGACCGCTGGGGTAACCCATGGGGTGTTCCGTTTCTTAGTTAAGATCTTGGTGAGGGGTGCAAAAATGTTGCAGGACTTGTTGAAAGAGCTAGTGAAATAGTCAAGCCCTAGATCTATACTTGGAGCATGGGCAATGGGGGTCCAGTCCCATTGGGCTAGGTAGAGCCTGAGTTTTCTGAGGTTGCTGCAGTGTAGGCACCATCAGTGGACTGTCCTAGGGGCAGGTTTCTGAACTTGAGTGGACCATGTAAATAAGACTGGGGAGTGGTCGCTGAGCACGTTTGGGAGGATAAGTAGGTCAGTGATCTTATGGGGTCAGTTGTGAGGACAATGTCTAGGAGGGTGCCGGTGCCAGAGGTGGGATTGTACCTAGTAGGTTGGGAGATGAGTTGTGGAATATCAAGGAATGAAAACAAATCTTTGATGTGTGAGTTTGAGCAGGCAAGCCAGTTAGAGTTCAGGTCACCTAGGAGGATCTGCTTGAGCTTATGAGATAGTTTTGTGAGGTAGTCGGAGAGCAAGTGTATGGCTGGGGTTTGATTCCAAAGGGGTAAATATGCAACACTGAAGATCAGTGGGCCCCTTGCAGGCTCCGGGGTGATTTTTAGGGACAGGGCTTGGGTGCCGTGGTCCAGTTTGGGTGCTGGGAGGGCACAACCTGACAGGGTGTTCCGCATATAGAGAGCACATCTGCCACCGTGTTTGCTGACTCAGTCTTCCTTGAAGAGAGTGTAGCCAGGGAAGGAGACAAAGGAGTCAGGGGTTGTCTTTGAGAGCCAGGTTTCAACTAGGGCTAGAATATTGGGATTGTGCTGAATGGTCCAGCACTAGAGGGTAGTAGATTTCCTCAGAAAGCTACAGATGTTCATTGAGGCAATGCACAGCCCTGATAAAGGAGGCAGCCTGGGCTGGCCAGTGGGCAAGGGGCCGGGATTGGGGTAGATATTACCTGCCAGTATGAGGAGTACAGCGAGGATTCTAGCATAAGCAAGATAGCGCTTTGTGCTAGTTTTGGTGCATGAGGAGGCTGAACTGAGAGTTGTTATGATGAGGAGGGGAGGACCAGGAGGGTGGGGAAGGATGGGGGGAAGTGTGTTGGCAGCGGGGTGGGGAGGGTGGGGAGTAGGTCTGGGGTGGGGTGGGCATGGGTGGATGGGGTGGTAAGGTGCATGGGTGTGTTGCTGTAGGAGGGGGGTGTTATCGGTGAGGGAGATGGCAAGTGCCAGATGTATTAGAGTGATCAGCTTATATGCGAGGTTAGCAGTACTCATGGCTATGTGGGCTGGGCCCTTGGGAGGGATGAGGTTGACCGAGAATCTCCAATGGGTAGGTCAGCCTCAATGGTACAGTGGCAGGGCTGTGGACTTTGGTGCTGAGGGTATAAGGTTCAAATCCCCAAGGGGGGATGCTTTGGCACCTGATCTGAGAGCCGAAGGGGCTATGTGGAAGATGAAGAGCGGAGGGAGTGAAAGACCGAGAGTAGGTGTGCAGCAGTGACTCTTAGTGGCCAAGAAGGGGAGTCATATAGAGCATGGGGATGAAGAGAATGTGTGCAGGGCAGGCGCTGGTGGCTTGGTAGAGGAGGGCTGGGTGTGCTGGAGAAGCAGGGTAGGAGACAAAGTGGAAGAGGGGTAGTAGAGTGGGGGGAGACTAGAGAGTGAGTAAGGGCACTAAATATTAAATTGGTTCCATGGTTACCCAGATGGAAGACAGTAAAGGGCCAGACTGGGCATTAATTTTGTATCTAATTATCTGAATATCAAATCTGGTGTACCACAAGGGTCAGTGTTAGGACCTGTTTTGTTTAATATATATAAATATGGTGTTGGACATCTAATGAGTGATGTCCGATATCATTTGAATGCAGATGATATAATACTTTACTGAGAAGGTAAATCTATTGGACAAATACAGGAAAAGTTGAAAAAACATTTTGCTATATTGTAAATATATTTTCAGGAACACGGTTTAGTTTTGAATCCATTAAAGTCACAGGTTATGCTGCTTTCTAATAAAAAAGTGTCATTGAATTTAAGCATAAAAACCTTGGATGGTGTGGCCTGGCCCCTGTGGATCACAATACATATTTGGGAGTCTGGCTGGACTCCCATTGTAAATGGGATAGTCATGTCGATAACCTGATCAAAAAATTAAATAAGAAATTGGGGATATTGTAGAAACATAAACGTTGTCTTTCACCAGACATTAGATTAAAAATTGTGAATTCCATGATAAAGCCATTACTTGATTATGGTGATGTAGTGTATAATGGAACTGGTGGAGGAGTATTGGGTAGATTAGATGTAATCTTTAATAGATATGCATGTTTTGTTTTAGATGCACCCTGGAATATGCATCATTGCTCTCTTTATTGAGCTTTAAATTGGATATCCCTTACGGAATGGTGCAATATACACGTGCAGCATTTGATCCACTGCTGCTATCTTAAAAAAGTGCCTGGTTATTTGATTGAATTACTGGAGGAGCAGAATGCTAAGGAAGGGCTGCGATCAGTAGGGGAGATAAATTTTAGGGTGCCAACTATGAAAACAGTAAAGGTCAACATTGTTATGTTCATGAGGATCTAAAACTGTGGAATGCCTTGCCGGGCCATTTAAGGTAGTGTAATAATAAAATCTCATAGAATGTACTATGATTATGCCTTGAAAATGCTGCACTTTCTCCAAAAAGTTGTTGCACCCGAGTGATATATATTTATTGTACACTTGTTATTTGTTTTGTATGAGCTTACTTATGTGTTTGTTATTGTTTTATCATGTAACTGATATTTTAGTAAAATAGGAACCCACTGTAAATTAGCTTCAGCTAAACAGGATTATCCTGTTTCTGATATCAGAAATAAAACTTTTTACTACTACTACTACTACATAATATTTAGACACAAGTCAGCTTGTATTTCATATACCTTGTAAAGATATTTCCTCTCCATTACGTATTGCTGAAGAGATTTCCTTAAAAACAAGTTTTTTTCCCTCAGAGTTCATCTGTCTCTGTAACTTAATCCCTACTTGACAACATGATGCCCTGTTGTGATATCACAGTCTGTTGCTTTTGGAATAACTGATATCACAAGCAGAGTATTATGACATCAGGTTGGGAAGAGGCAATAGGATCTGATGAACTTTCAAGAAACAACTATCCTGTTTTGGAAGCAAATGACCTCAGTAATAAATAATGGGGATAAGAAATACTGAGCTGATGAGAAAAATAAGCTACTTTATGCCCAAATATTGTAATTTTGAAAGTTCTTCTTGAGGTGTCAAAGGCTCTTTAAACTAGTCAGGAGTAGAGTCAGTGTGTGGCAAGAAACACAACTAATGTCATGAGTCAAGAGGAGGGGCTTGCTGGCATCCCTCCAGCAAGCAGCAAAATAAAGACAACCATACCCAATGTAATAGGGGAAATGAGGGCAAGTAAAGTTGGAGAATGATGTGCACCAATGCAAGGAGTCTTGGTAACAAAATGCCAGAATTGCATATGAAGATCATGGAAGGAAACCTTGACCTGGTGGCTGTCATCGAGATATGATTAACCTCAAACCACAAATGGGACATGATCATACTGTGATACTCCCTGTTCCGGAAAGACCAAACAAAAGAGAGTGATGGGGAGGGTGAGCAGTGTTGTACACATTGGGGGGATGGAAGCAATGAAAATAGCTTGTGGGATTTGGAAAAGCTAGAAACTCTGTGGGTATTAGTAGCAGCAGGAAATGTGAAACTCATTAGTGTTTGAATGGACTGTAGATCACCAGGCCAGGACCAAATGGTGACTAATGAAACTGGACAATTTAGGGGAGGTGGTAGTAATGGTAGTGGATATTAATATGCCTGCTGTGGACTGAAAAATTCTGATTGTGGCAGGTACTAGGAAACAGCTCCTGGTAGATGCATTCCAGGAGCTTTCCTATTGCAACTGGTCAAGGGCAGGGCAAGGTAAGGGGCTCTGCTGGATCTAGTACTTGCCAAAAGTGAGAGGATCCACATATTGTAGTTCAGAAATAGCTACGACAGTGAGGATGAAGATTCAAATATTGCCCACCAAAGGGGCAAATACAGTAATAATTTATTTCAAGGAGATAGATTTTGACAAGGTGAGGGGACTGCTGAGGAAAAATCAGAAGCAGGAAAGGCCAGTTAATAGGGGCACAGAAAAAATAGGAAGCATATAAAAAGGAAATGCTAGAGGCAATAGATATCTCAGTTGGGTGGGTATTAAAGCTAAAAAGATTATGAGGCTCCATGTGATTCACAACAAAATTCAATATGGTGGTAAGAGCAAAAAGGAGGACATTCATGCAACATAAAGGAGCCAAAGTGGGCATAGGGTGTTGTAAACTGAGGCAGCAAAGGTAGTTAGTAGAAAGGTCATGGAGGCTAAAGAAGGGATAGAACTCTAGATAGCAATGGGGGTAGAGAAATGGGTAGTCTTGTGGCCACTATTCAAAATATTCAAAATATTCATCCTGTTGCACCACCATGTAAGAGAAGGTTTGATGGTGCATAAGATAGCTCTATTCATCAGCTTTCAGAAAAAGTATGTTGTGGTGTTCATCACATGGTCAATAATATTGAATTTTGAAGAGAAAATCTGGACAATACTGCTGATAAAAGATGAAACTGGGTAAATCATGAATTTCAAAGAAATTGTAAAACTGTTATTTTTAACATCATATTTGTATAGTTGGGGTATTAGTTTCCAATTTTTGTAAATTGCTAAAATAAATTTAAATAAAGTGAACCTAAGTGTCCATAAATGAACCCTAAATATAAGTAAAACAACATTTAAAACCAGGTTGTCATGCTGTATATCCAGTAATCATGTCTAATAGTATATTAACTAATTATGTTCTTTATTGCCCTCACTTTTCTTCCATTTGCTCAGAAATTATACCACAATTTCATTGTACTGCAGAATACCATTTAAGAGTTGCTTTCTCTTGTCTGCTTATTCCTATGATAACCCTTTCTTTGACTTGGAATCTTTGACTACAGTTTGTTCCAGGCCTAAGTCCAAGCAGACGCTGTTAAGGAAGACTGAGGTTGATAGTGTGATGACATACTTTACATTGGCAAATTGCTTATGCACTGATGGTGCAGTCTTTGGAAGCAGAAACATTTCTGAGAGGTAGACAAGACTCCACCTGGCATAGTTTTGGCAATTGTATGTGAAGACATAGCAAAGGATGTCAGCAAAGCATTGTAGATGCTGGTTCCAGTTTGGAATTTTCTCATCTGCAATGTTGTCAAGAGCAATTTGCACCTCTGTGATATACTGCTGCCAGAAGTGAAATGTTGACTGCTGCTTTTGTCCTTGGTTAATGAACTCCTCGAAATCATGTAGAGTTTTCAATGTGGCTTCAAGGTCTTGAAATGCATCAACAATGCTATATGTTCCTCATTCATTTCACCTTCTGTTGCTATCACAGCCATTAGTTGCTGTGCATTTTTGTACTTCAGGTCAATTTGATCTGTGTTCCTTGATTGTAATTTCTTCTTCTACACCACACAGGCAAAGAATGCTTGCCACTGTAGCCAGCTCATGGCTTCAAACATCAGCTTGTGGGCTAATATACAATGTGTGTAGTATTTTCCCTGCATGCTCACAGCTGCAGCATTTGTTCCAAATACCTCTGCCTCAACTAGCAAATATTCAAATCCACTGTCTGCATAGCCTTTGCCAAGTATCTTACAGTAGAGCTCCATGATGTGGAATCCACCCATTCTCAAAACATGATGCGTCAGCACCTCCCAGTTGTAGAAATGGACTTCTTGGACAATGATGTGCAACTGAAGGTTCAAAGTTTTCCTGGCCCAGTGTCTGCATCTGGTTCTCAATTGTTTTTAGTCCTGTGTATATAGTATCCTTATGGGAGGGAAGGCTTTGTACTACAGGATTGTAACCAATTGTGTTCTTGAATCTTTACACTTTGAAGTTGTAGTGAAGGATTGCATAAAACCCACCCCAACTTGGTACATCTGAACCTCTGGTTGTAGGGGCTCAAACTCAAAAGTGAAGATCTTTTTGGGGAATGAATGAGCAAATACCCAGTAGCTTTAGTGCATCAAAGATGTGAATTCGTTTTTTAAAAACCAAGACTTCACATCAATTTTACCAGACAGGTGACTGAGTGGGCCCTTTCTCTTGAATTGGTTAGGACACACTAGAACACCCAGGCATCTAAGTTTGCTCACAACTTTTTTTCCCTAACGTCAACTACTTTAGGACTCTGTCCAACAAACACAATGGACCCCAAATTGTCCTGATAAAGCAAACTGCCTAGAACATGTGTTGTTCCTTGACCATTCTGAGTTTCTTTATTTATGTATACAGTATGTTAACCATTATGGCATGTGCAAATGTTTCAGGCATGATGTTTGTTGGAAGAAATGTTCCACCTTGTTGTGTAATTGATGACATGAGGCCACTTGCTCTGGATGTCTCTACTTGGCAAACATCATCACAAGTCAGGGAATGCCCTTTACTGTGTAACATCCAACAATTGGTGACTCCTAGCCACATGTTTGACTGACATAGCTAGTCCAATGTGCTTTGGTGTTTTACAGTGAGAATTTGAAGCAATGTAGATTATAATCTTGGGCTACTGCTAAGGCTCTTCTGTGTGCATCAGGAGTGTTTTGGGTATATTCTGCTGGTTTACCCATCATGAGCAGACTTAGAAACTGGTACAGATCAGCAGGCACTAGGGACTCTGCTCTTTCAAAACAAATTTCTCTACTGTCAATTCATGGATTGGTGGTAGAGATGTAGCGAATTTAAATTTCGCCAGCAAAGTGAATGTGAAGTGAGCACTTTGCATTGTCACTCCACTTTGTGGAGTGGCCAGCATGAAATGCCCACTTCGCCATGTTATTATTACTTCACGTTGTCATTCTGCCTTAAGGCAAAGTAAGGCAGAGTGACATCAATATTGGCAGCCCCCCCACACACAGTCAGTAGAATTACTGTGCATCCCCAAAATGCTACTGTCGTTTTGTCTCCAGAAAATTCACCAGTGCTGATGAAGTGAAATGAGAGAGTAACAAGAAATACAAAGTCCCCCAGAATTAATGGCACACTCAGTCATCAGGGCAGTTGTCAGACAAAGTCACCAGAATTAATGTTCATCCCCAAAATGCTACTGTCTTGTGTCTAGAAAATACCCCAGTGCTGACAAAGTGAAATGAGAGTGTAACAAGACATGCAAAGTCTTCCTTCTTAGAGATGCAGCACATTAAAATTCCACCAGTGAAGTGCCTGTAAAATGGTCACTTTGCATTATCACTCTGCTACGCAGAGTGGCCAGCATGAAATGCCCACTTTGCCTTGTTATTGTGATCGTGACTTCTCATTGTCATTCCACCTTAACCTGAAGTAAGGAGGAGTGACAACAATATTGGCAGCCCCCGGACCCCCACACATCACATGGCTTACAGTACTGTAACTCACATGCTGTACAGGAACACTAATGACTATGGCTGTAGTTCCCCAACGACAATGACCTGTATCACAAAACTCCCCAATTTGAAAACTCATATCAATGAATACAGTGGTGAAGTCTGGACAGATACTACAAAACAGGCTTACATGATGCAAGTAACTAGTAAAAAAATTAGTTTTGTGATTCATGATGTGATCGGGAATTGTGACTGCATTCGTGATCTTGAAATATGAATTTATTTTTCCCGGACATAGAGCTTACGAGCATATTGGGAATGCGAATGCCTATGGTTGTACTTCCCTGATGACCTGGCTGTTCACAAAACTCACCAGCTTGAAAACTCATGTCAACAGGTGCAGTGGTGAAGCCTGGAGAGACACTACAAAACATTAATTTTGTGATTTGTGATGTGATCGTGAAATGTGTGTACCACACCAGTATTCTGAAGGGAAGTCAAAGAAACAACTGTGACTTAAGTAACAGATGGTGATTGGGTCCTATAGAAATGCAAATGCACAGACAGATTAAGATTGCATGCATACTAAAGAGATATAGACACAAAGGCATAACAACACCACCTAACCAGTGCTCACTGTCAGAAATTCAAATTTGGAAAATAATACCTTTTGCCATTTGGGGGGGGGTAGTGTACGGCAGTAACAGTCCACTACAACCAGTAAAGATACCACAAGCAGTACAAAAAATGCATGCAGATGCAATGGATAGCAGGTTCACACTGCTGCAATTACTCTGTGGCACAATAAATGGTATCTGATTTAATGGCACGCATGCATCGCTCACACACTCACACGCTACAAGTAATGCACAGAAAATTGAAAACCTTTAGTAATACAACCAAATGTTTTAAACAAACTGAAATTATACACTGCTGCACCACAACAATCAGCAAAAAAATGCCAAGAATTACTGAAAATATTACTGTGAACATTAACAGTTATTCAAGAAAAATGTAACCAAAACAGAGACTGCCTTTTTCTCCCAGTTAATCTACCTACACCACAGATACACCCCTCCCCCAAAGCACTCTTCACAGTACACAGACTGATTGTTCTAAATTAACATTAAAAATCCACATACAAACAGTAAACACTCAATGATATGAGCACAGGAGGGTTTTTACAATCGATGTACTAAATTTTGAGCAAAATAAATGGCTCAAAAAGGCTTTAATAGCTTTTAGAGGATTTGAATGGCAGAGCTCTGAGAAGAAACTGTCTCCATCTTCCGCTACACACACATTACACAGAACTGAGGCTGTGCAGAACAATCTAGAGCCCATGTGACCTGCAATCCCATGAAACACTGCAAATTTGCTTTGGAACTCAATAACAAGGCAAAATGATGCGAAGTGCATTGATTTCAGTGTTACTTTGCCTTAAAATTGGAGAAGTGGTTTGGAGAAGGTGGAGTAATGTGAAGTCATTATTTTCAATGGACTTCGTGTTCCCCATCAAAAGGTGAAGTATTCCACTTCATGTTGTGGAGCACTTTGCGGATTCTGTGTTACTGCGCATATCACTTCAGGGAGCGAATTTAGCCCACTTTGCCCACCACTAGTTGGTGGAAATCCCAAAAGCTTTCTGGCAGATGCACAAAGTGTTGTTGCTGCACAAAAATACTGAGATTCTCATACACATCATCAGGAAGCTCCAGGTATGCCTCAATTGCTTCTCCTGGACCTTTCTTTGAAACTCAGCAATCTTGTTTATTGTTTTTCAAACTTATTTTGTTACAATACACCAGCGCTGATTTGTTATCTGAATGAGGCTGATGGAATGTAATTGAACCTTTAAAGTATCTAACAAGATGTTTCTTCAACTTTTCAGCACAGTATGTCCCTTATTCAGCATAACCACATGTCCAAATATCCTCTGTATTTTGTCAACTGGAATGTTATATCAAATACCCTGCCTTGTGTTAGGTCATCCTGAATGTGGTTTACAAGCGTGTCAGATGCTCTTGTGACCACATCAGTGCTCTCCTCTGTTGGTTCAGTGCTAGTTTCAGTAGCTGAGATAGACAATTTTTGTGGTACTTAGCCTCCAAGCCTATGGGATCTTGGCTTTTTACCTTAGTCAACATCTGTATTACTAAGAGACATGCCTGCTGTCTGAATGATTTGAAATGTTCTCATTTGGAAAAGATGTGAATCACCATGTTTCTTCACACAATTGCAGATAATGAATTTGTTAGCTGCAAATGTTGTGAAAATAAGTCTTGTTCTCATAGCTGGCTTCTGTTTCCTTGTTCCAGGCATTTCTGAGTCTAGATGACCTGGTCAGGGATTGTGTGAAAGGTTTTCTTTGCTGGTGTAATTCTGATAGTAACAGTGATGATAACAAACGGCAACAGTGAATCCTGTCTCATTCAGCACCCCTGAAGTTTTAGTGCTTCTATACAACTCATCATTTACTTTTCTCACACATCTGAACAGAGTTTCTTGACCTTTGGTTTTGGCTGAAACAAGATTTTGTGAAGCATCTCTGTCTTGGCAAATAATACAAATAGTTGCATAGTCTCAGTGTGATATATGAAACTATTTTGCCTGAGATGGTACAAGTCCAATACCTTGTTTACTTGACATTTCTTGCAATTATCTTGGATTCCCCCACAAATGGAGTCAGTATGTGGGGGGTGCTAAGATTGGAAATTAATTTAGTAATAGTACCTTTTCATCCTGCCCTACATAGTATGTTTCTTATTGATTTCCATTATTTCAAAGCATATCTGTTATTCCAATACATATTCTTGTACTCCAGTCATAATTTTTCATATGATCATATATATACAGCTATCTCAAATTAATGTTCATCCATTCTTTGATCTTCCTTTTCTTTGCCCAGGTGTAGACCTGGGCACCTGTTCTTCATTCTTTCTCTGGAGGTAATGGTGTATACCCATTACCACTTTTTCTTTAATGCTGTTGTTCTTTCTTTGGGGTTCCTTCTTTCCTCCCCCTCAACCCCCCATGCCTCTTTTTATCCTTTCATTTCCCCACTTCTCAGCCATCCACCCTGGCTGTGCCACCAATGGCCCCTGTATACCATCCTTCATTGTTATCCATGAATTATTCTTTCCTGCTATTCCCTTCAAACCGTTCTTATCCTTCCTTTTCCCCACTTCTCAGCCATACACCTTGGCTGTGCCATGAATGGCCCATGTACACCATCCTTTATCATTATCCAATGATTTATCTTTAATCTGCTGTCCACCTTCAGCAGTTCTCTTACCTTTCATACACTTTAACCCCTTAAACCTGTTGCTGGGAGGGTGTGTGGGACAAATCTGAGACTAGCAATGAACAGAGGCAGACTGCTTATTTGCAGCTGCTTAAGTACCCCAAAAACAATCCCTCCCTTTACTTTGATTTCTACCAATCCTGGTGCTACTCTCATCCTTCTTGTCCTTCCCTTTTTGTGAAGTCACAACTGTGACTCACAACTCCTGTCTCCTCCCCACCCCCACTGAGCCATCCCTAATCGTTCCTCCCCCTCTGACTTATCTGGACTTGTTAAATACCATTCTTGGGCTGGTCACATTGACAACTGGGTCTGCACTTTTAATTGGCAAACTTCATTGTCCCGGATTCCTCCCAAGAATGAGATGGAGTCAGTATGTGGTGGGTGCTCAGATTGGCAATTAATTTATTAATAGTTCCTTTTCATCCTGCCCCCACATAGTAATGATTCTTATTGATTTCCATTATTTCAAAGCATATCTGTTATTCCAATACATATTCTTGTACTCCAATCATTCTTTTTCATATTATCGTATATATGCAGCTATCTCAAATTAATGTTCATCCTTTCTTCGATCTTCCACTTCTCTGCCAAGGTGTAGACCCAGGTGCCAGTTCTTCATTCTTTCTCTGGAGGTAGCGGTGTATACCCATTACCACTTTTTCTATAATGCTATTGTTCTTTCTTTGGGGTTCCTTCTTTCCTCCCCCTCCTCCCTCCCTCCCATGCACCTTTTTATCCTTTCCTTTCCCCATAGCCTGCCTCCAGCTTGCATTCGATGGCAGGCCTTCCCCCCTTGCTCTATAGCCCTAGCTGCCTCCCACCCAAAATATTTCACATAATTTTGTAGGAAACATGACATCCCTCTGTCCCAGGGCTGCAACTAATCCATTCCATTTTCCATTAGATATATGGCTGTCCATGGTCTGGCCCCATAGCCCTTTTCCATTAGATGCCTGATGAGCGTGCTTGGCCTTGGCCCTATCCCTCATGCCCCTGAGTGTCGACATTAATTGGTCCCATTTTTTCCACTGGTTCCCATTAGGACCGCCTGCACATTCTGGGGTCTTGACCTTTAGCATACCCCTCTTCTCTGGAAGTCTTCCTTCTGCTCCGTAACTCTCCAAGTGCCCATATCTCCTTATCTTACCTCCACCCAGGCCTTGTCATGAAGTAACAAATTGAATATGAGCTTACTATCCTGCCCCAAGCTGCGATGCTGCCCAGCTTCTGAATGCATGAGACAAAATACCTACTGTGGAACCTTATCTTGAAAAAAAACAACATTCCTTTCTTGAGAAACTGATGCCCTTACAGAGCCTGGTCTCACCCACTGATCCCCTGGCTGAACAACTAATTGGCGTCTGCATCCAGGGTGTCCTGCAGCACAACCCCCACATCACCGGTACTGGGCAACCATTTTATGCACCCTGTTTTTCCTTGGGTAAATAGCTGCCTTGTCCTCTCAGCATGTTGGCTTCTTCCTCAGGTTCACAGTCTATTTTTTCACCAATCAAAACCCTTTGGCCTCCCTCTCTGGGCCTGCATTCCCCTTTTCTTCACCCTGAGGGTCCCTTGATCCATGGCCCAGTAAATATCCAACATAACCTGTCCCATCTGCTGACAGAAACAGTGTTGGTATGGTAGTCATCAGCTTAACTAATTATTATTTTTTTTTAAACACTGGTCATTTACTGTCCCCCTCATTGTCCAACAGGTGTCCCCACCCCTGTACTGACATCCTATTAGTATGGTCATTGTGGAAACCCATCTTCCTCAGTGGCTGGAACTATATTCTCAGCCTTACTCCACCTTATGATTTCTTTCCTCACCGTGTTTCCTTTTTCCTCTTTTCCTTTTGGCAGACCCCCCCAGGCTGCTTCTCCCTTGTGATGTACCTCTTTATCCACGTCTGTCTTCTTTTTTTGAAACAACCCTATCACTTTTGTTAGGAGTGGGAGGTGCAAAATTCCCTGAGAAGTAACTTAAAGAACCATACTTCTTTTGCGGCACCCTTAGCAGGGGTCATCAACAGGGTTCTGCACCCCGACAATGTGTTGAGGTCTAGCAGCCATGTACGACCTCACAAAACCCCGGCAAGACTGTCGTCATACTCTCCTGGTGTCCGTTCCCTGGGCCAAGCCTCAGAAAGCCATCACCTCCTGAACTCTCCACTCTTTTTGCCTAAACCATCTCCCCCACTCTGTTGCTTCTGTGTCTCCCTCTTGGTCTGTATGAAAAACCCGTCATTATGCCACACAGATGTCTCGTTTAACTGCATCTATCATTCCTTCCATTTACACAAAACCACCTTGGTGTTTCCACGAGCTTCACCTAGTGATGTGGACTCACCACCCCCTTTAGTGCTTTTGCTATACTTTTGGTTAATGCACCCCTGCAGGGTGATGGCCCTGTCAGTGAAATTAAGTGATTACTTAGCTGCTGCCTTGTCTGAGTGCTACCCCTGCCTGCATGTGTTCCTTAATCTACTACCCCTTGATTTATTTATTTGTGCATATTTTTTTTAAACACTTCTTCCTGAGTGTTTATCATAAACACCATGTTGCCCTAGTCTGACTGGGGTGCTCAGTGCCTTTCTAGTTCCCTCCATAAATGCTGGCACCCTTTGTCCATGCTCTCTGTCCCTTCATGCCACCTCCCTGTCAGAAGGAAACATCTACATAGTGGGGGACTGTCCTGCCCCCCCATCTTCCAGTGCATTAACCGTTGTACCCTGTGTTAAAGAGTTTGCATGAGCACAGGCAGATGAGCACCCCTTAAACCGGGCTTCATTGCTATAGTAGTGCCCCCCATCTTGGAACCAAGTGAAAAACCCAGTTACCTGCCCCCACCTGTAAGAGTCTGGCAGCTGATTCTCTGTCCCTTTTGCTAGCTTCACCTGTGGTGTTTCTCAGATCATCTGTACCCCTTGTTCTAGAGTTGTATACGTATTCTGGCACTTCTTCAGAATCCCTCTCATTAAAGTAATCATTTTCTATTCTCCCCCAGGGATAGAGAGGAGGTGGATGGCCCTGTACTCTTTCAACAGCTTTTTGGGAAGTAACCTATGGGTGGGGAAACCCTCCTTTTGTCTAAGGGTGGGCCCTTGCCTTTTTTTTTTTTGTAAAGAAACTCTGTCTGGACCCAACTGGCCTTTCAGGCAATGTGGCTCCCCCCCTTCCATTTAACATGGCCTGTTCCGTGGCACAGTCAGTCCATAACTCTAACTGCATTGCTCCTCCCCACCCTTAAATAATTTGCCATATATAAAAAACCCACAACCCCATTTCCTTTTTTTCTTAGCAATGCATACTCCTTTAGAGGAAATCACCATTTGAGCTTCTTCCTCATCCCCCTCTAGTTATTAGCTGCCCAGCCTATAATCGGGCCTCCAGGTCTTGCCTTGTAGAGTTTTCCTCTCCCTTACTCCCCCACGATACCAGTGCAGCTACGATGTCATTCTTTTCTACCCCCTCCTTATATTTGTACTTTGTTACTGTTTTCCTGTGCTCTAGTGCAAATGTATCTACCCATCCCCCCTTTCAGTCTACCTCCAAGCTGATGGTCCTGTTCCCCCATTTTGGTTTGCGGGGCCCTGATGCCTCTGTTTTTTTTGTTTTTTTATTATCCCTGTGCTGGTTGGAGGCTGCTGCCTGACTCTGTACTTCCCTCTTTTTCCCTCATTCCTGATTCAGAAACACCTTCCACCTTTCCCTGGACGACCTTCCTCCATGATTGATCCATGAGAAAGAAATGGAAGGGGACAGGATCAGTTGTGTTCCAGGACAGTAGCTGCTGCTGTTGTTTTCACAGGGTTCTTGTGGATTTTACTTGGTAGGTTAGTTCTTTTCTTTCTTACTTCTAAGAGGCTAGCAGGGTATTGTTTTTGGTGCTGCTGGATGTTTGTAAACTGATTTGGTGGCTGTAAGTGGGGCTCATTTTGTGGGTGTTTCACTGTGTAACAGACTGCACTGGTAGAGGCCTATTTCTTCTGATTTAAAACCTATTTGGTGGGATTTGCTTGGGCCTGGTTCTTTGGCTGCTGGGCTTGGAGGGGAGACACAGGGCTGATACACTCTCTCTTGAGTCAGGTATCTGCCCAAGACCCACCCTCCCGCACCCCTCCCTCCCAGAAGTCTGAAAATTTATAGGGAACACCTGACCTGCAATTGGAGGAAAAGGCTGCAGGTGCAGCTCATGTGAGTTCTAGCCACTCGGGTAGGATTTAAAGGCTGGGAGAGAGGAGCTTTGGGAGTTGTTCATTTCCTTATAAGTTTAATGTGTTGTACTGCACCTAGTAACAGGGTTAATGGTGTACAGTGGGACTGTCTGTAGATTAGTGGGTGACCTGATGAGGCAGTAGGGGTATCTTGTACTAGGGGGGAACCTGGTGGCTCACCCAAGGAAACCTATTTGGAAGGGGATGGAACCACACATCATTAGGGCCGGCATCTTTGGGAGGGTGGTGGGGTGCACAGGGTGTGGAGCAGCCATGATACTGGACTGGGCTTGGAAGTTCGGTGGTTGCCCAGTGTGCTACCAGCTAGCACAGCTTAGGGAGGAGGTTGCGGGGATCAGGAGAAAGCTGGGGGAAGGGGGGTGGTATGGTTGGGGAAGGGGGCTGGGAATCTCCCACAGGGTTGCACCAAGCACTGGGGGTGGGGGCATAGGGAAAGGAGTGCAGGAGAATACTCAGGGGTCACATAGGGAACCTGGCAGAGGGGGTCCAAAAGGACACTACCAAGGAAGCAGGCAGGAAACTGGGGGCCCTCACAAAGGGGGGATGGAGGGACAACATTCTCAGGGAAGTAGGCAGATGGCCAGGGCTGGACAGAAGGAAGCAAGGCGGGAGGTGGATCAGACCTACACTCAGTAACCCTCAATTCTCTTCTTCTGCTCCAAGGATGAGGGGTGATGTAAGCCATGACAGGGGTAGTTAGAGATGGAAAGGGAGTGGGAGGCAGGAGGCAGGGGCCAGATAGCAGGAAGAACAGGGGGACCTGGAATGCAGGCGAATGGGGGGAGCAGTGAATCAGAGCAGGAGGGGCAGGGGGAAGAGGGAGGAAAGCACAAGGAGAAGGACCAGTTGGGAGGAAAGGTAAAGGAGAAGGACCAGAAGTACAAGGAGGATTCAGTAAAGGATGCTGAGGGTTTAGGCCAGGGGAGCACGACTACCAAGGAGGAACTAAAAGGAGACAGGAAGGAAGGGAGGATGAGCCAGGCTAGTTTAGCAGATGGGGAGAAGGACCAGTTCCGAGCAGTGAGGGGGATTAGGGTACAAAAGGATACTCAGGAGGAGGAGAGGCATAGGATTGGAGGGAGGGGTGTCCATGGTAAATAAGGAGGGGTGGCATGTGGCACCCAGAAGGGGGAGGAACACGGAGCCAGCTGGGTGGAGGGCCTGCAGAAAGGATGATGGACATGGAAGGGGGAATGGAGGAAAAGAATTGGTCAGGTGCTCCCTGCTGAGTTCTATGATCAGGGTATCAAATGGGATAGGGAGGGAGAAGCCTGGCCAGTTAGAACAAGATGCTTCCCTGGACTAACGGTGCACAGGACTAAGCATGAGGTATATCAGCTGGCAAAGGATTGTGGGGGTTCCCCAGACATACTGGTCCACCTGGGTACAAATGACATTGCGGAAATAGCGAGCTAGAGATACAGGCAAGATTCAGGGAGCTCGCCAGGGTCTGTCATGACATAGGATGCACAGTTTCCTTCTCAGAAATCCTGCCAGTGCCAAGGGCTAGTGGGGAACACAAAAGGAAAATTAGGGAGATAAACCAGTGGCTCAGGGAGTGGTGTGAGGCCAGAGGGTATGGGTTGATGGGGATTGGGGAGACCTGGGAGGATAAGGAGCTGTATGCTAGAGATAGACTACATCTCAATTTGGAGGAGGAATCCTTAAGTTGAAAATAGAGGGTTCATTGGTGAAAAGTGTTGTTTAAACTTGTGAAGGGGGGTGGGATGGGAGAAAAGGCTGTCAAGGGGGTGCCGATAAAGGAGGGACTCTGTATCCACCCCCCTGGGGACCAGGAGGATTGCAAGAAAAGGCCAACTGGCAAAGTGCAGACCAGGGGAAAACAGAATCCCCATGGGAACATGAGCAGGGGAAATGGAACTATAGGGAAAGGGTGGAAGGTAGTCCTGCTAAATGCCAGGAGCTTGGGAAATAAAATGCCTGAGCTCCAGGCGATGCTAACTGAGGGAGCAGTGGATGTGGCAGCGGTCACTGAGACTTGGGCCACTGCAAGACATGACTGGGACCTGAACCTGGAGGGATACACTATGTTCAGGAAGGACAGGGGAGAGGGAAGGAGAGGAGGGGTAGCAATGATAGTCAAAAACTGCATTGGCATAGGGGGAGTAGAGGAGGCGGAGGGAACCGTGGAGGCGATTTGGGTCACCTTGATAACAAGGGGGGGCAAGAGAGTAAAAATAGGAGTGGTGTATAGACCCCCTGCCCTGGCGGAGGAGCTGGAGGACAGTCTGGTGGCAGATGTTAGGAGACACTGCAGACTGGGCAGAGGAACGGTGGTGGTGTTGGGGGACTTAAACATGCCAGGAACAGACTGGGAGACTATGACATCCTCTGTGATCAGGGAACAGAGGTTGTTGGATGTCTTTCAAGACGCGTTCCTAACTCAGCAGGTGAGGGAACCGACTAGGGAGGCACGGGTACTGGATGTGGTCCTGGCAGACAGTGACCAGATTGGGGGCCTGGAGGTAAGGGACCCATTGGCGGGGAGTGACCATGCCACGGTCTGGTTCTGCCTGGACCTAGGAGGGGTAGAAGGCTGCACAAAGACGGAAGTAACCGACTTCAGGGGGGCGGATTTTAAGGAAATGGGAAGGATCCTTAGGAGCATTTGGATGGGATTGGGTCAGACATGGACGCTGATAGTAGTTTGGAAATCATCAGGAGAGGGGTGCAGGATGCTACCAGCACCTGTGCAAGTAAAACCAATCTGGTGGGGCCAAAAACCCTGTTGGTGGACCAGGAGGTCCAGGAGGTGGTCTTGAGAAAGAAAGCAGCCTATAAGCAATTCAAGTGCTCAAGGAGTGAAAGGGATCGAGGGGAGTACGAGCTGATGGCTAGAAGGGCCACTAGAGTGGTGAGGGCGGCTAAGGCAAGGAAGGAGCAGAACCTGGCCAGGGAAATTAGGAGAGGGAACAAGGGGTTCTTTAGATACATTGGGGAAAAACGAAGGGTGAAGGGGCAGATTAGCAGGATTAAATCAGGGGAGAGATGGGCACAAGACCCGGGGGAGCAGGCTGAGGTACTAAATGAGTACTTCACCTCAGTTTTTACCAGGGAAAATGGGGGTGCTGCATCATACATGGGAGGAGACAGAGATACTGAGGAGGGGGGGACCCTTACCGATCGGCAGGTCTGGGGAGAGGGGGAGGCATCACTGGCAGGTGGTGGAGGGCTAAGTAGGGAGAAGGGGTACCGGAAGTGGAAATCACAGCAGAGAGAGTGAGGGAAGCCCTCAGCTCCCTTAAGACGGAGAAAGCACCGGGGCTGGATAAATTACATCCCAGAGTGTTGAAGAAACTTGCAGATGTCCTGGCAAAACCCCTGGCAGAGCTTTTCACCATCTCTCTGAGGACAGGGTGGGTGCCCCAAGACTGGAAGGTGGCACATATAGTGCCTATCCACAAGGGGGGATCAAGGGAGGTGGCAGGGAACTACAGGCCTGTCAGCCTGACCTCGGTGATGGGCAAGGTGATGGAGGGCATTGTCAAGGAGAGGCTAGGGGGGGACCCGGATAAGTCAGGGTGCCTGGACAATAGACAGCATGGATTCATCCCAGGGAAATCGTGTCAGACAAACCTGGTGGAGTTCTATGACTGGGTGACAAGTGCCTTGGACCTGGGTAGACCAGTGGATGTCCTCTTTCTAGACTTCAGCAAGGCATTTGACTCTGTTCCTCACGTGGGCCTGTTGGATAAGCTGGGAGAAATGGGGGTGGGGAACCAGATGATCAGATGGATAGGCAATTGGCTCCAGGACCGGACCCAGAGGGTCGTAGTTGGTGGGATAGTCTCATCCCCAAGGAGGGTCATTAGTGGGGTCCCACAGGGATCAGTCCTTGGGCCCCTTCTGTTCAACGCCTACGTATCTGACATAAGGACAGGAATCAGGAGTGAGATGAGTCTCTTTGTGGATGACTCAAAACTGGGGGCGGTGGTGGATGGGGAGGAGGGGAGGGTGGCCCTACAGGGGGACCTGGAGGCTCTGGAAAGATGGTCTAGAAAGTGGAAGCTGAGGTTCAATGCAGGGAAATGCAAGGTACTCCACCTGGGGGCCAGAAACCCAGGTCAAGTGTACACCCTGGGGGAATGCTACAAGTCTCGATGGCTGAGAGGGACCTGGGGGTGGTGGTGGATGTCAAGATGAACAACTCTGAGACTTGTAGGAGGGCAGCAGCCAAGGCCAACAGGATGCTGGGATGCATCGCTAGGGGATCACCTCCAGAAGGCGGAAGTGATACTCCTCTGTATAACTGCTTGGTGAGGCCGCACCTGGAGTACTGCGTGCAGTTTGGAGGCCACATAAAGCAGGACATTAACCTCCTGAGAGGGTCCAGAGGAGGGCAACCAAAATGATTTGGGGCTTGGGGACAGGACCTATGAGGAGAGGCTCGAAGAGCTAAATATGTACACATTGGAAGAAAGAAGGGACTGGGGACATGATAGAGGTCTTTAGGTACATGAAGAGGGTAAATAGGGAAGGAACAGTCAGGGGTGCTTCGAAGGAAGGAGGAAGGGCCACTAGAGGGCATGGCTGGAAGCTGGAGGAGAAGATTCAGGGAGAAAGGAGGAGGTGCTACTTCACTGAGAGGGTGGTGGAACCATGGAATGCACTGCCTAGGGGCTGGTGGAGGCAGAGACAGTGGAGGGGTTCAAGAGGGAGTGGGACAGGTACAGGGGAAGGGTTCTGGAAGCAAAATCCAATGCAGCAAGAATATCTGGAACTGGGAAGGGAGAAGCCAGAGAAGGCGAGGGGGACAGCAAGGTCAGCACCCAGGTTGGGGACTGACCAAACGAGCAGACACGAAAGACCATTAGGCCTATTCTGCTGGCATTTTAGTATGTTAGTATTGTAATTGTCTGCTCCCTCTATTGTTGTATACTGCTGCCTATGCTGTCCTCCCTGACCTGTTGAGGGGCTTGGTTCTGGCTCCAATTACCATGTGCTGGGTGGTTGGTCTGGAGCCCTTCTGTGTCTACCCTGTCCCCTTGTTGACCACTTGCCACCTCCTACCTCCCTGCCCTTGTCTACTCCCCACTTGTCCCCCTGACCCTAACAGCTCCCTGCCCTCCTCTGGCTGCCATACTTTGTTAGCCTGATATGCCAACTGGAGTCTGGTGTTGTAGCACCTTCCCTTGAGAGGTTGCTCCTCCATGGTACCATGCTTGATGTTGTCCCTGCATAGAAAAGAAAAATGTTGCAAAAGAAAGCAATCTGACCAGTAGTCATATCGTAGCTATTACTTTTCCATGGCTCATCCTGTTTTGTTTCTGCCTTGATCCCTCTGTTGTCCCCACCCCCTCCCACCCTGTGTGATGTTTCTGTTAATCATAAATATATCCCTAGGTGAACTTGTACCACTCCTTTCCGGTCACCAGGAGACAATCTGTTACGCCCTGCTCTATGCTCTTAACATGTATTCTTTCCTCCCCCTTATATATATATATATATATATATATATATATATATATATATATATATATATATATATATATATATATATATATATATATATATATATATGTATATGTGTGTGTGTGTGTGTGTGTGTGTGTGTATATATATATATATATATATATATCTATATATATACACCTGCTTGGTTTGCCTCCCTAGCCCTCAGTGCTTGCTACAGCCTGCGTGTAGTTACCTTCCTTCAGTGCTTGTTCAGACTCTCCTCATCTCCTTATTCCGTTACTGACCTTGGGCCTCTTATTGCCACCCTCCTACTATTCTAGGAAGGCACCACTTTTTTAAATGGCTGCTAGCTCCCCTCTCCCCCACTTTTGTTTTTAACTACCCCCAAATTGAAACAGCCTGTGACTGACTGACCTTGATAAAAAATTACAGACAGAGCCCTCTGCCCCCAGCGAAAGATACTCCAGGTTACTGAATTTATATGCTGTCTGCTGTCCATGTTTGCAGAATGTGCAAACATAGCCCTATACTAAATTTATATACTGTCTGAAGCCCGTTTTTTCAGAATGTGCACACATAGCACTCCACTAATCAAAACCAGCTCCTGTGGGTCCTGCTTGGTATTCAAGCTCAGGAAAGTGCATATCTCCCTTCCATATGACAACTGTCACCATGAATACTTTAGCATGAATTAAAAGTAGTTTGTAGTGTTAACATAGTCTCTAAATTTGGCAGAAGCACTTAATTTTACCCTAATGGATTACCCTTCTTTGTACTAAGTAGATATAATGAGGTTAAAAGCCATGTTCCCACATCCATTGTATTGCTTATTGCCCAAGTACCGACTGCCATCTAATCTCAACCAGCTGCCCCATGTGTTTCTCTATGGGGGGGTTCAGCTATGACCTGGCATTCATCACCCACCCTGCAGTACCATCCATAATGCATGCTCTGGCCCAGCCAGGCCATCCCAAACTCAACCCCATGAGAAACTCAGCCCACTTGAAAAACCTCTAATCCCCACTGGATCTGATCAGCTTTTTCTGTATGCTAAACTCGCTAAACTCCCCAGCGTAGCTCTTTTTTTTTTGAAGGCGATGCGACCAAGCCTAGGCCTTTCCAACACATGGCCTGCCCCCAGCTAGCAAGCTCAGCCTGACCCCTTCATCCAAAATGCTCACCACCCTCCTTAACAACCTCACTGCTCTGTAAAAATGAAAAGACTTCCCAACTTTTGCAGCGTCTTTACCTGTGCTGCCATTTCCAATACCGGAGACTGAAGTAACAATGTATCCAGCCATCCACCTAAACCATTATCCTGGATTTAGTACCCCCCACCCCACCGGCTCCTACCAAAATCTTGTGCTTTTTTTTTTTGTGTGTGTGTTTTGAGGGCTCATGGAGGGGTCGCTTACTAGTCGCTCACTAATTCTCTTTTAATTTGAAAGTTAATTTTATTTAATACTGTTACCTTCCCCCATTTACATTTGTGTATCGGGCATTTCCTTTGCACAGCAGTCATGTATTCCAGTACCATTTCTCCAATTTGGAATAAATTTACAAACCTTGTTGAATAATAATTTCCCATCCCTGGAATCCTTGTACTGCCACAAAATCTGTTAAAAGTTTTGTCTGCTAACAAAACTGAATGGTATCCCAGAAATGTACTCTTGAAGATTCTGCAGTATATTTGTGTTTTTCAAGTTGTCCCCCTTAATGCATTTCATACTGCATCAGATTCCCCTTTAGGCCTCCCACTCCCCAGACCTCAAAAGGCCATTTTGCTTGCACCATGAGGAACCTCGACAATGCCAACCCTCTGCCTGATGGCTCCTCCATAGCCCCCCATGAAGCTACCCCACTCTGAGTACTTCTCCCGATGCACTCTCTTCACTGATTAACATGGCTTGTTTGGCCCTTACTCAGTCACTCTCACAAATCAACACACTCAAAGTGCAGCTTTTTGGTCCTGCCTGCCTTCAACTATTTCAGCCCTGGGACAAACCAGCAAACCAACAAAAAACATGGACTGGGTACCCAGAAATAGCAGCCCTCCCCAAGCCTTTACAGTCCACCTTCCCATCAGTGTGTATATCCCAACCCCTGCATGACTGCAGCACTGCCCATTCTGATGCCTCCTCCTTATTTGCACCTTCCACCTCTGAAACGTTGCCATAATCTATGATCCTAAAGTGCATACTTAACAGAAGTTAAAGTGGGACTCCTCAACAAGGATTCTTGTCCCTGAACCATTCACATATTCTTATTGCCATCACTTTTGGCAAACAAAGGCTTACCTACCACATTGCTGGAGTTGCTCATGGCCTCTGGATATCCATTTCTTCTAGACACAAGTTTCCTTTTTTTTTAAATACATTGCAGTTGTATTGCACAGCCCCAATTAGTTACTGATATATAGAAACCAAATATTAGCATTGTCCTTAACAACTAAAGAAACTGTAGCCAATCTGATGTGCTGCTTCCAGTAAACAACTCTGAGTATAGCAATGAATAGAGGCAGACTGCTTCTTTGCAGCTGCTTAAGTACCCCCAAAGCAATTCCTCCCTTTACTTTGATATCTACCAATCCTGGTGTAACTCTCATCCTTCTTGTCCTTCTCTTTTTGTGAAGTCACAACTGTGACTCACATCTCCTGTCTCCTCCCCACCCACTGAGCCACCCCAATCACCCTCCCTCCCCTCCCCTCTGACTTGTCTGGACATGTTAAATACCATTCTTGGGCTGGTCACCTTGACAACTGGGTCTGTCCTTTTAATTGGCACACTTCATTAAACAGAAAATATTTACATTGACTATGCAATAAACTGTAAAAGGAAAATACATTATTAAGTTTCCACTACCAAACAACACATATCTTTAAATCTTTTTGAGATATTGATCCCTGAATGCCAGTTAAGCCTCTTTCACTGGCAGTGCCAGATGTCACTTTCATGTGGTAGGGGCTAAACAGAGATAGGCTTGTATCTCGGCACCTGCCAAACACCACAACATATTTTTCCTGAAAGCTCAAAGTCATACCTAACTCATGAACATGACAAACCTTCTCTAACAGGGGACAACAACAAAAACCTAAAATAAGGCCCTTTTGAAAATTGGCCACTAGACTAAGTGTGAAGCACGCTGAAAGCATTCTTCAGATACATCCAGGAAAAGTGAAAGGTCAATGGGGGAATAGTGGGACTTAAGAGAGAGGCTGGATGGGATGAGGGGGCCAGAGGAAAAGCTTAGCTATTAAATAAACACTTTGTTCAGTATTTACTAAGGAAAAGGATGGTCCACTATTAGAATGTATGGAAAATTAGAGAGAGAGAGCGAGAGAGAAGGAGATGCACAAGCAGCATGGGCAAAATAACATTAGAAAGAGTGTTGAAAATCTAAAAGGGTTTAAAGAAGATGCATATATGGGATTTGATGGCTTGCACATTAGGATGCTTAAGGAGAAGGTAGAAGAAGTACTAGTAGCACCACTTGCAAAAATAGTCAACTGCTTGCTGGCACCATGTGTTGTCCCTAGAGACAGGAGAACAGCAGACATTGGTGCTCTGCACAATAGCTGAAGGAAAAATGAGCCATTGAACTATAGACCAGTCCACCTGATGTCTATAATGAGTAAAGAAATGGAGTCCATACTGAGGGAGAAAAAATGGACTTACTGTAGGGAACTTGACTACAGGACCCCAGGCAGTATAGATTCATTAAGAGGAGGTCTTGCCAGATGAATCTAATTGACTTCTTTGACTTGATATCCAAGGTGGTCAGTTCGGGTCAGGCAGTTGACAGAGTATACAGACATTTCAGTAAGATGTTTGACTTAGTCAATACAAGCCAAACAAAGTCTGTTCAGAACTGATATGGCTGTGGAGGGCTTTTAGGAGTGGAAAGAGCAGAGAAATGAATATGCTGTGCTCTCACTGCACAGAAGTCAGCCGTAATACTGCAGTGATCATAGTATTTTGCATGCATGATACTTTCACATATGGAATTTGCCCCAGAGTCAGCCTTGCACAACATGGCGGTGCTGACATAACTACATGTAACAACCCAGTCCCCTCAGATTACTAGAATCCCATTAGTACTAGTCTTAGGCAGGTAGAAAAAGGTAGCTGTTGAGGAGGGCATAAGGGACTTTCTACATAATGACACCATTGTTTACTCAACTAGCCTGAGAGAAGGATGATTATGTCATTTAGAATTCTCACACCAGCATAACCATTTGGGAGTTAGCTGCTCTTGGGAAACTCAGGGGTCCAGATATTCAAACTGCTCCAGGCTGTGGCACAAGCTTGGGCGCAGCGCAACTTGGTTGCTCAGGGGCGTTGAATGGGCAATATTCAACGGAGCTGCATCATGGCACAGCATCATTGAAAATCGCACCCTGGCCACCCTCAGTGGGCATGACTCAGTGGCACTGTGCCAGCGCCAGTGGCCAGAGTGGAGCATGAGGATGTGCTAGTGCAAGTTCCATTGCGTAAGGTGCAGCAACTGCGATATTTAAAACGACATGCAAATGGGGCCATAATGTATGCAAGGTGCACATGGGGCCATTTGCATGTCATTATGGCCCCATTTGCATGCAGGTGCGCTGATCCCCAATGACTTGCACCTGGCACCCTGCCAGGTAGTAGCCATCAGGGACTGATGCCACTTGCAGCACGGCAATGTGCTCCACAGCCCGATCGCAGGCTGCAGTAAAAAAGAGGAAAATTATAAATCCCTGGTGGTCCAGTGGACCTGCCCGCCCAATCACGGGCTAAGTAAATAAATAAATAAACTGCATAAATATCCCTGGTGGTCTAGTGGACCCCCCCCACCCACTGAATCCCACCGGCCCGCTCTCCCCTGGTCAGCGGCAGGCGGGTGGGGTGCTGCCACCCACCGACCGACACTGTCTGGGGTTGTACACTATTGTCCACAGCGTGCCAATGGGCATGCACTTATATTGTACTACATATTCTAGATATGTGAATGGGATCCATTCACACATCTGAATGTGTAGGCGGTATAGCTGCACGCCCATTGGCCATGCTGCTGGACCAATGGGCATATAGCCCCACCGATGGTGTCAGTGGCAGGCGGCAGGGCGGCAGGCGGTGGGGTGCTGCCCACCACTGACAGGGGGGAGCAGGGTGGTGGGATTCAGTGGGTTGGTGGGGGGTCCACTGGACCACCAGGGATATTGATGGATTTTATTTATTTACTTAGCCCGCGATCGGGCTTGCAGGTCCACTGGACCACCGGGGATATTGATGGATTTTATTTATTTACTTAGTCCGTGATCGGGCTTGCATGTACACTGGACCACCAGGGATATTGATGGATTTTATTTATTTACTTAGCCCACGATCAGCTGGCAGGGGTCCACTGGACCACCAGGGATTATGAACGAATCTTTTTCTACTGATGCCCGCAATCGGGCATGGAGGAGGCAGCACCAGGGAGGTGCAGCCAGAGCTTGAGTGGCCACTCAAGGTAGCAGCCGCCGTGTTGCACCCGCAATGCAGCAGCTCACCTGTGAGTGGCCATCCATTGTTCCTTTTTTGGGGATCAACTTTGTGCTGGCACAGGTAGGGGTTGTGCATGCATGGCTCCGCACATCCCGGGCTGAATATCGGGCTGTGCAGAGTATGCATGGGCACGCCCCCCCTACCTGCACCTGCATACATTACTGATGCACACCGGCGCATCGGGATTTGTGCCGCACACTTTTCCCTTTTGAATATCACACCAGGGTGCATCAATGGGTTGTGCATGGTGCAACACTGTTGCGCCATGCGCAACCCTTTTGAATATCTGGGCCAGAATGTTCATTAGTAAGTTCAGTTGTGGCAGTCAGAATGGCAGGAGGTCTACCATTGGGACTCTGTCAATGGGAACCCTGGTATTTCTCACCCTAGTTTGGTAAAATCTTCAGTTTGCCTGCAGGACTCATTAGTTTCACTCCAGGGGGACTGAGAGGGAATGCAGTTCTTGTGGATCTTAGGGGCAATCCCCTGAAGTTCCTGAAGTTCACAGCTGCCTTAAGGAAGAATAATGAGTAGGATCTGACAGCTACCAGAAAATGAAAGGTGCCTTTTGTTCTTTCCATGACTGGGAGGAAGGAACAACCAATCTGTGAGTGCAGAAATTGAGACTGTTCTCTGAGGGAGTTGTCGGAGTTGTGCGTACCCTATATAAGGCTAGATCACACCTGTCAGAACCCCTTTCAACACAACTGTGCTGAATTTAAAGTTCAAATTGAGAGTCTTTAGCAATTCATTGGGGATTGGAGACTCTTTTTGTGTAATCCTGAAGGAATGGCACAGGCTGTTTAGGATGAAGAGTGAGGAATGCAATCTGGAGTTTCAGGCAGGGTTAGGTGGTTTGTGAATGGATACCAGTGTTCCTTGGGCAACGACCATGCACCTGGAGGATTTTAAAGTGTGTGACACATCCCAGGGATATACACTTTGGAAATGGAAATGTGTGGAAAATGTTTAAAGTGTGTGGCACATCCCACAGATATACACTTTGGAATAGAGATAGAGTTGTTTTTTTGTGAAAAATTAGTCCTGATTAGCAAAGTGTCCTGCGAAAGAAATTGTGTCTGTATTGCAATGATAACCATTTGGGAGGCCTTCCTTGCTTTAAGTAACATCTGTAAATAAAGTAATTCTTCAAAATCCCAGTTACTGCTTTGGACATTCCGTGTATTGCTTCTAGTGTGAATGCTATTGGGCTCCTCAGAAGTTAGGTCTAGCATATGCCTAGCATCCTCTCCCCTGGACCTGATTGTAAATAAAAAGGTCCATTTTAGTATGTACCCCCACCCCCCATCC
Source organism: Neoceratodus forsteri (assembly GCA_016271365.2). Taxonomy (NCBI): domain Eukaryota; kingdom Metazoa; phylum Chordata; order Ceratodontiformes; family Ceratodontidae; genus Neoceratodus; species Neoceratodus forsteri. The sequence continues at coordinate 470,231,795 of CM028137.1, forward strand.
TCTAGATAATGAGCCTGGTATACACTCCAATGCTAGGGGTGGTACCATTAGTGTAGCTCTGCCAGAAGAAAATTGCATGCCATGTAGTTGCCAGTAGTTCTTTTAAGGGGGGAAGGTGCCAGTTAGCTAATGATGGTGTGGGTGTTACATACATATGCAAGATACTCGAGCATGCATAGTTTAAGTCTGTGCCATAATGTTGCACACAGTGGCTGTCATGTCTGCACTTGCGAAAAGGAAAAGTAGTGCAACAGGAAGTGGGTGTGTTTTTGTGGCCCGCAGAGGGGAAGGGCTGCATAAACAGAATCATTTGAAACTATTCTGGAGCACTGGGACAGAACATCAGACAGCTGTCCAGTTACGTGCTTCCACAGTGCTCTTTTACAAATCTGATGATGGCATTTGCATAACATCTGTGGAGCTTGGCCCACACAACCGTAAAAATCAGACTCAAGAGGAGACTATTAACAAACTAAAGATCTGGTCTCAGATTTGCTCATCATCATCACAGTCACTTTCTCATTCTTTTCTAAGCAGTAATTTCTGGTTAATGTGCCTTAACTATATTCATCTCAGTGCTGATAGACTACTTCTAGTTTTCCCCTAATTGCATTAGGAGACGGTAGCAGCAGTCTTGAAGTGGTTGCTGTCAGTAGTGGCATGCTCTGAAAAAAGTGGCCACCATGCTCATCTTCACATTTTAGAAATGACACCTTGAGTTAAAGGGGACAGGAATTGATTACTCATGTGTATCTGTTTGAAATGTCTCCTTTTTATAAATTATATTTATACCTTTAAAGGATCTTTATTTTAACTGTGCCTGAATAAAAGCTGAAGCTGTCAGTTGTGTTTTGTTTTAGTTTTAGATTTATAGAACTGTTATTTAATATAACAGCAGATTAGCTACATATGGACACATGTTGATACATGGACAAATTAGGATAACAGTATCTCAGTTACAAGGGTGTCTTTTGGTTTTGAATGTACACATACACTAGTCACTTGTTACAACATTGCAGATATATCATGTTTAAGATAGTATAAGTTTGACTATTCATGAGTAATATGGACTTATTGTACGCAGAGTTGAAGACAAATTATCTGAACAGTGCACTGTGTATAATTTGATTGACATCACTGTGTGAAACAGCTGGTGAATGCTTAATTTACAGTAAAGCAGGTTGTCTTCCAACCTATGTTTTACATAACACATATATATTTTCATAGTTAATAAGACTTTCAACATTATTTACTATGTATTGCTTAAAGAGCTACTGATGCCTCAAAGAAAACTTTGAAAACCATAATAATTAGGCAAAATTTTGCTTGAATTACATACATATTCTAGATTTCTTCTCCCTATTATATATTACTGAGAAAATGTGCATAAATACATTTTTATTAATTGCAGTTACTTTAAAGTTAATCTGCCTCTATAGCTTACTCCTTACTTCAAGTCATAATGTTCTGTTGTGACATCACAATATGTTGCCATGAGAGTAACTGTGATGTCACAAGCAGTGCATTGTGAACTCAGGTAGGTAGATAGCAACAGAAATAGATGAACCCTTCAGGTGCAAGAAGTCTGTTTTCATGCAAATGACCTCAGCAATAAATAATGGGGAGGAGGAATAAAGAACTAATGTGAAACACAAGCTGAACTTTATCTAAATATTGTATTTTGTGAAAGTTCTCATGAAGGTGTCAGCTGCTCTTTAAGCTTATTTTTCCTTGTGTGTCATTGCCATTTACTAATGCTAGTACAAACACTCACAGATAGTTTTAAAATGAAGCTTCAGTTGGTTTATAGCTTATGTCAAGGAGTGAACTTTCAAGTTTGTGAAATCTGACCTTGGGATAGCTTTCTTTTGATAGCACTAATCCTGTCTTGGCAAAGTACTGTAATTTCCAAAGCTGAAGCTGTTCAGAAGTACACTTGGAGTTATGCCAAACAAATTTAAATATCTCTAAAAGTATACAACTTACAGATAATAAACCTGCATGAAAGTTGTTCAGGACAAAAAGACCATTCAAATGAGCCTATTCATTAAGCTGCACAGATAGTTTTAAAATGAAACTTCAGTTGGTTTATAGGTTATGTCTGGGAGTGAACTTTCAAGTCTATGAAATTTGACCTTGGGTAGCTTTCTTTTGATGGCACTAATCCTGGTTTGGCGAAGTACTGTAATTTGCAAAGCTGAAGCTGTTTAGAAGTACACTTGTAGTTATGCAAAACAAATGTAAATATCTCTAAAAGTATACAACTCACAGATAATAAACCTGCATGAAAGCTGTTCAGGACAAAAATACCTTTCAAATGAGCCCATTCATTAAGCTGCACAAATTATATTTTTTAAACTATGACCATCTGATTACCTCAGTTTTCATTTTGCATAGGAGTTAGGCCAAACAAATATAAATATCTCTAAAAGTATATGAGTTAAGCCTAAACCATCATATGAAAATTATTTGGGACATAACAACATTTCAATGAGCCTATCCATTAAGCTGTACTAATTATACTTTTTAAACAATGGCCATCTGATTACTTCAATTTTCATTTTTCATCACAATGTTCACCTTTCAGATGGCTATATTTAAAAAAATCTAATTAATTCAGATTAGTGACAACCCTCATTTGAAAGGTAATTTTGTCCTGAACAATTTTCATGTGGCTTGTATATTGCTAACTTGTATACTTTCCAAGATATTTACTTCTGTTTATCATGACCCCTACTTTGTTCACCCAGAAAGAAAAAAAAAATGAGGTTGTTTGGAAGACCATATTTGACAAAATGTAAAGAATTCAGATTAGTGACTGCCCTCATGAGAAAGGTATTTTTGCCCTGAACAACTTTCACACAGGTTGTCTTCGTGCACCTTGAATAGTTTTAAAGAGATTTAGATTTATTTGGAAGGTGTGCACATTTGCTCTCGGAGAAAAGCCGCTTGCAATTCTGTGTCCATCATTCTAATTAAACAGAAAGAAGGGAGTATTTATTTATCTGCCATGGAGATTTGCAGAATGGAAGGATATACTGAAAACTCCCAAAAGATGTGTTCCACGGAAACACCTTTTTTCAAGTGAAAGCAGGATGGCTGTAGACTCTGCCCACAGCCATAAAAATGGCTGTCACCCTAAGCACTGATGTGGACAAGCACACAAGACTGCTGATATGCTCCAAGGAGCCAAACCTTTCAATCTTGGTTGCCAAAAGAAATCAGAAGCATGTCCATTACAGCTGCAGCAATTGACATGGTCAGATATTTCCAGTTATTTCTAAAAAGATTCTCCATGGTGGCCCAACAGTGGTAGTAAAGGCAGTAAGGGAATTTATATAAAGATTTCACAGACATTTTTGGAAATATCCAGGTTGTCTCTTGCTGCATCTGTATGTAAAATGCAGCACTTATTGAGGTGACAGATGTATAAAAAAAACAACAAATAAATGGTGACCAAGCTGCCAGACTTGATCAAGTTGTTGCATCTGAATGATGCTTTTTCAAGGTCACACCCATGTCTACTACTGCTGCTTTATGATTGCATTCATAAAGTGTGACTCTTAAACTCAGTCCCATGCAGAATACAGGTTAAAGAGCTGCTGATGCATCAAAGAAATGTTTAGAAAACATGATATTGAAGTACAATTCAGCTTGCATTCCATATGTATTGAATAAAATGGAGTGATGTAGGATTAAGATGGCTGCCAAGCTGGGCATACGTCTGCTACACTTTTAGGAGCTGCTCCACTTTTGGGAGCTCAGAGCTTTGATTTTATCTGTTTTGTCTGTTTTTTTAGTTATTTAGTTAATTTTGGCAAATGTGGAGTTTTTTTGTTTTTTTTAGTTTAATTGTGTTTTATTTATCGGTCCCCTCCGTCCGTTTCGTTCACTTTTTAGCTAGTGTAGAGTGTGCTGAATGAGCTGACTATATTGACTAAGTGTTCTCCGTGTGTGGACCTAGGAGAACAGTGCCGACTGGGCTTCCTTCCCATTTGTTCTGTGGGAGGTTCTCCATGCCATGCCGCTATGTTGTTTGTGAGGTGCGGCACGGGCATGCGAAGTTTGAGGTTGTGAAGGACTTCTGCCTAGTTCTGGATGGTTCCTAAAGGGGTATTCAGTTGAGTTTGGTCTGCGGTGAGCCTGCAGGAAGCTATTGAAATCTGGATTTGTGTTTTCCCTACCTGTGAGGAACTGCATGGGAGGGGTGAAGGTGTAGGGCTGTGGAAGAATTATGAGTATCTGGATTTGTGACTTCCTTGCTTCTTTCTTGTACACCCTTTGAACTTTGGGTGGTGTCTGCATATATCTGGTAGAGTATCGCTGTTGAACTGTCTCCTTGTCCCTTGGTTTTTGCTGGGTGTTTTATATGGGGATTTGCTGATCCACTGGGGACTTGGTGTTGTTTCTCAGCTGAGGAGTCAGTTGGGGTACTTTGTTCCCTTGGACCCTGGAATTGGCTGCAATTGTGGCCTCTCTCAGGGTTCTTTGGTGCTGGCTGACTTTATTTCTCCTAAGAGCACTCAGTGGTAAGCAGAGGGATTTTTATAGGAGTTTTTCAGTAAAATTGGTCATCAATTCAGCCCTTAGAATTGTTTTTTGGATTATGCAGGTTTCGGTGGCACCTGGGCTCAGCTTTACATAATTCTGGACCTGGATTGAAGAGACTGCTGACCCCCTCCTGACTTTTCTGTGGATTGTTAATTTTCATTATTTGAACGATCGGGTGGTGAGAGAACCCTGCGTCCATGTACTTTATTTATTTTTTGTTTTGTTGGATTTTACAGCTGTTCTTTTTGGCAGTGTGGAAGATTGTAATTATCCCTTTCCTCAGTTGTGAGAGGACTGAGGGAGGTGTTTAAAGTTTTCTATTTCATTTTTATGGTCTGTAATAATTTTGTCATGTTTATGTTCATTTTTTATTGTATTATTATAATGTTTTAATTGTTTGGTAGTGAGAGTGCTGCCCTCTCTCTCCAGTGGTGAGAGGACTGGGTGGGGAGGGAACTAATTATTTACTGTGTTCTCTATTGCTTTTTACCTCTCTCTCCCCCAGTGGTGAGAGGACTGGGTGGGGAAGGGGAATCAATTATTTATTGTATTTTGTTGTATTATGTGTTTGGGTTTGGGGGGTGAGAGTCCCTAAGCTCTGTTTTGCTGTGTATTGGTTTTGTGGGTTATTTTGTGTTTAAGGGGGGTTGTCAGGGTCTCTAAAATTTCAGTATCTGAATTGATGTTAAGTTTACTTGGGTGTAGGGTGGGGCTTTTAAATTATTTTTATTAAGTGGGCATTATTAATTTGTTAGTTTTATTTTTCTTTAAGGTTTTGCTTGTTTTATTTTCAGTCAGTAGTATAGATTATAGCATGTGTTGACCTTCATCTCCCACAGTTGTGCGCTACTCATCCTCCTCTCTTCATGCCCTTCACTCTTTTTATTCTCCCCCTCTCCTGTTTAAGACCTACCAGTGATGTAGGTCACTGGGCATTGCACTTAACAGAGGGAGAAGGGTGCGGGGTTATGAACAAGGGAGGATGATAGAGGGGGGACATCGTATTGGGGTGGTTGGGACCAGAAGGTGCCCTGGGGTGAAATGGAATCCAGACAATGGTCTTCCATGTCTGGTGCCCATACCCAAGGGCACCACCGATTACTGTGGGCAGATGACCTGGGAGGCCCGTGAGGTTTGTCCAACTTGGGCGGTGTTGTGCAATGTCAGGTACAATAAAAACAAGACTGCAATTAGTGCTGATCTCTTTGATACGGTGGACCTGGCTTGCATTACTGAGACCTGGCTGAACAAAAATTCTGGCCCCATTTTGGATGCTATGACTCCAGCTGGGTACTCAGTGTTACACTGTCCAAGATTGGATTGCAGGGGGGGTTGTGTTCTGTTTCAAGATCGAACTCAGCCTCATGGAGGTCCTAGTGGGGGGGTTGAGTCCTTTGAGTGTATAGTAGTAGCAGGTGTAGGCTTTCGAATTGCTCTCATTTACCGTCCACCTGGTGATGAGAAGCAATTCCTTAAGGAAGTGGTGGACTTTGTCGTAGATATGGCATTTGAGTCACCCAGATTGATGGTTCTGAGTGACTTTAACGCCTGGGTCAGTGATGAACTCTCACAATTTGGTCAACACTTCCTCCAGCTAATGACAATGCTGGGTCTTACATAGGTGGTTTCCTCTGCCACACATAAATTTGGACACTCTTTGGACCTGATCTTCCTCCTGGGGGTTGAGGCATCCAATGTGGGGGCAGAACCCGTTGGGTGGTCAGACCATTACACCATGGGGTTTAGTTTTTGCATCCCCTCTAGAAGGCCTGCCACTGTGGATTTGGCTAGGTACCGCCTTTTGCGGGATATAGATTCTCAAGGCCTTGCGGCAGTGCTTGACCTCTCGTCTCCCACATTGGCAAGCAGTGATCCAGAGAACCTTGTGTCGGCTTATAATTTAGCAGTGGTGGGGGCTCTGGATTCTATTGCTCCAGTTCATGTTCACCCCCTCTCCCTTCACCCCAAGTCCCCTTGGTTGTATGGGATGTTGAGGGAGATGCGGAGACAGGGGTGAAGGTTATAGCGTTGCTGGTGAAAGTCTGCCCTTGATGCCGACCATCTTAGATTGATGGATCATTATTCAGTCTATCAATCCACTACCACCCAAAAGAAGGCAGAATTCCTGTCCAGGGAGATTGTGGTTGTTTGGAATAGACCAGCTCAGCTGTTTCAAACTGTGGACAGACTGTGCAACGCAGCTTGTCTGCAAGTTCGGAAAGCTTTTTTGCAATTGGAATGAGATGAGCTTGCTTGGTTCTTTGCAAATATGGTGGCAGACAGGGCAGAACTCTTGCCATCACACTCTAGGGAAGTGGCCATCGACCAGTGTGAGATCACGGTGCCTCAACTTTCTTGGAGCTTCTTCAGCCAGCTGGAGTTCATGGATGTCATGAGGATCATCCAGCATATGTGCCCTATGAGCTGTAGTTTGAATCTTGGACCGACATCCCTAATTTTGGGTTGTATTGATTCCATCGGTGCTGTCCTTGTGCAGATAGTCAGGTGCTCCTTGGATTCTGGTGAGTTTCCTAGCTCCCTGAAAGAGGCGGTGGTGACACCCCTCTTGAAGAAAGCTACCTTAGATCCTGACTGTCTCGAAAACTACAGACCTATCTCTATCCTTCCCTTTGTTGGGAAGGTGATTGAGAAACTAGTGGCTGCACAACTGGAGGACCATTTGACCATCCATGATATCTATGAACCCCTCCAGTCCAGATTTTGTAAAAGACATAGTACTGAGACAGCGCTGGTTTGGGTGCTCAATGATATCTTGATGGCTAGAGATTGGAAAAGCCATTCCATCTTGGTTCTCCTCAACCTTTCTTCAGCATTTGACACTGTAGAGCACATGGTGTTGATATAACACCTGAGGCTGCTTTGTGGAATTTCTGGAACCATCTTAAGATTGTTTACTTCATTCCTCACTGGGAAATCACAAAGGGTTGTGTCCATTTGTTTTCCTCAGATTCAATGGCTTTGTTGTGTGGGGTGCCTCAGGGTTCAGTATTGTCACCCACGTTATTTGTGGTGTATATGCTACCCATTGGAGACATTGTAAGGAAGTATGGGCTGAGGTTTCACTGTTATGCAGATGATACCCAGCTTTATCTTTCTTTTGCCCCCAACCAGGAGGGAGCTCTCTCAGTCTTTAATAGCTGTCTAAGAGAAATCCAAGAGTGGATGAATTCCTGCTGGCTGAGGTTGAACTCGGATAAGACTGAGGTACTGGTTGTGGACCCAGGCTGACAGATAGGGGGGTTGGACAGTGTTGCGTCTTCTGGAATTTTTCTTGGTGGCATTTCTCTCCCAACCTCTGAATGGGTGCGGAACCTGGGGGTAGTTCTTGATGATAGGTTAACACTGCATTCACAGGTGTCAGTAGTAGTCAAGAGTTCCTTTTATCATCTTATGAATATCGCCAGGATTTGGCATCTTGTTCCATCTGCTGACCTGCCTACTTTAGTCCATGCCTTCATGTCCTCATGCCTGGATTATTGCAACTCCCTCTATCTAGGGCTTTTGGGGTTGAAATCCGTAGTCTGCAGCTAGTGCAGAATGCTGCAGCCCAGCTTTTGATGAGTTCTAGAAGATCCTGCCATATTACCCCGGTGCTGCGCGAACTGCACTGGCTGCTAATTCGGTGGCAGATCACCTTTAAAGTTGGCTTGCTGACTTTCAAAGCCCTACATGATCTGGGCCCAGTCTATCTGAAAGAACTTCTGCTTCCTTATCACCCTGATCGATCTCTCCGCTCGGCCGACGAGGGGTTGCTAGATGTTCCAAGGGTGAATTTAAAATCTTCTGGAGAGCGGGCATTCTTGTACGTTGCCCCCACCCTTTGGAACTCTCTACCCCATCGGTTGTGGGAGTGCACTTCTGTGGAGGGTTTTAAGAGGGGTCTGAAGAACTTTTTGTGGGAAATAGCATTTCCTGAATATTGATCGTTTTAATTGTTTGCTCTGCTTGTATTTTTTATGATGCTAATTGTTTTAATTGTTATTATGTACGGTGCCTTGACACTTGAAAGGCACTCTATAAATAAAATAATTATTATTATTATTATTATTATAGATTTCTCCTCCCCATTATTTATTATTGAGGAAATTTGCATGAATACAAGAACTTTATCCGTTAGAGTTTATATCCGTCTGGAGCTTACTCCCTACTTCAAGTCATAATCCTGTGCTGTGACTTCATAATCTGTTGCCATGGGAGTAATTGTGATTTCACAAGCAGTACATTATGATCTCAGGTAGGGAGAGAGTAACAGGAATAGATGAGCTTTTCAAGAGCAAAGATATTGTTTTCATGCAAATTACACAAGTAATGAATAATGGGGAGCAGTAATACAGAACTAAAGTGAAATGCAAGCTAAATTGTGTCTAAATATTATGTTTTGTTAAAGTTCTCCTGAAGGCACCAGCAGCTCTTTCAGATACTAAGGGACTAAGGGGTGGAAGAAAAATTGGCAGCTTGCGTAGGAGTTTGGCTGAGGGGAAGACACAAAAGTGTTATAGTAAATGGGGAGTTCTCAGAAGAAAGGGATGTAACAAGCAGAGTACCACGGGGGTTAGTGCAGGGCCTTGTCATTTTCATTGAGTTCATTTGTGGTATAGGGAAAGTCAGTAAAGATATGCACAAGAGTTGACATAGAGGAAGTGATGCGGGCACTCAGAAAGGGTCTGGACAGGTTGGAAAGCTGATCATAGATCTGGAAACTGTTTTTCATCACAAAAAATATGTAAGGTGATCTACATTGGGAAAAGGAACCCAAGAGTGCAGTACAATATGTGATGGTGGTGCTGAAAAGCACCATGCAGGTAAAGGATCTGGGGTTGTCATATCAGTGAGTCTAAAATCCACAGAGCACTGTACCAGACCTGTGGGAGAGGCAATCAGGATGTTGTGATATAGAGTAAGGGAATAAGCAGCAGAAGTTGGGAAATAATCCTCACACTTTACAGGTCACTGGTGAAACCACATCTGGAGTACTGCACAAGGTATTGGTGCCCACACCTGAGAAAGACTGCAACAAAGTGGAAGCAGTAAAGCACAGGGCAACCATAATAGCCCAGAGACTAAGGGACAAGTCATCACAAGGAGAAGCTGCAGGGCTTGCACATGTACTACATCTTAAAAAGAAAGTATCAGGATAGAAGTACAACAGTACCTGCATAGGACTAACAGGGTGGACACTATGGAATATTCCTCCTTTAGCTCAAATATTGACATGAGGGTAATTCACTTGAACTAGCCAAAGAAGATTTATGAAACAAATCTGCAAGCACTTTTCACAGAAAGAGTGTTGGACAAGTGGAACAAGCTGCTGGAAGAAGTGATACATTTCTAATTATGGGAAGGCATGGGCTTAGTCTGAAGAGGGGGGCAGAATAGCCAGTGGAGTCAGTGCAGAGTAGGTCGGTAGCAGGCTGAGTGTCTGGGTTGATTGACCTTTTTCTGCTGTCAATGTCTATGTGTAGCCCTCTCCCCAGGCAAGGGTTATGGATTATGACATACTTTGTTTTCAAGAAGGGCACCCACCATACAACTTAATTGACCTTCCCAGGTCTGGGGTGACCTTCCAGGAGTTTGGACCCTCTTCAGACTGGTGCAAGGCTACCAACAAGTTGGGAGGGGGTAGCCATCACACAGCCCCCAACAACAACTGAATGTCCCAAACTTGATTAAGGTCCAACCCTTCTTTTATTAAAAGTAAAGCTCACAAGCATGTTTTTAGAAAACGTGCAGCACTATTCACAGTACAGTGGATCCAATAAATTACATCCAAACCAAAGTGTATATTCCACAGGGGTGAATTCCTCAGAGTTGCTGCCCACAGATATCAGCACCCAGGCAATGTAAGGGCTGCATATAACCCATGGTCACATTGGATTAAACAGATTGCAGTGAATGTTTTGCACACGATAATTTTTACAGCAACCAAATATGATATCATCTCTTTTTTTTTTCCAAACTTTGTTTTGAAAGTTCAGCACATACAGCACATTGGACATATTCCAGTTTCATACATATCAGCAGGTACATAAGTTTTAAATACATTGTCAATACAGCTTAATTCGGACATTATATTAACTCATATTACAATAACTGTGTTAGTTTGGTTCAATGACTATTCAATAACTCTGCTTAATTTTGGTTATGTTCACACTTATTTACATCTATTAACATTTATTAATGAGGTCATCAGAGATAGTTAATATCCATTTACTTCCCTGCCTGATAATTTCATCTTGTCACCCAGGGATCCAGATAAGCTGCATACAGGGCTTATTTACGCTTGGTAAAACTGCATTTATGCTACATTTTTAACATGGTTTGCATAACAAATACTCATCAAAAACAAGGTCAAAGTGTGTGCCCTTTAAGGTGTTTTCCTCCTGTGGTCACGTCCTCCTTCCGCCTGGAAAAAAACAAACTTGATCCATCCCCCCCCCCCTTGCAGTGCCAGTTTATGTCTGTAAAGGTGCACAGCAGGAATTCCACACACAGCATGGCAGACAGATAGTGGGCAGTCAGGCTGGATCGGTGGCTGCGGGTTGTTTCAGTCAGCATGAAGATTGCTGCAACTCTTCAAGTAAATTTGATGAGAACATGGTAATGTGACAACTACGAGTAACAAGCATTTGTCAATGCTGAATGTTGCTTGCTTCTATGTGCTGTTTAGGTATTTGGAAGTCATTGGAGTGCAAATATTGAAAATTTGCGAACTTACGAGCGTGCCTAGGAACTACGCAACGCACGCTCGTAAAACAGTCATTTTTAGGAATTTTTTCACCAAATTTTCAACATAGCCATTTTAAGTCCTCTGCTCATGAACAGTGTCACTGAGATTTTGTTAATGTGTCCCATACATTGAGTTTGCACCTGACTGCGCCATTGTGTGCTACATGGGAAACACATTTGGGCAGGATGTGAAAATGACAGCTGTACTGCTCATAAGGAGGTGTGGTAAAATGGCAATGTTGAAAATCTGGAGTGAAAATATTGAAATTTGTGAACTTACGAGCCTGTAGGAACCGCGAATGCACGCCGCCAGAAACAGTCATTTTTAGGAATTATTTCACCAAATCAACATAGCCATTTTAAGACCTCTGCTCATGAACAGTGTCACTGTGATTTTCTTAATTTGTCCCGCTACATTGATTTCGCGACACCACGTCATTCTGCTTTACATAGGTGGAAACACATTTTTGGAGAGATATGAAAAATGACAGCTATACTACTCATAAGAAGGTGTGGTAAAATGGCAATTTTGAAAATCTGGAGTGAAAATATTGAAATTTCGCGAACTTATGATCCTGCGTAGGAACTGCGCAATGCATGCTCGTAAAACAGTCATTTTTTGGAATTTTTGCACCAAATTTTCAACATGGGGTTTTTGGAACTCCTTCTCATGAATGATGTCACTGTCATGGTGGTATTTGGGCCCAAAGGGTGATTTCATATTCACTGCACAGTCACTGCGCGAAATCACCCTTCGGGCCCGAATACCGCCATGACATTGACATCATTCATGAGAAGGGGTCCCAAAAACCCCATGTTGAAAATTTGGTGCAAAAATTCCCAAAAATGCCTGAGATATGCAACAAAGTTGAAACCCCCCTATCTAGCCCATTATACAGCTTACCGGCATTTCCTCAGTTCGCGGTCGGCTTTGAAGAGTGCAGACGTGTTCCCGGTCCACCGAAGATCGTCGCGCCAGAGTCCGGAGGTAAGTATGGGGTGGGCGTGGGAGGCTGGAGTGCGCGGTGATGGGTGGGTGCGGGGTGTGGGAGGGGGTGGAGATGCTCCCGTGAGGACTGTTTTCGTTTTCAGGTTAAAATTAAAAAAAGCGTGTGGGACGTTTGCCACGCTGGGGTGGGCCCCAGCGTGGCACAAGAACGTTCGGGGCGTTCAGCTGACGGGGATTGGGCACCCCTGCCAGCCTATGTGGACTGATTGTCACGCTGGGGTGGGCTCCCAGTGTGGCACACTGTGGAGAGCAGGCTCAGCCAGCGGATTGGGCACCCGTCGGCTACACAATGCGTTCGGGCGTGCATACCTGCGTGGGGGAGCTATGCTTTTATCTCTGCTCACTGAAGCGTAGCTCCCCCTTTCAACTGTATGCCACTGCATTTTGGAGCGTGTCATAGACAGCTCCAAAATGCATTGGCTTACAGGGGCCGCGCCTGCCAGCTCACTGACGGAATTGGAGGAGGAGGTGACACACCTCCGAAATCTCCGATGATGGCACTATGTTTCTTGCACATGCGTGCATGCAACATAAAAATGGCCCATAATTTCTGACAGTTTTCTTTAACATGAGTAGATATTGATGGTTACTTTTTTTAAGTGCAAAATAGAGGACCTATAGGGGAGAAATGCTCTGTGGTGGACTTTTTTTTGTTTTAAATCCAATTGCTATAAGTACACAAGACACAATTGTTTCCTGCTCTGTTTTTACAACTTTATGCAACAGTAATAACAATAGTCGGTCCTTTTATACTGCTTCACCATTCCCTTCTCTGTCACAGCTGCTGATTTTCTGAAAGGGATATTTCTCTAATGTTTTTTGCTTGATGGTATCTATGTCTGTAAACATTTTGAGTGAATGAGAAATAAATACATGATGTATGAATAGTACTTTGCTTGATCTACATAGCTGACCATAATATTTCAAACTGTTGAAAATAACTGCTGTGTCGATCGCATTAAAAGTAAAGGACTATGGTGGCCATGCTTATTTGTATATAGTAAAGATGCACTGCCACATCTTGTTAAAACTCATTGTGGAATGTATTAAGCTTTAATGAGCGCTCCAAGCCAGTGTTAGGGAGGCTCAAGTGAACCTGAATAACTCTTTCACTGCACATGTCTGTGGTGTTATAGTACTAAAATAGAGGCAGGCAGAAATGATCCTTTAATCAGATATAATTGGATGACATGGGCCATGTCAACCAATTGTTTCTGATTCAAGGAAAATTTCTGCCTGCCTCTGTGACATGGGGCACTCACTTCCACCATTTTTTTCTGCCCACCTTTGACATTTATACATATGCTGCTGGCTAACATGTCTACTCAGGGCTACTTTTATACTGAAACTTGAGAAGCTATGCCCCACAAATAATTGCACTCTAATAATGAAGTATCAAAGACTATTCTTAGTTTCTTGGACGTATTTTTAAACTTCTGCTTTGTGATGTTTGTCTCTTCTCTAGTTTAGGTCCAGGAATTTTAAACCATTAGCTCAAGGGGGTGTGGGGGTGTGGGGAGGCTATTTTGTAGTTAATGCTGTAGGTTCCCTACTAGCTTTATTGTGAAACTGTAGTCTCCTGCCTGAAATGGTGGTGCTGACTTAGGGTGAATTGTTCTGCTGTGCACAGAATCCTGAAATCGGGCTCAGTCATGACTCCAATAACCAGATCAGTGGGGGCCAAGGGAGCAGGCTTCTTACCATTTAACTGGCAGTGGCTTTGCCAGTGTGGGTAACCACATGACATAGGTCACACCCCAACACACCCAGACCCACTAGGTAGCATTCATGGCTGCAGTCTAGTTTGGAAGGAAGGAGGTTGGGACAGATAGTTTTATGAAGAGTGATTGACGAGCAAGAGGTGACAAAAAATTGACAATAAAACACCTGTGCTGCTGGGAAATGTGTGTAATTGTGATGCATTATTAAAAAACTCACTTACAGAAAATATTTATATTGCATAGCCCATGCAATATTAATATTTTCTGTACTTTAGTTTTTTTGATAATGCATCACAAATACACACAAATATGCACATTTCCCAGAAATGTACTCTTCAGCAAAATGCACCAAGTCATTTATGCGCATCTGAAATTGGTTTTACTCACCTCATTTTAAAAATGAGGAGTAAAAATTGCCCAAATTTCTTAACTGGAGCCCTGTTGTCACCCACCCCCCCATCACTTTTTGGTGCTTATGCTGTGGGCTTGGTCCTATCACCTGGGGCTTTACCTTACTGAGCTGCTTCCTAGAATGTTGGAAACCAAGATTGTGCTATAGCTTCTTCCAGTGGTCCCCATATTGTACGAAATCTGTCCTCCCTGTCCATAGCCTTGTACTGGGCATGCTCCAGTTTCTTGCAGTGAAGCAGTGTCTGTGCCCACTCAGAGATCGTGGGTGTGGATTCCTTCCCCCAGTGGCATGCCAGGGTCTATTTCCCCACTACCATAGCTAAAGGCCAAAGTGGGTATTCCAAACCTTCGCCTCTACTTGATCTCCTGGGCATTCCCAGAAGCACCTCTCCTATGCCTACGTCTCATGTATCCTGTAATACCTTTTGTATTATACTTATAACACTCTGACAAAAGCTTCAAGTTTTATAACATTCCCAAATCATATGCATGTAGGCTCCCTTCTGAGCTTTACACTGTGGGCAAAGATCTGGGTTGTTGGGGTCAATTTTCTGGACTAGTGTGGACATGAAATATGTTCTGTGAAGAACATCGAAGTGAAATGCTGTCAACCTGTTACTGACAGAACAGCTCATACCCCTGCATAAGACCATTCTCTTTTCTCCCTCTGTCAGGAATTCCCCACCCATATCTCTGTCCCATTTCTCTTTTAGAAACTCTAACGTATATGGCATACTTCCCAATAGTGTTCTGTAGCAGCCTGTCAATGGGCTATGAGCCTGAGTTCTAGGCACCCCCCCCCGTAACACTTCCTCCAGTGGGGATCTTTGTATGGGAATGGGTCAAACTGTATTTCCCTTGGTCTCAAGAAGATGATTCTGGACCTGCAGGTATGTAAAGGATTGGGAAAGGTGAAGCCTATAATCTCTGGATAGAAATTGGTATGATCAGATTTTCCCCAGATCATACATTTGATGCATGCTATGGAATCCTGCCCTATCCCAAGCTTCCAATATCCGGACAATAGGGTCCAGTACCTGCCACTATCTCCACAGTGCTAACCTTATAGATGCAGGTAGGTAGGTGTCCCAGCTTTTCATGTGTAGGTAGCCATGCTCACATTGTGATTCTTGTGAAGGGATTAGGGATAAACTTATCTGTTTTCCTTTTCAGTACTACTGCAAAAAAAAAAAAAGACATGTTTAATGGGACCGTATTGGAAGATCCTTCCAGCACCATCCATGTCTTCCTTTCAGGTTCTGTTTTTATAAGGTGTGTTAGTGGGGATGTCTGCACTGCCAGGTAGTATAAATACATATTTACTAGTCCCAGTCCCCCCTCCAGCATGGGCTTCAGTAGGGTTTCTTGCTTGATTCTTGGTCTCTTGCCCCCAGATCAATATTGTTATGGCACCTCTCAAGGACTTAAAGTAATGTTTAGGGATCCACACTGTCAGGGTCTAGAAGTAGAGACATTGTGGCAATACATACATCTTTGCTAGATTTACTCTGCCTATTTACCTACCACCCGAGATTGGACCACAGGAGGGGGAGTTGCAGTCTGTTTCAAGACTAAATTGGGCCTCACGAATGTGGTAGTAGGTGAGGCGGAATCTTTTGAGTGCACAGTTGTAGCAGGTGTAGGCGTTCAAATCGTTCTCATCTACCATCCACCCGGAGATGGGAAATGTTTCTTACAGGAAGTAGCAGACTTCCTCGTCGATATGTTGTCTGAGTATCCCAGATTGATGGTTCTGGGTGACTTTAACGCCTGGATCGACGATGAACTCTCACAATTTGGTAACCACTTCCTCCAACTTATGTCTTCTTTGGGCCTTACACAGGTAGTTTCCACTGCTACATATAGATCTGGGCACTCTCTGGATTTAGTCTTCCTCTTAGGGATTGATTCATCTGACGTGGGGATGGAACCAGTTGCTTGGTCTGACCACCACACCGTGAGGTTCAATTTTTGCACCCCTCTTAGAAGGCCTTCCCCTGTGGACATGGTCAGGTACCGCCCATTATGAAATATCACTTCTCAGGGCCATGCTGCAGTCCTTGATCTCTCATCCCCCGTGTTGGCTAGCAGTAATCCAGGGGAACTGGTGTCGGCTTATAATACGGCTGTTACGGTGGCCATGGATTTTATTGCTCCTGTTTGTGAGTGCCCCTTATCCCTTCGCCCCAGGTCCCCTTGGTTTTATGGGACACTGAGGGAGTTTCGGAGACGGGGCGAAGGTTAGAGTGGTGCTGGCGCAAGTCCGCCCTTGATGCTGACCACCTTAGATTGATGGAACATTATTCTATCTATCAATCTGCAATCATGCAAAAGAAGGCAGAATTCCTGTCCAGGGAGATTGCAGTTGCACAGAATCGACTGACTCAGCTGTTTCGGACTGTGGACAGACTGTGCAACCCAGCCTGTCTACAAGTCCGGAAAGCTTTTTCGCAATTGGAGTGCGAGGAATTTGCTCGGTTCTTTGCAAATAAGGTGGATGACATCAGGGCGGGCTTGCGTTCAGCAATCTCTAAGGGTGATGTTGTGGAACAGTGCAAGTTCACAATGCCTAGTTTCTCTTGGAGTTCCTTTTGCCAACCGGAGGTCGTGGATATTATGAGGATCATCCACAGTGTATGGCCTACAAGCTGTTGTTTAGATCCTGGACCAACTCCCCCTAATTTTAGGTTGTCTTGAGATCATTGGCCCAGTTATGGTGCAGATAGTCTGGTGTTCCTTAGAGTCAGGTGAGTTTCCTAACTCCCTGAAAGAAGCAGTGGTTATACCTCTACTGAAGAAAGTTACTTTGGACCCAGACTGTTTTTCAAACTACAGACCTATCTCTAACAGTCCCTTTTTGGGGAAGGTTATTGAGAAGGTAGTGGCAGCCCAGCCCAATTGGAAGACCATTTAACCATCCATAATATCTATGAATCCTTCCAGTCTGGTTTTCGTAAAAGACACAGCACTGAGACTGCGCTGGTTCGGGTGCTCAATGATCTTCTGAGGGCGAGGGATCAGAAGAGATGTTCTGTTCTAGTTCTTCTTGATCTCTCATCAGCCTTTGACACTGTGGATCACCTGGTGTTGTTAGCATGCCTGAGGCAAATATGTGGAATGTCGGGAACTGTTTTAAAATGGTTCACTTCATTCCTTACCAGGAGATCACAGAGACTTGTGTCAGGGGTTCATTCCTCCACCCCAGCTTCTTTGTTGTGTGGGGTGCCTCAGGGTTCAGTGCTGCCACCCATGTTATTCACAGTGTATATGCTGCCCCTCAGAGACATTATAAGATGGTATGGACTGAGGTTTCACTGCTATGCAGATGACACCCAGCTATACCTGTCTTTTGCGCCTGACCAGGATGGAGCTCTCTCGGTGTTTAATAACTGTCTGGAAGAAATACGAGGGTGGATGGATTCTAGTTGGTTGAAGTTGAACTCAGAGAAGACAGAGGTATTGGTGGTGGACCCTGGTGGTCAGATAATGAGGCCGAATGATGGCTTTCCCTCTGGAATTTTTCTTGATGGCATGTCGCTTCCGACCTCTGAATGGGTGTGCAACCTGGGGATTGTCCTAGATGACAGGCTGACCTTTGAATCTCAAGTGTCGGCCGTTGTCAGGACATCCTTTTATCATCTCAGGAATATTGCCAGGGTGTGTCACCTTGTTCCGTCTGACTCTTTGCCAACGTTGGTCCATGCCTTTGTGTCCTCACGGTTGGACTACTGCAACGCCCTTTACTTTGGGCTTTCTGGGGCTGAAATCTTCCACCTTCAGCTGGTGCAGAACGCTGCAGCCAGGGTGTTGACTGGGACAAGGAGATCCAGTCATATTACCCCGGTACTGCGCAAACTGCACTGGCTTCCCATACAGTGGCGGATCACCTTTAAAGTCATTTTATTGACTTTAAAGCCCCATCTAATCAAGGTCCGACCTATGTGAAAGAACTTCTGGTGTATTGCCCGGCCGATCGCTACACGGTTGATTTAGGGGGGTTGTTAGAGATTCCAAGAGTAATTAAAATTTTCTGGTAGCAGAGCTTTCTCTTATGCAGCTCCCACTCTTTGGAATTCTCTACCTTGCCAGTTAAGGAAGTGCACCTCCCTGGAAGTATTTAAGAAACATTTGAAAACCTACCTGTGACGGAGGGCCTTCTTGGATGATTAACTGATATTTGAGTATTAATATTATTTTTTGGATTGTATGGATGATTTTATTGTTAGTTTTTAATATGTGATGTTGCTATGTATTTATTGTATTTATATGTTTTATGTGATATTTTATATTGTGCATTTTGACATGTAAAGCGCCTTGATACTTTGAAAGGTGCTTTAAAAATAAAGTTATTATTACTATTATTATTATTATTAGTGTAAGTGGGAGGCTTTTCCACCTAGCACATTCCTCTTGAATTTGTTTCAGCAGGGGTTTATAGTTTATTTCGCATAGAGTCGATAGCTTCCTTTGGGAGGCTGAAGCCCAAATATTTGAGGGAGTGGGCCAGAGGGATTACAAATTCCTGAATTTGTAGGGTGGTAACAGAGCCTCCCAGTGGCAGCCACTCACATTTTGACCAGTTTATTTTGTGACCAGACAAGGAGCCATACACTTTGAACAGTTTTGAGAGAGCTGGGTTGGAAGTCCCTGGGTCCCACAAGAATAGTAACACATTATCCACAAACAGTGAAATCACCTGGTGTTGCCCCTCCCTTGAAGTATGCCTGTATTTTTGGAGTTTGTCAAATAGCTGAGGCTAGGACCTCCATTATCAAAACATAAGGGAGAGGGGATGGGGGCATCTGTACCTTGTCCCTCTGGTAAGTTCAAAGGGGCAGATATGTCATCGTTAGTGGAAATCTGCACTTTTAGGGATGCCTGGAGTGTATGTTTCCATGAACATATATGGGGTGCCAGATCGAAGCTTCTCAGGGTGGCAAACATAAATGCTGACTCCACCCATTCAAACACCTTCTCCACACAAGTGCCAGAAGGTCTCTTTCTTTTTCCCCTTCCCCTCCCCTCCCGAGACCACCCATGAAAAATGTTCATAGTTCGGTGGATGTTATGTTTTGCCTATCTACCCTTTACAAATCCACATTGGCCTTGATGTATTAGTGTTGGCAAAATACCCTCAAGCCTCATGGCAATTACTTTGGTTATTATTTTGTAATCTGCATTTAGCAGAGAGATAGGGTGATAAGATCCCCACTTGGTAGGATCTTTTCAAGTCTTCAGGAGGACTATAGTTGTGGGTAGTTGTTGGGACTTTGGAAAGGCACTTGCCTTCAGAGTTTCCTCTATCATCAGCAATAAAACTTGCTGAAGGTCCTTCCAAAATGCTTTATAGAATTCCATGGTATGCCATCCAGTCCCAGTGCTCTGCCCACGCTCGACTCCCCAGATAGCCTGTTTCACTTCAAAGGGGATTATAGGTCTATCCAGCTCTTCCCTTCCTTCATCCCGTAGGGTTGGTAACTGTATGCCCCATAGAAAGCCCTCTGAGTCCTCATCAACTTGGGCCTCAGATGTATAAAGAGTCTTGTAGAATTGTTTAAAGGTGTCATTGATCCTCTTGGGATCTGAGGTTTTTCCTCTTGTCCCTTCCTCCATACTCAGTATCATTCTCTCAGCCTGCTGTTTCTTAACCTTCCAGGCTAGCAATTTACCTGCCTTATTTCCCTCAAAGTAGGCCCCCACTCCCGCTTTTAGAATCTCTCTCTTAATTTTTCAGGATGATAATTGATTCAATCTCTCTTTCAGCTGCTTTAATACCCCTATGCTGTTATCAGTGTTGCCCTTCATTATTTGCCTCTCCAGTTCCACAATTTGTGCACCTAACATCTCCTCCTCTTCGATCCCCTCCCTACTCAGGTGAGATGCATTAGATATTGTGATCCCCCCGAATGACTGACTTCAGTGTCTCCCATGTGTTCAAGGCCAATGTGTCCTCCACCTTGTTGTGCACCAGGAATTCTTGGATTACCCCAATTATGTGGGATTTATACCTCTGGCTAGTTAGAAGTGCGGAGTCCAGTCTCCACTGTCTACAAGGAGTAGAGGGCTGTTCTGAGGGGAAGGTGAATCTGAGATATACATAGGCCCATAATCTGCAGTGATATCCCCCCACAGGACATTAGGAGAGACCAGAAAGAAGTCTATTCTTGTATATGTCTTGTGCATATGGGAGTTAAATGAGTATTCCCATTGATGTGGGTGTATGTGCCTGCACACTTCCCTTATTGCCCTTTCCCTAGACACCTCCTACAACTCTAGTGCACTCTTTGGAGGAGGCTGCACCCTATTCCCCAAATGGTCTAGAAAGATTGTGGTCCCAGTAGGTGTTGAAGTCCCCTTCCCCATAATGATATTGTCTGGGAAAGGTGCCAGAACTACTGCCAGGTAGTGAAAAAATTCCAGGTCATCAGTGTTTGGACCATATAGCGATACAAGAGTATATCTACTGCCCTCAATTGTTGCATCTGCTACCAAGTATCTGCCCTGGGGGTCTGATATGGCTTTATTGATCTCTTCTCTCAGGTGGGAATGCAACCAAATTGCTACCCCCAGGTCCTGGATGTAAATGGAGAAACCAAAAGGGTAACCCCCATGAACCTGCCAGTCTGATTGCTTCCTCCTTGGTCGTACGAATTTTCTGTAGGAAGTAAATATCCCCTCTCTGTTTCTCAGGAAACTCCAGACCCTTTTCCTCTTCACCACCATTTTTAGACCCCTAACATTCCAAGTAATACATTTTAAAGAACCCATTTTAAATTTTTTATGTTATATAGTGCCTAGTGTGCCATGAACCTTGTTGTATTCTTGTTACTATATAACCATGTGCTGATGGCTGATTTTTGGTTTTTAAACCACACAAAACCTTTAAAGTACCAAACTTTCATACATAGACAAGCACTTACAGCAGCAAACTTTACAAATGATCCCATAATCATTCCCCCATTAGATTCCCCCTCCTTCCTCAAGTTGGTGCCCAGAACCTAGGGCTACCCCTTAAAAGTATCAGCAACAGGGTGACTAAAATACGTCCAGTCCATCCAGAATCCTACCCCCTCCCCTCGACACATTCTCCAAGTAATCCTTCATATCCCTCTACTGTTCATGGATGAGCCAAAGGGTCCCATTCATTAGAGAGCCTTATACATTATTAGATGTGCTACTTTTTACATATGTGCCAGTGGTTGTTTGGCGGTGAGGGAGTAGGAGGTGGTACACCCCCTCCTTGTGGGCTTATTGTGGAGAGTTACACGTTATGTACCACTAATTCATTTGAGTATGCAGATGGAAAAAGAATCCCTTACTCACCACCTCCACTATAAGCCTTTCAGCACTGTACTAGGACACCCCCCCCCCACACAGGCCTCCTGAGTGAAGATCCCTGGAGCATCTGCACTGCGCCTATAATGTTTATGCCAGATTAACTTTAATTGCTCCACCTTCCAAGTTCTTCATAGGCTCACCAGATGGGAGAGAACATTTTTACTCATGCACACTTCTCATCCAGATCCTATTGAACTGTACCCCTACCCCCTTCTTGCCCTTCTGTTTAGTTCTTATTTCCCCAGTTAATAAAAGAGAGAAGAGAAAGAAATAAAAAAAGAGGATTCTGTTCATATTGCATTTAGTGAGATCAAGGTGACTGCTCAAAACCTTATGTATATCAATTTTGAAGTCCACCTCCTGCCGCTCATGTTGATGTAGGGGTCAATTCCCTCCCTGCAGGCACTGTATTGAGCTTCAGTCCCAAAACAGAAGAAATGAGATTAGAGTTTCTTTCACTCTTTTAGTTCCAGCTGAAATATACAGCTCCCAGTCCTCATTTATGTATAGGTCCACAACCTGCCACTCGTTTTGGTGGGGGGTTGATTCACTCCCCCTCGGTTCATATAAAAGCAACATTTTTATTGCCAGGTTGTACTACAAATCCAGACTAAAGAAATAGAAATTGGAATTACATTCACTCGCTCAGTTTAGTTCATACTGTACAATTTCTAATCCTCTAGTGACACACAGAAAGAGAAATAATTCACATAGCTCATGTTATTTTGTACTGTTGCACAGAGACCTCCACACAAGCCAGTTTTCACCCCTCCAGTGGACAGGCAAGGTATCAGGTGGCATGCCGCAGCCCTAGACTTAGGACAAGGCCTTCCCGGTCCAGCTGTTATAGGCAGATTGGCACCATTGTGGGCCTAAGGAAATAAAAGAAAAGAAAAGATCTCCTTCCAGTCGGGCAACACTGTGGTCTCAGCAAAGAAAATGTAATTATTTGTTTCTTTTTACAGTACTTCAAAGTGCTATTCAGGTGTTACTGGAGTGAGGGCCTGATTCCTTTTGTTGCTGCATCAGACCATGAGTGACATACTGCATCACCACTTCTGGGTCAGGAAAGAGTTTAGGCTCCTGATTCTTAGGTCTGATGATTAGCCAGGCCAGGTAGACCATGGCAAAGGGACAGTCCAACGTGTGGAGCTTCTTCTTAACTGCGGCAAATGCCTGATGCTCCACTTGAAGTCTTCTAGAGTAGTCAGGAAAGATGGTAACTCTTTTGCATTGCACTATGATCAATTCAATCTTTGAGGCTGCATCCAGCATGGCCTGCCTGTCTATAATGGAGGAATTTTATAATTACATGGCAGGGCCGTTCTTCAGGCCCCTGGTGGCATTCTGGGGAGGTGCTCTCTGGCTCTCCAGGGTGGTTGTATCAGGTAGTTTTAAGAAGTTTTTGAACCAGGGACCCATGAAGGTTCCACAATGACTCTCCTCTGTACCTTGAGGGAGTCCGACCAGGTACACATTGCATCGCCACTCCCTGTTTTCATGGTTGTCGAGTGTATCCTTTAGAGATTCAATCTCTTGCAGTGCCAATTGAAGTGAACTCTCCAGCTGAGTATGTACATCTTCTCTATTGCTGATCCACTGCTTCAGCTCATCCAGTTTGGTTGAATGGCTTTCTTCTGTGTCCCCCAAGGTATTGACTGTCTGCTGCAGATGGGTAAATTGGGATCCAATATTTTCGAACCCGTATCGCATCTGGTGGGTTAAATCAAATCGTAATGTTAGGATTAGTCCTTCTATAGATCCTTGGGAGGACTGGTGTTCAGTAGTGTGGGATTCTGGGTGCTGCATCTCGGCACTGGTTGTTGGAGAGGCTGCCCAGGTGGAGGAAAGCTCCCTGCCTGTACCTTTTTTGGTCACTGCTGGCTGAAAATTTAACTCAGCTTGTTTCTTCCTCGATTTTTTGAATGTAGCCATATAGAGGCATGTTTTTCCTTGATTTTAAACTTTTTTTACTGGGGTTGTTGTATATGATGGCATCACAATTTAACAGATGGGCCAGGAGCTCCCAGATCAAGCATCCATTCCTCTTCTCAGCTAGTCCACTTCCCCAATATGATGTCATCTTAACAGAGCTATCTCTGCAGCATTTTTTTCAGTATAAATGCGAGGGCTTATGGATAGAGCAAAGCAGCCTTATACTCTCAGAGCTGCCTGGTAATTTAGTCCTTCTAAACTCCAGTAGACCCATACCTACTTTGTTGCTAGATGCTAAGAAGGGTCCATAGTATCCTGGACTGAATTCCTATTTTTCCCCCTCACAGGAGGATTACAGCAGCACACTATGAGGACATTGAAATCTTCATGGAATTCCACCATTTCCCAGTTTTGGTCTCAGCTAATTCAGGACCTGCATGGTTTGCCACACAATTTAGAGTGAGGCACAGGGAACACTTCCACTGAGGGACACAGTTACTTGGGTCCTGCTACCTCTCTCTTTTGACTGCCTTCGCCTCAGGGCAAATTGTCCATGGCTGAAATATGGACAGCACTCCAGTACAGAGTACCCTACCTCTATGCAGCAAGTAGGGAGGCACCAAGGTACTTATAACATAGTTCATATTAGTCCAGACAATTTACATTACAACTCAGAGGCTGCAGACTTAGCATATGTGATAAAAGAAAGAACTTTCTTTAAGGATCTTCATACTGTAAGGGTTTCACCCCCCCATGGGCACAATGAGATGGCTGCTCCTTAATCCCAAGGTTTGTTGGTAAATCTTGCTTTCTGCTAGGCCTCTCAGCTACTTCAGCTGCCTGATGCATCTCTCTCTCTCCAACCTCCTCTGCAGACTGAATTAACTCTTGTGACACATCAGCCCATCAGCTGCTGGCCACCCCATGAAAACACATTCAATTCAGTTGTCGTGAAGTTCCCAGGCTAGCTGGAGTCAAACCTTTGTGGCCTGCAGACCTATAGAGGAGCTATAGCTCCCTGTGGACTACATACCATACTATATGCCCAGTCACACAGTAAGATACTTAAAGTGAGGTACAACTTCAAGTGACCACCCTGGTGAGTCTTAAAACTGGTGTATTTTTTAGCCTAGCTATCCTTAACTTTATGACAAAGGTTATAGAGACAATCCTTTTGGCATTAAATTTGAGATGGTTTGAGTGGATCCAGCACTGGCTGTTTTCAAAATCTCCCTGAGGAGACAATTCCTGCTCAGGGACTGAAGCCCCAGAAGCAAAGAGTATGGTGTTATTTGCATGACAGTGGATGTGCAAGACACAGACTGAGGAGAGGTAATTTAAAAAGTGGGAATGAGATGGGACTAAGTATGGAGTTGGGGGGGCTCCAGATCTGATGGGCAGGAGGGAAAATAAGACATCACCCACCTGGTCTAACCAGTTCTGGTCAGAAAGGTAGGACTGGAACCACTCAACTGCCAGGTCAGATGAGCCTGGCCCCCTTAGTTTATCTAGTAGAAGGAGAAGGAGGACCACTGTGCTGAAGGCCTTAGCTAAATTGGAGAAAATGGCCACTGTAATTTGGGCAATGTCCATGCCTTTCAGAATGGAGTCAGTGACCTGAAGTAGGGAGGAGACAGTGATGCAGTGTTTGCAGAAACCCGACTGGAAAAGTGAAAGAAAGGAAGAAAAGTCAAATAAGGAGGAGATGTAAGAGAACATGTTTTTTTCCTGCACCTTAACCAGGGAATAGAGGTGGGAGATAGGATAGTAATTCACAGGGATGAGGGATCTCCCCCTTTGTGGAGTTGGAGGACTTTAGCCTGCTTCCAAAACTGAGGGACAGTTTTAAGTTGAAAACAAAGGTTGAGGAGTGAGTCAATAAGATCAGTGAGAGCAGGAGCAAAGAGATGAAGGGGTTTGGTATCCAAATCATTGGGGTTATTCCCTTTGTAGGGGTTGAGAGAGCAAAGCAGAGAGGGTAGCTGCAAAAAAAGGTGGAGAAAAATGAAGAGAGGCAGAGAAAAGGAGATGTAAGACAAAAAGGGGAGCCTTTGAGAGGGAGAGGAAGATTGAACATGATGAGAAAGAGAAGGGGAGGTAGGAGGAGGGTGTGATCACAGGAGGTAAAGAAATGATTAAAAGCATTAGTGACCTAAAAACATAGAAACATACATGGCAGCATAGAAACATAGAATTTGACGGCAGACAAGGCCTGCATTGCCCATCTGATCTGTCCATTTTTCCCTAACTACACTATTACATCTGACCATGCCGGATCTACAGCTCTTTCTCCCTCCCTTTTCCATTCCACTGTGATTCATTTGTGCTAATCCAATGCATTCTTGAACTCCTACACTGTTTTTGGCCCCACCACTTCTGCTGGAAGACTATTCCAGGAATCCACCACTCTTTCTGTGAAGAAGTACTTCATCAAGTCTCTCCTAAATCTAACCCCTCCAGTTTCATAGAAACATAAAACATATACCATGATGGCAGAAAAAGACTAGAAGACCACCCAGTCTGCTCATATTCCCTATAATCCCTGGAACCTTCCCTAGAACCTGTTGTTCCTCCGGGAATATATCAATCCCCTTGTTCGTGAGCACTTATTAGTCTGAAAAATACTCTCCTGCTGTACCTCATTTACCCAGGAGAGGAATTTAGAGGTCTCTATCATATCTTCCCTCTTACTCCTCTGTTCCAGGGTGTACATACTGAGGTCCTTTAGTCTCTTCTTATAGGTCTTTTGATGCAGACCCTGCACCATTTTAGTTGCCATCCTCTGGACTGCACAGTGCAAGGCTTCAAAGAGGCATGGGATAGGTACAATGGTACAATATGGAAGGAGAAGATTAGCTAAGGCCAATGACTAAGTAGAGTCAGCTGGCACATTCAACAGGTAGGTTAAATGGGCAAACTGGATGGGCTTGGCATTCCTTATCTGCCATCTGCTTCTATGTTTCTATGTTTCTATGGACTGCCACCACTCTCTCCATGTCCTTCTAGACATGTGGTCTCTAGAACTGAACACAACACTCTAGGTGGTGTCTTACCATTGATCTATACAGAGGCAACACCTCCTCCCTCTTTCTGCCGGTGATATCCCTCCATATGCACCCCAGCATCCCACTTTCCCTCCCTACTTCCTTGTTGTACTGTCTGGCCACCTTTAAGTCATCCAATATGATTACCCCCAGATGTCTGTCCTATGTATTGTTCATCAATACCAACCACCCATTTTGTATTCTGCCCCTGGGTTTCTATGCCCTAAATGAATTATTCTTCACATTTTTGTATTGAAATCCATCTGCTGTATCCTTGACTGCTCCCGTAGTTTTCTCAGGTCTCTTCACATCCTTTCCACACACTCCCAGAGTGTCCACCCTATTGTAGATTCTGGTATCATCTTCAAAAAGGCAGACCTTCCCTTGCAGGTTCTCTGCAATGTCAATTATAAAGACATTAAAGAGGACCAGTCCCAGTACTGATCCCTGAGGCACTCAACTGGTCACATTCCCTTACTTGAAGTGAACTCTATTTACCACCACAATCTGTTGTCTGACTCCTAATAAATTTCTAATCAAGTTATACCACCTTTGGATCCACTCTTTAGCTACCTAGCTTGCTTACTAGTCTCCTACGTGAAACAGTGTCAAACACCTTACTGAAATCTAGGTAGGACAAGTTCACCGCTCCACCCAGATATAGTTCCTTGGTCACCCACTCATCGAAATTTATCAGGTTTGTTTGACATAACCTTTTCCTTGTGAAACCATGCTGTCTTGGGTCTTAAAACCCATTGGATTTAAGATATTCCACAATCATTTCCTTCAGCAGTGATTCCATTAACTGTCCCATCACCGTTGTCATGCTGACTGGCCTATAATTTCCAGCCTCCTCCCTACTATCACTTCTGTGTAGTGGGACAACAGCTGCCCTTCTCCACTCCTCTGGAGCCACTCCTTTTTCCAGTAAGCCATTAAATAGAACTGTCAGAGATGCAGAGAGTATTTCCCAGAGCTCCCTCAACACTCTTGGATGCACCCATCTGGCCCCATTGCTTTGTCCCCTTCAGAGTAGCAAGTCTCTTATGGACTCTCTCCTTGTAAAAAGGATTAGTGTTCACCTTCCTCCCTCCAAAGTTTTTGTTACTTTTTTGTGGCCCCTCCTCTCCTCCTACCTCTTTGAACACTGAACAAAAATATTTGTTCAGGATCTTTGCCTTTTCCTGATCTGCCTCTGCACATTCCCTCATTCCCTTTTTAACATAAAAATCCTACCCCTGGTCTTCCTCTTTTCACTTACTGCACATATCTATATAATGTTGTGTCCTCTTTCGTTACCTCCTGGGCTATGGGGTGCCAGAGACAGGAAATATTCCCAACTTGAGAATGAGGCTGGCAGCTTTGTTGGAGGGTCAAAAAGAGAATGGATTACATTCCAGAATGTATCAAGGAGATAAATGTGTTTTGTAGGTTGATAGAGAACTACTTTTATGTTGCCTTCCTGTTAGCCTTAATGCTGGTATTTTGAGCTGTTAGCATTGCATCTCAACAACTGCTCAGGCAAGCCAAAAGCTTTGTGGAGAAACCATGCAGACTCTCAAGTTCTGAATAAGTCAACTAGCTAGACATCCAGGAGAGGTGGGGACCATGGCCAGAAGACCTTATAAGAGGGCATGTTTGTCCCATATTCCAATGAATTTATGACTTTAATTTGGAAATTGGGAAGTTCATCATTTATATAATCAGATATAGTAAAAAGATTATGTTATAATGGTCATCAAGAAAGTAAGAGAGATGGAGGGACCTGAACCACCTAGACCAGATGAACTTCAGGAGGTTTTGAGCAGGGTTTTGAGCTGTGGATTTTATGTATGCAATGAACCTTGTGATGGTCATAGAAAGCATCTGAGCATGCCAGTGGACAGAATGTGATGGGTCAATGACAGAGTGGTAAGAGGATGGGAAATTGAGATAAGGATGCTTAGTGATAAGTTGTGTGAGATTTAGGGATTAATTACTATTAATGGTATTTTATGTTAAAGAGAGAACCAGTAGACATTTGGCTCCCCAGAGATCAGGGGTGGCTTGCCTGATACAGAGACAGAGGGGAAGGAAGAGAGGACATCATGAAGGGACTCAACACTGGTTTTGGGAGAACAGTAGATGCTACTGATGAAACTAGATAGGGAAGACAGGATGATTAGCCTACATAGGAGAACATCTTTGAAAGAGGGAAATGTAGCTGGAGATATGATATCCCAGTTGAGGCTGACAGACATGCTGTAAATCAGAACATCACCATCATGCCTCTCACTGTCCTGCTTGTGGACCACATAACAAGATACCTCAACGTCCACATCATCAACTAGGGCAAAGAGCCAGGTCTCAGTTATTACCAGGATGTGGTTAAGGTAATTCAAGACCCATCACCTAAGCATGTCTAGTTTAAGAAGGTGGGTCCTGACATTTATGTGCAAAATTCTCAGCCATTTAGGGAGAAGAGTGGGAGGGAAAGAGCATGGAATACCTCAGTTTAGCTCAACATCACCTAATAGCAGAGGCAGAAAGGTGAAGAAGAGTAACAGAGTGTGAGATTTATATTGGCGGTGGAGTTCAAAGAAGGAGCAGCTGGGTGAGGAGGACTGAGAGGGGTAGTATGGAGAACATCTTCAAAGCTGAGACAGGGGGCTGCCCAGGGTTGTTGCTCATGATGCTGGCAATCCAGTTTCGGAAGTGAGCTTGGGATGTCAAAGGTCAGCCCATGGATTAAGTTAGAGTATCACAGGAACCGCTTTCCTGCAGTGGTAGGAGGGGACCAATATTTGCTATGCTACCACCTGCTGGTGACTACAGGTGGTTCAGCTGAAACTCTGAAAAAGTGCCTGGGAGGCCAACAGACTCTGAGATGTAAGGCATGCTCTGCATGCAGGCACACACCACTGTGCCAATTCATCAGAGGCCTGTGGTTGGCCAACTGGAAGTGGAGAAAAACCCAGAGTGAAGCAACATGACTCCACCCTTCTTTGACCCAACAAATCTGACTGTCCATCCAGTACAAGCAAGAGAAAGGAAGGGAGAGGTGCAGTGAGAAATATCATCAGGGAATGAATACTCTCTGGGGAAGACCTATTCAAGAGTCATTAGAAGGAGCAGCAGGAAGTAGCTATTAGGCATTATTGCACCCTATCTGAAGTAGGCCAAACAGCTGGAAATAAGAGGACTAGCTACAGTAGAAGTGAGAATGGTGGAATGACATGGCAGGAGGATCATTTAGCTAGCTAGTTACAGGGACTACTGGAGAATCATCCAGTGGGCTATGCTTCAGAAGACAGGTCCCTCCCCCATATGCATGAGAGTCAGGATGTTCTGTGTGCAATTGGGAGCAACATAAAGAGAAATATTCATTCTGAGCAGACAACTGAGTTGGGATCCCAAGCCACTAACCACTATCCACCATTCCTCAAAGAGACCCTCTGGTTCAGGGATATGGAGGGTGGTGAGATGATGAAAGTGGGAGGAAAAAGGGTAGGAAGCAGATTGTCGATGGGATACAAGGTCCTCTAGTACTGACCACAGACTGTTTTGCACCCCTGGAAGAGGCTCAGTTGTCTAAGTTATCTGGGGGAGGCTGTGAGCAAGTCACTGTAAAGAACCAGGCAGGGACTGAGACTCCCAGTAGGGTTCACTGTGAAAATAAGACACCTTATGGGGTAAAGATAGTAAAGAAAATGGCAAGTAGAGTAATTGTAGTAGGGAATTCTATGGTGAGGGGTGTGGAGACTGTGGTGTGATGGAATGGGAGAGGCCAGGATATAGAGGTTGTTAGGTTGAGGGAAGTACCACATATCCTGGTATACGCCGGTATGAACAACTTGGCAAACTATTATCTGGAGGTTACCAAGTCCAACTTCCCAAGCCTAGGACGTGTGCCAAAGGGGAAGGCAGCCTTGATGGCCTTTTTGGAGGTGCTGCCTGTGTGGGACAGGGAAGCAGCACGGGAGAGAAGTTAAGGTAAGAGGAGACTGAGACATTCTTTGCCTGGTAGAAGGAATGGTGTTGTGAGAAGGGATTCAGATTTGTGGGTCACTAGGAAACATTCTGGGACAGAAGGCTATTCATGGGGGTGGCCTTGATCTCATGAGGGAAGGGACTAGTGTATGGGCAGCAACTTGGTGTCTCTGTAGGGAGTGTTTTAAGCTAAAAGAGGGGGAGGAAGATGATGGAAACTTCCTAGAAGGAGTTAGGTGCAGGATGAACTTGTGAGACGCTCTCCTAGAAATGGAAATAGGACTAAGGAAAGTTAGCAGAGGCAGGTAAATAAAAAGATAGAGGAAAAGGACAACAAAAGACCAGCTATAAGAGCTTGTAATGGATGGGTTTGGAAGAGTGGGGTTGGTGCTAAGAAGGGATCAGGTAATAGGAGAAGGAATACAGTAAGTTGGATGTGCAATGATGGTTTGCCTAAATGGCAAAAGTTTGAATAATAAAATCAGTGAACTGCAGGCGATGGTAGCAGAGGCTAGGTTTTAGTGGCCATCATGGAGACACTGGCTTCTTGGAAAAATAACTGGGATCTGGAAATTCTGGGATGCACCCTCCTTAGAAGAGGCAGGATAAAGGGTTAAGAATAGGGAGTAGCCCTATATACAAGGGAAGGTACTGAGACTGCAGATGATGGGACCGTCAAAAATGAAAGATTGGAGAGAGGAGTCTATCTGCACACAGCTGACTTCAGCTGTTAAAAAATCATTAGGTTAAGAGTAATCTGTAGACCAACAGATCATTAAGAAAAGGAATTGAGGAGTTGGAAGAGGAAATCAGAAAGGGGGCAGCAAAAGGGGATTGAGTGTTAGTCAGCAACGTGAACCTGCTAGACATAGTCTGAGATAATACTATGGCAAGGAACACCAGGAGTCAAACTCTGCTAGATTTTCTAAGGACTGCTCACTGGTGTAGCTGGTCAGGGATCCCACATGGTAGGACATCTTTCTCACTCTGAGTAGGGGGGTTGACACCAGTCCATTTACAGAAGAAAGAGTCCTGAAAGAACTCCTAAAACTCAAGGTGGACAAAGCAATTGGGCCTGACAGGATTCACCCAGAATCCTAAAATAACTAAGGGAGGACCTAGTGACACCACTGACCACACTTTTAACAAATCATGGGAGGATGGGGTGGTACCTGAGGACTGGAGGAGGGCAGATGTGATTCCCCTTCACAAAAGTGGGAGCAAGGCAGAAGCAGAAACTACAGACCTGTAGTTTGACCTCAGTGGTAGGGAAAATGATGGAATCACTTCTGAAAGAAAGAATTGTTGAGTACCTAGAGGCCAGCAGGGCACAGGACCAAAAGCAGCATGGATTTACAGCAGGAAGATCATGTCAGACGAATCTAGTACATTTCTTTGGCTCAGTGACCAAAGTAATAGACCAGGGAGGGGCTGTTCATATGGCCTACCTAGACTTTAGCAAGGCATTTGACACAGTCCCGCACAAAAGATTGATAATCAAGTTAGCCAGCCTAGGAGTGGGTCCCAGGGTGGTAGCCTGGGTAGCAAACTGGCTGTACAACAGGACACAGAAGGTAATAATGAATGGAACACATTCTGAAGAAAGGGGGGTCACTAGTGGAGTACCTCAGGGCTCAGTACTAGGTCCAGTCCTCTTTAACATCTTTATAGGTGATATTGCAGAGGGTCTGGAGGGAAAGGTATGCATCTTTGCAGATGACACAAAGATCTGTAACAGAGTTGATACACAAGGAGGGTAGAAAGGATGAGAAGAGACTTGGCAAGGCTGGAGGAATGGTCAGACATATGGCAACTTAGATTCAATGCAAAGAAGTGCAAAGTAATGCACCTGGGAAACAAAAACCCAGGAGAAGAGTACACAATAGCAGGGGAGGTACTAACAACAACAAAAATGGAAAGGGACCTGGGGGTAGTTATATCAGATGATCTAAAAGTGGGTAAGCAATGTGAAAAGTCAGTAAGGAGAGCCAGGGGGATACTGGGATGCATAGGAAGGGGCATCACAAGTAGAAAAAGGGAAGTGGTTATCATTCTGTACAGACAGTTGCTGAGACCCCATCTGGAGTACTGTGTGCAGTGTTGGAGACTTCATCTACACAAGGACGTAGACAGGATGGAAGCAGTCCAGAGGAGGGCAACTAAAATGGTGCAGGGTCTGCATCAGAAACCATATGAAGAGAGACTGAGAGAGCTTAATATGTATACTCTTGATGAAAGGAGGGATGGGGGGACATGATAGAAATGTTCAAGTACCTCAAGGGAATCAACAAAGTCCAGGAGGGTAGCATCTTTCAGAAAAAGAGATGTGTAAGAACAAGGGGGCACAATTTAAAGATAGAGGGGGGACGGTTCAGGGGTAATGTGAGGAGATTTTTTTCACAGAGAGAGGTGGATGCATGGAACCACCTTCCTGGAGAGGATGTGGGGTCTAAAACAGTGGAGGAATTCAAACATGCATGGGACAGACATAAGGCAATTATAGTGGAGGGTGGCAGGAAGTAGGCTGTTGGTTAACTAAAATCTGCAGCTTATGCAGTAGGTAGGGAAATGGGCAGACTGGGTGGGCCAAGTGGTCCTTATCTGCCATCAAAGTCTGTGTTTTTATGTTTTTATGTTTCAACTTGGTACTCACCAGTTCAGAAGTGGTGGAAGTGTTAGTAAGGGAACCATTGGGGTTCAGTGACCACAGTACTTTGTAGTTCAAACTGGCAGTGGGAATTAAAGGTCTCCTCTCAAAAACAGTGTTTCTCACCCAGAAACAAGATGACTTTGGCCAGATGTGGGTTCTTGACAGAGTGGTGGGTGTAGACAAGATTAAGTGAGCAGAATAACAGTGGGATAGGATCAAGGCAGTACTTCTGGAGGCGACACAATCATTTACAAGGAAGGTCACCAACAGAAACAAGCACAAAAAGCTGATCTGGTTTTCAAAAGTGTTGAGGGAGTTTATGAAGATGAAAAGAATGGCCATCACTAGATAAAATGGAAAGAAGGGAAGAAACAATGGAAAGAACACCAGGTTACACTAAAAGAGGCAAAGGTGCCAGTCAGGAAGACAAAAGCAGATGCCAAACTGGATTGCCAAGGGTGTAAAAGGTGGGGAAAAGATTGTTTTAGGTACATTCAGGAAAAAAAGTAAAACAAGGTGTGATATCTTCTAACTACTGGAGCAGAGTAGTTGAAGATGATGAGCAGAAGGCAGATATACTGAACAATTATGTCTGCTCTGTATTCAAGGCAGAGTAAAGTAGACTACTACCAGAGATTGGTATGAAGGCCTCCATAGAGGGATACATGAAATTGGCTGGGCAGAGATAATGACAGACCAGGTGAGAAAGGGAGTGGAAGCACTCTGGCTAAATAAGACACTGGGAAAATAGAGCCTGCATCCACAGGTACATCGGGAGTTGGCTGCAGAATTGGCTGTACCCTTAATCCAACTACTGACTCAATGAAGTCCAGTGGGGTGCCAGTGGATTGGAGGTCCACTGATGTAGTACCACTCCACAAGGGAGGAGACAGTAAGAATCCTTGCAATTACAAGCCTGTCAGTCTTAACCTCCATTGTAGGCATGCTGATGTTCACCATAGTCTAAGAAAGTTTGGTGGTCTACTTAGAGAATAATGGACTTCAGGACAGCAAGCAACATGAGTTTGTGTCAGGGAGGTCATACCAGACCAACCTGATACTATTTTATGACTAGGTCATTGGGGCAATAGACTGAGGGCAGGTGGTAGATTTGCATTATATCAACTTCAGCAAAACCTTTGATTCAGTACCACACAGGAGGCTGTTGAAAAAGTTAGACTTTGGAGTGGAGCAAGGTTTAGTCAGGCGGGTAGGCTATAGGATTGAGGGAGGCAACAAAAGGTACTGTAGTAGTCAATAGTAACAAGTTGGGGAAAAGGAGGTCACAAGATGGGTGCTGCAAGGATTGGTCTTGGGACCTACCTTACTCAATATATTAAACTGTGACATATGCCAGCATTGATGGAACACCGGTCTCCGTCTGTCATCATATTCTATGTTTCCCATGTTACTTGGCTGTTCTGTAGGGGTATGGTCAGGCTGCCAAAGGCCCTGTTATGGAGGAGTAAGACTGTAGTTAGAGATGGTGGGGTGTAGGTCACAGTAAAGGGGAAGGGTAGTGCCAAATAGGCAGTTGAGCAAGATACAGACCACTCTGGAATGAGGAGAAAAAAAAATTTGGGGTGAGTTGGGTGAGGAGAGGAGTCTGAGGTTAAAGGGGAAGGGAGAAAGATGGAGGGGGAGAGAGAAGAATTGGAGCTGCGAAGAGGTAGGAGGGTGGGGAAAAGGAGCAGATAGGGTACAGGAGACAGGGACAGATGGCATCGCATGTGAAAGAGAAGCATGATTGGCATGTGAATCATAGTGAAAACGATGCAAAACTAGATCTTTACTTATTGGGCAGGCAGTTTGCATCACTTTTTCTGACAGGCTATTGGATGTTGGATAGTTGGGAGATTTATGCTCATAGTTAACTTTATTACACAACATGAATTTTAGATACTTCTCAATGGTAATGAAAGAGTCATTGCCATTGATGACCATTTCAAGCATTCCATGTATATTAAATGTTTATGTAAGGTGTTCAACAGCGGCTTTGGACGTTGTAGACTGCAAGCAATAAACGTTCTAATATTTGAATGTGCATCCATAATAATAGAAAGCATCCTTCCCAAGAATGGATCAGAAAGATTTAAATGATGTCTCATGCAAGCTTTATTAGGCCACTCCCAGGGGTGTACAGGAACAGATGCTTAGACATTGCAGGTACCTTGGTAATGATCACATTACTTGACCTTAATCTCCAAAACAGCATCCATATTTAGACACCACACTACACTCCTTGCTAAATGTTTTATTCTGCAAATGCCCGTGTAGGCTTTATGAAGCTCTTAATGATTTTATCACTTGACATGGGATCACTACATGAGTACCTCACAAAAATAATCCATTCATTCACACATAATATGATCTAAACCCCTGACTCTCTTCCTCATATGGCCAACTTTGAATGACCCAGTACAGCACTCTGGATAAACAAGCATATTTTCTGGCCTTACTCTGAATTTGGACAGTAACAGGAAAGGTGGAAAGTTACTATTTTAACAAGCTGGGATCCCCAGTTACTAGCAGTTGAACATGATCCACTGAATATGGAAATGGACTAAGTGCATTAGCATTTGCATGCATATCACTGGCTTCAGAATGTATGTTGTACTAAGCAGCCAGGGTTGGAACTTACTATTGGATTCTTCAAGATGCCCTAGGTAAAACTGATTGATTCTTATGAAAAAAGCTTACCAGTGTGTGTATGTCTCTATGTCTCTAAATAACACAAAATCTCAACGAATAGCAAAGTGATGAGAATGTAGTTACTGTACACATTTCTTAATACCAGAGATGTTTACCAAATCTTCTTTATCTAATTGGTCTTGCAGTCATATCATGTGACAACATACAACATAAATCAGCTGCTATGAGGTAGGCTGTGCTACAAACAAAACCAACACAGTATTCATCAAAGTCTGCACACCACTGTCTTCACTACAGAAACAACACCACACTAAATTGGACCACATTACTTGATTGCTGCTATTACTACTCTTACCTTCGGGCAACATTCACAAAATGAAAATGCAGGTGCCCAGCAAATGAGTAAGTTAACGACAGAAAAAACTAATTCTGGAACAGCTCCTAAGATTGGTCTTGCTTCTCCTACTCCTAATGTCTGGCAATGAGCATCCCAACCCTGGCTATCCAATGACTCTCAGTGCTAGACAGTGTAAAACTACATGTCTCATGTTCTCATCCTTAAACATCTGTAGCCTCCTCTCAAAAATGGACAGTCTCAAGGCCTAGGTCTCACAACACCACCCTGATGTCATATCTGTTGTGGAAACATGGCTTTCCCCGAAAATACCAAATAATGCCATATCCCTGCCTGGCTACACCCTGTACCAACAGGACTGGCACTGAAAGTAGGTGGAGGATGTGTCATTTACACCAGAAATACACTCCTGGGATATGTAATACTTACAACACCCAGCAATGACAATCTCCAGGTACTAGCCATCAAACTAATGCTAGGAGCACACAACACAGTGCTCAACCTACTGTCCGTATACATCTCACCTAAGCAGACCACACTTGGCATCAACAATCTACTGGACTACATCAGTGCACTGAGCCTAAATTCTGAAACAAAGCTGTTGGGAGACTTCAATGTCAACTGGGTCTCACCTGCTTCTAACACCATCAAATATATCCTTGCCGCAATCCACTTTTCCCAACTGGTGGATGCGCTGACTTGAACTAATTACAAGATGGGCACCAGCACACTTCTGGATTGGGTTCTCTCAAACCGCCATTCCCACATCACAGGTCTCACTGTACTACCTGACTCATTGAGTGACCACTCTCCTGTCAGTTTCCTCTGGAACAGCAACTACCACAAACCTCCTCCCAGAACCATAAAAAAAGTATACTCCTAACGGGCCACCTTCCGCAACTAAAGGACAACCTAAAGCAGCAGGACAGGTTGGACCTGTATGGAACCATGGATGTGGACACTGCACTATATCTCTTTATCTCAAAATTCATTGCTGTCTGTGACAAACACGCCCCTGTCACAGAGAGAAAAAACAGAGAACCTATAAATCCCTGGATTACCCTGGAACTACTGGCACAACTAAATGCAAGAGACCAACTCTGGCAAACAGCATGGGTACATGGCACACCAACTAACATCCAAAGGTATAAAAAGGCCCACAATGAGTGCACAAAAGCAGTTCATGAGGCAAAAAGCAAATTCTACAAGGAAGCACTCAGTAACACCTAGAATAGCAGCAAATCATTCTGGGCAAATCTGAACGATATCACTGAGAAGGACCCTAAAATAGCCCCAGCCAGGCTAAATGTTGAGAATGTCCCTAAATTGTACCCTCTGCTGATCACTAACTCGCTGAACCTCACCTTCTCAGATCTTAGTAGTGTGCTCCCAATGAACTACTTCAATATGCCTGCTCCAGGGGTCAGTGAGAAGATCCCAGCATGACCAAACAAGCCACTCTTCCATTTCAAACTGGTCTTCAAAGCTGCTGCTAGAAAATACCTTGAAAAAGCCCTCGGCAAATCAAGGCACAGTGAGGACTCTCTGGACCTAAAATTTGTTTGACTTGCATTAGATGAAGTACTTGGTCCACTGATGAAGCTAATTGATCTATCTCTCTGCCACTCCAAATTCCCCCAAATCTGAAAAGCTGCTACAGTCACCACAGTACACAAAGGTGGTGACTGGTCTCTTCAAAACAACTACAGGCTGATCTCTATACTCCCCCCCCCACTCTCTAAGGTCCTTGAAAGGATTGTAGCTGACCAGCTGGTGGAGTGTTTCAATCAATATCAGCTCCTATGCACAGAACAGCATGGTTTCCGAGCCGGCCATAGCACTATCACAGCTCTCCTGGAATTTACTGGATTCATACATAGTGCTCTTGACAAAGGGCACATTGTAGGAGCGGCCTTTGTTGACCTATCAAAGTCATTTGACATGGTCCATCATGCCCTCCTCCTCGAACAGCTTTCAGACATAGGGCTAGCCCTAGAAACCGTAGCATGATTTTGTAGCTACCTTAGCCTGAGATCCCAGCAAGTAAAGATCTGGGACATCCTATCAGAAAGTTGACCAGTCAGATCAGGGGTATCACAAAGATCCATACTTGGTCCATTACTCTTCCATATCTTTCTAAATAACCTCCCAGCTGCTTGCAACAGCCGCATGCTCCTCTATACAGATGATGCAGTGATCTTTACTGGCAACCTCGACTCCGCACTGCTGGAATACGATCTCCAGAGCAGCTTCACAGCGGCTGAAAAATGGTTCAAAGAGCAAAAACTGGTCATGAAATATAAAAAGACCAAGACCATGCTCTTTGCCACAGACCAAAACAAGCTAAAAGGCTATCCCCTGGCAATTCAAAATAACTCTGGTAACACCCTGGAATTAGTCCCCCATCTCAAGTACCTGGGAATCACACTGGACACTGCCCTGTAGAACTTTGACATCATGGCCAAAGCCTTTAAAACCAAGATTGGTATCCTCTACAGGCACAGACATTGCTTGACCTATGAAGCTCTGAACTTGGCAATTAACAGTTCATTCATCACCTTGATTAACTATGGCCTAGCTGTCTGTGCCTCTGTTACTGACACAGTGCTCCAACACCTCTCAACAGCCTTAAACAAAGCATGCCACCTGCTCACTAATGCCCCAAAACTCACCCACACCTGTGAGCTTTATGAGTGATCAGGCTGGCTTCAATTGAAGGACAGAATACTTTATCAACCCTGCCTAGTCACAAAAAAGATCTCACTAAACTTACTTCCTTAAGGAGTTCTGAGCCTTCTGTCACAACCTATACATGTCAGGCACACCAGCAGCTTGACTACGCAAGTATTCCATGTGCCCAGATGCCGCAAAACTATGGCCCAATGATCCTTTGCTCACTGGGCCCCTCTGTGGACAAATGGTCTACCACCTGACATAACGAGTGCCACAACCCTTGCTTCCTTTAAGTGCAAACTCTGTCAGCACCTCACCAACAATAATACCTGTAGGTGCCCCCACTAGTCTGTACCTGCAGCTTTAGTCTGCCTCAGCACTTCCAACTCCTGACCTGCCAAGTTAAGTCTTTGCCAAAGCACTTGCCTCACACCCCTTTTGCCCTAGCACTTGCCTCCCACCCCCTAACCCTTGGGTCTTTTCTTTCCCTCTGCCCTTCCTATCCCAGCTCCCACTGCCCCTTCCTACCTCACCCTAACAGTCTGCCTTTACCTCTCTCTCTTCCGCAGGACACTGGCAAACCATGTACTATGCCTTAGCAACTTTGTGTAACTGTTTGTCACTGCAACCCATGTATTGTTGAATTTCTTTGTTCTCTGTATGTATAATTACTGTGACATTATTGTGTTTTCTTGTGTTAATGTGTCTGATGTGGAACTTCTCAACGAGCATTGGCTCACAGGTGTCATCCAAGATTTCAATAAATAAATAAATAAAATGAAATGTCAAACATTTATTGTTGCATACAGCACAAAAAAAGTTGTTACAAGTAGCAGCAGCAGAAGAACAAGCGACTGTGCAACACAAGTTTGTTGAAAGGTGACAAAAGAAGTTAAAAACCAGGCCAAAAAGGTAAAGTGTAGGACTACTGATGGCATGTGCATCAGTTCATACTAGAGATTCCATAACAACAATGCATTTAAATATGTTTACATTTAAATGCCCCTTTTTTCTGTTCAATATATTTCATGGCTCTTTAATATTTCATTTTTTGGGAGCTTCACAAATTCAGGAATCTTCATTTATGAATTCTTCTGCTTCTACTGTTTCTGAGTAATAACCTTTCTTATGCTTTATGCAGTAATAATGCAAAAATAATTTTTGGCATTTTAATTGATTGTGGTGTTTTTGTAATGAAGGCAGTGTTGCACAGACTTTGGTGGAACCTATGCTATACCAGGTGACAACTGCTCACTAACATCCTATGATAATATGTCATAGAAATATAGTAACATGCCAGCAGCAGAAGGTCTTTTGGTCTATTATGTCTGCTCAGTGTAGGCGTTCTTGTAATTTATAGGTCCAAGTTCCTACTCCCCAAAACTGTTGATCACCCTTGATAATCCACTTTTATCTGCCCACCTCCTCTTGAAGTTCCTAATGGACTTTGCACATACCACTTCCTATTGCTGCCTGTTCCATTACTCCACCACCCCCTCCATAAAGTAATAGTTCCTGGTGTCCATCCAGAACCTACCCCCACCAGCTTGCTGCCATTCCCTATGGTACATGTTATCTCAATGTGTTTGAACAATGCACTGGAGTCTACCATGTTGATAACCTACATGTATTTGAAGGTTTCATTCATATTGTCTCTCACCCTCCTGGTCTCCAGCAAGTACTTTACATGTTCAGACATTTAAGCTTCTGTTTGTACGTGTTGCTTACTTGATGCTGTATCATTCTCCTGTCCCTTATTTGCACAGTTCCAACCTATTCTTTTCTTTTTTGGGTAGGTATTCCAGAGCAACTCTAGGTGTGAGCAAAACATGGATGTATACAGGAGCAGTAATTGTCTTGTGACCACTACTGAACACCCTGTTTATACATCCCAGCATTTGGTTTGCTGATTCATTGCACTGTGCTGCTGGATTGAGGGAGTTTGTGACTGCTAGACCAAATCCTTCTCTTCTTTGGAGACTATGATGATGACCCTCCCCCCCAAGCTGGTACACCGCCCATGGATTTTTCTTCCTGACTGTGCATAACTTTACATTTCTTCACAGTGAAGCCTAGCTTCCAAATTTCAGATGACCTCTCCAGGCTTTCCAAGTCTTTCCTCAATTTTCTGACCCCTCCTTGGAATCAACCCTGTCAAAGAGCTGGGTGTCATCCACAAAAATGCAGTTTTACCCTTGATACCATCTCAAATATCCCTAATTGATACATTGAAAAACAATGGTCCGCTGTCTTCTTCCCACCAACAACTTTCTCACACACTTTGTAATTTTGTTCCTCACCCCTAGGTCACTTAGTTTCAGTATTAGTCTCTTATGGAGACAGAGTTGAAGGTCTTGCTAAAGTCAAAATACAGTACATCTACTGCTTAAGCCTTAGCAACAACCATCATGATCTAGTCAAAAAAGTCTATCAAATTGGTGCGACATGACCTTCTCAACTCAAAACTGTACTATCCATTGTTCTGGAGCCCATTTGCCTCAAGGAACACTACCAGTCTTTCCTTCAAAATTATTTCCATGAGTTTACCTTCTATGGAGATCATGTTGACTGGTCTGTAGTTGCCCTGCTCATCACTAGTTCCTCTTTTGTGGGTGCGGCACGTCTGCTGTTCTCCAGTCCCCTGGTACTTAGTCTTATACTTGGAATTTAGAGATAGCAATAGGCATAAATACCTATAATTATTCTTGTTCAGAATAATTTGTAATAGTCTTTTAGATTTTCCCCATCCATGTATTTGTCTAATGTGTTTCTGAAAGACAACAGAGTTCTACTGACTACAATATCAACTGGTAGAGAATTCTGTATCCCTATTACTCTCTGAATAAAGTATGTTTTTCTCCTGTTTGATTTGAAACTGTTGATTTTCACCTGTTCGGAGTAACCTCTTATGAAATAAATGTCATTACAGATACTAAGACCAAGCTCTTCCATTGTTTCCCTGTCCATGTGCTGATTATAAAATTATAAAATAGCAATAGGTTCCCCCTTATCTTTCTACTATGTAAACTGTGCAGTGATAGGGTACCTCACTATTTTCAAGGGAAACAGTGAATCCTCCACAACAGGTGCTGCCATCATCCACACTATTTCTCTCAGCATCCTGGGGTGAGCCCCCATCCTTTCCCGGGGACTTGAACACCATTAAGGCTAGTAACAACTTGAGGACTCTCTCAGTGGTAATATACAAGTCAGGATTCTTGGCACTGCTGCATCGAAATGTAGCAGCAAACTAGATGACTATAAAAAGCTTTCTGAAGTTTTGAAAACCTTTTATTTCTTCTTGCTTCCACACCCATGATACAGTCCTCCACAGCAAGAGATGCAGAGGATCCAAAATGGTGGATACTTTTAGCAAGAATTTTAGTAAGTTATCATTCTCATGTAAGAGTTTAATTC
This sequence comes from Neoceratodus forsteri, assembly GCA_016271365.2. NCBI lineage: Eukaryota > Metazoa > Chordata > Ceratodontiformes > Ceratodontidae > Neoceratodus > Neoceratodus forsteri. The sequence continues at coordinate 470,274,267 of CM028137.1, forward strand.
ATTTTGATTTGTTAGTGCTGGGACCTTAGTAGTATCACACACTTTGTTTTTCATCATGTTGAGCCATGCAGTCACTCTAATGAACCAATGTGATACCTCTGAGAGCATGAAGATGTATTCTTTTCCTTTTCAGTTTTAACTCTGCCTCTGTAGGTCATTTCAAAACATCCTCAAGTTCTATAAATGAGTTACACCATTTTGTCCAGAGATGAGTAGGTAATCTAAATAGGAAAGAACTTATAGCATACTCTGTAGTGTGCTTTTTTTTAATTGTGCAATGAAAAAAACAGGGGCAGACAAGACATGGAAAGGTAATTTGTTAGAGTCATCAGTCAAAATTGATAGTCTTTTGAGTCTTTATCCAAGAGAAATTTCTGATACTGTATGGCTTCAGTGTAACTTTGTGAAAGGCCAGTCTCCACCCTCTGGATCTTCAGTTTTAGGGATTGGTTACAATATGTAATCAAATGGAAACTTGGGATACAGTTCACTTCTAATTTCCACAAATATAAAGGAGAGTCATTCCTAGTCATGATCGAGAAAATAGGGGTGGCCTGGCAAAATACTGTACAGGTTCAATGATGCCTTCATCCTCTGTTCATGTTGTTCTGCTGCAACATCATCTCTGAGGGCATATGTCACAGAACAGGCCTCATATAAACTTGTTCTTTCTTCTACATTCACATAAACTACAGCTTTGACTCTTTCTACAGAGCCCTGCCCTTTAATAACTGAAGCAAACCTTTGCAGCAGCTCCTGCAGGCCTGCTCTCCAGACATGATTTACAGCATTCCAGTACAATTTTATGTTGTCTTTCCAATTGTGTCCCAACAAATGTGATCCTGTTCCTTCTATTACCAGAAGAGTAAACTTGTTGCTTTGTTCTTTGTACTGCATAGAGAGATCTGTACATCCCAACATTTTGATGTGTTTTCTGTATACTGTAAGTGTGAAGTTTCACTCCATCGTTCTATAATGCAGGGGGTGATTGCAGTCCCCATACCACCTTATAGGTGTGCTCTGTAATGATGGAATATGAGGCTTCTGTGTCAACCATGAAGCTCATATCCTGTCCATCTACCTGAATATTCCCAGAGACATGTACTGTTTAAAGGAGACAGTCAGCACTCACAGCTCTACAACCAGATGTGGTGCTTGTTTCAATTTACACTTTGAGTGCAAAAACATTCTTTTTTACTTACTGTTTACTGTTGTGTAGCCCACTGTATCAAACTAATTTGGCTTATTTCTAGTCTGCTGTCTTCTGTAACTACAATTACCAACATTCTTTGAAGATCACATCAGAGCAGGACTCCAGCAGTGGAAGAGTCAATTGCTTGTAGTCTTTATTAGAGCTCTTATTAGATCCTGTCAGATGTTTTCTGGTCCTGCTCTTCTCCAGGGCTAAGTACAGTTCCCTGTGACAATATTAAGCCCAAGGAGGATAGTAGGATTAGTAAAAGAAAAAATAGAGCTTGTATAAACTCTAACATGCATTAGAAGTTGTTGAATCTCCCACTGCTGCAGTCCTGCTCTGATGTCAGCTTCAGGAAATTCTAGAATTTATAGTTCAGTAGATTGCAGCCTAGCAGTAAGCAAAATTAGTCTGACACAATCTACTATACTACAGAAAACAGTAAGAAAAAATGTCTTGCAAACAAAGTGCAAATTGGAGCCAGACCCACACTTGTGTGTGGAGCTTTTAGTGCTGACTGTCCCCCTTTAATTTGCTTTTGCTCTATTCATTTTGTATACTGTGTCAGGATCCTCTTATTTCCCATCCCCTTCTTAGCAGTATGTCATTTGGACATACTTTCCATTGAAAAGGTTTATGTTGTGGAACTATTGCAGCAAACTGTAGCAAGATTGCCATTTTAGTTTCAGTTGTTACATTCCACCTTTATAAACCAACAATCTTGAAAGTCATGTGTGCCACCACAGTAATAAAATTTAAATGTGCAGACTTTAGTTTTGTCTGTTCCCTCTCAATGTGTACCAACCCTGTGCAGCTGGAGCACTGTCTTTTGAGGCATGATACCCTAGAAATCCAGTACCTATTTTACAGCCTCCTCCCTTCTCAGATCTATGTCTAAAGCCTTTTTTAAAGCTAAGGTTGACTCTGACAACAACCACCACTGCATATGGTCCTCCTGCACTCCACACATGAATGTTGCATCAATAAATATATATATATATATATATATATATATATATATATATACTGTATATTTATTGCACTTTTTCTGGTTTGGCCTCCTGTCAGACTCAGCCCTGGTCAAAGACCCCGGGACTTCCACCTACCATCAATTGTCATTGCTTCTCCCAGTCACCTCCAACATACCACCCAGAAGACAGGGCAGCGGCACTGGTCCCTGCTATTTCCAGTACTGCAGAACCAGTATCTGGTTGGGAGTGCTTCTGGTGACAGAGGCTGATTGAAGCCCCGGGGAGGGCTTCATGAAGACGGAGGCCCCCACCTTGTTTTTTCCCTTTTAGCTGGTGGGGATGTGCAATGACATCCAGCTTCTGTCCTTCTCCAGAGAACATCGATTTTGCATCGCTACAGGGTGGCAACCCGGCACCGCCAGGTGCCGCTCCGGTCCGATCACAGGCCCCCCTTCCCCCTGGAGAAGGACAGCAGTCCTAGGGATGTTCAATCCTTCTCCCCCTGGCTGGCCCTCTGACAACCATGGTCTGTTCCCGAACCCGGGTCGCCGGCGTCGAAAGCGGAAATCCAACCGCTGCGCTGATGGGCCAGCCAGGAAACTACTGTATTCTAAATTGATTAGTAATTCTTCTCAGTACAGAGGATTTCTTATATCACATGTTTTGGCATCCCTGCTCTAATGCCTGTTCATTATATTGAAGGCCCAGTCCCAAGTAACAGGTAATTTACATGTGTATGCAATATTATAATTGCAAGACTGTGGGCAACAAAAGACACCATTAGTTTTGGAAATCAATGGATTACTACAGGTATTTCTTAGTAATAGAAACACTTCCTTAAGGATCCCCTTACACAGCAAAGCACCTTAAAAAATCTCCGAAGCTCAGAGTGCACACACAAAGGCAACAATCATCAACAAGAACTGTGACATCCATGTTCAGTCACCCTAATATAACCACTCAGAATCAGTGATATGCAGTATTAAAAAAAAATTAAGAAAACTAGGTGCGGTATTTAGCTTGTGGTTACAGGTTATGCCACCTCACAGAAAGAAAACCTGATTGCATTTTACACCACAAAACTTGGCACTTTGCCAAGGGATTTTCTGTGAGTGAAATAAAATTTTCTTATAGAGCACCTTAAAACATTTTTTTGTTACAGTACTTCCTTGTCTAGTACCTGCAAACTGGGGGAAAGAAAGTAATTATTGGCATTATCTTTTAGAGCATTTCTATCTCATCTCAAATGGACAGTAACATCTAAACCTACCGGTTTGAACAGTTATTGATGAACAGGGCCCAGGGTTAACTGATTAAGTTTTTTTTCATTCTGAAGCAATTGTAATGTCTGAATATTTTATATTATATTTTGGTTTAATGTCCACTAATTTATTTTTTTTCCTAATACATTTTTCAGTGGCATATTCAGCTGTTGATTTCAAATGGAAGCCTTCTTTGTCATTTCATAGTGGTTGTGGACATGTCAGCTGGAAATGAGTTTAAAGTGCTGACTGCCAAAAACACAACTAAGAAATGTGAACATATGGATGAGGAACCTATTTAATACTGGCTGAAGACTTGGCTTCCAGGTACAAACAGAACAAAATATATATGCTTTCTTTGCCCATTTGAGGAAGCTGTGGACTTGGCAAATATATTCACATGTGAAATTTAGACCCAGGGCTTTGCAAAGTATGAGTGAAACATATTTAGAATGAAAATTGCAGTTGTTGACAGTGATGGGTAGGAGCTGACATAATGGAAGAGAACAATCTGATTCAACTAATTTCTTCAGAATAGTTTTTTGGGAATACTGTGTAGGCTCATTTAATGACTTTTAGTGCTGGTAAAATGATACTATAGTACAGGCTTCCAGAAGGAAAGTGTAAGCTTAATATGGGATTTGGTGTGAACCTACTAGACTTTAGCTATTGGATGCAAAGTATCTAAATAATAGCAGCCCAAGGATTTGTTAGCTTTTTGGGGCAGAGCCTTGGTATACAGTAACAATCTCAACTGCTTTATGAGACAGAGTATGGTGCCCTGATGTAGTGCCGAGTTTTCAGTTGCTCTTGTTTGTTGCAAATGTGGTGCTTTGGTGTAAAGCAGCAGGCTGGGATACTTTATGCAGTTGGGGCGTGGTGGTTATGGTTGCTTTTACCAATTCCTGAATGGTCTCAGTTTCTGTTTAACTGATGTAGCACAGAGGCTTTTTGGAAAAGTACGGCTTTAAACCGTAAGATATACTATCATTGGGACTAGCCCTTGGACACTAATTTGTTGTTCTTTTTGGGCAAAGTGATACAGTACTTCAAGAATCAGTACAAATAGAGTGAGCCTGTCTGTAAAGTGGTAGCACTGCCACACAATGTGCCGGCAATCCAGGTTTGGAAATGGACTTAGGTCATTTGGGGAGAGATCTGAGGAGGAAAGATTGAGATTTCCTATAGATGGCTCTTCTCTCTCAAGAAGGAGAGGCAATGTGTTCTGCTACTTGTCTGACACCTGATTGAGAGGGGAGGCAGTAAAGCAGGAGCAGCAGTTTAAGACAGAACAAGCTAACAGACAACAATAGTGTACAAACATGACTCGAGATGCATGCTCATGCATCACTGCATGTTGGTGGCCCTAAAGGAAAAAACCTCTGTAGACTAACTCAACACCGACATGGCCCACACCCATGATGTAGGATCATGGTTGCGTGTTTTTTAAGGTGTAAGTCCATGAGAAGGTAGTTTATGGGGTTAGGGGTACTGTCTGGAGCTGGATAAATTATGGGAGAAAAGAAAAAGCAAGATTAAAAAAAATGGATACAGATAGATGTGTGCAAACTATATAATTCAAGGGGCATTTATGTAACTGTCCAAAAAAAAGGATGCTTGGTGGGGAAGTAGCAAGTACAAGACAGGGAAAAGGATGTCTAAACCATTCATTTGACCACACTTCACCCCTTTCTCTACTTGCTACAGCCCCCCCCCCAATCTTGTCATCTTAACAGTGTTTTTTACTCTACTTGTTAATTGCATTGTATTTTATATGCTGCTTAGTGTGTTTTGTATTTTTTATTCTACATTCTTAGCATATATTGCTCTTGACAATATACAACTTCCTGTTTGTTTTTATTGTGCATTATTTATTACCAGGTCCATGTGATTTGTTACCTTACCTGTAAGATCATATCAGTACCTTTCCAAAATTCCATTTGTTTAATCAGTCAGTAAATCAATAAATAAGTAACCATCTCACTGGCACAGCAGTTGCACTACAGCACACAATCTCAATAACCCGGATTCAGGAATGAGCCTGTGCTGTTGGAGGGCCGGCAGGGGAGGAAGACTGAGCATCCTGCAGGATGCTCTGCAGCTCCAAGAAGGGAGGGTTTTGCATCTTGCTGCTTTACTGCCACCAGGGTGACCACAGGTGGTGGTGCAGGAAATAAGCATCTAGTAGGAGTTGACCATTGAAGTGTGTTCACGGGTTTGCTGTTCATTCCTCACTGGCAGCCAATCCTGATGTGTGATCTTGGTCAGAGGTGGGAAGAACAGTGGAAAATGGTGCAGGACTGGGAGGATGAAAACTCTGATAGACCATCACATCACACACTAGGCTCATGCCACCATCTCTGGGGACATCATCAGTCTTCACTTCTGTTGTGGGTTGCCAGATTGATGCAGGGAAGAAACACCATGGAGCTGAAGGTGTACCTGGCCCTTGAGTGGTAAGATGGGGGGGAAGCACAGTGGTGTCACTGGAGGGCTGATGGTCCCAGGAAGATAGGTGGTGGAGTCTAAGATGAATGGGAAGCAGGCATATGGCAGTAGGTAGAAGGAGTTCCTGAACCCTAGTAAGTTGTATAGCTGATGGGTGGTACTGGCAAGTTTCATCATGTTGTACAGTAGCTGGTTGTGAACCCCTTTGTTAATTTGGGCAGCGAGGAGCTTTGCCATGAATGGGTACAGAAATCAATAACAGGCTACATCATCTGTCTCACTGATGTGGACACAGATCCCATCTGTGTTTGGAGTGATGACCTTTGTTGTTTATTGGGTGTAGATTTCTGTTAGGACATGGTGTGGAACCTGATAGTTGGGTGCAGCTTTTGTTCAATTGAAATTGGGTGTGATGCCCAGGTACCATGAAGGCTTTGACTTGATGTGGAGCACTGTCCCAGCTGCAGAAATGATATGGGGCAGAGATGAAAGATGAAACAGTTATGGAGGCAGAGGGAAAAATGCCCCCCCAAAACATATGGAGAAAATCTAAAGGAAATTTGGCACAGTGGCAGCATGCAGGAGCAGTGGGCCATGATAAGGGATGGCATAGTCAAGGCAATAAATCTTTTCACAAAAGAAATGAACAAAATCAGCTACCCTCCTACATCCATCTCTGACCCTCCTTCCCCTCCATTAGATACCAGCTAAAACTCTTCCACTTGCTTGTGCCAACCCTCTTCCTGAACATTTCCTTCATTACCTCTGTCTGGCTTGTGACCGCCCTGTACCACCCCCTCCTCTCTTACCTCAGTTATGTTTCCAGAAAAGGACCTTTAGGCTTTTCCAGTCTGACCCCTTGTCCCTGTCTATTCCATCACCATTGACCATAGTTAGTCATCATACCTCTCAACTGTCCCTGATTTTGCCTCAAGCTTTTACTCTGTCCCTCCTAAAATTTGTGTTTCCATGACTAAACAGTGGGGGATTGTAAGCACATAATAATGTCAAGCATTAAAGTTACAGACTTGTTTTTCTTTAGAAAATGCATTGTACATTAAGCCCCTTACTGTGCCAGCTTCCATGGTGTATATCACTAATTTTGAAGCTGTGTCCCTGATTTTGGTCCTTTGTCCCTGATTTTTTTAAGCTGCTCCCTGATTTATGAGGCAGGAGATTGAGAAGTATGTTGGTCATAGGTGTCACTCCCTCCCATGTTCCTCTACCTAATATGCCCCTGTGCTTATCCCATGCATGTTTGAAGCTCCTCACAGTCTTTGCTCCCTCTTCCTTCTCTGGCAGGCTGTTTCAGTCATCCATCACCCTTTCTGTGAAGTAGTATTTCTGCAAATCTCCTGAAATTCCCCTATTAGCATCATTGCATCTCCTCTTGTTCTAGTGCCTTCTTGTCTTTAAAATACACCCTCCATTTGCACTTTGTTCACTTCTGTGAGGTACTTGTAGGTTTCAATCACGTTACCTCTTGCTCTCCTGTTTTTCAGGGAGTACATGTTGAGGTCCCACAGCTTTGCCTCATATGGCTTCTCATGCAACCCCCTCACCATATTTTTTTGCCTTCCTCTGTACCACCTCCTTCCTTTAAATGTCCTTGTAGAGGTGCAGCCTTCAGAACTGGACACAGTACTCCAGGTGGGGTGCACCAGTGACTGTTACAACAACAGCACCATCTCCCTTTTCCAGCTAGAAATCCCCCTCCCAATGCACCCCAGCATTCTGCTAGCCTTTCCCACTGCTTTGTCACACTGCCCATCTAACCTGATTTTATCAAATATGATGACCCCAGGTCCCTTTTTTACTTGGTACTGTAAGCTCCACTCCCCCTAATCTTATACACAGACCCTGGATTCTGCAGCCCTTAGTGCATATTATTGCACTTTTTATCACTGAAATTCAGCTGTCACCCTAGACCAGTCTTCTAGTTTCCTCAGATCCCTTTGTATTCTCTCCAGCTCTTCCTGAGCATGAAACCTGTAGCAGATTCTTGTATCATCTGCAAAGAGATACACCATATCATCAGAATCCTCTGCAATGTCACTTATAAAGACATTGAAGAGGACTGGCCGTAGCACTGAACCCTGTGGCACTCCACTAGTCAATCTCCTATCACTTGCGTGGCTACTGTTTACTGCTACCTTTTGGCTGTTATCCCTTAACCAGTTTGATATCCAGCATGTCGCTTTCTCCAACACCCCCAGGCTGCTTAGTTTCTTAACTAGCCTCCTGTGTATCACAGTGTCAAAGGCCTTACCAAAGTCCAGATAGACCATGTCCACTGCTCTCCCTTGACCCTCCTCACTGGTAACCCAAATAAATTTATGAGATTAGTTTGACATGACCTCCCCCTTGTGAAACCATGATGCTGGTGATCCTGCAGCCCTTTTACCTCCAGGTACTCCATGAGCCTCTCCTTCAGTAATGCCTCCATTGATGTATTCACCTCTGATGAGAGACTATCTGATCTGTAGTTGCTAGCTTCCTCCCAACTTCTGCTTTTGTGCACAGGAATCAGACTGGCCCTCCTCCAGTACTCTGGAACTTCCCCTGTCTCCACTGAGGTACTAAAATGTGCTGCCAGGAGGGCAGCCAGCACCATGCTCAGTTCCTTTAGGACCCTTGGATGAATCCCATCTGGTCCCATCATCTCATTCTTCAAGCAAATGTGTTGATGTTTATCAACCTGTTTTGACTGCACCTTTCAGAACCAGCTCAGACTCCTTCACTCTTGCACTGTGTCCTTTTTGAGTTTGTCCAATTTGCACAATGATTTGTATGCTAATTTATTTGTCCTCTGTTTGCAATATTTTGCCATTTTGTCTCTACTGCTCTCAACTTATGTTCTTTATGTCATAGCCATTGTAACCACATCACCTGTCTGTATTTTGTTTTTAATTGTGCTTCTCCTCTTCGTCTTTCCCATGGGGATTCTTTGTGGATGATACAAAAATGCAACAGGTCTGACACTCAGGAAGAGCTGGAGAGAATGTAAAGGGAGCTGAGGAAATCTGAAGAATGGTCTAGGGTGGCAGCTGGATTTCAAAGAGAAAAAGGAGCCACACCTGAAAATGAGCCTCTGCTCAGTGTTCCTCTACTGGTAACCATTTTTTAATGAAAGAAAGAAAGAAAGAAAGAAAGAAAGAAAGAAAGAAAGAAAGAAAGAAAGAAAGAAAGAAAGAAAGAAAAGAAAGAAAGAAAGAAGGAAAGAAAGAGAGAGAGAGAAGGAAAAAGAGACAACTATAGTTCTCATGGGAAAAGGCTGAAAAGGTTGTGGCTAAAAGGGAAGCATTCAGGAGGTACAAAGGGATACAGAGGGAAGATGATGAGGGGCATACCAGAAGAAGTAGAGGGAAGCACTGAAAGCAGTGAGCACCGCTAAGGAATAAACTGAAGAAAGGATAACCAAAGGGGTAACTAAAGGTGAGAAGACCTTTTTAAAGTAGATACAGTAAATGAAAAAAGGAAGAAAGGGAAGGGATTGTGAGGCTGAAAAGGGCAATGGGGACTGTCCAGAGGAGGATCAGGAAAAATTGGGTATCCTGAACAGATACTTCTGTACAGTCTTCACAGTGGAAGGGGAAAAGTATGTACCACATAAAAGCAACAGGAAAACCAGGAGGAAGGAGGTAAAGGGTGTTGAAAGAACTGATGGAGATACATGCTGTACCTATGACATCCCTTTTGAACAACTCACTGGAAACAGGATTGGTGCCAGAGGACTGAAGAAGGGCAGATGTAGTCCAGCTTCATAAAAGTATTAGCAAAGAGGGGCCTGGCAACTATTGACTGGTCAGTTTGACATCAGTGTTGGTGAAGCAAATGGAGTCATTTTTGAAAGAAAGGATTGTGGAGTATTTTGAATCCAGTGGGGTACAAGACCCAAGGCAGCATGAATTCATGGAGAGTCATGTCAAATGAACCTGAAAGATTTGTTCAGCTGGGTGACCAAGGAAATAGGTCAGGGTGTGGAGGTGGATGTGGCCTACTTAGACTTCAGCAAGGCCTTTCACACTGTACCATAAAGGAGGCTCATAAGGAAACTGAGCAGTTTGGGGGTGGGTCATAAGGTTGTAAACTGGATATAAAATTGGTTGATGGATAGGTGATTGAGGCTGGTGATAAACAAAACTCACTCAGAGGAAGGGAAAGTGACCAGTCGGGCACCTAATGGCTAAGAACTGAGACCAGTCCTCTTTAAAATCTTTTTAAGTGACATTGCAGAGATCTGGAAGGGAAAGTATGCCTCTCTACAGATGACTCCAAAATCTGCCACAGGGTAGGCACTCTAAATGGGATGGAAAGCATGTACAGAAATGTGAGAAAACTTCAGGAGTGGTCAAGGGTATGGCAGCTGGGTTTAAATTTGAAAACAAGTAAAATTATGTACCTAAGGTACAGAAACCCACAGGTGAAGACTAAAATGGAACAAGAGTTATTGATGGTTACCAAAGAGGAAAGTAACCTTGGAGCAATTGTATTGGAAGACTTTGTGGTGTTTAGATAGTGTGACATGGCAGTAGGTAGGGTGAGTGGGATGCTGGGATTCATAGGGAAGGGTATAACCAGCAAAGGGAAGAGGTGGTGCTGCCACTGTAAAGATCATTGATGAGACCCCACTTGGAGTGCTGTATCCAGTTCTGGAGGCCACATCTCAGGAAGTATATAGTGGGTGTAAACTGTTCAGAGTAGTCAACTAAAATGGTGCAGAGTCTGCATCAGAAGTCATATGAGGTTGAAGCTGGATGGCTCTGTGGATTTGTAGCAGGTTATGGAACCTTTCATCTAGGTAATGAATTTAAATCCAGCACAGGTTGGTGGTTGAACACTATTATCACCAGAGGTCTATTCAGTGGCCTATGTGAAATGAGTTGTGGTGGTCTCAGTCCATTTCCCAGGTGGCAGCTGTCCAGATCACAAAACCACCAACACGATTGGCACTAATCAGCACCCTTATTTGGCAGTCTTAGGGGAGATAAAACATAGCCATGAATCCCTCAAGCGAGTGAACAAGATACTGATGGGGAGTATTTTTCAGAGGAGAAGGTGCACAAGGACAAGAGGACATTCAGTGAAGCTGGAAGGGGGAAAATTTAGGATGGATGTGAGAAAGTACTTCATCACTAAAAGAGTGGTGGATGCCTGGAACAGTATTCTTGTGGAGGTAATGGGGATAAAAACAGCATGGGATGGGCAGAAGTGAATGTTAATTGGGAAGGAGGTTGGGGGGGGGGGTTGCCGGAGATCAGTTAAGGTCTGCAGTGACAGTTTAACCAGGAACAAAAGGGCAGGCTAGGTGGGTCAAGCAGTCCTTCTCTGTCAACAAATTCTATGTTTCTATTAACAGTGTGTTGTGAGTGCTGGTCACTTGGTTCAAGGCATCGTTTATGACACTGTGATGAAGCAGAATGAGTTGCTCACTGCCATTCAAACACAGGCTAAAGCCTTCAACAATATCAGATATTCCCTAAAACTCAATCAATAAATCTAAATCTTTATTTAACCAAACAAACACCAGTGAACAAAGTTCATTTTCGAGGTGGCTATGGACAACTCCCCCAGCTGTTTCAGATTTAATTAGATAGTTCGAAATATGTTTCTTCAGGTTTGACAGTCATGTACATGACCTGTCCAAAATATTAAATGTATATAATTTTTAAGTATGGTTAAAATGAGTTTGCTTTTAAAAAAACACAGACAGCACAATATTCAGACATAATTCAGCTTATATTCAGTAGTAGATTGTTTTCAATTGTATTCATTTTGTTTTTCACACATGGGTTTATATGTGCAGAAGCAGGATCATTGTTCCCTATAGTTCATCTGCTTCTGCTGCTTATTTTTTTGCTAATGATATAAGCCCATGTTAATGACATCATAGTTGAGTTGGATGTGAATGTGATATCATAAAGGATTATGACTTTTACAAAGGAATAATCAACAAGAACACATCAACAGTGTGGGACGAGAATCCTGTATTCCGTGCCAATAACCCCAGAAATAAAAAATAAAATGGACCCAGAAATGAAAAATAAAAAAGGAATAGAAATACAGATATATCAAATATTAACAAAATTGTGTCTAAATATTATGTTTTCCAAAGCTTTCATGAAAGTAAGAAACTCAATTTTATTTTTTTATATTACTTTGAAAAATAAAAGACTTGTAAATGAGAAGTGCACAGCAGAGCATTCAACAAGGAATTGTGGAATTCCTTGTTGAATGCCTCAGTGTTTTTGTTCATGATAATGCATAATATGTGTTCCAGTGCTTCTGTGCTTGAACAGTTTGATAGATTTTGAAAATCAAGTGAATGTTTATACTAAGATGAAAGCAAATTAAGCTTGCTTTGTAGACCATTACAATTCAGATATAATTTATTCAAAAATGTTTGAAACCATCTCGAGAGAAGCATTCTGGTGTAATTACAGTTGCAGTTGTCTAGCATCAATTTAGGGGTAAAATCCATCTATTTACAAGCAAAAACATGAATAAAGCAAAAACATTTCATCATTTGAGATACATAATTCTGACCCAAGCCAAAGGACCTTGGGAATCAAAGATATTCCATTTTTCCTCGCTAGCACATTGATATTGGCAGCACTATTTACTTTTTTTAAGAAAAAAAAAAGTTTTATGTAGTTCAAAGAAACTATGCAATTATTAACATAACTCAGTATCATGGTACAAAAGACTAGAACAGTAGATTTGCAGAAATAAATGGCTTGCTGTTATTAAGTGCTGAAGGCACTTCACCATCTACTGTAGCAATGGCAACATGCATTCTTTTGGAGGAAATGAACAGAGGTCTTCAACCTATGGACAATGGACTTAAACTCAAAGATTTAGACTTTCAAAGAGCACTGTAATGAAGGTTACCAACAAATCCACTTTAAAGAAAAGTTATTGCTCTCCTTTTAAGGATAAATGTATGTTAGCTGTGCTAACAGTTGAACAATCCCACCCATATGAAAAGTCTCACCCACACTCCATTTTTCTGGAGCTGCCTTTATTATTCCTCAGGTTATACAAGATACTTAAAAGAGCTGACATTCTTAAGGAAGGACCCGTCAATACTGGAAATTGCTAGGCATGCAGTACACTTTTTCAGTCTCGGGACAGAAGCAAATAGCACTGAGTGTGGTCTACTAGCAAGGAATAGCAGTTTGTATTGGGACAGCCAGGAGTGGACCTAGTAACAGTGAAGTCAATGGTTCTCGCTCTGTGTGCAAACTGCAGTTCCCAAGGTACAGAACTTTGACCCAGTTTTGCAGAAGGAATCTGGAACTGAGCAAACTGCAATGGCAACAGATATGCCTACTGAAAATAGTTCTCACAGTCCTATACAGAAACCACAGCTGAAACCTCAGCTGTTCCCCAAAGTCAGGTACCCTAACCACTATGCTATCTATGGGTTACAATTTCTCCTACTCCGTTTCTCTGCATTATATTTAAGTTTGCTTTCTCCCCGTTTCTCAGGATGATTTCTACTATACCCATCCCCCTTTTTCACCAACTGCATTTAATTTAACTGTCACTTTCTGCCTCCTCACTGACACCTGCTCTCCCTAGCCTATGTTTTTATGGGACACTTACTATTTCAAATAACACTTGTATTCATTATATTGCTCACCCTCTTGTTTGATCTAGCTGATCGCATATCCACACCCTTCCACACTTTGCCACTTTTAACTAACACACCTCAAGCTACTGGCACTGTAAGTGGTACACCAGCCCACTCTCCTTGCCTCCCCATCTTGGTCTACCACACTTCTAACCATTTCAATTCACTCACCCTTCCCTCATACCACTCTTCACCTCACAGCCACCCCTCACTATTGCATGTAAACCTTTGAAAAGCAGATTACCTATTCATTCTAAGATGTTTACGAACTTCATAATTCATTGTGTCCTACTTCTATTGCTAATCTCTGGTAATATTCACCCTAATCCTGGTCTTGCACAGCAACCACTTGGAAGCATGTGCAAACAGGGTGCCATTATGCTAGCATCAATCAACATCTGAAGTCTTCTGCCCAAACTCGATCTCCTCCAGACTTGGCTCCTTCAGCACAAACCTAATGTCCTTGAAGTGGTCAAAACCTGGACCTGCCACAAAATCCCTGAAACTGCTGTTGCCTTAAATGGCTACACCCTGTTTGGAGAGGACAGACTGGGCAAGAAGGGAGGAGGGTGTGCTATTTACTTATCTTACTCACTACAGGGCCAAGTGCTCCTGACAGTTGCATTTGATAATGCTCAGGCACTTGCAGTCAAAATTGCAATTGACATCAGTGGTAAGTCCCTCACTGTTCTCTCTGTATATATATCCCACCAAAGGATACTTGCAGAGGCTTTAGTCTTATACTTGACTACATCTCTAGCCTTGCAAATCACTCTGAAATAGTAGCTCTTGGTGACTTTAATGTAAACTGGCTTGCCCCTAAAGCTGACCCTTTCAAAGATGCACTCACCACCCTTAGCCCCTCCCAATTGGTTAATTCCCCCACCAGGTACAACTATAGAACAGGCAACAACACTCAGTTAGACCTACTTCTTACCAATCATTCTGAAATATTTAAGGACACTGAGGTCTTAGCTGACTTGCTCAGTGACCACTACCAGTTATCAGCTTGTGGTCAGCTTGTGGTCTAACAAGGCCCCTAAACTCCCCCAAGGCAATTTACCAGTATGTCCTGAAAAAAAGGGCAGTGGAAGCTGTTTTTATGTTACCTTCAGCAGTGTGACTGGATGCCTATTTTTTCAGCCATTAATGTTGACTCTGCATTAAAATACTTTATCACCACTTTCAACGCAGCCTGTGATATTTTCACCCCTCTCAGAAAAAGGAAATCCAAGGGTGCTTGTAACCCTTGGATCTCCACCTCTCTTCTTTATTAGATGGCTGCTCAAGATCATCTCTGGCATGAAGCCAATGCCACTGGGAACCCCTCTGACTGGGAGAGGTACAAGGTGGCTAGGAACAACTGCACTCGTGCAATTCACCTTGCTAAATCTGATTATTACAAAACTGTGTTTACTGACACATGGGGTAACAGTACGAGTTTTTAGGAGAACATCAAGCAACTGACTGGCAAGTCCAACAAAACTCCACCCTCACTTATCAACATCAATGGGGTTCCCACCCAGGATCCACAACAAATTGTTGACATCTTTAATAATGCCTTCTCAGACCTGAGTGGTATCCTTCCCCCTGACTTCTTTTCTAACGCCCCTTCTGGAACTCCTAACAGCTCCCCTAGTATTATGAGAACTCCCTACTGCCCCCTTCTACTTTAGGACAGTTTCTGCCAAAGAGACAAAAAAAATACCTCCTTTGGGTCCTTAACAGATCATACTACAGCAGTAATTCCCTTGATCTAAAAATTATCTGCCTTGCTGTACTGTACTGCTACCTTCACCAAGATTTTCAATCTGTCCCTCTGCCTAGGTCAGTTCCCTCTCTTGTGGAAGGCAACCATAGTTATCCCTGTCTACAAGACCAGAGAAAAGACCTTGCATTCTAACTACTATCCTGTCTCTATATTCCCCCAAAGTGCTTGAACGTATAATTTCCAATCAGCTCTCCAATTACCTGTCCAAATACAACACTCAATGTCCACAGCAATACAGGTTTAGAAATAATCATAGCACCACTACTGCACTTCTTGAATATATTACATTTATTCATAGAGCACTCGACTGTGGCCACCTAGTTGGGTCCTTCTACATTGACCTAACAAAAGCATTCAACATGGTTAACCATTCCCTACTTATTGAGTCTCTCCCTGTCCTTGGTCTTTGACATGCAGTTACCTCCTGGTTTCACAACTACCTTGCTGGCAGAATGCAATGAGTCAAAATTAGGGGTACTCTCTCCACCTCCCATCCAGTGCTTTCCCGTGTACCACAAGGTTCCATTCTTGGCCCCCTTCTTTTTAGTCTCTTCATCAATTCCCTTCCCCAGACCTGCCCCAGACAACTCCTACTTTACATGGATGATGCCATCTTATTCATGAGCCAGCCAGATCCCTCCTTCCTTACCAGAGAGTTGCAGCACAGCTTTGCCCTGGTCAGGTCCTGGCTTACAGAACACAAGTTAATCCTGAACTATAAAAAGACCAAGGTGATGTTATTTGCAAATTTTCACAACAAGCACAAGTCAGCTCAACTCACCATCCTTAGCAACTATCCTGATGCTCTGGAGCAAGTACACAACTTTAGGTACCCAGGCATTACACTTGACAGCACCTTATCCTTTAATGACCAGATAAACATAATTTCTAAAGCCGTTAATACACAAATAGGGCTCCTCTACAGACATTGTTACAGCCTTACCCCTGATACACTTCATCTTGCTGTCAACAGTTCTGTCATCTCTCTTGTAGACTCAGGCTAGTCATTCATGGAGCAGCTACCGACTCTTCACATAAATGTATTAAGGTTGCCCTCAATAAGGTCTACCAATTAGTTTCTGGGGTTCACAGGTACAACCACACCTGCAGTCTGTATACCAAAACCTGCTGGCTGAATCTTAGTGGCAGGATAATGTATCAGACCTGCCTACTAGGTAAGAAGATCTCTCTCGGTCTAACCCCCTCCAACAACACAATACCTCCTTACCCCAGTAACCAATCTTCAAAGGAAGAGAAGCACAACTAGACCTACCTATCAGTCCCCATTCTCTAGGTCTAATCAAGCGCAGCGGGCCTTTCTCTACAGAGCTCCCACCTGGCTATCTCATCTCCCTCTTGATGCACAAACTGCCTCCAAGTTATGGCACTTTAAATGCAACCTCAGACAGTTCCTTCTTTCTCTCAACCACTGCGACTGCCCAACTTAAGCTACTTCACTCTCATGTATCCCCTCATTTCCTGACTAAACAGCTGCCACTCTCCCCACACCTCCCCCACGGTATCCCTCTCCCTCTCTAACTCTTGACATGTTTCCTCTCTACTTCACTTCACTTCACTCAGTAGCTCCTGAACCATGATTTCCACCTCTCCTCCCTCCCTCCCTCCCTCCTTTCCTGTTTTTCACTGCTCCTTTATATTTGTCTTGGATGACCCATGTGAACCTATTGACTTTGACAAAGTTATTCTTCACCGTCTATTATCACATACTGTTATATTACTGTATTTTATCTTAGCTTTTACCCTGGTATCTACTTTTGGTTCTTATTTGCCAGCTTGGACAAAGTCTGATATAATGACTGCTCTGATTGTTTTTGTTTTTTTGTTATATCCATGTCATGGTTTTGCTGCATTGTTGTATTTAACTAATTGTTATGATTTCTTTTGGACATGGAACCTTTATAAACTAGTCTCTGTCTCAAAGGTATGTCAAATTCCAAGACTGTAATAAATAAATATACATTGTTTGAAAAATGTCCAGCTTTTCAGACTGAGGCCTTTAACAGTGGCTTTGATTATGACAGCTCATGGTTGAACAGCCCGACCCCTTCCATACACCCAGTTCTACAGCAACCACAGTGAGGCAGGACATACCAGGAACAACCAGTCAGGACATACCAGGAGCAACCAAGGCACAGCATGTGGATCATCAGTTTCAAACAAGTAAGGCAAAAGTAACTAGGAAAGGAGGAAGACAGAGCAGAAGAGGAGGCTACTAGACAGCCACAGAGGAAGAAAAGCAAAACAGTGAATAGATCAGACCAGATATAGCCAGTATATAAGGGATGTCATTCCACCCAAGTACCCAACCCCTGACAAAGCTCCACTGAACAAATCACAGGGGAACATGACTTGCAGTTGGACTTGCCTGTTATTTACTAGCTGTGCCACTCTGTAGTTAAATATTGATTTTTTCAATAAAACTAATTTCTGAATTTCATCATCCATAGACTGTCTCATCTTTGGTATTTTCACTGAGTTCTTACTTCAGGAGTACAGTTTGGTTCGTTTTGAGTTTGAGGATTAGTGGCTGCCAAAACTGCACCTGCCTTGCACACATAAGCATGGAGCCAGTTTTTCATTTCTGGTCTTTTGAAAAACTATAGCTGTCACATTCATGAGGTGGGGTAAAAAATGACTATGTTGAAAGTTTGTGGTCAAAACATTGAAACATTCCAAAGTTATGATCGAGCACTGAAATGTTTCGATGTGCCTTCATAACTTTGTTGTTTTTTTAATATTCTGACCCAAAATTTTCAACATAGCCTTCTCATGACACCACCCCTTGAACCCAAAAGGTGAAAAGTTTCAAATCCTACCTTAAAGGTGCTTTCAAGGAGTGACTTCAAAATCCACTTTTGGGCTAGATTTGAAAACTTCCACCTACCCTTTTCATGAAGTGGGGTTGCAAGAAAGCCATGTTGAAAATTATGGGGAAAAACAGTTCAAAATGCATTGATATACAACATAGCCTTCTCATGACACCACCCCTTGTACCCAAAAGGTGAAAAGTTTCAAATCCTGCCTTAAAGGTGCTTTCAAGGAGTGACTGTAAAATCCACTTTTGGGCTAGATTTGAAAACTTCCACTTACCCTTTTCATGAGGTGGGGTTGCAAGAAAGCCATGTTGAAAATTATTGGGAAAAACAGTTCAAAATGCATTGACATACATTGACCTGCTTAACTTGTTTCCTCAGCTCACAGTCCAACACTGAAGAAGGAGGATGTGTTTCCAGTCCAGAGAGGATATTATGATGTTGGACTCCAGTTGCAAGTAAGGTATGGGGGTGTGGGGTCTGGTGGTAGGTGCTGAGTGTACAGGCAAAAAGCCCTGTCACCGCTAAATGATCACTGCTTGACTGAAAATGGATATTGTTTACAGCATCAAGCATCACCTTGTGGTGATGCCTATACTGTAGCTCTGCCTCTCAGGTGCACAAGCATTTTGTCAAACAACAACAGTTAGAAATGCAGTTGTAAATAATTTATTCTTAGAATGTTCAGTTTTTAAACTAATCAGGCATATGTTTTTTCCTAATGTCTTAAAAATGGGAAAGGCTAGGGCATAACAAGCATGCACATAGGGAGAAATTCTATGAAACCTGAAAGTCTGAGTTTTGAAATCCTCCTAGTTTTTTAGTTATAAAGTAGATGAGCAAACAACAGGTCTTAATTTTGACCAATTTCATATATTTGCACATACTGTATATAACTTTGCCTCTTTGACCCGATTTCCACTCAATTTTCAACATCCAGAGATCCTGGCACCCAGTCAGTGCCTGTGAAATTTCAAGTAATATAAATCAGTTCAACCTATTAAGGTGCAAAAATCAAGGTTTAACATTAAAGTGGTTTCTCAACCCTAATATACAGTCTCAGACTATGTATATATGTACACTTACTTATAAATACACACACACACACACGCATATATTATACTGGTGAAATAGTGCCAGTATAGTTAGGGTTCAGTGGATAGCTCAATGTTTAACCCCTAAGCTTGCACAATAATAACATTGCTGGTTGGACTAAATTCCTCCAAATGTGGCATGCATTATCCAGGACTGATGTGCCACCTTAATGGATCTGTATCTGTGGCTGTAGAAGCACTGGCCTCACAGGGCACTTTGCTTCTGCAGCCAGAAGCTGTGTGTGCATATCTTACAGTGTGCATGAGTACCTGTGGCTACAGAAGTATTGGTCTGTTCTGTTTCAGTTTAGCTATCATTTACTTTTATATACAGCTGCAGAAATTCAAGCCTCATAGGGGTCTGCACATGACCCTATAATATATTTATTACAAAAAACTTTGTTAATACATCAGTTAGGCTAAAAAAATAAAAGTAGGGAAATGTGGTGGAAGCACCACTGTTCCTCGACAGCAAATCTGCTGACAGTCCCTACAGCAATGGCACAATGCCAACAAGCAGTATTGTGCCATCTAGAAACAAAATGTTTTTTGTGGGCTCTGCTCCCTCACCCCTTCCTGCAATTAAACATTATCAAAAATGGGTCAGAGTTGTTTCAGAGAAGGGGCAAAATGCTGGGAGATGCCGCCTAGATGAAACTAGGACAATTACAGTGACTTTTGCTGTAAAGGTCTTTTTTTGGGTTTTGCTTTTTGGGTTTTGCTATTGTGGTGTCGCTGTGCACTGGGCCAATGGAATGTAGTGTTAGAGTTTCCAACCCTAACATCCAACCCACCTTGGGAGCAGCAAAAAAAAAAAGTTGCAATTCTGGCTCTCCTGAGTTTTGACAAATCAAGTCTTGGGTCTTCCTTGGAGTTATCAACCCTAACGCTCCCCCCATTCCATCAGCTAATATGTTTAGCTATGCAGACTATGTGAGAATGGAGGATCATTAGGATAGATAACCCCAAGGGAGACACCAGGCATAATTTGCCAAGACTCAGGACATCCAAAACTGTAAGTTTTTTTCTTTTTGTTGTTTGGAGGGTGGAGGTGGGGTTGAAACCCTAACATCACATTTCCCTATTTTTGTCAGTGTAACCCCAACTGTTGCACTAACAAAATTTGTTGCACTGAATTTCCTTACATTCTGAGATAGTAGAATCATATTGTCATTCTTGCAGGTCCTTTCAGGACCTGTGTGAACGCATCCATGTAATTACAGTTACACAGGGCCCTCTGGGCCCAGAACTTCTTTGCCACTATTTATTCGCATGTGTATATGGGTGTGGAAGCTTCCAGTCCTCCAGAAAAGTGATGTATGTGCTTCCTTGTCATTTTTCTTTTTTCTTTTTGTGGGGATGACCCATTTTCAGTTCTTATTTCTTAGGGGCTTTGTGTTATGCTAGTCATTAAGACCTTTCTTTTGAAATGTACATAGCCCATTAACTCTAAAGATAGAGTTACAGCTTGTTAAAGTTGAACTGTTATACTATGAGAATAGGGATTTTTTTTAATTTCTATATTTTTTTATATGGCCTCTATATTTTTTTTTGGGGGGGGTGTTATGTGTATTGTTGTAGTACTCATTAAGATGTTTATTTTGATATACAGTATAGCTTGTCCCATAACTGCACACATCAACAGAGGTGTGGTTTTTTAAAACTGAAATGTGGAAATAAAAACCTAAGTCCAAATTCTTTTTTTGAAGGAATGGATCTTTTTTCATGAAGTCATGTCATTCATACAAAAAAAGATTGCTTCATATGAAAAAAGAATGTGAAAGAAAAAACTAAGTCAAATTTTTTTTTATATGAAGGGATCCTATTTCATTAGGCTGTGTCATCATATGAAAAAAGATTCCTTCATATGAAAAAATAATGAAAAAACGTTTTTCATATGAAGGCATCTTTTTTGTGAGGTCATGTCATTCATACAGAAAAGGCCCCTTCATATGAAAAAAATATGACAAAAAACAAGTCCAAATTCTTTTCTTAGTATGAAAGGAATATTTTTTTCCTATGGCCCTATTCCTTTTTTTGTATAGCTATATGAAAAAATAAATTCAGATCATGAAAAAAGATTTTAAAATGTGTTAAAAAAAATTTCAGGGTGATTTATCCCCCCCCCAAAAAAACTAATAACAAAATCCACCTAATGTGTCACGATAAGAAATATACATGTGCTGGTGTCTCTGCAGGATATCACTCATATGACTTTTCAAAAAAAAAATAGTTTTGAAAAAATAGGGAAACAAGATGACAGCCATACAAAAAAAAATGTTCTCATAAAAAAGTTTATCCCCATATGAAACTGAATCTTTTTTTTTGTATTGGCCAAATTTTTTTTTCATATGCAACAGCAATCCAGAAGACAGTACTAAGCATGCTCAGGACCAGAATTTCAAATCCATATAACTCTGGAATGGATTAATATTTTTTTTTCACCAAACCAGTGAAAGGCAACACTTTGGCCCAAGTCCTTTCAACCCTGAACATTTCAACACAAAATTCCAAGCTATGTTGGTGCTAGAAGATGACAAAAGACATGAGAAAATAAAATCACTCTTTTCACAATCCTGATCTTAGAATCTGCACATCTGTCCAGACAAAAACTTGGAAAGTCAAGAGACTGTGGCCATGAGACCATGTGTGAAATTGTTTTTGTAATTCCATTAAATGGTGGTGCAGATATTAAAGTTCAAAGTTTGGGGTTTAACATTAAACAGCCTACTCAACCTTAACTATAGTGGCTGTACCACACACTTTAATTCTTTGCAAAAAAAAATTGTTAATGCACCAGTTAGGGTGACATGCCATAAAAGTAGGAAAATGTGGTATTAAGGTTTCCACTCCCCACCACTCAAGCAGCAAAAGAAAAAAACATTAGGGTTTTGGGTCTCTCAAATCTTGACTAATCAGTGGTGGGGTCCTCCTTGGGGTTATTTTTTAATTTTTTTGCAAAGAATATTCTTTCTTTTTGATATAGTGGAATCGTATCCTCATTCACATAGGCTCAAAAACAGGTGCAGATGCACAGGGCCCTTTGAGCCATATGCTATGAGAAGACTCTGTCTGCCTGCAGAAGTGCAGGACCTGACACATTCTTCCCTGCCAGGGAATGCAAATTAGAATTATCAAAGTTATGAGTGAGTGTATAAAAATTTAAAAGTATGCTTATAAATTGTACATCTTTACATATTTTGACCCAAAATGTTCAATATACGGTAGCCTTCTGATGACACCACCTCACGAACAAGGGTGGTGAAAATATTCATTTCCCACTCAAAAGATGATTTCACAGTGTGACAGTAAAATTGTCTTTTGTGCTTGATTTGCATAATTCCACTGCCATTCCTCATGAGGAAGGGTCCCTAAAAGGCCATGTTGAAAATCTGGGGTCACAATAACAAAAATGACAAAGTAATGAATCATAGTTCAAAACCCCATTGAAATACACTGAACCACACTTACCTTAGTTTACATAAAAATATGTTACAAATTACTGTGCATGTAACAATAGTCTTTTTTCCATTCACATTTTTATGTTAACTCAAAAGTCCTTCTAACTCATATAACATATAATGTTTTTTTTTTTTTCAGGAAGCCTTCCAAAGACACACCCTTGTCACAGACTCTGGTAATACTGAAAATGTTATGAAAAAATTGTGTACCATCTAAGCTGTAGCTGACAGCAAAAAATACACTATGTTAAGTATAGGCTTTTTTCTAATATTTGGTGCCCTGTATCTCGGAAAGTGAACAAGATGCTGTCACAAAACATTTGGGGTGGAATATTCAGACTGCCCCAAAAAGATGCGCAATAGTGGGTGGGAGCAGGCGTAAAAGCAGTGCACCATTGTGCAACAGGCACAATATTCAAACCAAGCTCAGGCCAAGGTGCGCCTACACAACACAACTGAATATGATGCCTGGTGCACCATGGTGCAACCAGGGGTGTGCAGTGGAGCAGGGCCGATGTGCAGTAGCACACCCAGGGATGCACAGGGACAAGGACAGGAAGCAGGAGTGAACTAGCCATGGATGTGCCATGAGTGGAGGAGCATGCAGTAGGCCAGACAGACCAACCCCCCCAGCAAGGCCCCCCATGTGCTGCACAACCAGATGTGAGCTGAACAGACCACCAGCCCATGTACCCTAGCACCAAGCCAACAGCAGCCACGGGACAGCAGTCCACACCCACAGGGCAAGGTGCTCCATCACTGTCCCCCAGCAAACAATGACTGCAACACAAGGAGGGCCAGGACCCTCCCGTGCCACAGCACCACACCAGTGCAGACCACCCCCTGTACAGTGATCCCAAGATACCCAGCCCAGAAGCATGACCAAACAGTGCATGGCACAGAAGGTATGCCACCACCACCACTGTGACAATGCAACCCAGTGTCCCAAGGTGCCATGCATGACAGCCCCACCGTGACCCCCTGCAGCAGGTGACACCAGCCACTGATGCCACCACAGCATACACAAGGCCCCACTGCATGGCCCCCACAGTGGCACAGCAAAGAGGTCAACCTGGCATCAGTACCCGAGGGACCCCGCATGTGACAAGGCCCGGCCTGGATACCACCACCAGCAGGATGGCACCCAGCACACCCACCCATGCACACACCCTATCCCAGCACTGGCCCCACCAGACAGCACAGCAGCCCACTGTGGTGCATAGAGGCATGCGCCACACAGGAGGCAACACAGGACACAGACAAACCCCCCCACCCAGTCGCAAGGGTACCCCATCAAAAAACCACACATAGCAGGGCAACAGATGCTGCTGTTGTGAGTCCAATGGTGCTGTGTACCCATGGTCTGCACACCATCATGGTGGTGGTGAGCCAACCATGTGATGTGTGCACTATGAACCAGACTGCCGCTAGCATGCAGCTGGAGCCCATGTGACAGACAGCAGACCATAGGCACCACCCCAGCCACCATAGACAGCATGGAGGGGGACAACAACAGCACCACCCAAAGTGTCACCAGAGGCAGACGTGTAATAGACTGGGAGTCAGGATGCCAGCTGCCAGGGTGCCGTGCCCAGAGGGTGGCTGGCATGGACTGCTACCAATGTCATGTCAGCAGCCATGCATGCGGCGGTGAGGTCAGCACAACCATGTGTACCACAGACAAGCATGGGGCACAGCCACATGGGTCAGGCACACACTGCCAGGGGTGACTGGGACATAGCACATGCACCTGAGACTGCTGCACACAGGCAAACAGTGCACAGGGCACAACACACATACCACAGACAGTGACCATGGCCCCCACCCACACCAGTGGAGGATCCCTGGCAGACACACCCATGGCCAGGCTGGCACCACCCCTCAGTTGCCATACATACCACTGCAGCAAGGCACCAGACACCCACTGCAAATCAGAGACCAACACAGCTGTAGTAAGAAATGCATCTATATTGGAACAAGTAACAAACTCAACAGGAACTATTTACATTGCTATATACAAAGTGGAGGAGGGGAAGTACAAGGCTACAACTTGGGAGGGACGTGCAGGGGGCAAAGGGAATAGCAAGGAGGGGGACAAAGGGGTGTGAGGTACAGTCCAGGGAGGGAAAGGAACAGTGCAGGTGCCACAGGCCCTACTGGCAGCCCCTCTCATCCCTGCGCTTCCTGTGGCACCTTCTGTGCTGCCACTGTTCACTCCTCTCCATATCCTGCAATAGCTCCAGTGTGGCCCGGGTGACCTGCAGGATCTCCTGTATGTGACACTCCAGGGTTGTCCAGCATTGTCCACCTAGGACAAGGAAGAAGAGTCAGTACATGTGACCGGCGAGACCACCGTAGTCCACCCAATGTGCATGGCAAACAGCTGTGGCCTGCGCCACTGTGATGGCATGCGACCACCCACAGTGGGTGTGCCCACATGAATAGCTTACCCAGGCACCCAAAGCCATGCAAACTGCTGCAGATCCCCACTGCCCATGCACTGCACAGCACCATCATGGCCGTACAGCATCATGGCTATGCAGTGTGATGGCAGTGGCACAGCTAGGTGTCCAGTACACGCACAGCCCACCTGCGACACCCACCCACACATGCAGACCCACAGGCCAGTGTGGAGGGCACTGTAGGATGTGCACAGCAGTAGGGGCCATGTGCAGGGGGCCATGCCCCACCACCACCCCTGCAACCCACCATGCACACATATAAAGGGAAACACGGCGCTTACCTGCATCCTGGTCAGCAGGGCGCTGCTGACCCCAGGCACCACCACTGTGCCCTGCCTGCAAGGCCACTCCTCCATTGCCAGCCTGCCGTCCTTGCTCTCGGGCCAACCAGGCCCTACGGTAATCCTCCCGGCCTAGAGTGCAAACATGGAGAGAGTAACATCAGTACATGACAGTAACATAGCCCCCCTCCTTGCTGTGTGCATGCCTGCACAACCCAGCCATGACACGGTGGTGCAGGGTATACACAAAGCACCACCAACACTGGCAACACAGGTACTGTCTCCCCCACAGCATGACCTGCAGACCACCACGATACCAGGACAGACGGATACTACTAGTGTTGTGAAGGAGCACCTACCTAGCCGTGGCACAGTGCCCCATCTGGCAGGTGCCTGCAGTCACCATAGGTGGCCTGGGTCCCATCACTGGAGGTCCCCATAGCAGTGGCGACATTGCTCAGCAGTTCTGCTGCTCCCCATGGCCTCCTCAAGGCCCTCTGCCACCTCCTGCCACACCGCTGTCCATGGCCTCAGGAGGGGTACTTGGCCAAAGAGGGCACCTTCATGGGGCTCCACTAATGCCACCAGGTTAGCCAGTTCAACTGCCATCTACATGGGCACTCTGGTGCATGGCATGGTGCTGTAACTGGCGGGCACAAAATGGGGCCTAGTAGCGCACATGCCCCAAGTGTGGAGGCAGTGCAGTACTGCGCTGCCAGTCGCAATTGCGCTGGCACTGGACTGCACAATAGGGGTGCAGCCATGTGTACACATGGTGCCTAGATGGCAAAGGTCAGCTGCAGGGTCAAGGGTCTGTCCGAGTATGGTGTGCCACAACACTATTGGGAAGCCCTGCATGTAGCGCAGTAGGGTGCATGTGTGTGTCACCATGCAGTGGCCTACCATGTTCTGGCACCATGGGGCCAATGGCACGAGCACCTCCTGGGCATTTAGCACAAGAGCACCATAGACACAGTAGTGGCCATGCCCTATACTGCCTCCCGCACCTAGCACATCAGCAGCACCACTAGCATTGGCATCAGCACCGCAGACATGCATGGTGTGGTGCCGATTGCTCACGTCACAGTAGTGCACCACAGCCTGAACATGCTCAACACCATTGTGCAAGGTGCAACACTGCGATATTCAGGCAGGATATGCAAATCAGCTCATGAGCCATTCCACAGTGCATCCACTACCCTTGCATCCCATTACAGTTGCAC
This sequence comes from Neoceratodus forsteri, assembly GCA_016271365.2. Classification (NCBI taxonomy): domain Eukaryota; kingdom Metazoa; phylum Chordata; order Ceratodontiformes; family Ceratodontidae; genus Neoceratodus; species Neoceratodus forsteri. The sequence goes on from CM028137.1 coordinate 470,300,905, forward strand.
CTGCCCACATTTGCATGCGTTGCGCTATAAAAATGCGACCTGAGGCTGCATGGGTCATGGATCAGTACTGCAGGCCTTTGAGGTAGGTGGCATGCTGTTGGGATGTGGGGACAGTGGTCTGGGAGGGCTATATGGGACTGCACAGTCCAAGGTAACACCTGTCCATCCCCCAGGCATGAGCATGACCGAGCAAGAGGATGATGAGGAGCAGGGAAGGGTGTGAAGGAGGAGGCCCAACTTTACCAGGGCAGAATCTGATGCCCTGTTCAAGGCATACCTTGACAGGGAGCCACTGCTAAGGGGACAGAGGGGAACACCACGGACCCATGCAGGGGCATGGGGTGAGGTGGCAAGTGCCATCAGCCAGCAGGGCAGCCACCAGCGGTCCATGCAGGAGTGCAAGAAAAAGGTTGGCATGGACAGGAGGTGGATAATAGATAAGGTGGCTGCCATCAGGGTGGCATGTGCTGCCACTGGTGGGGGCTAGCAGGAAATACCCCACCTGACGCCACGGGAGGAGCAGGTGGCTAGCAGCATGCAGCGTAGTGCCGTTGAGGGTGTTCCTGGTGGTGGCTTCCAGACAGGCGACAGCCCATCACTACATGGTAGCTCCAGCACTGGCAGTGTGTGGGTGGAAGGGGGGGCAGGCCCCAGAGCCAGGCAGTGCCACTAATGGTACTGTGTTCCCTTATAGCTCCTGAGCATCTGCATGGGGCAGCAGTGGTGGGTGTGTCCACTGTGGGGAGGCTCTGGACACGGTGGAGCACCCATCCACCTCCACAGGTGTCTGAGGGACTGACTGTCTGCAGCCCTGCACATCTGTCCAGACTGATGTCAGTGGTGTGGGTGTGGACATGGCCCTGGCTGTGTCCCAGCGTGACACCACCCTCGGTGTCCAGTGAGCTGAGACATGGATCGGGGCCGGCTCCAGCACTGATGATGATGTGACGCACGTCCCGGACAGTGATGTATGTGGCACACAGGATGGTCCCACAGATGGCATCCTCCCAGGCGGTACCACGGGTAGTGCTGGCATGGCTGCCTGCACAATAGCCCATTCCCAGGATGCATCTGCATGCTCAAGTGGGGCAGCACTGGTGAGTGGCCAGGGTGTTGGGGCTGTTGTTGCCACTGCAGCCATGCCAGTGTTGCCAGGCAATCGGCAGCCAGAGGGGCAGTGACAGCAGATGACCATTGTCAATGTGGGGACAGGGGTGGGGGCAGTGGCAGTACACCACATGTGGACGTACCCCAGAATGGCAGCACTGTGTGGCACCCACCATCAAGGGGCACTGTGAAGCAGGGCCAGGAACACAACAGGGGACAGCATGCTGGACATGCAGATGACCCCTTGGACGACCACAGCCATCATCTCCAGGGCTCAGTGGATCAGCAGATGCAGCTTGTGGCGGAGGTGGATGCACTCTGTACGGCAATGCACCAGGCAGAGGAGCAGTGCAGGAGGGACCATGCCTTGTTCCTGGTAGAGTTGGCTCAGCAGAAGGCGGATGTGACCACTGCCATTGACAGGCAGATCACTGCAATGGTGACTGTTGTAGCTACACCGGCCAAGTGGTTGGGTGCCCAGCCACCACACACCCTGCAGACTGCTATGTCAACCCCCCATTCCCGGCGTCCTGTGACCCCTGCTATGTCGACACTGGGTTCGGCTGTGGGCATACCTAGCACACCTGGTGCGGGCACATTTGGTGGTCTGCAGACCCCTGCATGGACACAGTCATGTTCACGCAGTGTCACTCCTGGGGGCCCTTCGGTGTCATCCCATGAGGCCACTGGTTAGCCTGACAGAGCTGGCTGGTCCCGGCGGGGCTGTCCAAGCATCCGTGGTGGCCATGGTACTGTGCCACATGACTGACCCATCCCCCTCCACGGCAACTGTTTGCTGCTGTCATGTGTGCACTGTGGTGTTCTTCATGTGTTGCATAGGTGAGGTGCCCAGCCCAGCACACACATGGTCCCTGTGCTCTCCCTCCTGGCTGTTGGCCACTGTGGCATGTGTATGATGATGCCTGCATAGCGCTGTCTGGCACTGTGCAATGGTGCTCAGCATCTGAGGCATGCATAGTGCCAGCCACTGGGCATGGTTGTGTGTGGTCCTGTATGGGTGTGGGGGTGCCTGTTGGGGTGGTCGTGCTTGTTGCTCTGTGGGCATGTGTTGTGGTGTGTGGTGTGTGTGTGTGTGTGTGTGTGTGTGTGTGTGTGTGTGTGTCTGCATGCCATGTGCAGCTCTGCCCATCCCTGCCTTTGTGTGCAGTCCCCTGCCCAGTCCCATGCCCCTGATGCCATCCTTCCCTGGTGTCCACCCTTGCCTGTCTGTGGGCTGTGCCCTTGCCCTTGGTGGTTGCACGTGACCCTGTTGACCTACCTGTGTTGTCTAAAGTGCTACTCTGTGATGGTGTCCCAGTGCTGCTGTGTCATCCGGGCCAGCCAGGGCTCCCTTTACCCAGGGAGCAGCTTCCCAACACCAGCTGGACCGGCGTCCTCTTCATCCCCACCGCTGTCCCCCTCTTCGACCTCAATGGCTATCTCACAGTTGGTGGCCATGTTGTGCAGGATAGATCAGGACAGGAATAGCCTGAAGGCCTTTGAGGAGCTGTACTGTAGGGCACCGCCTGATGTGTGCAGGCAACGGAACTGTGCCTTAAGCAGCCCGAACACCCGCTCGATAACATTCCATGTTGTGGCATGTGCCTCATTGTACTGTTGCTGCACTGGAGTCATGGGGTGCCGATATGGTGTGAGCAGCCAGGGCCGTAGTGGGTAAGCACTATCACTTGTGTGTAGAGGGGAGTCATTAGTGTGGAGGTCTGCGACATTGTGCCATGGGCCATCTTAGCCATTTCCCTTGGCACCCCTGCCAATCCCCCATATCTGCACCCATCATCCAGCGTGCTATGCATACTCCCCTACCAGATGGCCAGTGGGGATGTTCCCTCTCTCAAACCAATTGCACAGTGCAGACTGGTGCCAGATGAAGACATCATGTGCTCCTCCGGGATGCATGGCACAGACATTGACTATGCGTCCCCTGGCATCGCACACTACCTGGCAGTTGACACTTGGGTAGCCCTTGTGGTTGATGTACACCACCCCCTCCAGGCCAGGTGGCATGCGGATGCCTACATGGGTGTAGTCTATGGCCCCAAGCATGCCAGGCAACCGTGCTACCCTGCGGAACTCTTGTTTGTGTGCTGTGCACTCTGCCTGTGTGCTAAATGGATGTACTCCACAGTATGTGGCAGCAGTGTGCTGAGGAATTGTGTGAGTAGGCATGACGCGGCTGACTGGGTTATGCCAGTCATGTCCCCTGTTGGTCCATGGAAGGTGCCTGTGGTGAGCAGGCACATGATGGCTGTGACCTTAGTTTCCACAGACAGCGCATGGCTTCGTCATGTGGGTGTCTGCATCTCATCACTGCACAGCTCATAGACCTACCTCAGAATCACTCAGTTAAGGCAGTACTGGCCCACGATCTCAGTGTCACTGTACTGTTCGAAGGTGGTGCAGGCTCGGTACAGCCTGTTCTGGGTGTACTGCCGACGGGCCCTTCCACAGCCGCGCCTCCCTGCTGCCTGCCTTCACACACCCCTCATTACTGCCTCCATCTGGAAGGCGGCACTGGCCATGTCCCTGGCTGATGTCCCCCTCCCAGGCAGCTGTCTACCTGGTCCCACCCACTGTGTGTTGCTGGTGCTGCCCCTGCACTGGGCACACCTCTGGCTGTTCACCTCTATGTGCCCTGCCTCTTGCCACTGCCCTCCATCCTCTGTGGCACACTCTGGCCCTCTCGAGCACACACACACACACACACACACACCCTCTCTCACTGACACACACACCTCTGGTGGACCCTGTCCACCTCTTGGTCACACCTGCCCCCTGCTTCCTGTCATGCCTCCCTGCCACTCTGTCTCCACGCTCCCATGCTATGGCTCCTCTGTGGTGCATTAATCCTCCCCTCTCTTGCTCCCTTTTACTTTGGCTCATTTCTGCTGTCACGCAACTTCCGCTTGTTCTGCTACTGCACAGTTCACCTACTGATGAATATCATACTGTGCACATTATTCCTGGTTCCACACCCTGCAGTTGCACATGCATTCATTTCTGTTACGCTGCGGTGCATTGCATGTTGTGCTGCTCTGCTGCTCCCACTGAATATCTTACTATGGTGCATTTCCACTCTTGCTTGGGCACATCCCTATTACGCATGGCTCAACTGCTCTGCATATCCCACCCCTTGTGTATTGCAACTCTGAAAGCCTGATTGTGCATGCCACATTTTTGAGCTATTTTGTCAAACAACACCAAAGTTATCAAGGTGTAAAAACTAGGGTCTCATATTAAGCAGCCTGCTCAACCCTAACAATAAGGGTGCTTCCACACCCCTATAATATATAACCTGTGTTATCTCCACTGCAGTGAGGATAAATCCTAATGACATCAGCAGAGTGAGGATATTGACATTTATCCATACTCTGCTGATGTCACCAGAGTGAGGATAAATGCACTGCAGCTTGCATTCTAAAGGAAACTGCTTCAGAAAAAGTGTATCTTTCTCACTGAAGCTGCAACTTACTCAGTTAGCTCTGCAAAAGACTCTCACCTGTGTAGGGGTGTGTGCCAGTGGTACTAATGTGACTGTGTTCCTTTCCAGCTCTGGAGTGCATTCATGAAGCATCAGGGGTGGGGGTGACCACCATGGGGGCGGTCCTGGACCTGGAGGACCATCCATCCACCTCGACTGGTGCCCGGGGTCCGGACCGCAGCCAGCCCTACACCACAAACTGACTGGATGCCTGTGGCATGGTTGCAGACAAGGCCCTGGCTGTGTTTCATCAGGATGCCAGCCATGGCCTCCTGCACACAGAGACACAGATCGGGGCCGGGTCCAGGACCAATGACGATACTCTGACTGTTATCATGGATAGTGGTGTTGCCAGTCGGGGCAGGCACCCATACCACACACCTGCCACAGCAGCGCAGATGGTGCCCTGGTGGTGGTTGTCCACCCACTGGCTGACACGCCCAGCGAGGCTGTGGGTGCCAGTGGTGTGGTGCAGTCTGAACGGGGTGGTGGGGTGGTGCAGCCGCCCCAATGTTGTACTGCGCACAGCAACTGGAGGGAGAGCAGCATGATGGGTTTGAGGGGGGGCTGGGTGCAGTGGCCTCTGCCGTCACACCACAGACTGATCAGCTCCAAGGGGGCCCCGCTGTGCATCCCCCACCAGCAAGGGGGGCTGTGCTGTGGGGTCATGCAACACGCGTGGGTCAGCGCAATGCTCATGCACTCCAGGGTGCCGACCCCTTGACCAAGCACACCAGTCTGCTACGGGCCTTCGCGGAGCAACATGTGCTGGTCATGGTGGGGGTGCGTGCAGTCTACACAGAGCTGTGCCAATCCGCAGGGAGGCATGACCAGGACTATGAGCAGCTCCTGGCCGAGACCACACGCATGTAAGAGTACACGACCACAGCCCTGCATCGGCTTACCACTGCAGTCAAGACCAGCCTAGCACCACTGGCCACCCTGGTGCATGGCCGTCCACCACGGACCCCGTGGAGTGCCTTCTCCACCCCTCAGTCATGGCATTATGTGGCCCCCTCAGTGTCAACACCATGATCTGCTTTGGGCATTCTGGGCATGCCTGGAGCTTGCATGTTCGGTAGCTTGCTGAACCCTGCGAGGGACGGGTCGCATTCCCACAGTGACACACCTGGGGGAATGTCTGGGACACCCCCTGTGGCTGTCACACAGCCTGCATCTGCTGGGCAGTCCTGCTGGGGCCGTCCACATGTCCACAGTGGCTGTGTGAATGCACGATGGTCCTGATCCGCATCCCTCTCCATCCGTTGTCTGCCGCTGCCCTGTGTGCACATTGGTGTGGCGTGTGCATGTGCATTCCAGGAACATGTTGTCCATAGACCACGCCATACACACCCACCTTGTGCACACCCACCCGGTTGCTGGAAACTGTGGCATGTGCATGATGATGCCAAGGCAACACCAACCACTACTGTGCACTGGTGTGCAGCATCTGACACGTGTCCATTGGCAGCCTCTGGGTGTGAGCTTGTGGGTGACCATGTGCATGTGTGTGTGGGTGTCTGTGGGGATGTGTGGGTGATGTCTACAGTTCTGTATAGGGTGCTTCCACAGAGTCCAGTTCCATGCCCATCCACGCTACCCTTTAGCCATGTCTGTCATGGGGCCTGGCCTTCCATGCCTGTGTACTGTGCCATGGTCCCTGGGACTTGTGTGTGGTCATGTACACCTACCTGCATGCACCGTAGTGCTCCTCTGCAATAGTTCCCCATTGCTGCTGGGCCATCCTGTTCAGCCAGGGATTCCCGTAGCCCAGGGGGGCTGCCCATCACCACCTGGACCGATGGCCATGTTGTGCAGCATACAGCAGGCCATGAGTTGCCTGCAGGTCTTTGAGGGGCTGTACTGTAGGGCACCGCCAGACCGGGACTGGCTATGGAACCGTGCCTTCATCAGCTCAAACACACACTTGATGATGTTCCGTGTGCTGGCATGTGCCTCATTGTCTCGCTCCTGTGCTGGGGTCGACAGGCGCTGGTATGGGGTGAGCAGCCAGGGCTGGAGTGGGTATCTGCTGTCACCTGTCTGTTGACATGTGTGGTTAGCATGGTGGTCTGTGTAGCTGCCCCCCCACCTTCCCTGCCACACCCTCTGATGCCCCAGGCCTAGCGTCCCTCCATGCTCCACCCTGTTTTGCTAGGCTGCCCATTCCAGCTGCATACTCATCTACTAGGTGGCCAGTGGGGCTGTTCCCACTCTCAAACCTGTGGCACAGAGCTGACTGGTGCCAGATGAAGGCATCATGTGCTCCACCAGGGTGTGTGGCACAGAAATTGATTATGCGCCCCCTTGCATCACACATCACCTGGCAGTTGACACTGGGGTGCCCTTCCTGTTGATGTAGGCTACCCTCTCCAGCCCTGGTGGTGTGCAGATGCCTATGTGGGTGTGGTCGATGGCCCCTAGCATGCCAGGCATACGTGCCACTCTGTGGAACTCCTACATGTTTGCTGCATGTTCTGCCTGTGTGCTGGAGAATTTGATGTATTCCACAGCATGTGGCAGCAGTGTGTTGAGGAATTATGTGAGGAGCTGTGACACGGCTGACTGGGTTATGCCTGTGGTGTCCCCTGTTCATCTCTGGAAGCTACCCGTGGTGAGCAGACACATGACGGCCGTGACCTTGGTCTCCACTGACAGGGCATGGCTCCTTCTTGTGGGTGCCTGCATCTCATCACTTCACAGCTTACAGAGCTGCCTCAGAATTGCCCGGTTCAGGCAGTACCAGCCCACAATCTTGGTGTCACTGTACTGTTCATAGGTGGTGCTGGCATGGTACCATCTGTTCCGGGCATACCGCCGACAGGCCCTTTCACGACCACGCCACACTGCCTCCTGTCTCCTCACACCCCTCATTACTGCCTCCATCTGGAAGATGGCACTGCCCATGGCCTGGGATGTCCTGCCCCCTGGGTGGCCATCTCCCCAGGCACCCCTGGCTGTGTGCTGCTGCCTCTGCCTCTGAGCTGGGTGCACACCTGTGTTGAGGTCCCTGCTGGTGGCCTGTTGGCTGTGGCCTCCACCTCCCACCCATCTGGGTGCTTTCACTGCCACTCTTGTGACTGGGCTCACGGGCTAACTCTGCAGTTGCTGCCCCCACTGCTGTCCGCGCGCACACACACACACACACACACACACACACACACACACACATATGCTCACACATGCAGGCACCTTCAGGGTCACATGCCCCGTCCCACACTCTGTGGCACTTCCTGCCTCTGTCTTGCACCCCTCCTGCTGTCCTGCCTGGCCAGTGTGTGTGTCTCTCTCTCTCTATCCTGCTCCCCTGTGGCACAAGCCTCCGTTCCTTGCTTGCTCCCTCTTTTTATGTGCTCAAGTTTGCTCCATGAATGTCCTTCTTGCTCTGCGCTTGCTCCATTGGCTTCCTGTTGAATATCACACTGTACCGCTTATTCATGGCTACGCCCCCTGCACTTGCACATGAATTGATTAGGGTTGCGCATTGGCACACTGAGATTTGTGCCGCACATCTGCTCCCACTGAATATTGCTCATTGGCTCACTTCCACACTTGTGCAGGTGCATCTCATTTGTGCACTGTGTAACTGCTTTGAATATCCCACCCCAGTATCTAGTGGCACCCCCCACCCTCTGATCACCATACCATTCACACTGTAATGTTTTCCTGGTGACTAGTGGTGCTGCCACCCTTTGATTGCTGCCCCCTTAGTACTGAAATGCTAACCTGATGTCTACTGATGCTCCCCCAATTGCAATCCACTTTGTATTGCAATGTTCCTCTGGTGTCTAGTGGGCACCCTACACTCTGATCGCCATTCCAGAAAAGTCAGCTGTAATAAAGAAAACTATACCTCAGTTTTGTTTTTTAAACCTGTACCAAAGAAAATGGTCCTTCACAGATCCAACCCCCAACCTGACTTCCCACTGTGCTCACACCTCCCCTCTCCACCCACAAACCTCACTCACCTGAACAATCCCAGGGTGAAGATCCACTCTCCAATTGAAGACATGTCTTGCTGCTGGAATTGTCAACTGCAATATGAGAAGCTAATGTAAGTGCAGGTCAGTCTATTTCAATGAGGTTTGAACTTTGATGCTTATCTTTGACATTTTTGATATTTTCACCCCATATTTTTAACATGGCCTTTATGGGAGCCCACCTCATGGCCAGGAGTAGTGGAATTATGCCAGTCAGACCAGATAGGCAATTTTGTGGTCATTTGGTGTGATCACCTTTTGGGTGGCATTTGAACATTTTCACTGCCTTTGTTCATGAGGTGGGGTTTCAAGAAGGCTATGTTGAAAATTTGGGATAAAAATATGTAAAAATGGCAAAGTTATGAGTGTACATTGAAATTTCTCTACACTCCCTTATAACTTTGGTAATTTTAAATATTTTAACCCCTGATTTTCAACATAGCCATTTTTTCACACCACCTCCTGAATGTGACAGCTGTCATTTTTCAAATCCTATGCAAAATGTGTTTCCGCACATGAGGCACAGAATTACGTTTCAGTGGGGTGGAATCACATTTCAGAGGGGTTTTGAAAATTCTCACCTATCAGGTTCATGAAGTGGGATAACAAAAAGATTATGCTGAAATCTTGGTGTACAAATATGGTAAACTGTCCAGATTATAACAGAGCATTTCAGTATTTCAGCGTTCACTTTATAACTTGACTAATTTTCAATATTTTGACTTCAACATTGTAGCATAGCAATTTTTCTACACCACCTCATAAATGTGGCAGATGTTATTTTTTTTAAATCATGGACAAGACATTTTTCTGCTCTTCTGGTGAGAAATGAAATTTTGGCCAGTGCACTATAAATGCTACATGTCAAGGTAAAAAAAGATTGAATGTGTAAAGAGTGAATATGTAGAGGGAATGTATAAAGAGTGAATGTACCAGGCCTTGCACTTCTGTAGGCGGATGGACTATTCCTATAGCACAGGGACAAAAAGGCCTTTCACATCTGCACATGATCGTGTAGGTCCCAAAGGTACCTGCATGAATGAGGATATGATTCCACTATCTCAAAAAGAAAGGTCATTCTTTGCAAAAACTTCACTAATGCACCAGTTAGGGTAACATAACACCACAAAAATAGGAAACTGTGGTGTTAAGGTTTAACGCTAACTCCCCACCCTAACCCACAAAGCAGCAAAAGGAAAACATCATTAAGGTTTTGGCTGTCCTGAGTCAGTGGTGTGATCTTACTTAGGGTTTTCAACCCTAATGTTCACCCTATTCCATGAGCAAATAAGATCAGATGTGATCTGTTTTCTTCAAGCAGGGCCACATTTTTTCTTTATGTTTTTTGAAAAGAATAATTATTAAATTAGTTATTATCATTCTGCAAATACTAATTTTGTTATTCATTTATTTGCTTTCAGAACACTACTAATGATAGACCTGGGGAGGATGAAGAAGAAGAGCATGTTTTATTTTCAGAGCCAGTTGACTTGTGTTTTTTTTTATTTTAATGTATTTATTATTGGTAGTTATTATTATTATTACTATTATTATTATTAAATTTGGCTTTATAGATAGAGAAATTGTGGCTTATGATGGAAAGAATAAGGATGAGCTGATGATGAATATGCATTTAGTAATCACGCCAAAGTCTGACTTTTTTGGACATTGACAAAGCAGGTTCGAAGGAACACATTTGACATCATGATGCATCACTTTATACAGGAGCACACGTTGAGAATGTGCAATTTGTTGGCAAGGCACCTGACTTGCAGCAGTCAACCAGCAATGATGGAGATCTAGACTCCTCATGCTGCACACATTTTAATTTCACTTTCAGCTCTTTCTCTCAGAGGAAGGACCTGGTTACTAAAGAAGCCAATTTTATAGGAAAAGGGGCAACTATTGCTTAGAAGCTTACTCAGTCATCACCTAAGTGTGACTGTCATTACAGTTAGCAAACTAGTCTTACACTTAACTGTAGCTTCAGCCAGGTAGGTTAATGAAATCATGCCACAGATGAGAGGAGAGACTGCAGAGTGTGAACCTGCACCAGCAACTGAAGACTTGTAGGAGAAGCAGAGCAGAGTACTTTCTGAAGACTTGTAAAGTTGCTGGGGGACATTAAAATACACTTTTTTCACAATTGTTTTCTTATGCAGTACTGGTAGTGTAGACCTCAGGGCACAGAAATCCATATTTATTTTTTATATATCTTGTCCCCTTTTGCAACAGCAAAGCAAAGTGAATTTTTGTATCTATTTTATTTGTTGCTTGTGAGTGAAAACTAAGTAATTCAGGCTGCTACAAAGAGACACAATGGGCTAAATTCATGAAGGTGAAAGCAGCATACGGTAAATATTGAGACTGCTACCATTTCTGCAGTATCACAAGATTCAAAAGTAACAGGAGCACTGCTAATAGGCACAGTAGGTGTGTTAATAAGTCATGTGGTGCAGTTTTGCATATGACACAATAATTATAGTATTGCCAAAGCAACCATGGTATATTGTTTCACAGACATCCAGTGTTTCCACTTGTACTGCAAGTAGATTTCCCAGTAGGTCAGCCAGTTCATCTGGTGATGAAACTACTTTGAACAATCCAGAGGCCCACAGTCATCACCCTCTTTCTCTCACAATTACCTCTAGTCTAAGAGACATCTCCAATCTTCTATAACTTTTTTTTCTATTTCATGTAAAATATGTTGAGGAAAGTAAAGTCATCTCCGATCACATTCTCTCAAATCACATTGTCTCAAACCTAATATAGACATTTCAGATAAAATAAGATGAGAAAGGCAAAGTCAAGACCAGTCATATCATGCAACATGAGGAGAGAATGGCAATCAGGACCAATCACATCATTTAAAATGAGGTGAGAAAGGCAATGTCAAGGCCAGTCATGGGTTCTTGAGTCACATTTTCTTGTATCGTGGTTTCTCTTGTCACGTTTCCATGAATCCAATATAGCCATCTCATGTCAAATGAGGTCAGATTATCACAACAACACAGACAGTAATTTACAGCAGATGCAAGCCAACAACTGCCACAAGTAATCTGTCATTATTTCTATTCATAGCTGATCTCAAGGCTTTTGTAACCCCCTATGCAGTCTCATTTGCCCATGTCAGTTGCTACATTGAGAGCCAAAGTGGTTCAGCTAAACTTGGTGAAGCTAACTGTACCTGCAGGCTTTAACTCCAAGCTAAACCACAGTATCTCTGGTCCACGTCTCTCAGGTAAGAAGATGAGGATGATGAAGAGGGTGAGTTGTTTTTAGAACCAGTCAACATCTATGTTTTTTATGTTAATGTAATTAATATGATTAGTTATTATTTTTATTTCTATGCAGAGAAAACATAAATCATGATAGACCAAAGAGGACAATTATGAAAAAGATGTGTTGGTGCAGGAAGGAGGGATTTTGGTTCCTCAGGGACTGGGACCTGATCTGGTGGGAATGCAGAATGTTCAAAAGGGATGGCTTGCATCCCAGTGACGAAGGCAGGAGACTAGTGGGAGAAGGTGGGCACATCATGACACCATATATCACATTTAATGTAGTGTAATGGAATTCAGAGTAGCAAGGTACACACACGATGTCACAAACAATGGGGGCCTTTATGGCCTTCTCCTTCATTGACAATACTGCAGAATCCAAAATATCAGGAATAAAGGGAAAGAGAGAGGTCAGGGATAAATGTTGGAAGATGTTGTACACCAGTGCAAGTTGTTTTGGCAACAACATGCCAGAACATCAGATGATGGTCATGGAATGCAGCATCAACTTGGTGGCTGACACAGAGAAACCAAGAATGGGGCAGGCCATGCCAGGGAACTCACTTTTCAGGAAGGACAGAATAAATAGCAGAGGAGGAGGAGTAGTGCTGTATGAGAACAAAGGAATAGAGGCAACTGAAATAGGCAGCTTCAGGGAGTCAAGTAAACTAGAAACCCTGTAGGTGCTAACAGCAACTGGAAATGAGAAGCAAATCCAGATTTGGGTGGTCTACAGACAATTGGATTAGGATCAGGAACCAGACAAGGAATTGAGTGATATTGACAGGATGGTGGCCCATTTAGGGGAGGTGGAGATGGTATGGGATTTTATTATGTTGAATGTGGACTGGAAAGTACCAATTGCAGCAAATACTTGTAATCACTGCCTGGTGAATCATGCCAATATGCACTCCTTGTTCCACCAGTTCAAGGTCCAAAAAGTGAAGGGGCTGTGCCATGCTGGATCTGGCACTCACCAGTAGTGCAAAGACCAAAAATGTAGCTATTCTGGGGTCATTCAGTTCTACTGATCACTGAACAGTGGTGTTGGAGGTCCAGAAATTGGACCAGCGACAGGAAAAACATAGTAAAGGTATGAGATAAAACAAAAAAAAAAAGATTTCTGCAAGATGAGGAAACTGTTGGAAAAAATGCACAGCTGAAAGAGCACAGGACAAAAATGGGAAGAATATAATAAAGCAATGATAGAAGCAACAGAGAGCTCAGTTGGGAAGATTTAAAAGGGGAAAAGGGTAAGGGATCTTACGTTGTTCACAGATGAAGTAAAGGCAATGGTAAAAGTCAAAAGGAGAACATTTTTAAAGTATAAGGGAAGACAGGAAGAGGAAGATAAGGTCTACATACAAGTTCTAACTATGATGGGATTGGTACAGTGCAGTGGCTGTGTGGCGGCAATCTTCAGGGAGACCTTCTGGAGGCTGTGGTGCTGCCCCATCTGCAGGCACCTGTCTGGGCTGGTGGAGGAGGTTGTCAGACTTAAGGCTGAGTTGGCTTGGATTAGGAGGACCAACTCCCCCACTCAGGGACCACCAAGTCCACCTCTTCTTCCTCAGAGGATGCTGAGAAGTAGGAACAAATAGACAATGGTGGGCTCGGGAAGATTAGGCTGGTGGTTCATAGGCACATCCTAAATCCCATACCATTACAGAACCCCTTTGCCATACTGGCAGGGTGGGACAGTCCCTCAGAGGCACAGAAGTAGGGGAAGGGACAGATGTGTAGGTCCTCCAGGGCAGAGACCTCAAGGGGGGGTAACAGAGGATTCCAGAGGAGGAGGAAGCAACTCCTGGTAGGGGTCTCCATTGTCCAGGGACTGGAATTGGTGTCTAGTAGCTGAGTGGAGAGGGAGGGTAAGTGCCTGCTGGGAGGCACAGCTCAGAGGAATTCCTAGGGTAGTAGCAGGGAGGGGGGGGAACTGGATGTCATTATCTAGCTGGGGACAAATTACCTGGCTAGGGACAAGGCAGGGATAGGAAGAGTGCAAGAGGAGTTCAGGGAGTTGGGGTGGGGCCTTGGGCAGGTACAACAGCAAGCTCTGTGACCTTCTTGGAGGTGCTGCCTGTCCACTGCAATGGGGAGACTAGGGATCTCCGCACCAGGGACTTCAACACATTGTTGAGAAACTGGTGTAGAGAGAAGGGTTTTGGTACCATTGGGGACTGGGGTACCCACCTGGAGGGATGTGGGCCTGCACAAGGGTGATGGCTTGTATTGATCCAGAGAAGGAACCATTGTCCTTAGTAAGCAGTTTAAATGCTTCGTTGGCAAGCATTTAAACTAGCCAAGGGAGGGGGTGGAAATAACCAGGGAAATCAAACTGCCCACCCCCACAGCTTAATGCAGTCCACAGGGAGGACCCAAAGGTTGGGAAATCACCAGTGGTAACTAAACTAGGAAAAGGTAGAATGGCAGAGAAAAAGAGAAAGGGGATTAAAGGCAAGGGGGTAGTGAGGAAAAGCATGAAGATAAAAGGAGGGATGACAGGAGGGAAGTAATAAAACATGGAAGGTCATGTGTGCGAATGCTTGCAGCCAGGGAAATAAAATCTCAGATCTGGAGACCTTGATGGCAGAGGCTGACCTGGACATCATTGCTATTACCGAGACATTGTATAATGGGAACCATGACTGAGATACATACAAACATATGAATTTGCCAACAGAAACAGACCTACTGGTCTGTCAACATCTGCTCAAGTGTGCAGCTAGCTCCCCTAAGTTGTAGCTGCCTCCTCACCCCATCCCCTTTTGTCCACCCTCGGCCGTTCTCAGCCTCACCCACCTGTACTGTCCCCTCTTCTCTGTCCCATAACCTTTTAAAGCTACCCACAGTTTTGCATGATATCACCCTCTCTGGTAGGGTGTTCTACTGTGACACCACTCTCTCTGTGAAGTAATGCCTCCTCATCTTCCTCCTAAAACTTCCCCCCCCATTCTTAGCCCATGCCTCTGGTGTTTCTTCCCTTCCTTAGTTTAAAAACCCTGTCAGCTCCATCCTTGATGATTTCCCTCAGATACTTAAAAGTTCTGATCATCTCCCCCCATCCTTCCTCTCCTCCTGGGTGTACATATTGAGTTCCCCCAGGGCTGTTCTCATAGTCTCTCCCCTCCATTCCCTGTATCATCCTTGTTGCCCTCTGCTGCACTCCCTCCAGTAGCTTGCTATACCACCTCAGGTATGGCCTACAGAACTGCACACAGTACTCCAAGTGGGACCTGACCAGTGACCTATAGAGGGGCAAGATCATCTCCCTCTGCCTGGATGAGAACCCCCTTTGCTGCCGCTTTCCTGCATTGGGCAGAATTATTTATGCACCTTGTCGCCATCACCCCTAGGTCCTTCTCCTCCTCAGTGATCCCCAGCCTCTCCCCACCCACTAGAGGTGGGTGAAGGGGCCAAAATTCATTCTGCGACGTGATTCGTGGAGTAATGCAGAATCCGTGAAGTAATCCACAATTCTCGAATCACAAAACTAAGTTTTTTTTTATAGTTAGTTGCATGTAGGCCTGTTTTGTAGTATCTTGGGTCTTGGCTTCAATCACCATTGTTGATATGAGTTTTCAAATTCGGTAGTTTTGTGTGGTACAGGTCAGGGAAGTACAGTCGTAGATATTCTCATTCCTGTACGGTTTATTATCATTGGTCATGTCACGCCAGACACTCAACACGACTCTGACTCCGAGACAAATCACATTCTTCATCTTCTCGGTCACGATTCACTATCATGACATGGATTACAAAACTACGTTTTTTTTGTAGTTAGTTGCATGTAAGCCTGTTTCATAGTATCTCGGTTCTCTGCATCAATCACCATTGTACTTATTGATGTGAGTTTTCAAATTGGGTAGTTTTGTGTGGTACAGGTCAGGGAAGTACAGCCATAGGTATTCGCAGTCCCATACAGTTTATTATCATTGGTCATGTCACACCAGACACTCATCATGAGACAAATCACGTTCTTCATGAATCACAGCAGTTACATTTTTTTTCAGTTCTGATGGTACTGTACACTGAAGACCTGTAAAGATGACCAAAACATTGATGAATCTTTTTTAACTTTTTTTAAATACCCCCCCCCAAAAAAAAATATATATATATATATTTACCTTCACTGGCTTGACACTATTCTAATGACAAAATTCCTCATCAAGCCAAGAAATGCCCACCCCAAGTTTGACTATATGACCTGTGATACAAAAAAAATGCAATGATTACAAATAAAATATGTTATAGATTCCTATCTTTCTTCTTTATACCATAAACACTGGAACAAGTCAGCATATATGTTTGCAAGAAGCTGGACAGTGTCTGCACACACAGAACATTACACTGCACACATGCAGTTTAACACAGTATTATTGCACTGCTCAATCCTGCTTGTTAACAAACACTCCACAACAGAAAGTAAACATTACTGAGGAACCAAAAATATGTTAGGGTAAACATTCTTAAATTGGAATATAACAGGGCAATAAGAAGCACACTGCACTATGTGGATGGCTGCTGGTACATAATACCTGGCTCCAAAAGTGCAAGGCAAACACACAAAGCCACCACTCCATATGAATACATGTTACCAAAAAATGTTCAATGCTACTGCAACTTTATTGATGGCAATACAAGGCACACACAAATGACCACTGAGCTTTGCCGCTTAAGCCTTCATTAGGAGGCACACCACTGAAGACCTAACCACCAAAACACAAGGTTCATTACTGTGTGCCTTGTTTTTTCATAAATACAGTTGCAGTAGCAGTGAAAATATATTAGTGACATCTATTCATGTAGAGATATAGCTTTCTGGTTTTGTTAAAGAAGTAGTCAACACAGAATTTGAAAAAATATGTATGTTATGCAGAGCACTTTTGATTTGTATGTAAAGTCCTACTGCATCCTTCCCTCTGTCTACTATTAGGAGTTTTTTATTAAATTAGCCTGCTACCTTTATGGTAGTTTTATGACCCCCTGTGGATCTTCTTCATGTCAAATACATGTATTGCCTTTATCACTTTGACAATTCACCCTGTGTCATGTGACAGTGATGTAGCATAGCCAACAGATTTACCATATGCACGACAACAGAGCTGTGTAACGTTGTTATGCAGTGAAACCAAGTGGCAACTGTTACAGCTTAGCATATACCTTAGAGCTAGGTGAGTGGGGTTTCTGTACGAAAACTGCTAGTCAGTTATACAGCTCTGCTGTTGTGAACTGTGCATTGCAAAATCAGTGGGCTATGCTACATCACTGTCACATGACATAGGGTGCATTGTTGGAGTGATAAAGGCAATAAACCTATTTAACATGAAGATCCTCGGGGTGGTCAAACTACCATAAAGCTTGATTGCTAATTTAGTAAAAACTCCTAATAGCAGACAGAGGGAAGGACATACTAGGGGAAGGACTTTACATGCAAATCAAAATGATCTGCATAACATATGCTGTTTCAAATTATGAGTGGGCTACTCCTTTAAGTTTAAACAATGATGGCAGGGACAACCCATTTTAACTTTAAACAAGGAAAACCAAAACAACGCACACACACTTAACAGAAGGAGGGGGGCAGGATAAAATCTGTAAAGCACACAGAACAGAAGGCAAGAAAAAAAGTGCATAATTATAAGATACAGAGGGTGGTGGGGGAAAACATTTTTATGACATAGGGAGGGTGGTGTGGGGCACATGGTGGAAGAAAAAAAAACTACTGCGGAATCCTGTGGTGGTCCAGCAGCAGCTGGAGCATGGCCATCATTTGCAATTGATGGCCCTCTATCCACTCTAACTGCTGCTCAACAGCACTCACCCTCTCATTTGAGGCATCTACAGCACTCCAGAGAACTGCAATGTTGGCCTGAGTCACAGTCAGTTTTCTGTGGTCTGGATGTGCTGTGGTTGGTGATGATGAGGGTGATGCTGGTGGAGCAGCAGGTATTGCCATGGCCCTCCTCCTCTTAGGGCCACACACAGCTGCCCCTTCTGCCACAGACGGGACAACAGGTTCAGGCCTGGCCCATTCTGTAGCAGCCTGCCACTGCACTCGGTGATGATTGATCATGTTGGTGCGCTGGCCCCTTGTCCCAATGTGACTCTCCCCAGGGGCCACAGTGCACCTCCAGCATGGAAATGCAGCACTTTACCAGGCTTCTGTTCTCCCCACACAATAAAAGTACTCCCAAACCAGGGATGTGCGGGGAGGACCAGGCACAGGTGGGGCGGCCACATGCACTGACAGCTTGGTACTGAGGCTCCACACTTGGGGCCGGGGGAGCAGGCACATCCTGCTCAGGAGCTGATGCTGGTGGTGGTGGTGTCACTGCCTGAGGATGTGGTGGTGGTTCACTTGGTGCTGCAGCAGCCGCACCAACTCATCCTGCTTCCTGGGGGGGGGGCAACATTTTGCTCTCGTCCATCGTGAACCAGCCATGCCCCCCATGCATGCGAACTCCTCCCTGGCCAAGCCGTGGAACTGCCCCCAACCCAGACATTCCCTGCTCCATCTCAACTGCCCTTCCTCGGTCGGACCAATACACACAGTCACACACAACTCCCTTTGTGATAACATTGCCAATCTTCCCACACTTGGAGGATTTAAATTAAGCCTTAAGCATCAGCTGGTGCTTGGGGCCCACTGTGACTGCCATTGCTAGATCTCTGTTCCAGCTGTCCATGACTACCTCCACTCCCCTCCTCTCCCCCTCCCCACCTTCCTCTATTCCATCCCCTCCCCCTCCCTCCTCCACCTGGTGCTCCTGCCTCCTCCCCCACCTCACATTTCCTCTCTCCTGCTCCAACACCTTTGTCCTGCCTCCTTTACTTCCCCTCCCTCTGTTCCCCCACCTCTGACAAAGCCTCACTGGATGCTCTATCCACCTGCTGCTCTTGGGTGCTGCCCACCGTTAGTTCCTGCTGCAGTGGCCTAGGCTGGCACCTTACATATCTCTTTCCCCTCCCTAAGTAAAAACTTTTTTTCCCTTTCATATCTGTTTTGCTTGTTATTAACTAAACTGTACTCTGTATCTATGCCTCCATGTAATATTGTCTTGCCTTGTTTGTATGGTTTGTACTTTACTGGAAACCTATGTAAAGAGCTTCTAGGTCAAAGGTACTAATCCGAGAATGTAATAAATAAATAAAAAAACCAAGACACACACAACACAGTCACACACACAGTCAGACACACACAAACAACAACTAACAAAAATAAGAAAAAAAGAAATTCACAGAACAAATTAAGTAACAAAACAGTCTACAATAAAACATGAATGGATGTAGCTTTTAAAAAAAGCTTTTGAAACTGCCTTACCTCCCAGATATCTCTCTCTCTCTCTCTCTCTCCAACTGATCTGACTGCCTCCTCTTTCTCCCTCTGCACAGGAGAAAGTGAAAGTATCTCCTAGAGCATGAGTCACTTCGTTCCTGTCTGGCTAAAGCATGTGACTTACAGTACTGTAAGCCATATGATGTGTGGGGGGCTGCCAATAGACTTCTCACTCCAACTTACTTCGCATTAAGGTGGAATGACAATGTGAAATAATAATTACAAGGTGAAGTGAGCCTTTCACAGTGGTCACTTTGCATTGTGGAGTGCCAACACGAAGTGCCCACTTTGCGGTCACTTCACCGGTGGAATTTAAATTCGCTGCATCTCTACCCCCAACCAGTACTCTCTCCTTACCCAGCTGCCACCTCTCTGGCCACTTCTCCAGTTTGGCTAGGTCCCCCTGCAGTTGCTTCCATCCCTCCTCCTTGTCCACTAGTGGACCCATTTTGATATCGTCTATGAACAGACTCACCCTGCTCACCACTCCTTGAGCAATGTTGGAGATGAAGAGCCCAAATAGCACAGGGCCCAGCACTGAACCCTGCAGCACCCTGCTCATTGCTGGTCTAGATGTTGAGAATTCCCCCCACAACCACCACCCATTGTAGCCTCCCATGCAGCCAGTTTCTAATCCAGTTTGCCATCTTTACCCCCATTCCCACACCAGTTAGCTTCCCCCCAATCTTCTCATGAGGTACTGAATCGAAGGCCTTGTTGACGTCCGAGTAGAGGACATCAGCTGCATGGTCCCTATACAGCTCTCTTGTTATCCAGTCATAATATTGTATTAGGTTAGTTTGACAGGACTTCCCTGATATGAACCCCTGCTGCTTCATATCCTGGAGGCAATTGTCCTCTAGAAATGACACCAGCCTCTCCTTCAGTATCATCTCCATAAGCTTGCCCACTGTGAAAGTGAGACTGACCAGCCAATAATTGCCCAGTTCATCCCTTGGGATGATCTTGTATATTGGCACCACACGGGCAATCCTCCAGTCCTGAGGCACACATTCTGTATCCAAGGAGGTGCTGAACAGATCCACCAGTGGTTTCGCCAGCACCACCGCCATCTCCCTCAGCACCCTGTGGTGGATACCATCTGGCAAAGGTGCCTTGTCCACTTTTAGTGCCCTCAGTCCATCTAATACTCTAGTTCCCTCAATCATTCCATCCATCGCCTCCCCCCCCACCCTCCTATTCCAAGGTGGTAGTGGTCTTCCCTTCTCTTTCATGAACACTGAGCAAAACTATTTATTTAGTGCTTCCACTTTTTCCTCTCCCATTTCTACCCACTGCCCACCCCTCGTTATCCTCACTATGTTATCCCTGCACTTCCTTTTCTCTCTGACGTATCTGAAAAAGCCTCCCCCCCCATTCCCTTTGCTAACATTGTAGCTATACCAGATTATACTCCATTCAGGAAAGACAGGGAGGGTAAAAAAGGAGGAGGGGTAGCTCTTTATGCCAGGGAGGGTATAAAAGCACCTGAGGGACACGGATTGTGGGGGGGGGGGGCCAGTGGAGGCCCTGTCTATCACTCTGGAGATTGGCAGTGTAGCCACTGTTCACATGTGCATGATCTACAGACCTCCAGCAGAAGAAAAAGTTGGAGATGGTTCTAATAGAATTCATCCATAAGATGGCAACTGAAGGGAAAGTTCTACTGGTAGGTGACTTCAGTCTGCCAAATGTTGATTGGAACATACAAGCTACAGCCTCATCCAGGAGCAGGGACATACTGGACTCCTTGCAGGGGCATGCCTCATGTAGCTAGTGCTGGAACCCACCCGTAAGGGTGTGCTATTGGACCTGGTACTTACGAAAGGGGACAGAATTGCAGATGTCATGGTCAGTGGACACCTGGGGTTCAATAATCTTTGTACGGCATGATTTAATATGATTACAGTGTCAGAGTCAAGCCACACAACAGCGAGGGTCCTGGACTTCAGGAGGGCAGACTTTGCTGAGTTGTGGGTACAGTATGTCTCAGGAAATCCTGAGCAGAGAGAGAGGACTGGGGGGGGGGAGTTAAGGAACAATGGACCCATCTAAAAGAAGCAATATTGGAAGCAACAAACCTTTGCCTTAGGCAAATAAAGGCAAGAGAAAAAGAAACCACTATGGTTCTCAAAGGAAGTGATTGGAAATATAAGATCAAAAAAGTGGACTTTCAGGAACTACAAGGAAACACAGAAGGAGGGGGAGAGGATAATTTATTTGGATAAGCAGAGTGAGGAAGGGAGTAAGAAAGAGGACAAGATTTTTTATAGGTACATTAGTGAAAGGAGAAAGACAAGTGGTGGGATTGTAAAGCTTAAGGGGGAAGAAGGGGAGTATGCAGAAAGGGACTTGAAAAAAGCAACAATCCTGAACAAATATTTTTGTTCAGTATTCACAGCAGAGGAGGAAAGTGAGGGATCACAACTAAGTGGCAGGAGCAATAAGGGATGGGAGGTAGACACCAGTCCATTTATGGAGGAGAGAGTTCTAAAGGAACTCTCAAAACTGAATGTGGACAAGACAATGGGAAGAAGACAGGATGCATCCTAGAATATTAAAGGAGCTTATGGAGGTGCTGGCAGCACTACTGGTGACTCCATTCAATGAATCACTGGAAACAGGAATGGTTCCAGAGGACTAGCGGAGAGCAGATGTAGTCCCTTTACACAAAAGTGGGAGCAGAGAGGAGGCTGCAAACTGTAGAACAGTCAGGCTAATGTTAGTGGTGAGGAAAAAATGTGATCACTGCTAAAAGAAAGGATTGTGGAACATATTGAATCTAGCAGAGCACAGGATTTGAGGCAGCATGGATTCACAGTGGGAAGATCATGTCAAAAAAATCCTGATAGATTTCTTTGACTGGGTGACCAGGGAAGTGGATCGGGGGGGAGTGGTGAATGTGGTCTACCTGGACTTCAGTATGCCTTTGTCACCGTTCCACGTAAGAGGCTTGTAAACAAGTTAGGCAGCCTGGGAATGGGTCCCAAGGTGGTAAACTCGGTTAGAAATTGGTTGAGGGATAGAACACAGAGGGTAGTGGAAGATGGAGCTTAGTCGGAGGAAATGAGGGTGACCAGCAAGGTGCCACAGAGATCATTTCTGGGGCCAGTTCTACTTAATGTCTTCATAAGTGACATTGTGAAGGGGCTGGAAGGAAAGGTTTGCCCCTTTACAGATGACACTAAGTTCTGCAACAGGGTAGATATACCAGGAGGGGTGGAAAAAACTGAGGAGGGACCTATGTAAACTAGAAGAATGGCAGCTAAGATTCAATGGAATGAAGTGGAAAATCATTCATTTTGGGCACAGGAAGCTGGGGAGGCTTACATGATGGGGGGAATACTGACAAACACCAAACAGGTGAGGGATCTGAGAGTAATCATATCAGATGATCTAAGGGTGGCCAAGCAATGTGCCAAAGCTGTGGGGAGAGCCAGTGAGGTACTGGGGTGCATCAGGAGAGGTATCGCCAGCCTTACCTGTGTGTTTCTAGCATAGTCCTTGGTGCCTATCACCATTTTGGCCAGCTTTCTCATGCCTGCATATTAGGGAGCTGGTATCGGGACATATCCCAACAGTTTGCACATGCACAGTCAGAGCTAGCCTCCAAGATAGCTCCCACTGCATAGTAATGCCTGGTATTGTTCTCTTTCTTTAAATAGGCCTTAGCCATTCTCTCTTCCCCACACATATGCATGCCCGACTTCAGGAAGCTCCCTCCAGGAGCAGGGGAATGAAGAAGCGCCTTAAGAGGTAAAGCTACCTCCTGCATTGCAGCTTCTCACTTATGGGGTGTTAGCCTGTCAATGCTGTGCATCGACTGCCCCACCCACCCCCGACACTCAATTTATTGTCCCTACCCTATGACTTCATTTCCTGCTACCATTTATTTTAGGTCCTCACTTCTCCATCTGCAGGTTATACTCAAGGCCTCTAGAAGGTATTTTCCTGATAACCTCCCTATCCACTTTGCATTCCCACTTCCTCTTTCAACCCTTGAGCCCTTCTATCCACCCCTGCTACTCCACTCCCTCACTGTCATCCCTGCTTGGTCCCTATCACTGCCCCTTGGCCCCCTATTCTTTAGCCTGGTCCTCTATACTGGTACTACCCTCCCCCTGTACACCCTCTACCGCGAGGATCGAGTAGGCAAATGTGGGGGTGGCTGAGCTATTTTCATACGTGACACTATTTTTGGTCATGCGCTTCCTACCCCCAAGCTCAAAAATGAAACCCAGGCCCTCACACTCAAAATCATCCCTGATCCCTCCAGGGGTCCGCTCTACATCACAGTTTGCTATGTTCTCCCAGGGAACCAGAATCTGGCAATCTTATTACTCACAGATTATTTCATAACTCTCCCAAACAAAGCAGAACAAGTCCTAGTAGGGGACCTGAATGTCAATTGGCTTGGTCCCTCTGCCTCCCAAGCAAGGGACTCCTTCACCACCCTTGAGTTGACCCAATTAGTCTTCCAGCCTACTAGACTCAACCCCTCCAGTGGAACCAGCACCTTCCTGGATGTCACAGTCTCCAACCGCCCCCACAAAATCCAGGACATAAAAATTCTCCCTGATTCTTTAAGTGACCATTCCCCTATCCTATTCCTCTGGTCCACCTCCATCCCCAAACCAGTGGCTCATGCTACTCTCTGCAGGTGCCTTTGTCCTGGTGGCCTAAAAAAATGTAAGCAATTTCTCACCCAGATTGACTGGTCCCCATCAAACGAGCTTCCAGCATTGACTGTGTGCTCTACCTCTTCACACAGGTTTTTAACAAGGCCTGTGATCTCTATGCGCTGCTTACCAGACTCTGCACCAAAAAACCAAATGTGCTATGGGTAACCCCCTTCCCACTCCAAAAACTCAGGGAGAGGGATAACCTCTGGCACATAGCTATGGAGATGAGCAGGGCAGCAGATAGACAAGCCTACAATGCCATGCACAACAAGTGCACTTCGGCCATCTGCAAGGCCAAGACGGACCACTACCAGACCACCCTTACCTCCTCATGTGGGTCAACCCGGACCTTCTGGGATAATATTAAAGAGCTGAATGGGAAATCATGCTCCTCCCATTCCAGCTCTCTATTGATGGCTCTATTACCATGGACCTCCTTAACATAACAAACTGCCTTAATACCACCTTCACAGATCTTAGTTCTGTCCTTCCTGGTAGTTTCTTTGACCCCGTATCCGAATCCCAGCCCCCTGTCCTGCAGTGCCCTTGGTTCCACCTATGCAAAATATCCACTGTAGAAGCCAGACCATTTCTGCTAAAAGCACTAGGCAGCAATAGCCCAAGCAATGACTCCCTGGACACTAGGATCCTACGACTAGTCCTGGATGATATCCTAGTCCCCCTAACAGACTTACTAAACTGATCCCTTTGCCTGGGTCAGTTCCCCAGTGTTTGGAAAATGGCTGTCATCACACTCATTCATAAAAGTGGTGATAAGTCCTCCCCAGCAACTATCGGCCAATTTCCATTCTTCCCCCACTCTCCAAATCTATAGAAAAAGTAGTGGCCACATAACTCACCGAGCATTTGACTAAGTATGCCATCCCATGCCCATGCCAGCATGGTTTCTGCACAGGCCATAGCACTGCCATGGCACTCCTAGAATTCTCCAACTTCCTGCACTTCTCCCTTGACTCTGGCAACCTTGCTGAAGCAGTGTTCATTGACCTCTCCAAGGCATTCAACACTGTCTGCCATCCCCTCTTACCTGACTCCCTTTACCAAATTGGTTTCTCCACTGGTCCCCTCCCCTGGTGCTCTAGCTACCTTTCAGCTCGATCTCAGTGCATAAAAATCAATGGAACTCTGGCCAACACCCGACCTGTCTGCTCCAGGGTTCCCCAAGTCTCCATCCTGGGTCCCCTACTTTTCAGTCTCTACCTAAACACCATGCCCAGTGCCTGATCTGGCAAAATTCTTCTATATGCGGACGACGCCATTCTCTACGTCTCACACCATAAATCTGCCTCCCTCCAGAACTCTCTCCAACACACATTCAAGCAAGCAGAAAAGTTGTTCAAGGATCATAGACTTGTCATTAATCTAAAAAAGACTAAGTTAATGCTCTTCTCCTACCACCAAAACAAAGCAAGAAATGCCCCTCTCCTTATCTTCCCCAGCACTCAGCACCCCCTTGAGCAAGTATCTACCTACAAATACCTAGGGATTACCTTTGACACTGCCCTCACTTTCCACACCCACATTAATGCCCTCTTGCCTGCCACTAACACCCAGATTGGCCTTCTTTACTGCCACAAGGACTGACTCCCATCCGATGCTCTCCGCCTGCCATTACATCCTCTGTCCTGTCCCTAGTAGACTATGGCCTGCCTATATATGGAGCCTCTGATAATACTGCACTCAATAAGATCCAACTTTCTCTCAGTAAGGCCTGTAGGCTCCTGACCGGTGCCCCTAGGCTCACCCATACCTGCCTTCTCTACTCCACTGTCAATCTCCTCAGCGTTGAAGATAGACTCCACTACCAGACCTGCCTACTAGCCAAGAAAATTCTGCTTGGGCTCTCCCCCCTATGGTGTCTACCTCCGTTCAGTGTGCCTCCCCCACAGTCTCCACCCGCTGCTCAGACAAGGCCACACTACTGGTACCCAGAACTAGGACCTCCTTAGTTCAGAGTTCCTTCTGCTACAGTGCCTCCTCCTGGTTCAGTTCTCTTCCTCTCATCATAACAAAAACTCCCCAAATTGCCCCATTTAAAATCGCTCTTCAGAACCACCTTTTCAACACCCGCTGCTGTAATTGTCACTAACCAGTGCTCGCATGCTCTCCAGTGCACTCAGTTCTTGACAAAGTCCTCTGGACTACCTCCACACACACACACCCCTCCTCCCCACTGGCTCCTCTATCCCTCCCTTGCTAGACATCTGTTTATCTGGTGTGTCCTATACTGATTTATATGTAACTATGTATATAAATTGCACAAAATACAGTATATGTAACTCTGTCTGTCTGCACTCTGTAACCTTGTACCACTGTTTTGTCCTCTCTTTGATGAGGTGCCTTTGTAAATGAGACTCTGGCTCAAAGGTTGTAAATCTGATTATACAACTAAATAAATAATATAAATAAAGCAAAAGTAAGGAGGTGGTGATGCCATTGTATAAATCATTGGTGAGACAATATCTGGAGTACTGTGTCCAGTTCTGGAGGTTACATCTCCATAAGAACATAGGCTAGATGCAGTTCAGAGAGGGGGAAAAATGGTGCAAGGTCTGCACCAAGAGTCATATAAGGAGAGACTGGAGGACCTCAATAGGTATACCCTGGAGGAGAGGAAAGGAGAGAGAGGAGGGATATGATACATACCTTCAAATATCTCAAGGGTATAAATAAGGTACAGGAGGGTAGCATCTTTCAGAAAAAGAGATGTTCTAGAATAAGGGCATGAGGCTGGAAGGGGTAGACTAAGGGGTAATGTGAGGAAGTATTTCTTCACAGAAAGCTTGGTGGATGCATGAAACAGCCTCCCAGTGGAGGTGGTGTGGGCTAACTCAGTAGTGTGATTCAAAAATGCATGGAATAGGCATATGGGAACCCTAGTGATAAAAAAGAGAATAAAGCCGGAGATCAACTAGGGTCTGTGGTTTTTGCAGCAGTTAACAAAAATGGGCAGACTAGGTGGGCCTAGTGGTCCTTATCTACAGTCAGTTTCTATGTTTCTATGTAAGAGGGAGAAGTACTAAGCAGCAACAAAGGCAGGCAGCAGGAAGGTGGGGGAGACCAAGGCAGATATGGAACTCTGGCTGGCAAAAGGAGTGAAGCAAGGGAAAAATGCATTCTTCTGGTACATCTGGGATAAATGTAAAGTTGAAAAGGATATTGTGAGATTGAAGAATGAGGAAGAATGGGAGAAGACAGACAAGATGAAAGAAGAGATACCGAGCAAATATTTTTGATCCTTATTTAGTAGGAAGAAAGATGGCCTACTGCTAGAATGTGCAGTTAAGAGGGGAAGGAAGGAGAGCGTGATCTCAAGTAGTATGGTCAAAATAATGGAGAAAAGGTGTTGCAAAAGCTTACAGAGTTAAAGTACATAAATCTATAGGACCTTATGGCTTACTTACAAAGATGCAGAAGGGGGCAGAAGTGATAGCAGGGACACCTGCAGACATATTCAACAGCTTGATGGTCACTGAGGTGGTCCTGAGGGACTGGAGAACAGTGAATATGGTCACACTACACAAGAACTAAAGGAAAGATGATCATAGGAATTAAAGACAAGTCAACATGATGTCCACAGTGGAAAGAATTATGGAGTTTTTACTAATTGGGGAACTGGTTTGCTTCCTAAAGGAATATGGACTACAAAACCCCATACAAAATGACTTCATGAGGGAAAGGTCTTTCCATACAAATCTGGTTAGCTTCTTTGACAGGGTAACCAGGGCAGCAGCAGGGGACTGGCAGTAGATATGGTATACTAGGAATTCAGCAAGGCATTTGACTCAGTCCCCCATTGGAAGCTGGTACTGAAGATAAGGGACTTATGGGTGGGTGAAAAATTGACAACTTAGGTTGAGAACTGGCTGAAGGGAAGAACACAAAGGGTAGCAGTTAATGAAGCATTTTCAGGAGAAAGGAAAACAACAAGTGGAGTACCTCAGGGATCACTGATGGGCCCAGTCTTTTTCAATCTGTTCATTTGCTACACAGGAGAAAGCATCAAAGGCAAGACCAGTCTCTTTGAAGATGACACAAAGATCTGTGCAGGGTTGGGCATGGAGGAAGGGATAGGGGAACTCAGCGAGGATCTGGGCAGGTTGTAGAGCTGATCAAAGATTTGACATCTACACTGCAATGCAAAAAAAAAATGTGAAGTGATTCACACTGGGAAAAGGTACCAGAGAGTACACTAAGAAATGAGTAGCATTATGCTGGAAAGCATCAAGGAGGAAAAGGATCTACAGTAGGGGTCACTGATATCAGAGAGTCTTAAAAACAACAACACATTGTAATAGAGCTGTGATCAAGGCACACAAGATGTTATGATGCATAGAGAATGTGAAAGTTGTTGAAGTTGGAGGTGATCCTCTCATTGTATATGTCACTAGTGAAAACACACTTGGAATACTGTGTAAGGTACTGGAATCCACACCTGAGGAGAAACTGCAGCAAGGTAGAAGCAATACAGCACAAGGCAACAAAGATAGTCCATGGACTGGGGTACAAGATATGAGAGGAGAAGCTGCAGGACTTAAAACATGTAAACTCTTGATAAAAAGAGGGAAAGGAGTGATATGAATAGACGTACAGCTACCTACATGGGATAAATAGGAGGAACAGCTACAGGGATGAAAGGGAACACACTTAAACTTGCTGTGAAAAAAACTCAAAAGGGACACCCGTAAGCGCTTTTTCACAGAAAGAGTAGTGGGCAAGTGGAATAAGCTGCCAGGGGAAGGGGTACAGGTCACATCATAGAACAGCTTCAAGCAGGGCTGCAACAGGTATATGGGGTTATTTAGAAAATGGGGGGGGCAGAAACAAAGGGGAGGAACAGCCACTAAGGCCAGTGCAGAGTTGTTAGGTAGGGTGTGCATATTGCATGGGTTGCGAGGCCCTTTTCTCATGTCATTGTCTATGTATCTACTGTACTGTTTGTATCCACAGTGTATTGTTTCCATTAGCCAGACTCAAGACTAGATTTATTTGGGACTGTCAGCACTTGAAGAAGAGGGAGGAAAGCTTTAATCATTCAATCACGCAATCAATCAATCAATCTTTATTTAACCAGGAGAAGCACCATTGAGATAAACTCATTTGCAAAGTGGTCCTGGGTGGACTAAACACATAAAATAGACACTCAAAAAGAACATACTTTGTAAAATAATATACAGTAAATAGATACAAGGATGCCATAGTACAAAAATATAAAATCTACAATAAACAATATGTAACATGAGATATTCAATAAACAATCTGTATAATAAATACAGCCTAGAGGAGTAGAAAAATAAGAGGAAGAAACTAAAGTATGGCAGCAACAATTTAATAGGGGAGGAGAAAGTAGGAGAGGAGAGAAGACAGATGAAGACATCAAGCGAGTATGTGTTGCTTGGGAGAGGGGAAGCTAGGAGGGGATGGCTGAGGTAGGGGGAAGGGTGTGAGGAGGGTGTAAGATTGATGAGGATCACTGGGGACTCGAGTCCCACCTAGAAAAGTAAGAGAAGAGGATAAGAGGAGATAAATCTCACAAAGGACTCCAATCTAGTTCAGAAGGATAGGGAGGTGGATGGGCTTAACTAGTGAGCATGCTAGAGTTATATGGCTTTCGGAAACAGTTGCAAGTTTCTTTTAACAGATAGTGAAGTAGCATTTTGAAGGTAGACATACTAACAATTTGTGGGAGTTTTAGGGAATTTTAAATACTATTCCAAATGGAAGGACATGAATAATCTAAAGAAGAGATACAATGCCAAATTCTGACTCTGGTGATGTCGAATGATAAGGAAGAATATCATCTAAGGGAACATGATCCCTTTGGAGCAAACAAAGAGATTAGAAATATAGTGGGGTAGCTTACCTGATAAGGTTCTGTAGATCCAGGTTAACACATTTTTTGTTCTCCTCATTTTTAGAGAATGCCAGCCAAGTTGGGCATAGAGGCTGCAATGATGGGTGTTGTATAGCATGATAATGATGAATCTGAGGGCTCTTTGGTACAGGGCGTCCAGTCTGGAAAGAGAAGTGATGGGACAATGACTTTAGAGAATACCGGCATAGTCCAGGAGTGGAAGGAAAGTTGTTTGAACTAGCCTTATTTTTGCCTCTACAGTTAGAAGGTATGTGATTCTGTACAAAATTCCAAATCTTTGTCTAAATTTTTTGGCTTATTCTTCAATGTGTGGTATGAAACAAAACCTACTATCGATCCAGAACCCAATGTATTTGAATTTATCTACTGGCTCTGAAGGTTCACCAAGGAGGGTTGTGATTTGGGGCCTAGCACCTTGAGGATGGGTGACTGTGGAGTTAGCCTGGTAGGAAAGAAATATGACATTTGTTTTTTTTGATATTGAGCATCAGTTTGAGGTGCAGTATGTTGTGCTGCAGCAGGCAAAATTCTTGCTGTAGGTCTGAACAGGCCAGTTCCAGGGATGGTTTAGCATTGTACAGTATGGTGTTGTCTACAAAGAGGTGTACATTTGCTGAGGAGATGTTAAGGTCAATGTCATTAATGCAGATTGTGAATAGAATGTCCCAAGAATAGAACCCTGAGGAACTCCTGTCATAAGAGTTTTTAGTGGGGAGAGTTCACATGGAGCTTCAACTTGTTGCTGTCGGCAAACTAGGTAAGAAGTAAACCATTTGAGGGAGGTGTCATTTAGATCAGTGTTCTGCAGCTTGCACAGGAGGAGATTATGATCTACCTTATCGAATGCTTTACTTAAATCTAGAAATTGGCACAGTTATGGTTCTTGGACTTGAACACTGATTGCCAATCTTTGACTACTTTGGTTAAAGCGGTTATGGTGCTGTGTTTGTGTCTGAAGCTGGTATGTAGAGGATTTGACATGCTGTGTGTTTCAAGGTGTTCTCTAATTTGGGAGTTAACTAATTTTTCAATTAATTTTGAGAGGATAGGTAATAGGGATATGGGTCTGTAATTGCTTAGGTCACTTGGGTCTCCTGACTTAAAGACAGGGACGATGTGTGCTACTTTCTACTCATGGGGGAGGGCTCCTTCAGTGAGAGATTTGTTAAAGAGATGAGTGATAGGGGTGGTCAGCACTTGGAAACTGAGTTTCAAGAAATTTATGTCAATTTGATCTGCCCCAGTACTCTAAGTAGTGTCAAAGGCTAGTAGAAGATCTTCCATCTGTTTAAAGGTGATTGGACTTAACCTGAAGGAATTTGCATGTTATGGGACACTACTAGGGGGAGGAGAGGTCTCAGAGTAAAGAAGAGAGAAGTGTAACATACTGGCAGGGGATGAGTCAAAAGCAAGACCCACCATAGCAAACTGGTTACTTAGAAGGTTAAGGATATCCTTTCTGCTAGTGGTTGTAATTTTGTCAGTGAAAATCTTTATGAGAAGCCTACGGGAGCGTTGTGGCCTTGTATTTCTCTCAGGATTCTCCAGAATTTGTTTAAGTCATTAGAGGATGAATCTAGGGCTGTCTGAAAGTATTTCACTTTTTCTGCTCTGATTAACTTTGTGCAGAGGCTATTGGAGGCTCTAAAAAATGCCCAGTTGGCTGGTAATTTAATTTTACATGCCTTTTTCCAGAAGGCATCTCTTTTGTGTAGGACTAACTTAAGAGAATCGTTGAACCAGGGGTGGGATTTTTTCCTTGTTCTGATTTTGACGAGTGGGGCGTGTTTATTGATAATCTGTAGTAACCAAGTTTTGAATACAGTGTAATCTAAATCCACTGGGGGAGTGAGGTAAAAGTCTTGCCATCTGATGTTACTGAGATATGACAAGAAGCTAGCACAGCTGAAGTTGTTGTGGCTTCTTTTGTGGATATAGGTAGAAGAGGAGATGGGTTTGGGCAAGTTTCTCACACAAGCGATGGCATTATGATCACTTATATTGTAAAAAAAAAAAACTGTATGAATAAAATTGTGAGGTTTGTTAACCAGGATGAGGTCGAGTAAAATACTCTTTGCAGGGTTTTTGGAATTAATACGAGTGGCATCCATGATTAGCTGGGAAAGCCTGAGCATATCACAGACAGCTTTTAGGGGTGATGAACAGGGAGAGAACCAATCCCGATTCAGGTCACCCATAATGACTAATTCAGAGGTTTGGGGACCAAGCAAGGATTGGGGATGTAACAATTCAAGCCCCCCGAGGGTGTTCTCTAGCAACCAGAAATAATGAATGACTCAATAGGGGAGATATTAACCTTAATAATAAAACATTCAAATTCTCTCTGTATAGAGGAGGAATTGATGAGTGAGACCAAGAATTTATCTCGCACATATATTGCGACCCCCCCACCTCTAGAGGATCTGTCGGCCCTGAACACATTATATGAGGGGATATTTATGACATGTTTCAGAGATAACTAAAACATCTGGATTAGTGAGACAGACCCATGCCTGGATGGCATCCAATTTTCTTAGGAAACTGCAAGCGCTGATGTGTATAAAACTCATGTCTTTAGCCTGGCCAGGTCAGAAGGGGCTAAGATGGGTGCCTGAGGGCCAGGATTCAGTTCCACATTCCCTGAGCATAGTAAAAGTAGGAGAAATAATTTCTTTAGTGCACAAAGTAGGAATTTGAGGAACAGGACCTGTCCTCGTTTTGAATGGTTAAAGGAAGCTTGTGTAATCTGCTGGTTGGTATAATTTACAACGGTGAATGAGGCATGTAGGACCACCCTAGCGGAGAGGACATATGGGGCATTGATATTACTGACAGGTATTAGGATAACAGGGAAGGCCTTGATAGCTAAAGGATCAGTGCTGGAATGGGACAAGTAGGGCAGAGGGATAAAGAGGAGTGTGCTGGTTACAGTCGGCAACTTGGTATAGCAAGAGTCCAGCATGGTGGGGGGGATAAGGATCAGCAGTGTAAGCACTTGTAAAAAGTAAGGCGTAATGATATTCAAATTCCATTCCATCATGATTATATGCTTAGAGGGAATCTGAAGGATACTGATTAGTGGGAGAGATGGAGTGCGTCTTTTCAATGAGACGTTAAACCGAGGTCCCATCTGCCTGTTCTGGTGGTAGTTCAGGTGGATGTTAAAGATCCCATGGCACTTCTCGAAAAGAGCAGGGGAATTTCCCCGGTGCAATGGCCAAATTTCCTCCATTCACGAAAAATACCACCAACAGCTTAATCTGGTTCAAGGTCAGTTGGCATTCATTTGTATCCCCCTCCCCCGGGTCGTGCCTGAAAATAGGCATGATTTGTCTAGTGCACTTACCCGGTCAACAAAAACTAAATAAATAAATGGAACAGCCAGAGGCAGGATATAAGTCAACAACTAATAAAGGAGGAAGACCAGTGCATGCAAAAGCCTACTAAATGCCAGACATGTAAGATGCAAAGGCAGGTTAAATATTTCTTGTGGGTATGCCCCTGAAGAGATTTAACTTGAAACAGGGGGGTGCGGCATGAGAAAGAAAGTGTAGAGGGAGCAAGAGCCTACAAAGACTTATGTAAAGGTAGCAATGCAGGTCTAAGAAGGCACAGTTCTTATGGGTATAGCCCTGTTATGTTTAAATGTGGAACTTGTAATAGGGGACAGCAGCAACTAATAGAGGAGGAGAAAAACCAGCTTGTGCAAGAGCCTACTAAATGCCAAATGTGTAAGATGCAAAGGCAGACCTAGGTTAAATATTTGTTGTATAAATAATAGAAAGTTTCAGCAGAGGGGTAGAGAATGCACTAATAGATAGAAACAAATTGTGAAGCAGTATGGCGCAGTGGGTTAAGGCTCTGAGCTGCAAATCTGGAGACCTGGGTTTGAATCCCACAGCCCCCTAGGTGCATACTGTGTGACCCTGAGCAAGTCACTTAACTTCCTTGTGCTCCCAGGTTGCACCTGCAAACAAGCTTTCAGCTTAGTGTGTCTTACCTGGTAAAATAATTGGTAAAAAAAAAAAAAAATTTCAGCAGAGGGGCTGAAAATAATCATTAGGCAAAAGGGGGGGAAAAAGGCAAGACATTGTGATGCCTGTAGTGGCCAACTCAAATGGAAAATCGGACACTTAAGAAAAAAAAAAGCATTGTACGTTTACTTAGAAAAACCTCATTCGTTCTGCTCATGTTCACTGGCTTATGTTAATGTCACTACTCTCTATTGTCTGCATACCATACTAGTGATCTACAATGAGCTGTAAGCCGCTCAACCCTTCCTCATTGCTGTTTATTACTATTGCCTTATTTTAACTGTGTGTGTACTCCTCTCATCATTATTGTCTTATTTTAATTTACTTTGCCTGGGAAATAGCTGCTAATTTGTGGTTCTACCTAGTTATCATCACTATCTACTTATTTATTGCAATCTCATATCTTTTTGCATTGTTCTAATTTGCTTAGACTTATATATCCGTATTGCTTAAATTATTGTGGTCCTCATACTGTATACATCACTACTGCCTGCTTATTTATTGCAACCCCACATCTGCTTCCCTTGATTTAATTTCTTTAGTTACTTTATATCATTATTTGCCTAAATTACTTGTGGTTCTGCTTACATATTGTTACTGACTGCTTAATTTATTGCAACCCAGTTGTGAGCTTGTTTTTTGCTTCTTAAGTTTCCCAAACCCTTGCCTGCTCCACCCCCTCTTCTAGCCCCTGGCTGCCCTCATTCTTCTCCTTTTCAGTTGGCATCTGCACAAACTCCCTTAGTGGGTCCCCCTATATTCTGCCACTGTACCCTTCCAGCCCTTCCTCTGTACTGCTTCAATGATACTGTTTCCACTCTTCCTCTCTTCCCCCTTGCCGTCTACTATTATTTGCAATAACTCCCATCTTGTATCCCATATTCTTCCCTCACTTGTGCTTCCCTGTTCTTGGCTCTGGAACCTTCACCTGTTCTTCTTGCCTACTCAGTTCCTTGCTCTTTCCCTCCCCCCTCCTTATTTGTTTATTCTAGCCCCAGTACAGCAACCTGGCTGCCATCAATCTCTTTCCTTCCACCTTACATTTTCCTTGACAGCACAAACTCCCTCTATATGGTCCCTTTATCTCCCGAACACTGTGCTGCTCCTCCCTACCTGCCCCCTCTCCTGTTCTCCCTGCCT
Organism: Neoceratodus forsteri; assembly: GCA_016271365.2. Classification (NCBI taxonomy): domain Eukaryota; kingdom Metazoa; phylum Chordata; order Ceratodontiformes; family Ceratodontidae; genus Neoceratodus; species Neoceratodus forsteri. Next base: position 470,335,863 of record CM028137.1, read on the forward strand.
ACTCAACCTCCTCCATCCCCTTCACCACCCACAGTCTTTCTATCAGGTCTTCTCCCACAGTCTCATGCCTTCTAAATATGTTGCTAATCTCCCTTTCACTCCTTCCCCTCCTGTTCTCGCTGACATCCCTCTCTCCTGCCAGCTTTCCTTCTCTTCCCTCCTCCTTCTCCCTTCCCCCTTTCCTTATCCTACTTTCCCCTCCCCCCTTCCCTCCCCACAATCCCCCTTGTTCCTAGTTGCCCCTCCTTCCCTTCTCCTCCTCCTCATGGTTCCACCTGTAAACCCTTAGATCTTCTCCCTTTCCCCTTTGCCCCCACCCTCTCTGTTCTCCCCACCCACCATGCAAATGCCTCTCTGATTCCATCAATCTCATTATCTCACTGCTGCTCCTTGTGGCAGGTGAAATTGAGCACAATCCCAGCCCTTCACTCCCCTCCCACTTCTTCTCCCCAAAGGGCTGAGAGTGGCTCTCATCAATATCCAAAGCTTCCTCCCTAACATATACTAGCTGCAACCTCTCATGTTAACTATACAACCTGATGTGTTAATAATCTCAGAATCTTGGCTTTCAACCAAGATCCTGGATACCGCAATCACTATCCGTGGTATATTCTCACCCAGCAGGATCATGCAAAGAAGGGAGGTGGTGTTGACATCTACCTCTCTTCTACCATTCAGTTCACTCCCATACTGTCTGTCACCTCCCTGTCTGCATATGAACTTCTCCTCCTCATACTCTCTCTCCCTTTCTTTGTCCCTGTCTTCATGGCTAGTGTCTATTGCTGCCATGGCCTGTCCCCATCATCAGTCAAGGAGTTCCTTGCCTCTGTCTCCACTCATGCTTCATCCAGGGAATTGCTTATCCTTGGGGACTTTAATATTATTTGACTCTCCCCCTGACAATTGAAACTCTGCCAAAATATTAAGTCTCTTCAACTCATTCAACTGACCTTGGACCCAGCCTGCCACAATCATAAATCCCTAAATTATTCCCTAGTGGTCTGGGCATTCACCTCTCAACCTCACTGTATTACAACTGCTGGTACCCTACCTGATGCCCTTAGTGACCACCATATGGTCTACTGTGTGTGCAAAATGTATCATCCTAAAGTCCCTCCTAAAATCCTCCAGATCCTGTCCTTTCAGTTGCTGGACATGTCCTTGCTCTATGCTGACCTGGTAGCTTTCAATTGGTCCCCCATGTCTTCTGCAATAACATCAACTCTGCCCTTAAGTACATTCATTCCATATTCATGTTAAGGAAAACCAGTGTCCAGGGTACCCACCACCTCAGCTGAATTACTGGCTGGCCTATGTGCATGTTATCTTGCCAAGAAGGCTCATATGTCCTCTGGCTCCATGGCTGACCTTAACAAGTACTGAACTCTTCAAATGCTTGCCCAGATCAACCAAGCTTGCCAAGTCTGAATATTTTTCCTCCACCTTCCAGAACAACCTTAGTCACCCCTCCAAGTGCTGGAAGGTCATTCACACCCTCTTCTCCACTCCAACCCGTCCTCCTCCTATGTCCTCAAGGGGAAGGGGTGGGGTGAAAACTCATTTACAACTCCCTATCTGTAGCTTCAGAATTCAACTCTTTCTTCACCTCCTGCGTAGTGCTATGCAGAATGCAGAATTCCACTGGTGAAATTAGCATGGAATGACCATTCCAGCAGTAACATTTCCATCAGAATTTTGCTGGTTCTTTTGCGGAATGCTGTCTGCTATGATCCAAGGAGTACTATTTCACAGAATGGCCATTCTTCTGTGGAAAATCATTCTGTAACCACTTTCATGAAAAATATTGAGATCTGGGGAATACTCTATTTATTTATTTATTGAATTTTATTGACCTGGTAAGCCCACAAAGCCTAGAAGTCCCTTTTTCAGGGGTGACCACGGGGAAGGGAGATACAGATGGTAAGCAACTGAAATTGAACCAGATTTAGCTGGGAATTACATTCCCTGAACAACATTTTTTCTGTAGAAAATCATTCTGTAACTATTTCCACGGAACATATTGAGATCTGTGGAATGAAATTCCACAGAAACAGTGCAGAAAAACTCATTCCACATTTTCTGCTTCAGAATTCCACCATTCTATTCCATTTCCAGCAGCATTTCAATAGAATTTCAAGCATTCTGCAAAATTGTATTCCACCTGAATCTGAAAATTTCACACAACACTACTCCTACACCTCCACCCTTTTCTTCTCCCTGCTTCCTGCCCCCCATCCATCTCCCTCATTCTCCTTCTCCTTCTCTCTTGTCTCTCCTACTACTTCCTCCAGGGTCCTCTTGGTTCTCAACCCATTCAAGTTTAGGATCCCTGATTAACTCAGTCCCAAACTACTACACCTCTCTGCCCCTGCCATTGCTCTCCCAATCTCCTCCCTTCTCAACGTCTATTTCTCCTTTGCTTCTGTCCATGAATCCTAGAAGCACAACACTTTCATACCCCTTCCTAAAGGAGTTGACTTCTCCTGCCCTTGCACCTATTGCCCTGTATCCCTGCTCCCCACCTTAGCTAAGCTACAAGAACACATTGTGTTCTCTCAAATTTGCGCCTTTCTTTATTCTTCCTCCTTTTTCACTCACTTCCAGTCTCACTTCCACAAATACTACTCCACCAATCCTCCCTCCTCTGGCTTACTGATTCCATTCTGTCAGGCATGGATCAAGGCCTCATCACCTCCACCATCTTTGTCGACTTGGCCAAAGCCTTCAACACTGTTGCCCACACCCACCTGCTTGATATGCTCAGGGTAGTTAGGCTCTGCAAATCCACAACTAACTAGTTTCAGTTCTGCCTTGAGGGTAGATTCAAAGCTGTTAGAATTGTGATTCCTTATCCCCACTTCCAGTCATGCACTGGTGTCCTCCAATGTTCTGTCCTTGGCCCATTACTCTTCTTGATCTTCCGAAATGACTTCTGACAATCTAAATTTGATTCATTGCAAAAGTTCTTTTGACACTTAAAAGTGAAACTGAATACTTTTAAAATGAAGCCTATTTTATTTGGACCTGCCTCTAAGTTAAATCAGACATCAAATTAGAGATGTCTGATTTGTCAAAACTCATATTTGTAGTGTGTTAAATCATACAAATATCTATGGTATTGATTTAGGTTCAGAGAATACACATGTACTGTAGATCATTTAGTTGTCCAGGTGGGGAAAAGGGTGGGTTGTTTATTCAGAAACCATAGAAACATAGACAATGACGGCAGATAAGGACAGCAAGACCCATCCAGTCTGCCCATTTCTTGTTCTATTTTTATGAATGTTTAGATTCTGAAACTATGAAATACATAATCCAGAGTTGCAAAATCCAAATTTAAAGAATGCTATAGTGCTGTCTTGGCACACGTCCCTGTCTGCCATGGCACACTGGTGCATCTTTCACATGGATAGCGGAAACCCAGCTGGCTCATATGGTCCCCAAAGTGGTCCAGGCTGTGTTACAAAATCAGGAATGGTGCAATGTGTGGTGCAAGGCACCCCTTGAGCCAATACACAATGTTTTAAAAATTGAGGTCAGTATGTCTTTCCTGACAAAATTTTTGAAATAAATAACTACATAAATAAATAAAATAATCTGGTATAATATGACATAACATGAAATGTTATTAAATAATTTAACATATGATCATTAATAGTGTTGTATAATTTTCCTTTCCTCAGAATACTGAGACCCCTCGCAATACACCTAAACATTCTGGTTACCTTGCTGTAGTTCTTGTTGCATGGGCTGGATTGTTTTGGAGAGTCACTTATGATAACTGTAAGGTCCCTTTCCTCTACAATAGTGCCCAGCTTACTCTTTCCATCCAGTACTCCATCTTGGGTTTCTTGTTCCCTATCTACATCAACTTACACTTTGTGGCATTGAATTTCAACAGCCAGATTTTGGACCACCTTTCTAACATTTGCAGGCCTTCTGCTTCTTTCTTTTTCTTCCATTCACTATCTGTCCAGCCAGAGAGTTTAGTATCATAGGTGAAGAGACACATATTGCGTTGTATTCCTGCTTCTATGCAACTAATAAAATATTGAAAGAGTGATCATTTACTGTAATACCACCCTCTGCTGTGCCCCACTCCTCTATCTAGGTTTGTTGCTGCACCATGATCCTCTAACTTCTTCAGCAACATTCCGGGTGGCGTCTACTGTAGTTCAATGCTTTACTAACATACTAAAATGCCAGCAGAATAGGCCTAATGGTCTTTCACATCTGCTTGTTTGGTCAGCCCCCACCCTGGGAGCTGACCTTGCTGCCCCCCTCGCCTTCTCTGGCTTCTCCCTTCCCAGTTCAGGATATTCTCGCTGCATTGGACTTTGTTTCCAGAACCCTTCCCCTGTACCTGTCCCAACCCCTCTTGAACCCCTCTACCATCTCTGCCTCCACCAGCCCCCTAGGCAGTGCATTCTACGGCTCTACCACCCTCTCAGTGAAGTAGCACCTCCTCCTTTCTCTCCTGAATCTTCCCCCCTTCAACTTCCATCCATGCCCTCTAGTGGCCCCTCCTCCTTCCTTCAGAGAACTCTGACTGTTCCTCACCTATTTACCCCCCTTCTTGTACCTGAAGACCTCTATCATGTCCCCCTGGTCCCTTCTCTCTTCCAACGTGTATATATTTAGCTCCTCGAGCTTCTCCTAATAGGTCCTGTCCCCCAAACCCCAAATCATTTTGGTTGCCCTCCTCTGGACCCTCTCCAGGAGTTTAATGTCCCTCTTTAAGTGTGGCCTCCAAAACTGCACGCAGTACTCGAGGTGCGGCCTCACCAAGCAGTTATACAGAGGGAGTATCACTTCCCTCCTTCTGGAGGTGATCCCCCCTAGTGATGCATCCCAGCATCCTGTTGGCCTTGGCTGCTGCCTTGCTGAGGCTCTTGTACAGTAAAACCTATGACCGTCCCATTTCTACAGCCCTAGTTATCCTGTCAAAGATTACTATCAGGTTGGTTTGACAAGACCTCCCTACCATGAATCCAAGCTGCTTGCTATCTTTGAGCACATTTCTGTCCCAGTAGTTCACTGGGCCATCCTTGACTACTGTCTCCATCAGTTTACCCATAAAGCCATGAGGCCGGGAGATCAGAGGGCTGTGGGGTCAGTTCCCACATCTGGCACTTGGGTTAATATCCCAGTACTGACACTGTAGTGCAGCATGAGAGGGGTTCTGCACTTCTGAGGTGCCGTCTTTTTGGATGAGACGTTAAACCGAGGTCCCATCTGCCTGGATTGGTGGTAGTTCAGGTGGATGTTAAAGATCCCATGGCACTTATCGAAAAGAGTAGGGGAATTTCCCCGGTGTCCTGGCCAAATTTCCCTCATTCACTATAAATACCACCAACAGCTTAATCTGGTTCAAAGTCAGTTGGCATTCATCTGTATCCCCCTCCCCCGGGTCGTGCCTGAAAATAGGCAGGATTTGTCTAGTGCACTTACCCGGTCAACAAAAGCTAAAATAAAAAAAATAAAATAATGGAGGGAAAATTGATGGGCCTATAGGTACCTGGTTGTTCCATGTCCCCTCCCATTGCTTACATCAAATACAGAAGCATCCATGGCACACTGTAATGGACAAAGAACAGCACACTAGATAGCTACAGGGAACAGCAACTGCAGGGGAATAGCATGAATGTGAGCAGCTATGGTACCACATGGAATTGAAGCACTTACAATAAAGGGATAATTTGGCACTTAGGGCTACACTGGGTTTTATAAGTAAAAACAATTAAACAAATAACTGCATTATTCAAGTGCTGAAGTCAGTACATATAAATTGGCTGTGTGGTGTTTCTTAAATAATAAATTAAATTAAAAAATGAGTGGAGAGTGGGAGGTGGGTGGGTGAAAATTACTTGCCATACAAATGTACAGCCTAAAGTTTTGACTGTGCTGTTGTAAATGTGGTAACTCATATACTCTAGAAAATAATGTATGGACAGCCATGCCCAACACAAGATGTACTGTATTTCCAACTTGGGGCAGAGAACACATCAGGAGCACTTGAGCTATGCTGTTGAGGTATTTATCACGTTATTGCAACACTTCTATGGAACATAGCCTTGTTGTTTATGAACACTGAGCTTAGGAGTTTTCAAGGTGGGACTAGTTAACAGGGACTAGTAAGAATGCTGAAAGGTTACAAATGTGGGGATGGAGACAGAGACATCTGTAGAAAATGAAAACTAAATGAATTTGTTACTTTTCAGCCTTCTTACTAGGCTCTGTTAATTAGTCCACACTTGAGGACACCTCAGCTCATTCACTCCTACTATACCTTTTCAAACCAATCATCACCTTGTTGTTTTCCAGCTTCTGTTCTTAGCTTGCTCATTATCACCTTTTCTCCTAGATCCTCACCCTATTTTCTTTCCTCACATATATATTACTTATTTTCCCCCTCTTCACCACTAATTTAGCTTTTTTCTCTTTTAGATCATTCTTGAAGTGGACCTGTGATCAAAATATCAGTTCTCTTTTTTCTGTTTTCAGTGTGCATTTAATATTAAAATTTTGTTTTATTTTCAGACAACATACTGATTCAGTACCTTTTTTACTTACTTTTCAATATGTACTTGACCGTTCAGGTGCTGGTTACTATGGCCTATGGGCCCCAACACTACGGATGAAGATTCAGCTAAGGTTCTAAATTATGTCTTGACCCAGAGGCTACCACAGTGGTCCATTAGAGCTGTTACTAATTGTAGTATATGTTGTTTTAAGCACACACTGTGCCATTGTCTACTCAAGGGAAGACCAGAACTAAATGTTTGTAAGCTCCTCAGACAAGACTCTAATCCCGCAAGGAGGGGACACAAATAAAATACATACAGTTACATACAGTACATTTCATCTCAGCAAGAGGGTCCTAGTTATATGGAGACTGGGAATGGGATCCTTCTCTACCTCTAAGTATGGGATGCCTTGCTCTGGTGTGGGGTGGGGGTACTCATATTGGGACCCAAGACTCAAACTTACTATAAAGTACTAGTCCCCATCAGCTATTACATACATTATTACTAGTTTGCACATATAGTATAAGGAAGAGGCCTCTACCCACTGTCTACTGATAAATGGGGGATACTGCTATTGTCCCCTTCAAGGCCTTACTTAATAAGGTACCTCTATCCAGGCTTCCTCACAACCAACCCTCAGCTCCAGCCTGTAGAAGGTGAACTTTCTTGAGCTTCCTGAGGTACAGACACATACAGTACCTGGCTAATGGTTCTCAGTATACATATGTTGTCTCCTCCTGGAGCTTATGTTTATTGACAAGAAAGTGGAGGACTTCTTCTGTCTTCCCTACAGCTCTACCTCATGGCCCAGGCTACTGTAAGCCTTCACCATAAAACTTGTATGGGATCCTCATGAATCCAAGGTGATTGTCTTGAAGGGAACCCACCTTTTTGCCATTGTAGTTCACTATCTTTACAATGACACAATAGGACCTTTAGATTCTAAATTATATGTCCACTGTTACAGTATTGCTCTCACCACTCTTATCAGCCTCTTCATACTGTACCTTTATGTTTCTTCTAAACTTTAACAAACTTTTTCTCTCTCTCTCTTTGTCTTCCTCTGCCCCCTCACCCTTGCTCAGTTACTATTTACATTCCCAGTATCATCCTGTTCAACTCTTTTTCCCTTGTTCTGCATTATGTTTGCTGTCTTTGGACAGGAGTACCTCCTCCCCTCCATGTGTGTATGTGTGGGGGTAGTTGTAGGAAGCTGATTGACTCTATGTAATCCTCTCCCTCTGTCCCACTCTGCACACTCTGATCTTAATGCTCAGACACAGAGATTCTCGATGTAGCTGTAGCCTCTACCTCTTATCAGAGTGGGAGAGTCAGGCAGCAACCCAACATTTGCATATCCACTGGAAGGATTTGGAGACATTCACAGTGACTCACCAGACAAACAAAACTAACCAGTTGGAGCCTAAAATATTCCAGTTTGCTGTTTCCCACATGTTAATCTCTTAGTAACTGGGGTCAAACAGGCAGGAGTTTAGAGTCTGGTTACTTGTACAGTATATACAGTATCATTACTGGTTAATGGACTTAAATTGAATTCTTTCAAATCTTATCATACATAAATATATATTACAACTCATGTACTGTTTGATGGAGTTTGTCACAGCTGGAAGAAACAAAATAATACATTTTAACTTCTGCTTCAATATACTTTACTTAGTACTTTTTATTACATAGTATAACTAGAATAACTACAGTAGCATGGCTATACTAGTACCTTTTTACCAGGACCTGCTGATATTCTTAGTCAGCACACCAGATACTCAGCTACAGTATTTGCTATTTAGTGCACACTATTCAAGGAAATAAAATAACTTATAAATCATCTACCCCTCCACAGGTGGAAAGGGAAAGTCGCTTTGCCATTCTTACCAAATAGCTATGATTGCATGCCTTCTTTCCTTCCTGTCCTTTTATACATTTATTTTAAAATTAAACTATGGAGAGTATGTTTTGAATTCTTCACCTGTCCTTTGTCCACCCACCTCCATGCTCCCAAATAACAATATTTTCTAGTGGTGCTTTCTTTCTGACCCCAATCCATGATTGGGAGGGGTGATATGAGTCACAAATCCAGGTTAGCTAGTTGGATCCCTCCCGAGACTACAATATGCCCTCTTTATTAACTCTATAGTTAACTGACTGAGTAAGTATGTACAAGTGAGCAGAAGAGGGAGGGAGGAGTGAAACAGTCTGTACAATTTATATTTCAACTGCATATGATGTCCTCAAGAATGTACATTTTTCAGAGGGGGGTATTATAATCTTATGACATTGTGTCTTGTGAAGATTTAGCATTACAAGTCTGAAAGTATTTTATTTCAACAGGAATCAGTAACTTAGAACCCTCATTCCCAGCTAAGATCCTGTGTGTGGCTGCTGTTAGCTTCAACACTTGTATTCAGTCAATCAGAAGAGTTCTATTCTCTTGCAAGAGTATTTGCACTATAGCCATGATATAGTTCACTGAACTGATAGCAGGACTGGGCTTTTTTATGAAGTAATAACCACATGTGATTGTGTGGTGCTCTTTTTTAGCTTGTTGTAAACAAGAGGTGATACTCTGATTGTATTACCACTGGGGGCACATAAGTAGTTAAATCCAGGTATGGTTAAATGATTCAGTGAACACATATAACAGTGACCCTTTCTAGTGCTTTTGGGTCATTTTAGACATTTACTCTCATCCGTCTGTGAGACACGCATGTTTATGGCTCATGTCAGGCATGTCAATAGGGTTAGGAGGTAGGGAGGAAAAATAAGTGTAATCTGGGAAGAGACAAGAGGCCACTCAGCCTGTGTCATAGGGAGGCACTTTAGAAAGCAAGTACCCACAGAAAACCCTGCTATCTAAAGGTCTTGATGTTTGGCAGTGTCAGTGACTCAGTATGTAGCACACTCACTTCTAAGGCTGGGAAATCAGAGGGCTGTGGGTTCAGTTCCCACATCTGGCACTTGGATTAATATCCCAGTACTGACACTGTAGTTAAGCATGAGAGGGGTGCTGCACTTCTGAGGTGCCGTCTTTCGGATGAGATGTTAAACTGAGGTCCCATCTGCCTGGATTGGTGGTAGTTCAGGTGGATGTTAAAGATCCCATGGCACTTATCGAAAAAGAGTAGGGGAATTTTTTATTGGAAAACAAAATAAGAAAACAAAAACTCAAGACAAATCACAAAATCCGTACATCATAATACATATAGGCAATGAACAGAAAATAAAAAAATCACCATATCTTCTATACAGGTGAAGACAAAAGCAGAAAAAACACAACAAAAACTTAGTATGGAAATGAAGTCCCCCCCCCACACCCCCTTCAGAAAACTTTTTTCAAGTAACCCCTTCAAACAAAATTAAAGGTAATGCTCTCCACCAAAATGCCACGAGAGGTGTAGGTAAAGTTTTTTTTTCTGAGCAATAAATACTAGAAATTTCCCTCCTGATGTGTTCCCTGAGATCAGTCAAGGAAACCATTTTTTGTTGCAACACAAACATACATCGGTTGTGCCAGATACCCCATTTGCAGACTGCAAACAGAACCCGCAATGTTCCAGGAAAAAAAAAATTTCCAACCAGGTCCAAATTCCCCATAAACCAATTCAGAATATGTTAAGGCAGAGAACAAAGGTAATCACCATGACTGACTCAGCTGAGACCATAGTTGGGCAATATAAGGACAATCAAAAAATAGGTGTGACATAGATTCAAGCGTACATATACACATGTCCTGAACACAGTATCGTTCTGATAATTGCTTATGCAACTGGTTTCCCTTAACATTTAATTTGTTGTGACAACACAACCACAGAGTATCCCACATCTTCTCCGGAATCCTGGTTTCCAATAATTGCTTTGTTAAACAGCGAGTATCACAGGGTACAGCAAAACAGGGTGACAACAAGAACATGGTTTGCAGTATGGAGGAGTATAAATGCTTTCTATGCTGTAGCAAATCTATATCATAAGACACTTTCCATATTTTAACTTTTTTAAAGATTTCAATGAGGTATCCAGACATTCCAGGTGGAATTATGGTAAAGGGTTTCCACACAGGAGCTTGCCATTTATCCAAAAAATATTCAGAATGGGAAGAAAATCTAAGGGCCCAACAATCCATCTGGTTGACTATACTTGGAAAAATATTATCATGTACAAAAATGGAAAAATAAAATAGCACCGGGTTTACCATCTGAAGACCGCCATGTTTAATAGGCCAGTAGGTGATGGATCTCTTCACAGGGTTCAGTCTACTACCCCAAAGTAACTGGAAAAACAAATTATAAAGATGAGCCTCAAGAGAAAAGGGAAGGGGAAAAATATAACTAATCAATAAACATAGAAGCAGAATGCAAGTTTTAAGCAAAAAAATCAGTTTTTTTGCGGGTCATAGGGAACCGCTTCCAGAGGACAATTTTGGATTCAGCTATGTCCATAGCTGAAATCAAATTACATGCCACCACATCAGGTGGGCCAAAAATAACCCCCAAAATACAAATTTTCTGGGAGTGAATACTAATCCCTCCAATATCCGGCGATATTGCGTGTGACGGAAGATGGACTGCACAACCCACACTCTTCTGGGTATTTAACTCAGATCCAGAAATTAGGAAGAAGGAATGGATGATCATAATTGCCCTCTCCCCAGATGCTGGATCTGCTACTAAAATGCAAATGTCATCTGCATAGGCAAGAGCACTGGGAAATACAAGGTCTGGTGTGACAAAGATATGTCTAATGGTCCCCTCCCCATTCAATTTCCGGAGTAGAGGATCAATGGAAAAGACATGCAACGGGGACTTAAAGGACATCCCTGTCGTACCCCTCTCTTGATAGGGATATGGGGGCCTCGCAATCCGTTAACCAATGGCGTTGTGCAGGCAGACTGAAACAAGATTTTAATCCAGCTGAGTAAATCCACAGGAACCCCATATTTTTCCAATACCAAAAATAAATAACTATGTGGAACCTGGTCAAAAGCCTTAGTCTGGTCCAAACTAAGAACATAGCCTTGAGTGGTATTCCATCAAATACTTCCCGAAAAATGTTCAAATTGGAGAGCATGGAACAACTTGGAATCGCACAAGTCTGCGTAGAGTAAATTACCTGTGCAGCCATCTGTGAGAGTCTATTGGAGACAATTTTACACAAAATTTTCCAATCAGAATTTAATAAACTAATAGGACGCCAGTTGTCCAACTTATCCTTATCATTTTTCTGTTTATATAAAAAAATCAAGTAGCTATCAGAAAATGCGAGGGGAATAGGCAAGAGGCCTTGTAGAATGACATTATATACCTTCATTAAATATGGTATCAACAAGGTTTTAGCTTTTTTTATAAAGTTCAATGGGAATGTCATCAGGACCAGGGGTGACAGTAGTTTTCAAATGGCTTATAACCGAGTCCACTTCAGCACAGGTAATGGGCTGACTTGAAACCTTAATACACTCCGTGGACAAGGTAGGAACCTCTAAGGAACCCAAAAATCCATCCCAGGCATTTGATTCATAAGCATGCCCATACAAAGACCGAGTATGGAAGGAAACCTCCTCAAAAATGCTTCGATTATCAGTAATCCGGGTACCAGAATGGGAAACCAAAGAGAACATATATTTAGATGCAGCCTGTTGGTGGCTGCTATCATAGGGATTGACTACTTTAGCAGATCCCTTTCTTCCGTACTTTTGTTCGAGAAATAATGATGTCGTTCTCTCATACTGAGAGGAATGCATCTCAGTTTTAACCTGCCAGATTTGTGCCGAATAATCTAGGCCCCATTCAGTTTGCCCAGACAGCAGTCTTTGTAATTGGCGTCGGCACTTAAGGTACCGGAAATAGCGCTCCGAAGATTTTTGTTTAGAAACTCATTTACAAAATTGTTTAATAACAGATTTAGTATCCTGCCACCAAAAGGTTGGGTTATCGTATAATTCAAATACTGAAACCTTGTCTTGGAGAAGCCCATACAAGTCCTGCCACCCACCTTCCTCCCCCAAAACAGATATATTCATCTTCCAGAAGGTATGCATCACAGGTTTGTTATTGGGACAACCGATGTGCAACAGTAACACACAATGATCCGAAAACTCACATGGGAGAACCGAATACTGTACATCAGCCAACCAATGAGAAAGAAAAAAGTAATCAATCCGTGTGGAAAATCTACCCGTGAAAAGTGTGTTCCAGCAGGAGTACACCAAAAGAAGCCACGTCCCATAAGTCAGCAGTAACATACCAGGTGTTAAGGAAGTTGGAATCAGAATATAATTTTTGGGTAAGTCCAGTTTTATCAGATAAGGCCAAAATACAGTTAAAATCTCCTCCAAAAACCACCAATTTGGATGAATGGAGAAATGGCTGAATAAGTTTTAATGTCTGAATCCTCTGAGTTTTAACTTGAGGGTTATAAATATTAATAAACCGCCATTCTTGTTGATGGAGAATGACATCTAAGATAAGTACCCGACCCTGAATTAAATCAATCAGTCTGGTAACATGAATGTCCATGCCCTTTACCAGTATCCCTACTCCAGAACACACATCCTCAGCCAAGGACCAAAAGGACAGACCATCCCTCCAATACCTGGAGGCCTGCCCAATCTCTTTCAAAGAATGGAGCCTAGTGTCCTGTAAAAAAATAATATGTAAAGGCAAGGAGAAAAGGAAGGAAAAAATAGCCCGTCTTCTTTTAACATTTTTAAGACTATTAGCATTTAAGCTACCAAAAGATAAGACATCCCCCATATCAGACAGAGATCAAATCAAGATTTTTTCCTACCTCGACCCTTGCCGGGAGATTTTAACTTACAATGTTTTTACTTATTAAGCTGGATATCCCCAGAAACCTGCTCAGAATCAGTCAATAGCTCAATCTGGGAAGACGCAACAGAGGAGGCATCCGAATCTTCCTCAGTATCCACTGCCTGCTTTCGTTTAGTTAAAATGGCTAACCAGTTTTTAACTACCACATCAGTGGGGGGAGATACAGAAGGCAGGAGCACTCCTTTAATCAGAGAGCTCCTTGTCAGCCTCCTGTTCCCCACCGGGACACAATCTGTATCCACAGGAAGTGGTATATTTTCTTTAACGCAGGGTAGAGCCGAAGTGCTAGGGGCCGGAGGCTGCTCTTCAGCAATCTCTGGGGTAGAGGTAGTAGCAGGAGGTAGTAAACCCAATTCCCTAGACACTAAGTCTGGACTAGACGTGGGTACTGTCAGGGGTGGCGGTTCCAACCCCGGATCCACCCAGGAAGAAGGAGGAGCGGGGGGGGGACCACTGCAGAAGCAAAAGGCCGAAACTGGGGCCTAGCCTGAGCAGATCTTTGGGCCTGAGTCACAGTCTCATTCTGGGAATCAGTAGGCCTCACTGGATTATTATGGGAAGCCCATGGACAATCTTTAAAAGAGTGGGAGGTTTCATCACACAAATTGCAATAAGCAGGGTGGGGGCAATGTAGACTTACATGGCCAGAGCCCAGACATGAGGAGCACTTAAATTGGTCACAAGCACTGCTTAGATGGGTATGGGCCCCACACCGAAAACAAGATTTTGGTTGTCCTGGGTAGAATACAAAACCCCTATCCCTACCTAAATGAAAACAACTTGGCAAGTGTTGTATATTCCCATTAACAATAGGTAATTTGACCTGCAGTTTCCACCCCCATCCAAAAAAACTCAGAGTCAATGATGGGATCAGGTAAACCCAACACTGTGCATTTGGTAGATAACCACCGTACAACATCCTCTATTGCCACTCCCTCATTTTTAAACAAAACAGTAACATTCTTAATAGTTGGTTTCATAAGGGGAATAGCAAAAAAAAGGGGACTGCAATGGGGTATGATGGACAGCCTGATAATGATGCCAAAAAGTATCTATCCCTAAGGCAGTTTTAAAGCTGACATCAAAATAATTATCACCAGACGTATGGATTAATGCATATATCTCAGAGGGAGCAAATTGCAAACTAGATTTAATCAGTGTTTTCCCCACATAGAGACGATCTGGAAATGTGTCCAGCCCACCCCTATAATGAAGATAGACAGCATTACGCAGCTTGGCCTGCTCAGGAGGGGAATGAAATAAGCCGACAAAAGTTTTAGGCCACTGAGGTCCAACAGAAGGTCCAGGTGCTAAAGTGGCAAAGTCAGAGTTCATATCTCTGACGGAAGCATTTGTAGGTGAAGGCCTAGGGGTCATACCAGACACACTTGCCTGAGGAGAGCTTCCCCCAGTCCCCACCATGTCAATAGGAGATGTATGAGACAAAGACAAAGAAACAACTACAGTGAGTAATATAGGGGCCTTAGGCACTTCTCCAACACTAGGCTTTGACAGAAAGGTAGGCAATTCATCATGCTGCAATATCCCCTGTTCATAACCCTGTGCCCCCCCCAGCCTGCCAGGATGGGGCCTGGGAAAGACTGAGGTCTGAGGGGACCTCTAGAGGGTCCATAATATCAAGTAAGTCACCTTTAGGAGTGGTGCCAGGTCGTGCAGAGGAGGTCCAGGAATCGTCTAATGGGGACTTCTCCCACCCTGCACCCTGAAGAGCTGCAGCAATAGTTAGCCCTGAGGCAGATAGGTGGGAGTCAAACCCATAACCAGGGTGGCTAAGAATGGCAGGACCCATTGTGACCTGCTGGTGGGACCCCATAAATCCACTTTCAAGACCCTTGTCCAGTACAGTACCTGCTGGTAGTGCAGTCATCTCTCCCGAAAGACTTGTAGTAGCTGGTGTTAGAATAACCGCCCCAAAGTGCAAACCACTCTCCATCCCATCGTGCTCCGTACCTGGAGGCAAAGATCTTGGTCTTGCTCCCGGTGTGGAGGAGCTGAGGGAAGACTCCTGGCACATGCAATTCTGCAAAATACTGCCAGTCTTCCTGCTCCCAATAGCTGAGAGACACCATGAATCGGCGCCCTGAACACTTCCGCATTCTCTCCTGGCTCCAGAATGCAGCACAGCGTCCCATCAGACATTGTCACCTCGTGGTTGACAGGACTCAATGAAGCCGGGCAAAGCAAAGCCCCTTCAGAAGCCTCCATGGGGGAAACCTGTCCTCAAGCCGTAGAACTCCCAAAAGAAGCAGCCAAATCCTGCTTAGAATCCAAATCCTGTTGTGCCTTTTCTCCGGTGTCACTGCCACTTTCTTTAGAACCTGAGGTAAGGGAACGGACTGTAGAAATCACTCCTCAAGTGTCCCACCGTAGCGGAGCTTCTCCTGGTAGTTCTCCGTGTCTGTTACCAATGGTCTCCAGCGGAAAGGAGATAGGGAAGGAGACCAACTCCCCTATCCCCAAGACGACCTCCTGCTCTGAGTCTGAGCACCAAGTGGCCATCATGACAGCTGGTCCCCCTACTGGCCCCAATGCAGCAGCAGCAGAGTAGGGGAATTTCCCTGGTGTCCTGGCCAAATTTCCCTTATTCACCAAAAATACCACCAACAGCTTAATCTGGTTCAAGGTCAGTTGGCAATCATCTGTATCCCCCTCCCCCGGGTCGTGCCTGAAAATAGGCAGGATTTGTCTAGTGCACTTACCCGGTCAACAAAAACTAAATAAAATAAATAAATAAAAGCTAGTAATAGCAGCACATATTCAAACATACCTGGGCTTAGGAAGTAAAGCTTGAAGGAGTGCCACAGTAAAACATGTTTGTTTACACAGTACCAAGTTACTTGATTGGGGGAATCCAAGATTATAAGCACCAGTACAGGGAGAAAATAAAACCATTGCAAAATGAATTTGCCAAATGATACAGACCAATGGCCCCAGTGTTTAATTTGTGATATGTATATTAAAGGAAATGGGGGACAATATTTTATTTGTAGGAGATGTATTTACTTGCAAAAGCTTGAGAAAGAACTTAAGCAATTAAAAAAAGTGATATTAACAGATAAATTATAGTACTTGAAAACTTTGTGCAGAGTAATAAGCAACTACTGCACTCAGGAAACAGTAACAAAGCAACAGTGAGTAAAACACTTGTTACAGATAAAGGAAGAGAAAAAAGAAAACAGTCACAGACAAAATTATGTAATAGCAATGAAACAGAGGATGATGGTGATGAGTGGCATAGAGTTTGACACAGAACACAGATCAAAAGGAGAAGAGAAGCACTTTTACCAATACCCACCACAAACTTCTTTGAACCTCTAGCTGACCCCACACATATTGATATAAATAAAGCAAATGATGCAGCAAATCAGGGTTACGTTGAGGGAAAATTTGAGGATCAGGAACCTGAGAATAATAGAAAGGATGGGGTGTCTACTGACCAGGCAAGTAGTTCTTCATTGCCTGTAAATTCCATAGATAAACAGAACAAAAGGTCGGGGATACTTCACAATAATATATGGAACACAACAAGTTAAACTTTGGGAAGTGCTATCGGTGGGGATAAATTATCACAGAATCAGGCCAGTACACCATTCAGAAGTCAAATAGGGGACGAAGTACAACCTGCCCAACATAACAGAGACTTAATAGTAATAGGTGATTCAATACTGAAATTTGCAGATGCTATTATATGTAAGGGTAGAAAAAGTACTACTAGTGTCTCAGGTTTGTCAGGAGCAGGGGTAAGAGACATAATGAAGGAGCTATCAAGATTCATGAGTAACACAACAAATCCCCTTGTGTTGCTGCATTTGGACACTAATGATATTGCAAAGGGTAACATTAGTAAATTGCATAGGGCTGTCCAACAAATTGCCTCAGTGATAAAAATTAGAAAAGGAGAACTGATAATTTATGGAATCTTACCAGTTCCACATGCTGGTAGGGCAAAGAATCATGATATAAGAAAATTAGATGAATGGTTAAGGGACTGGTGCCATAACAAGGGTCACAGTTATATGAAAAATTGGTGGTCCTTTGATGGAAAACAGCATTTGTATAGATTTGATGGGTTACACTTAAACAAAGCTGGAACAAGAATGCTGGCTGAAAGAATCAATATTAGACTATCGAAAACTTTCATCTCCATGGCGGGGGGTGAGAGGAGATATGAAATGAAAATATGAACAGTAAAGTTACCCATCAATTAAAAGCATCCACTATACAAACAAATCATCCACTAAAAGCACTTCTATTGGATGCATGCTGTCTAAGAAACAAAAAACATGTTCTACAACACATCTTGCATGATGAAGGGATAGGTTTCTGCTGCATCATTGAGACGTGGTGGGACCCATCCAGGGTTTTCAACTCTTCTACAAAGATAGAGATATAAGAAAAGGGGGTGGTTTGGCAATATATATTAAGCATGGAATAGAGGCTAGATTAATTGAGGATGAAAGATTTGAACCCCACGAACAACTGTGGATAGAGATTGTGCCACAATACACAAACAAGATTGTGGTAGAACTATGTTACAGGGTACCTACAATGACTACGGAAAATTGGACAACTTTTTTAGATGTTATAAGATTTCAGTGTGAAAAGGGCTCTGTACTGTTGCTCGGAGATTTTAACATCCCAGGAATAAACTGGGAAGCCAAGACATCTGGTACAAACATGAACAAATATTTTTTTTTATTTGATAGAAGATTTAGGACTTGCAAACATTGTTAATGTAAACACCAGGGCTAACAATATCTTGGATCTTGTGATAACAGATTTGAATGATGTAGTAACTAACTGTATAGTCTGGGAACCACTGATGGGGTCAGATCACAACATGACAGAATTCGAAATGAACTTAGGAAGGATGATACATGTAGGGGTAACTAAGGTAAAGTGTTACATCAAAGCCAATTACAGTAAAATTAATGAGCATATAAAATCCTGGGATTGGAAAACTGAGTTCTCCAGGATGTCATGAAATGACAAATGGAATCAGTTAAAAGAAATATTGCACAAATGCACACATGGTTATATTCCAACTAAAAGGAAATACAACAACAAAGGCAGGGTGCCTATATGGTTTACAAAAAACTTCAAAATGGCCATAACGCTAAAGAAATGGTTGTATCAAATAGCTAAGCAAAAGGATACTATAGAAGCATGGGTTAGGTATAAAAAGAGAGTTAAGGAATGTAAGAAAATAATCAGGAAAGCAAACAGCAATCAGGAATATAAACTAGCATCTAGGACAAAAGAGAACAAAAAAGTTTGTTTTATTACATTGGGGGGCTAAAAGAGAAAGTGCAAGTTGGCCCAATCAAGGTGGCAAATTCCTTATTAACTGATAGTTGTGATATAGCCAACAAGCTGAACAAACACTTTACTGGGAATAATAAACCAAGAGATGGTGATAATTCTACAGATAACTGTTAGGTTGAACTAAGCAGCATAAGAATATCAGTTAAGGATATCATAAACAAACTTAAGACTCTCGACCCAAATAAATCAGTGGGGCCTGATGAACTACACCCTGCACTTTTAAAAAACATTTCAGCGATTATAGCACCACCCATAGCTGATATTTTTCAGGATTCCCTTGACACAGGTCTAACAGTTCAAGACTGGAATAGGGCAAATGTCACACCAATCTTTAATAAAGGAGACAGAGGACAAATGGGGAACTATAGACCAGTTAACATTATGCCTGTGTTATACAAAAAGCTGGAGAGTATAATAAAGGAGAGACTAACCAAACACCTTCAAGAACAGGGCCAGTTGGACCCATATCAGCATAGATTTAGGCAGGGAAGACTGTGCCTAACAAGTCTGACAAGTTTGTTTGAACCTGTGAGTAGGACTGTAGACCAAGGAATACCAGTGGATGTCCTATACATGGATTGCTCATGTGCGTTTGATACAATTTTACAGAGGAAGCTATTGGATTCACTATCAGAAATGGTGTAGACTCCCATATCCTGAGATGGGTAGCTTTCTGGCTGAACAATAGATGGCAGACGGTGGTGGTGTGTGGACACATGTCGGACTGGGCCGATGTGATGGGTGGAGTTCCCCAGGGATCGGTGTTGGGATCCATACTGTTCAATATATTTGTGTCATCAATAAAATGCAGCAGTACTACCTGGGTCAGCAAATTTGCTGATGATATTAAAATGGGGGCACTAGTAAGTAACATCATGGAGGCTTTAATGTTTCAACATGAAATTCCAGCAGCCGCTATTTGGGCTAATAAGAAAGGGCTACTGTTTAATACAGATAAATGCAATACAATGCATTTTGGAAATAAAAACATGAGCCACCTTTTATCAAAATGGAGAACAGCTAGGTACAGTGAAAGAATAGAAAGATTTGGGAGTCATTATGACTAGTGACTTGAAATTTAACGAGCATTGTAGTGAGGTGCTCAAGAAAGGGAATTGGATGCTGAGATGAATAGGAAGGAATCTTAAGTGTAGAGATGGGAAGGTCTTGATGCCCCCATGCAGCTCACTGGTAAGGCTACATGTTGAATACTGTGTGCAATTTTGTGCTCCCCATGAAAAGCAATTAACAAATAGATTGGAGAGACTGCAGATAAGGGCAACGAGAATGGTGAGAGGGACTGGTGGTTTGACATATACTGAGCAACTCAAGAAGCTCAGTATGTATCCATTAGCATATAGGAGACTCAGGGGAAATCTATGTCTGATCTCTAAGGCTCTTCAGTGCCTGGTCTTGTGGGAATGTTTGTCACTCACTATTAGGAATACCATAAGGACAACCAGGGGACAGCACTGTAGACTGAAAGGAGAAGAACTTAGAGTAAATAAGAGAAAACAGTGGTTCAGCCAAAGGGTGGTAGATGAATGGAACAGGTTATCTACTAATATTGTGCAGAGTGATACTACTGACACCTTCAAGAGATGACTTGACAGCTATATGACCGATCAAGGAAGAATTGTTCACAGGGGAAGTTAGGTAATGGGCATGTCCTATTGGCCTTTTAAGGTTTTGGACTAGAAGGGTTCCTATGATTCCTATGAGTGATATATTAAAATGGTGCTGCCGAGCCAAATGGGGACCATATTCCAGTTCAAGCTGTATCCTAGATTGTTTAGAAGTGGTAGAGAATGTTAAATTGGCTATAAATATGTTTTGTATTTTAAGTTGCTGGTCACATAAACATGCATTTTAGAGGCCTGCATTTCTGTTTGGTCTTAAGATAATTCTGTTTTGAGAAGGTTCATTAATGGCTCTTTTAAACTGTTGTAGCTTTAAGAAGAGAACACTGCCCATTCTACTGACCTCCGTAGACTTCAGCAGAGGAATTTATAGCAATCTACTATAAAGCTTCCCTGAAAAGAAGTATTGCAGTTTGACAGGAATTGAGTTACCAACTTGGGGAGTTGGGGGGAAAAAGTTGCTTAAAAATGTAAAACATCATCTGCAAAAAGAATATCTTCATCTGGAGTTTGCACTATATAAGAACAGAATAAAATAAGAATCTGTCAGAATACATCAAAATCTGCATTCTTCATTATCCTGCTGCATTAAACTTGCTTGTGTGAACAATACCCATCCTACAAATTCTTGCATTACAGCATGCCTCTTATTTCGTGGCTTTCTAATACATATATTAAGTCACAGTTCTTCCTGTAGTATACGCCATGAGATATTACACCTTATGTTGCAAATGAGGTATCACAAATTATGTTGCAAATTGCAGTCATCACTCTAAAAGCCTGTTATTAGTTTGTTTTCTGTGAAGAATGTCTAATTTTTCTCAGTTTGGTTGGTTTCAAGTTTCATCTTTAAAAGGCCTTTAAAAGCATAGGAAATGTTTACAATACCTATGTAGTGCTCCTCTTGTTAAAGTATCAGTGAAATGGAAAATCTTTTTCCAAAATGCTACTGTAGTTTCAGCTACAATTATTAAAAACACTAGCATGTCTGTCAAATCTACTTTACTTGTTATCTACTGTGCACTGCACCAAAAGTTTTCCTTTCTTTTATTTCCTCAATCCTTGATCTTGCCAGGTTTACAATGCTACAGTATTTCTAAGCCAAATGAAGTAGCCATCCTATTTCTTGAGAAAAACACTAAAACATGTATATAATAATTGGGTTTCACTTTTTCCCATAGGGAAATCTGTTGTATAATTTGTCATCATTAAGGAAGGTTTATAACTGCAAAAATGTGCTGGGTTGCTCTGTGCATGCACCAGCCACAGCTCTCCCATACTCTTGACCACTCACCACCCTGCCTTTTTACCTGAAACTGCACTGCCACTTGGACTCTGTGGTAAGTTATTATTTTTTTAATCACTGCTCTTTCACAAAGCAACTACCAGGGAAAAAAAATCTTAACTGTCAGCAGGCGACCACAGACCACTACAAAAGCCAACTGGACTGTAGCCACACCAGAATGTCTGTTATTAATTGAAACCTAGCAATTATATATAAATAAAATATGGGGTTGTGTGTGAAACTAGAATTTTTCACACGCCCTTAGTGTTGGATGCCTAGATAAACCAGCATTCAATGCCTCGGGTGTACGTAAAATTCTTATTACACACACCACCCCATATATTATTCTATATAAAATACACACATGTTTGTGAAAATATAAAATGTTAACATTAAAGCAAGCTGGAAGGTGCCTGGAATATTTTACAATTAAGAAGATAGAGTCAACTTTCTTACCCAGTTTCAATGCACTGCTCCTTTTATATAGTCTGGTCAGTTATTTACAAAGTGGCTTATAAAGAGAGAGTGGTGGAAGGTTTTTTCAGCTGGAAGAAATAAAGACGATGAAGGGCTACTGACCTCCAGTGGTTTAGATGGATATATGAGGATCAGAAACAAATTTAGAATTGGAGAAACAATGCATACAGAATAAAGAACAGGCAATGATAGATACATGAGAAAGAAAGGAACAAGGCCATGACAAGTTTTGTGAACAAGTAGGTCAATAGTTTAGTGCATGGTGTATTAAAATGTAAAACAGAGGAGATGATGGGAAATAGTGGAGTGATACAGTCTTGTTTTCAAATATGACTGGTAGGTAGATAAATATTGTTTGTCTATTGTAAGCCATTACATACAGTATATACATTTAAATCAAATACAAGAATTAAAAATCCATATACAAAATCATTTTAAAAAATGAAATCCGAAATGAGGGATTAGTTGAGCTGCTGCATTTTAAACATTTTAAAAGTTAAAGATGAGAGTCTTCAGAAGTTCCTAGACAAGGGAATTATAGTACTCAGTTTGAGAGATGAATTTTCTGATAGGTATTTCAACACAGAAAGGGTTTAGGAAGTGACATACGTGGGCAATAATGTGGAAAGTAAAGTATAAATATTTACAGATCATACAGATGTGTGGAGCCAAGATGCATTCTGCATCAATGAGGATACCCAGATTTCTGTCAGAGGGTTTATAGGACAAGAAGGAGTCTAGGAGCACAAGATAAAATGTGAGGAAGATACTTTTTTGCAGAGGAGGATGACCTCACTCTTAGCAGTGTTAATGAGAAGTCTATTTTGTCAAAGAATTGAAAGAAATACATAGTTGTGTATTATCAGTGTTGAAGTGAGACATGAGGATGACGTCATAGATGATGCATACCAGAGAAAAATTACATAAAGAAGAGCAGACCAAACCAAAGCCTTTGAGGACACATAAAGCTGTAGCTGAGAAATGGAAGAAACATATAACCAGAGATAAACAATAACATGCTTGGAGACACAAAAGCGAAACAGGAAAATGATAGGACCAGAGAAGGAAGTATTCTACTTGAGATAATCAAGGAGGGCGAGGTGGTAAACGGTATGAAACTTTACATTCAGAACAAAATAAATAAACAGTGAAAAATGACTTTCATAAGTAGTAAGGAAGGCACAGTTCACAACTAAAATAAGAGTGAACTCAGTATAATGAATGAAATCAAAGGCAGCCTGAAGTGGGTCTAGCAGACTGTAGTGAGATATATGGCTAAAGATGGTGTTGAAAACAATTTAAAGGACTTGTTTTCTGATGAAAGAAAAGGATAACAATGGGACACCAGTTGAGAGAACATCAGCATGTGATGAACAGTAGGGTACTAGGGTAAATAAGTAGGAAATGAGGTGGAAGGAACAAGGTTAGGAGCTGAAATGAAAAAATATGGATATAGGTATAATCTAGCAAACCATATAGAAGTGGATAATTTGCTAGTTAATTAATAAAAAACATCAAGGTGAGTTCTCTAGTATGAAAACAAGACACCTCTAGTAGGTCAAGACATAATGTGAGGTCAAATGCTTGCACCCTCAAAGAAGTACCATTATCCCACTCATCATGGACTATTGAGTGTCTTATTGCAATTATGAAATACATCCATTGAGTTAATAGAAAAAAAAAAAGATATATAAAAAGCTTCCTTAATTTAAAATAATTTAATGGAATCACTGCTAAAAGAAAGGATTGTGGAACATTTTGAATCCAGAAAAGCACAGGATCCGAGGCAGCATGGATTCACAGTGGGAACATCATGTCAAACAAATTGGATAGATTTTTTTGACTGGTTGACCAGATAAGTGGATCGGGGTGAGCGGAGGATGTGGACTACCTGGACTTCAGCAAGGCCTTTGACACCGTTCCATATAAGAGGCTTGTAAACAAGCTAGGCAGCCTGGGAATGGGTCCCAGGGTGGAAAACTGGGTTAGAAATGTTTTGAGATATAGAACACAAAGTGTGGTGGTAAATAAAGCTCAATCAGAGGACAGGAAGATGACCAGCAGGGTGCCACAGGGATCAGTTCAGGGGCCAGTCCTTATTAATGACTTCATAAGTGACATTGTGAAGGGACTGGAAGGAAAGATATGCCTCTTTGCAGATGACACTAAGCTCTACAACAGGATAGACACTCTGGGAGGAATAGAAAAATGAGGAGGGACCTAGGTAAATTAGAGGAATGGTCAAGAGTGTGGCAGCTAAGATTCAAGGCAAAGACATGCATTTAGGGTGCAGAAAATCAAGGGAGGCTTACATGATTGGGGGGGATACTGATGGTAACCAAACAGGAACGGGATCTGGGAATAATCATGTCTGATGACCTAAAGGTGGCCAAACAATATGCTAAAGCTGTGGGGAGAGCCACTGGGGGTACTGGGATGCATAGGGATAGATATCACTAGGAGAAGAAAGGAGGTGGTGTTGCCACTGTACAAATACCATATGGAATACTGTGTCAAGTTCTGGAGGCCACATCTCTCTAAGGACATAGACAGGGTAGAGGCAGTTCAGAGAAGTGCAACAAAAATGGTTCAGGGTATGCACTGAAAGTCACATGAGGAGAGATTGGAGGACCTCAGTGTGTATACCCTGGAGGAGAGTAGAGAGAGAGGGGATATAATACAGACCTTCAGTTATCTCAAGGGCATAAATAAGGTACAGGAGGGTAGCATCTTTCAGAAAATGAGATGCTGTAAAACAAGGGGACAAGACATGAGGCTGGAAGGGATAGACTAAGGGATATCATGAGGAAGTATTTCTTTACAGAAAGGATGACGGATGCATGGAACAGCCTCGCAGTGTAGGCGGTGGGGGATAACTCGATTGGGGAATTCAGAAATGCATGGGATAGGCATATGGGAACTCTAGCAATAGGAAACAGAATAAAACATGAGATTAAGTAGGGTCTGTGATTTTTGCAGCATGTAGGGAAAACTGGCAGACTGGGTGGGCCTAGCGGTCCTTATCTGTCATCAGTTTCTATGTTTCTGCAGTGCAATGTAAAATATTTCATTTTAGGATTTGAAAGCAAGGTGGTATCTATGCTGAATGTAAACTAATGTGTGTTTTCTTCTGTGCTTGTTATAGCCAAAGTTAGGGCATTATAGAGTATGGTGGCAACATCAGTGTTAAATGTGGCGGCATCTATTGTGAGCACTTGGTACGATAATACTTTAGATAGCATTTTCAAAAAAAAATTATAAGAAATGATTTTTGTTGCCTTTAGGTGCTGTAAAGTACCATAGTACAAGGAAGCTTTTGGCAGCAGATGGGCCTGATATAATACTTCCTCAACTGCAGTGGAGGAATACAGACAAAGGAGAGCTAGGCAGAGGTTGATAGTTGCACCTGTGTGCACAGCGGTGTGCAAGTGGGTGTTGTTTCAGCAGCACAGTATGAACTAAGAAGGGGCATAGGTCCCAGTGGCAGCTTCTGAATTTAAAGGAGTTTGGCAAAAAGTTTTAAATTGTAGAACTGGAATCAGAATATCCCAAATGTGTCTCATACCAAATATGAGATTTCTGAGTTACTCTGCTTAAACGTTACAAGTTGTTTCGGTAACCCTGATTTCGCTGCCTGTACAAAAAAAAAAAAAAAAAAAAAAAGTTTCAGTGAAGAGCTGCTGCTGATGACATAACCAGAACTCACAGCCTAGTCCTCCTTGTCAGCAACATTATAGGATTTCTTCCCAGCATTTAAGAAACTGTAGTTGTAGAAATCATTTGAAAAAAAAATGACACTGAGTTGAGCAAGAGGTAGTTTTGGAATACAGCACTGGACAAAGCTATGGAATACAAATCTGCACAATTTGGGGACCAGCAAACTCAAAATGTAGTGTGGAAACTCAACCTCAGAATGCGACAGAGACACACATCTATGGATTAGGTGGGAACTGGCAATTTCAGAACATAGTGAGAATGCACAAAGTTGGAATAAGACAGGACACATACCATTTTATTCTGAAATTGCTTGCCCCTGCCACATTCCAGAATTGTATGCATCCATCACATTTAAAATTGTGCATAGAATCTCCATCAAATTCCAACAGTGTGTGTCCCTGCCACATTCTGACATTGTGCATTCATGCCACACTCAAAAATTGTAAATAGTCACCACATTCCAAAGTTGTGTATCAATGCCATGTTCTGAAATTATCACAACCTCATTCCAAAACTGTGTCACTGTCATTTTCTAGAATTGTGTCACTGCCACATTCTGAAATTGTGCATCACTGCTCTGTTCTGAAATTGTGCATACCTGGCACATTATGAAATTATGTCACCTCTATATTCCAAAATTGTTCATTACCATCATATTCCAAAAATGCTCATCCTCACCACATTCTAAAATTTTGCATTATCACAACATTCTGAAATTACTTTTCCCAGCCATTTTCTAAAACTGGGCATCCGCATCACATTCTAAAATTGTGTATCCCAGCCACATTCTGAAACTGTACCATCCTGCCACATTCTGAGATTATGTATCACTGCCACATTCCAAAATTGCCCATCTTTGTCACATTCCAAAAATGCACATCCCCAACACATTCTGAAAATGAGTGTCCCTGCCACTTTCTAAAATTTCATGTGCAAGTCACATTCTAGAATTGTGCATCCCTGCCACATTCTGAAATTGTGCATCTTGCCATATTCCAAAATCGTGTGCACTCATCTCATTACAAAAATGCTCTCCTCTGCCACGGTCCAAAGTTTGCATCCCTGACACACTGTGAAATTGCACGTGACCATCATTATTCTGAAACTGTGCATCCCCATCACTTTCTGAGATTCTGTATCCATGCTACATTGTGAAATTGCATGTTGCCACCACAATCTGAAATCAAGCATCCCCATCACATTCTGAAAATGTGCATCACCACCACATGCCCAAATTAAGCATCCATAACATATTACAAAACTACATATCCCTGCCACATTCCACATCTATTGGTATTCTGCATTTTGAAACTGCATATCTCTGCCTCATTCAAAATATTTATGGCACTGCCACATTTTGAATTTCAGCATCCCTACCTCAGTCCAAAATTGAATGTCCTAGCCACTCTTTGACATTGTTTCAGTTGTGACAGGTGCAACCTGTTGACATTCTAAAATATCTTCCCTGTGGAATTCTAAAATCTGTACAGAAATTTGGCATTTTAAAGTCATGTTTGCCATTACATTCCACCACCCCTGTCACATTCATGTGTCTTGCATCAGCACATTATGGAAATGCATGTCCTCTACCCAGACAATGTCAGCTTTCCTTTTACAAATGTTTAATACAACTGCAGTTTTACATAATGTGTGAGAAATAAGTGCTATAAGGTAGCTTGCACTGTGGAGTAGGTTGTGAGTTCTGGTTATGACATCATCAGTAGCTCTTCACCAAAACTGCTTTTTTTTAAAAGGCAATGGAATTAGGGTTACAGAATAACTTGTAACTTTTAAATAAAATAGTATAGAGATCACATTTTTGATATGAGGCTGATTGGAGATATGCTGACACAACTTCTGAATTTATTGATGCTAGAAATGTTGGCCAGACTCCCTTTTTAAAAGTAACATTGGTTTGGCAGTGGGCAAAAAAAACACATTTTATTTATTTTGTTTGTATTAACCAGGTAAGGTGCACTAGACACATATTTGCATAGTTTCAGGCATGACCTGGGAGAATTACAACTAAAAACAAAATGGATTGGTGACAATGACAAATAAGTTCAAATAATGACAAATTCAAGAGTACAAAATCAAACATACTATACAGTGAGAGAATAAATAACAATAGAGAAAATAAGGTATTCATTCTGAAAAGATGGTTCCAAGAGGAAGTCAGTCATACAGTAAATATAGTTCAATGGGCATATGCAACCAGAGTAGTGTTATGCTTGTGCAACTGTGATAATTGTTTGGCCTTTTGTACTCTCTATTCCAGGTGGAATTATCACCCTGTAGGGGTTTTGAAGGAAAGGAACCCTCAAAGAAGATTCCACCCCTGGAGGTGCCACGGGAAAGAGTCTCTTGGTTAAAGGTACCTTAGGAAGGAGTCCCCTGAGGAGAGAGGTGTGCCACTGGAGGAAGAGGAGAGGATGGTGGGGCAGAGAAAAAGTGCTTCAAAAGGAGGATGGGAGGAACTGCTTATATAACTCAGGAAAGGGGTGTGGCTGATTGCTCACCCCATTGAACTATAAGCATAGCCTTACAATTCAATGGGACTATGCAACCAGTGTAGTGTTATGCTTGTGCAACTATGATAACTGTTTGGCCATTTGCATTCTCTATTCCATGTGGAATTACCACCCTGCCGGGGTACTGAAGGCAAGGAACCCTCAAAGAGGGTTTCAGACCTTGAGGTACCACTGGAAAGAGTCCCCTGGCTAAAGGTACCTTAGAAAGGAGCCCCAGAAAGAACATTAAGCAGTAAACATTGACTACAAGATAGAGAAGCAGATTGACCACAACAGACAACTTGATAAAACACAAATAATATGCACAGGTTGTCAAGATTGCACTGATAAAATGGATGCACTGATGATATCAGGGGACTTCCCAAGGAGAGAGGGCATGGTGAGTAGGGCCACCATCCATCTCCATCCAACAGCATAAACCTACCTAAGGAAACTAGGGAATATATGATTGATAAACAACTAACTACATATTATGACCTCTGACATGTAAGAGAGGGAAGAAAAACTTTTAAAAGAAGGAACCCTCTGGGAATCCAAGGCCTAGGCCACTTTCCATCCAGGTTAGGGGTAGTTTATTTAGTGATAGCTCTGCTGCTGCAATTTAGAAACCCGATCAAAAGGGGAAAATTCCATTGTGGTGGAAAGCTCTCCTGATTCCTCTAATGGGAATGCCATGAGGGGTTGCGAGAGTCCGCTGCAACAATGGGTACTCTGTAGTAAGGGCGGACCCCCAAGGTGAAAGGGGGAGAACAACGACTGCTGTGGCACTCAGCTGGCCTACTGACTAAAACAAACTAAGTGAACCAGGGGCAGTCATAGGAAGAATAGCTTCTGAAGGTGCCATGGCGATGCCATAGCCAAAGGAGCACCCTTGGGCCATACGTGCACCACCCCTCAGTAGTTGAATTCCTAAATTTTGCATTAAGAGGAGTACCATATAACTGCAAGCTAAATCTCCACCCAGAGTAAGAACATTCCCACTATGAGCCAGATGAGAATGACCCTACCCCAAGTTTCACATACTCAAAATGCAGAGTTTGTAAGTGCAGAGTGAGACCATCAGCTTACAGGGTGAGCCCTGAGCCAGAAAAGGTAATGATTGTGGTTGGCATGCCTCCAATTTATTAATGAGAGCATGAATCAACATTGAGTGCTAGATAGGAGAAGGCCAGATGAAGCCAGTGGCAGTAGATTAGGTAACAGATTTTTGATGAGGAGGCCAGGCAAAGTCAGCAGCCGTATATGATAAGGAGGCAGACCTTGAAAGGCTGTGACCAAACTCTAAAACCATGAGATTAAAAGGTTTGAGCAAACTCTGCAACCATGAAAACTACCAGGCAGGTCCTGAGTGAGGTAGGATGCTGCAGTGTGAGCATTTGGTGGGTTGATACTAGTAGCAACCAGCAGAAAACAAGCCAACCAAGTCCATTAGAGATGC
This sequence comes from Neoceratodus forsteri, assembly GCA_016271365.2. Classification (NCBI taxonomy): domain Eukaryota; kingdom Metazoa; phylum Chordata; order Ceratodontiformes; family Ceratodontidae; genus Neoceratodus; species Neoceratodus forsteri. The sequence goes on from CM028137.1 coordinate 470,365,663, forward strand.
CGAATTGATGGTGACATAGAAGATGGGTCTTTAGGCAGTGAGAGACTTTGATGACAGTGATTGACTCAATGAGGTTTAGTGTAAATGAATCAATGAGGTTTAGCAGATAGGAGATACATAGCAGGATTTGCAACAGCTATAAAATGGGCAGCAGCATAGGTAAGCATGATCCATCGCATATTAGGTAAGCTGAATTATGTATATGCTTGGCCAGCCAGTTCCATAGAGGAGCAAACCATGGTTTACATAAATGCATTTGATGCTGTGGTTTCAGCATGAATAGTGAATTAGTATGCTTGCATGGATAGTGGATTGATATGATTGGCATGAATACCTTAAATGTCATTAAGGTGAAGATAGGTTATTTCAGTAAGGAGCATGCAGTACAGTAATGGAATGCAATGAACACCTGAAGCCATGTAGGCTGCAAGGTTACTGACTTATACATGAATAACTGAAAGCCATGAAGGCAAGAAAGCAGGGCAAAATCATATACTGTAGGTTACATAAAACATGCTCCCACTACTTGGAGCCATGATGCCACATCGTGACAGCACAGTCCCCCGCCATGGGAATTACAGGAAGCCACAGCTGAGCACCATGAGACCAAACAGCACTGTAATGTTGATAGGGTAGGAACCCCTCAAAACAGAGGTGCTTTTACTGGCAAAGTTCCAGTTAAGGACAGCCAAATTATGGCAACTGCTGAGGCAGTAGGGCAACAATAAACTGCAGCAGAACTACAGAACAGGGAGAGGCAGCTAGCTTAGCACAGTGAGCCAGAATCAGGTGAAAAACAATTAAGCTGGAGCACAGGAGACAGCAGAGAAACAACAGTGGGAGCTGAAGCATACAATAAAATAGCAGGAAAACTGAGAAGTGGTAGGCAGGAAAGCAACAGGCTGAGCAAAATCTGGTGAATAAATGGAACTTGAGAATATAGGTTCAGAGTAGCTTAAGGTAAGGAACAACAATATGTAACCTGAAGCACAAACAAACAATGTGTGCACAGGGTGCTAGAAAACCAGAAAGCCCCCAAAAACAGATAAAGCAAACACAAGTACAGAAGCAGGAAGAAAACAAGCACACAAGGAAGCATGAAGCAGCTGAAGGCAAGCAATACAAACCAAAAGCAGGTAAAAAAAAAACAGAAGTCCAGCACAAATCAAGAACGGCAATGGGGGGCAAAGCCCCAGCAGGTCCAAGGGGAGAAGACAGAAAAAAAGTGCTTCAGAAGGAGGCTGGAAGGAACTGCTTATATAGCTCAGGAAGGGGGCATGGCTGGTTACTCACCCCATTGAACTACAGGCATAGCCTTACAATATAACAAATGGGAGAGTGCATAAAAAGAATTTAATGACACATGAGGTGTGGGATGCAAGGAAAGCATCCCACACTGAGGTGTGGGTTCTGACCCGCTTGGACACCCCCTCAGGCCCCCCTAGTAGTGGGTGATCTATATGCCCCTAATGTTGACTCCCATTCTTTCTTTTGTGAACTGGCTGCTAAGATAGTGACTTTTAATGACTCCCATGTGCTAGTTCTAATAGTCGTGGACTTTAACCCTACCCTGAATTTAGCTGTGGACAGCAGTCAAGGGAAAGAGAAACCTCATGTCAAGGCCTTTCAAGTGGTTGAAATGTGGCTCCAGGACCAGGCTCTGACTGATGTTTGGTGGCTTCACAATCCCTGAGTCTGTTATTACTCCTGTTATTCAGCAGCCCATAGGATGTAGAGTCATTTAGACATAGATATGTAGCTGACCTCACAGCACCTCTCCCCATGAGTCACATCAGTGACTATTAATCACCTGGCTATCTTGAATCATGCTTGTGTAGAATTAGATGTTCACCTGGGGTTGAGTCCCAAATGCTCCACTATCTAGAGACTGGATTCCATCCTTCTCAAAGACCCGAACTTCCATATTTGACCCCAAATAGACACTAAAGATTACTTTTCCCACAATGACACAGGGTCATCTTGGTGGCCATGCTGTGATAGGCCTTCAAGGCAATGCTCTGGGGTCACATTATCAGCTATGCATAATACAGACATAGGGAGAGAGAAACAGTTGTTGGACCTTGAAGTTTTCCTCCACCAAAAGGAAAATGCAATTTAAAGCTGCCCCATTGCCTGATGCACCTTCTCAGCTTCCTAGGGAAATTCCAAATCTCCATATGGAGATTATAGCCCACATGAACAGACAGGCAGAACTGGCCATTCTCTGCCACCACAACAAATTTTGGGAGGGATGGCAAAAGTGCTGGAATTTGCTGTCTCGCTGACTTGACAAGCAAAAAGCAGAGATATACATTGCAGTGCCCCGCAATTTGCAGGGCTCCCTTTGTATCTGGCCAGAGGACAAAAACGTCTGTATTAATGCTTTCTGCAGTCAGCTATATCAGTCGACCCTCAGTGATCATGACCCAGAGGTAAAGGCTTAACTATTCAATGTCCATCTCCCACAGATTTTTCTAGAGCAGGTGGCCACCCTGTATGCCCCCTTTTCCACCAAGGAGATGGAGTTAGTGCTCATTGATCTCAACACTCACATGGCATGAGGGGGATATGGATTTCCTGCGAGGTCTATCACCTCCTCTCTTCCCTGATCTGCCCCATGTTGCAAAGACTCTTTGAGGAGTGTTGCACCTCTGGATCCTTTCCCACAGTGATGGCCACTGCCACTATCACATCTTACCAAAGAAGGAAAAAGATCTGACCTCTCCTTTAAGCTATCGCCAATATCATTGATCACAGTGGACAGCAACATTTATGCTAAATTCCTAGCAAATCACCTCAAGCTCCTTATCCACATCCTAGTATAACCTTTACAGGTGGGATTCATCCACAGCTGCCTCAGCTCTGATCACATCCTGACCTAGGTTAACCTAATCCTCTTGGCTTGGCATACCCAATGTCCACAGGTTGAGGTAGCTAGTGGCTTCAAAAAAGCTTTGGATTCTTTGGAATGGGGCACTTTTGCAGCACTCTCAAAAAATGGACATCGGGGACAACTTCCTCCACAATATTTGTGCTGTTTATTCAGGCCCTAAAGCACAGATCTTTACAAATAACACCCTATCTGCCCCCTTCCTCCTTGGCCTTGGCACTCAAAAGGGTTACCCCCTGTTCCCACTTATCTTTTTGCTGGCCATATAGCCCTTAGCAGTTGTGATCTGATAAGCCAAAAATACCATTGGACTAAGTGTTAGGGAGTTCCAATGTAAATAAAGCCCTGCTTTATGCAGAAGAATTGTTGGCACTTCTTGACCAGACCCTTACCAGTATTCAGCCCCGGATGACTCTATTGCAAAACTTTGCCATGGTGTCTGGATTGGAGACTAATCAAGGTAAAAAGGAGGTTTCCCTCTGAGCAAACTTTGATCTCCTCATGCTTTTCAGGCACTTGATCGTAGGTGGGCATCAGATCATAGCACATACTGTATCTGAGGCTGAAGATCTGTCCCAACATAACTAATATGTGTAATATTAATGTAGTCTTCCTCCTACAGGACTTAAAGGCTAAGTTAGAGAGATGGAAACCACTGAAGCTCTCGATGATGGGCAAAACTGAAGCTTCGAAAATGATCACAACTCTGAAGATTTTCCACCTCCTTTTCCACATCCCTGTGCATATCTCTAATAGCTGATTTGATCATATAGATGATATGGTTACATATTTTCCATGGGAGGCTGGTAGGCCCTTTTACAGCTGCATGAAACTCAGGGCACAATGGTCTAATAGGAGGGCTGGGGCATCCCTTGGTTCAAAGGTACTACTGGACCTTAATAGCTGCCCACACCATCAAGTGCTTTACTGGTTTAGTGCTTATATTGACTCTGCCCCCATCTGGATGTAGATTGAAAGAGTTTTCCATACAGAACTTGGTCAAATGCTGGAATCAGGAGGGCAAAATTTTGCACACTGAACTGTCTTCTCTGGTGCTCACCCCCATTTGGAAAAATCTGGAGGTAGTCATTGGATGGAAGCCAATTAACTGACCAACTTGAAGATCCAAAGGTATTACTACACTCCAGAACCTGCTGGTTCCCCAGCGACTGGTGCAAGACTCTTTCCAGAACATGAAAAATCAGGTACAGCCTTCCAAAAATGGAATTTTGGCACTATCTTCAACTGAAAAGTGAACTGTCCAATATCACCAAGAGATTGGGAGAGGTCACTCCATCCCCCAATACCAGTCCCCTACTTCTCTGGTGAAAGCACTCCAAAGGCAGAGCTGGAAACATATATGCCACCATCTGGGACTTGATTCCTGATTACACTGCCCAGGCTATAGCTGCTTGAGAAGCTTCTTTAGATCTTTCTGTATCTGACATTGAGTTGGGCAACTGTTGGAGGACAGCCCCCATTGCAGTGGAAGATATGTGCAGCAAACTTCAACAAAATAAGATAGTTTATAGGTGGTACTGCACACCAGCTATTCTTCACAAAGCTCATCTCTTTCCAGACAACAACTGCTTGAGATGTGGAAGACCAGGGTGGACCTATTCCATATTTTATGGACCTTCCCCAAACGTCATCAGTTCTGGAGGCAAGTAAAGGACATCCTGGGCACAATCTTGCAGATCTCTATCCCAGACTCTCTGGTATTTTATCTGCTGGAATGACACAGAGATCTCCCTCCTCACACCCCCAGTAGAATGGCTGAGGCTGGATAACATTGAGGCTAAATGCCTCATACTCAGAAAATGGCACACCACCAAGCTTTCTACTCTCAGTATATTCTTGTCCAGCCTAGCTCTGGTAGCCATATATGAGCAGCTGTTGCACTTAGCCTCTGGCACTGTAGACTGGTACAGGTCCACCTGGAACCCATTTTGAGCATTCCTGGAGGAACACTCAAAGGTGATAGCCCCTCCCTGTGTCCCCTCTCCTTCCCACCAGGGAATAGGTTGAAGTTCCTCATCCCCCCTTCAAAGATCCCTCCCCCTTGTAGCCATCGTAGTGTTCCCCCTTTCCTTTCTTCTCATTTCCAAGAGCACTGCCTCTGTTCTAATGGCTTGCCCCGCCACACTTGACACTGACTCCCCCTCCCACTTCTGTTGCAATACACCACATATCATTTGTGTGTAATGTGGGTATACCCTGAACGTTTGCTGTTATCATTGGTTCTGACTTTGTACATACTGTAGTTTGTTAATGTTTATGACTTAGTGCGTAAGGTGGGGTCTACCTACCTTGGTCAACAAGCAGGCATGCATGGCTAATTATTGAATGCTGTCCCCATACACTATCATGTACTGTTTTGTATATTTTGATGGGATTTCTTAATTCTTTTCAAATGAGCTTTTCAAACAGTTTAGCAACAAAACAGGTAAATGAAGTGAGAAGTGATCATTAGCTTGAACAAAAGCCAATTTAAAATTCATCAGCTGCGAGACTTGGCCATAGCATGGGAAGGTAGCTAAAGCAGTCATTTCAACTTTCGTATTTTCTCAAAGAGCTACTCACACCCCAAAGATAACGTCAGTGTTTAGACACAGTGGGCATATAAATTCATCATTAGTGTGTTGCAGGTCAGGTGTTCAGTACTTGTCTCAGAAAAATCTAGTACACTTTTTTTGCTGTAATAACTTTTGTAAGACTATCTGGTTTCAAATCCTATTTTCTGTGCTATAGATAAGCCTAGAGTTACAACCTATCTAGGTGAGTACTACAAGTTAGTATTTATTCCAGTTTACTGTGCTGCAACTTAGCTTTACAGCTACACCCTATCTAGGAGAGCACTATGAGTTAAATTAGTCATATGTTTAGTGCAGGCCTGTATATTAATGTGATTCAGAGGAGAGGCAGTAAGTTCTGGTGGTTATGGGGTGCTATCCTCTAGGGAGATGGTCATTGGGGATTTCCCAATTTGCAATGCCTTGGTGGAGCTCCATGCTGAATTGGTGGAATCAAGGGTAGAAATATCCCAGCTGAATCATCAGCTCATCAGGAGCCCACCCCCCACAACCTCATTCTGCCAAAGACCCACTAGTCTAGAGGGTAGAGAGTGGTGGGGAGGGAGAAGGGACAGGGGAAGTCTTAAGGAGGCTGCCCAACCCTTTGCCATCCAGATAGTGAATCACTTCAGACCCTCTGAGAAGTTTCAGGCACATGACTCTGCTGGGAGGACTCTGAGCCAGTCAATGGGAAAGGGCAGGACTAGGTGTTGGCACCCAAAGTGAACAAGTCTAATAGAATAGTCTTAGTAGTCATGGACTCTGTGATTTTGGGTAGAAAGGTTGGGGGGGTTGGATGGTGAGGATAATCTGGTGCCTTCCAGGGGCATTGGCCATCTGAGATTTAGACAGGATTGGGAGGACAGTGGAGAAGGAACAGAGGGAGCTGGGGATGCTGGTAAACTTGGATACCGATGATCTGGTAAGTCAGTAGGCACAGATGGTGAAGCAGAAGATCAGTAGACTGGGGGGAAGATTGGCAGTACTCGCAGCCTCCCTGATTTTTTTCAAAGCCCTCCTTGTGTGGGGCAGGGAGGGGAAGCAGGAATGGGTAAGAGTGATGTAACAGAGGAGTTTAACAAATGGCTTAAGAGATGGGGTCAGGTGAAAGGATACCACTTTGTGGAGGATTAGTGGGACTTCTGGGACAGGAGACTCTTCAAGGGTGAATGAATTCAACCAACAGCAGAGGGAGCCTGCATGCAGCAGCAGAAGTCTGGAGTCCATATCAGTTTTTTAAATTGACTGGGGGGAGACTGGGTCTAGGGGAACCACAATGGCAAGTGAAAGGAAGGTGATTCTAGCAATACCCCCTCACATTTTTGGACCTGTAGCTGTACAGCAAATACTGAGAGACCTGTGACCCTAATTAGACTAGGTGAAGCGACATGAGAGGCAGAACACAAAGGGTGCAAACACCAAGAAAAACAAAGGGATGAGAGGACAAATGAAGCTCAAGGGGAGTAGCAAAATGGGATCAGTTGTCAGAGGGAAGGGAATTTGCCTAACGCACAGAGCCTAGGTAACAAGATCAGTCAGTTCCAGGCACCTATGGCGGACACTGAGGTGGACTTTAAAGCTTTCATGGAAACATGAGTTTTAGAAAAAAAACAACTAGGAACTGATGGCCCCTGGGTACTGGATGTTCAGGAGGGATAAAAGAACAGGAAGATGAGGAGAGATAACCATTCTTGTCAAGGAAGGCATTGTGGGGGTGGACATTGGTGCAACAGGGATAGTATTGGGGAGACAGAGCAACTGTGGATGCAACTTATGGTGGCCTCAGGCAAGAAACTGCTCTTGGAGTTGATCTATAGGCCTCCAGGGAAAAGGGAGGAAAGGGTCTGACAGCACAAAGAAGAATCTGAAAGAGGGGTTGCAAAGGGGGAGGTAGTGGTTGTGGGTGAGTTGAACCTGACGGACATTGATTGAGATGTTCTAGTGCCCAGAAGCACCAGACGTCAGGCCTTGATGGACACATTCCAAGACTATCTACAAGTACAGCTAGTTAAGGAACCAACAAGGCAGACCACAATTCTAGATGTGGTACTCACCAACTCAGAGGTGGTAGGAGCTGTGGGAGTAGGGAAGCTACTGAGGCACAATGACCATAACTCTGTTCAGTTAGAACTGGCCCATGGGTCTAGTAATCCACAATCAATAGTCAAAGTCTTTGATTTTATAAGGGTGGACTTCAACAGACTGATGAAGCAGGTCTGGGAATAAGTTAGTAGGGGTTAGTAACATAGGTGATTTGGAAAAGAGATGGGGCAATTAAGGGGGGACATTCTTGAGGCATCTAAGGTATGCATGAAAATGGTTACCAAACAGAATATGTTCAAGAGACTGCTGTGGTTTTTGACAAGGGTCAAGATAGTGGTGAGGGCCTTTAGAGGGTATAAAAAAACAGGGTCTATATAGGTTATAAAGAAAAGCAGGGTCTATACAGGGTATAAAGAAGAGCAGGCGAGGAAGAATGGGGATAATACTTACTGAACAATAAGGAGGCAAAGTGGGCGATTAGTGAGGCAAAAGCAGGCACAGTGCTCCATACTGCAGAGAGGTCAAGAATGGAGAAAAATAGTTCTTCAACTATGTTAGTTTAGAAAAGGAAGAAAGGAGGGGAAATTGTAAGGCTAGGCAGTGGGGGCCGGTGGAGTGATAGAGGAGGACAGGCAACAGGTCACCATCCCAATTTCCTTGTTGTCTTTGGTCTCCAAAGTGTTTGAAAGGCTCTTGGCAGTGCAGCTAATGGACTATTTATCTCAGAATAATTTACATGGTAAATATCAGTCAGAGATTCATAAGTGTCATGGAACAGTGGTCTCCATGTCTAGGGTCTTGGATGATGTCAACTAAGCAATGGAAAAGGGCCATTTAACTGGAGCCATCTTTGTTGATCTCTCCAAGGCCTTTGAAATGGCAGACCATCAAATGCTGCTATTAAGGTTGAGGGACATTGGATTGTCTTTATCTGCCCTGAAATGGTTTGCATCTTACCTGGGTGGTAGATACCAGGTTACAACTGAAAATCATGTGACCTCAAATCATTTATCCACTGTTTGTTGGGTCCCCCAGGGATCTGTGCTTGGCTCCTTGCTATTTCTGTTGTATTTAAGTAAATTTGGAGACGCAGTTAATAGATTGGCATACCAGCTGGATGCTGATGATACAGTTATTTATACTTCAGCCTGTACCCTGCAAAATATAGATGCAAATTTACAATCCAGTTTTGATGACATTTAGAACTTATTTGTCAAATCTAAGTTAAAAATGAACATCAATAAAACAAAATGTATGGTCCTAGGGTCTGGTTCATAAATAAAAAATAGTTCGGAATTGAATATAATGGATTTAGAGGGGGCCGGGCTTGAGCATGTCTCTTACTATAAATATCTAGATTACTCTGTAGACTCATCAGAATCAGGCAACACCCAAATGGATAAAATCACAGGGGTCACGGGTAAAAGGGTGGGGGTATTATATTGTTACAAAAACTGTCTAGAGAGTAGTACGATAAAGAAAATAGTTAAGACACAGGTTTTTCCACAGTTTGATTTTAGTGATATTCCCTATGACTCTCTAAAGCAATCAATTCAGTGCAACAAGGCATATAACAAGGCAAGTTAGGTGGGATGCTGGGGTGTATTGGAATGAGTCTTGACAGATGAAAGAAAGAGGTAATACTTCCCCTATATAGATCCCTGGTGAGGCCACACCTGAAGTACTGTACCCAGTTCTGGAGTCCTTGCCTCTGGAAGGATAGGGATATGCTGGATGCAGTGCAGCGCAGGGTAACAAAAATGATTCTGGGCCAATAGGGCAGGTCCTATGAGGGGATGCCTCAAGGAACTGAACATGTACTCACTGGAGACCAGAAAGGAGAGAGGAGATATGGTACAGACCTTCAAATTCCTAAAGGGAATTAACAAGGTGAACTGCGAGGAACTATTTAACTTAATAGTAGCTTGGGGTCATGTGGACATGAGTGGAAACTAACAGAAGGGAGTTTCATGATGGAGTTTCAAGGATGGGCAGAGTTAGGACCCTGGAGGGACCATATGTCCCATGGCTAAATAGTGAACTTGGGCAGACCGGATGGACTGCTGATCTTTTTCTGCTATCATTGTCTATGTTTCTATGTTTCTAATTGAAGAATTTTTCAGCAAGCTTTTGAGAGCTCTTGGGTCCCTTCATCAGGTACAGAGAATCCCTCAATCAATCTGAAAATGGAGTACACCCAGCAAAAAAAATCAACTTTCTGGACACCACAATTGAACTGCAACAGGGAAAAATAAAAACATCAATGTACAGAAAAGCAACAGATCATTTGAACTACCTACACCGTTCTGTTGCACACCCACACCATGCTATTTGAGCTTTTTTCTACAGCCAAACCCTCTAATAAAAAACATATATGCATAGATGAGTCAGAGTGAGAGAACAATTTGGAAATTCTATGAGGAGCCTTCACCAGCAAAAACTTCCCCTCATGTGTAACTGACAAAATGCATTAGCTAGACAAATGCCATGAGAATAGCAACTGGCATACAAAGAGAAAAAAGAATTGAAATGCACATCACTGATTGTGACATCCATGCATCAGTTAGACCACTACAGAAGATCATCAGAGAACTGCAACCAGTCAAGCACAGTGATGACAAACTGTCCCCTATATTCTGTGAACCACCTACAATACCATGCAGACAACCACTGAATCTAGGAAGAACACTCATTAAGAATTACACCCTCACAAATTAAATGAGCACACAATGAACAAAGCCATGCTACTAGCCCAGATGCAAAACATGCAGCATGATTGAAACATGTGACTCTGTCTACTCTTCATTTACCAAACAGGAATACAAAATAAAAGGGTCTTTCTCATGTGGTACCAACAATTCAACTTACCCAATAAGATGTCAACAATGTGCATATGGGCAAAATGGAACACACTCCATGAACACATGAATGGACACAGAGTCACTAGCAAACACTACAATAATAAGGTACCGATGGCTGAGCACATCTCAAAGAACAACTTTTCTCTGACGGATCTTAAAGTGGCTGTGTTGAGAGGAAGCCTCAAAGACATTCATACAAGACTTCTCAGAGAAGCAAAACTCCTGGGCCAGGACTCACAAAATTTTGGCCTGGCACAAACCTGGTTTTGCGCTTAGTTGGTATTCACAAAAGCCTGGTTTGCACAGGGGCAAAGTATGGAGGGGGCTGCAATGCAAATGAGGGGAGCAATGTGAATATTGTCGATGTCTGATTCAGAAAGCACTTGCTCCTCACAAGGGCCTATTGTGCGGTCCCCTTGCGTGCAGTAAATACCACTGACTGAGACTTTTCCTTATTCTGTGCAACCCTACTGGTTGGTGGAGGTACTGTGCAGCCCCCCCCGATCACTTGCCTGAGTAAACTGATGATGTGTCCCTGATGCCTAGTGCTCCACCCCACCCATCGAAGGCCTGAGTAGACTATAGGAAGTTTCCTTGTGGTCCTCCCCCACCAATTGCCAGTCATAGAAAAATGTAGGAAGTTTCCCTGGTGCCTAGTATCCCCCTTGCTGATCACTGGCCTGACACCAAAACTATGTTTCCCTGGTGTACAGTGGTCCCTTCCCCCACCTGATCCCTTGCTCCACATCTATGACACTATTCCCTGGTGTCCAGTGGTCCCACCCCCCACCCACACGCATGCCCGATATATTTATCACTCTCGGTGTCCAGTGGTCCATCCAGCCACCCAGTCCCTCACCCTATGTCTATAGCAATATTCCCTGGTGTCCAGTGGTCCCTCCCCCACTCAATCCCTTGCCTATGTCTTTAACAGTATTCTCTGGTGTCCAGCGGTTCCTGCAATTGCCCAATCCCTCACCCCATGTCTATAACAATATTCCCTAGTGTCCAGTGGTCCTGCCCCCATCCAATCCCATGCCCCAGTATGAAAATATGATTCTCCCTGGTGACCAGTGTTCCCACCCCCCATCTGATCCCTGTCTCTGTCATGGTGCAAGCCAGTCAGGTAGACCAACCCTCCCCCGCAATTTCCAACCCAAAGTGAAGTAGGTAACTTTCCCTGATGTCTAGCAGACCCCCCATCCCCCAACCCTGGCAGGTAGTGCCCCATCACCCTGTGCCCCCAAATTCCCAACTTGAACCAGCGACTGGCACAGCCCTTCTTTCTCCACCACAGCTGGTCACCGACTGAGGGTAGCCCGTAATAAGGGCATTTGCACTTGGGCTACCCATGATTTGGTGAAGGCAAAATGGTGACTGGGTGTAGGGTGATAGGGAATTAATGTTGATGTGTTGCTGGGCGACTGTGGGGGACCGTGAACGGTAGAACAATGACAGGAGATCTGGGCGCATACCAGTAGGGCATGTTGTGAACAACGACAACTCCCTCTATGGTGACTCCTTCGACGGCGAAGGAGGAAAAAGGCCAAAAGGCCTACAGCATGCCCGGGAATAGGGGGCCACCTCAGCAGTGGCTGTACCAGTAGTTGGCCAGTGGGGTCTCATGGTGTACTGTCTGGCCCCCCCCCGCACACAACAGGAACACCCCCGATCTGCCTCCAGAGCATCACAGACCAGGGCATCCACCCCACACCACTAGACAGGCTACAGCAGCAGTGGCTCCCGAACCACCAACACAGCACATGCTGTTGGGGTGTAGGTGGGGGGTCAAGGGGGCTTTCAACCCTACCACTGAATTTCCTCACTTTTGTTGCTGTGAAACAACCCTAACTAATGCATTAAATGGATTTTTTTGCCTCTAATATATATATATATATATATATATATATATATATATATATATATATATATATGTGTGTGTGTGTATATATATATATATATATATATATATATATAGGATATGCAATGCCTCATCAAAATATCTCTGATATTTTCCTGAGTGCAGTTTGACCTTTGATATCATGAGTGGAGAAGCCATGAGTGATGCCATAGGTCAAACTGCTCAAGGGGAAAATATCTGTGATATCTTCAATGGGGCATTGTATGTTCCATTTATGCAATGGGCCAAGTTTTTTTTTATCAGTGTAGTTTTCATTTTTTTTAAATAGGTATATCTTTATTTCTGTTTGTTTCTGGATGACTTAGCATTGTGTTCCATAAAACTGAACTTTTGCATCAGGACACTATGCCATTGTACTGCTGGGGAGAGTGGTAAGAAGAAAAAAAAAGAGAGCGTTGGTTGGTTTTTTGTGTGCTGGGGTTTGAAGGAAGTAAATGTATTGTGTAAGGCTAAAAGTTTTTATTTTTAATATTTGAAGTGAAAGAAAGTGGGGTTGGGAAGACAATAAAAATAAGTCAGTGTATTAGTCTGGTATTTTGGACCTTTAGGAGAAATGGTAATTAATATTGTGTGAAGCTGAAAGTAATTTTTTTTAAATAAGTTACAGTGAAAGAACGGGAGAAAATGAAACTGTTCTGTGTGCTGCTGGAGAGAAATGAAACTGCCAGTGGGAGCTGGAATGCAAGTGAACAGGTGCATTCTGATTGTGCTGCTCATGCTGCCAGCTCCCACCAATCAAGCCTCTGTGAGTAGTTCTGCTGAGGTACAGATAGTGCCTGGGTATTACCTACAGTGAGGATAAATGACCTACAGTGAGGATACATGCGATATTCTCACTGTAGGTCTGAACAGCCAAAAATACTGCTGTTATTTGCTGCTTTTTTATCCTCACCCCATTGCACAAATATACAGGGGTGGATCACGCTAATAGTGCAATGGAAATGCAACCATTAGTGCAAAAAGCACAGTACTAGTCAATTACGGTATTGTGCACTAAGGGTGATGTTTTGCGCTAGCCATTGAATAAATGTAAATATTCTCACTGCGGTGACATCAGCAGCATTTATTCTCACTCTGGTAAGAATATCACATTTTATCTCACTCATTTATCACTCACCCCAATTGTATATATTTCATTAGGGTTTTATACAGAATTTTATATATAGTATATATTATCATTTTATTAAAGAAGTAATTGACAAAAGAAGTTTGAATACCACTAAACAAAAACAAAACTAATAAACAAAGTGATATGATGCATATTGTATGGAACTCCAAAAAACAATTTACAAGATAGGTAAACAACTGGTTAAATCACAGAACTTTTAAATTAGATTTGCCTTAAAAATGGAAAGGGAGAATACAAATTATTAATACATCAGAAGAAAAAGAAATATGAAGATATATTATGGTCACAATGGCAAGATGGCATTGCTATTAATGATTCTAAGAGCTTCTGGCATTTGACACATGTAACAAACAAAATAATACAAATTTTAATATTGGTTCAGCATCTTGGCAGAATTGTATTCAAGCAAAGCATCAATTAAAACAAGTTCCACATCCAAGTTTTGTATGGTCAAATAATACATTTTTTGCCTAGTGATATTAGCAGAACATGGTCATTTTGCTATACCGGCACCAATAAATAAATAAATTAATTAATTAATTAATCCCTTGACCCAGATAGTCTGGCAGCTGAACTATTTTTTGTCTACCCTAAATGGTGGTCCAAAATTCTAACTAAACTTCTTAATACAATCAACACATCATTATAGCTCCCAAGGGGTTGGAAGAGGAACAAGTGTTCCATTCTTCAAAAAAGGAAGTGTTGTAGAACCAAATAATTATAGACTAATATATACTTTATTCATTGTCCTTAACATTTATACTCGGGACTTGCTGTTATGTTTAGAAGAATGGGTGGAAACAAATCATTTTAAGTTTAATTAATTATTCATGAGATAAAGAAGCTCACTGATTTGCTGCTGTGCCGGTCTGAAATTTTTAGAAAAGCCCAACACTGCAGCCACATGGATGATTGCAGTGCTCAGACTCTAGACTGATGGCAGCGAATCTGTGAAATAAAATCTGAAAGCAACCAAATTTCATCATATGTGACCATCTTTACAAATAGCTACTCACAAAATAAAAAGCCGCACCACACCACCATCAACACTGAAACTCAGCTACTACACAGATTACATACCACGCAGCACAGTCATTGTGAGCCGCAAAGAAAATAAAACAGTATAAAAACATACAAAAAAATCTCATGATTGTTATTAGACTATAATTGCAATAATGACCTCAGAGTCATTCATTTCCTGGAGATAAGTGACCAGCTGGGTGGCATGGGCCACCCTGTCCCCCAGCCAGTCTTTAATCTCCAGGAAATGACCATCTCTTCTGTCAATACTGCTTAATTATTTTCTTGTGCACAAGTCAGTTTTAAAGCGTTATATGGGACCTCTGATAACTTATCTGTTCTAAATTACTTAGTAAAGAAATACACACAAGGGACAAGTTGAGCATTGTATGTGGCTTGTTTGGACCTGAAGTCTGCTTTTGATAACAGAGATGAGGGAATATTATGGAATATTTTAGATAGTTATGTTATTGATAAAAAAATACTTTTACTTATTATTATTTTAGTGCAAGCACACTATATCCAGTGTCAGAGTTTCTACAAAAGGCAGTGTTTCAAATGATGTCAAGGTTGAAAGGGGAATAAAACAGAGTTGTCTGCTAGTGCCAATACAGTTTAAATAATAAGTGGGTTTCATTTTCTTCCATGGAGAAACCCATGGTGTAATCTGCCATTATAAAGGAGTGTTTATAATGGTAAAGATGAATTGGGGTTCCCTCGCTCCATGCATGAGCCCACCACGGCTCTTCCCTTTCTGCCCACTACCAGCTGCCTGCTGGAGAATTCACCACTCAGACTTGATGGTGAGTTCTTCAGAATGAAACAAAAAGTTATCTTTCAGCAGCACACCATAGACTTTGAGGAAACTATACCAGACTGTGGCTGCACAGGGTAATTTCTTTATTTTATATAATTGCTGTGGCTAAAAAAAAAGGAAACTCAGCAATTATATAAAATAAAAACACGGGTGGTGCATAAAACTCAAATTTTACACACTCCCTCGGTGTTGGATGCTTGTATAAACTCCTCGAGCTTCACTCTTGGGGTTTATGTAGCAGCCAACACCTTGTGTGTGTGTGAGATTCTTGTTACACACACAAACCTATACTTCATTCTGTATTTTATACATGGAGACTCTAGTGCACAAATTGAAAGCAGTTGCTATCTTTCACCCAAAATTTAAGGATAGGTACTGTATTTCCAAATATTGATGTATGCAGATGACATTGTTCTGTGCTTTCTTACTCCATTAGGTCTGCAGAGAGCAATTAATACCACTGTAAATCATCTTGTACAGTTACAGTAGGTCTGAAGTTAAACATAGATTAGCTCGAATATGCTGATTGCTGATACCTGTTCCTGCTTTCACCCTACCTAATGACTGATGTCTCTGGCCATACAATAGTATTTCCTCACCTCTATATCACCTTCTTACTGCTTCAGCCTGTCCCAGCTCCCTTTCCCTGCCCATACACAATCTTGCACTGCAGGCATCTCCCTTACACTTACATACACTCATATAATCTAATTTCATGGCTTGCTCCGCCTCTTCCTCACTTACCGACCTTTTCCTTAATGACACCCCTTGCTCTCAGTGGTTATTTCTTCCTTTTGTATTACCTGTTTTTGTTTTTGTGTACCTTGTTCTGTTCATATGATTTGTGATCTGATAATTTATTGTCCAAGGTCCTCTCTATTCATTGCATAGGTAGGCACCTATGAACTTATGAATGGTCTACTCTGTATGTCTCTGATATATTGTATCCACTTTAACTCATTGTATGTAAAGCACTTTACTTTGTACAGTATGTCCTGATATATTGTATCCTCTTTAACTCATTGTATGTAAAGCACTTATAATTTGCTATCCTGCTAAGTTTCTGCATGTCTGTACTCTCTGGGGTCGTGCCTGAAAATAGTCATTTTATGGCTAGTACACTTATCCGGTTAACAAAAGCTAAATAAAATAAATATCCAACATCTTAATATTTGGCAAACAGAATAACCAGACCACTCAGAATATTGGTCAGAAATCATTCAAACTTTTGAAAGTCTACAAATACTTAGGTGTGACTGTGGACACAAATTAGACATGGAAACCCCATATCCATAACATTAAAAAAACAAAGTCTGGCCAGAGCTGATAGGGCTGCATAGCAGAAATTTAGAACAAAAATATTGAAAATTACCTGTGTTAGCAAAATGTAATGTAAACAGCTTAATCTGGTTTAAGGTCAGTTGACATTCATCTGTATCCCTCTCCCCCGGGTCGTGCCTGAAAATAGGCAGGATTTGTCTAGTGCACTTACCCGGTCAACAAAAACTAAATAAAATAAAAATAAAAATGTAGGCTAATAAATCTGTTTTGTAATATTTATACACCAAATTTTTGACATAGCCTTGTTATGACCTTGCCTCATGAAGAAGGGTAGAGCAAATGTTGAACTCACTCCCAAAAATGATTTCATGCAGGGACTGCAAAATCAACTTTTGGGACATAAAAGCACATCTGGGCCAGAGCTGAAAAATGACAGGTGTCACATTTATTAGGTGCTGTAAAGAAATGTGTTAGGCTAAATTATTGAACCACTGAGCTAGACAAGCTTAACACATACAAGAAGGGAAAATTAATCTGGATGGTTACTTCAAAATTAGTTACCCAATATTTTATATAAATTAAGGTAGATTAATTAATTTAACCTGGAAACACTAAAATATTTGCCTGCAAGGCTTCCATTAATAGCTATGAGCCCATTCATCATGCCTATAGATATAACATGCCCCAACATCATAAAATCCCATGATGATAGAAAGCCCGACAATAATATATATATATATATATATATATATGCATGTGTGTGTGTGTGTCGTATTTTTAAACTAATACATACACTACTAACACCTGGTAGGTAGATACCTGATATAACAACTTCTTACATCTTAGAATCGCTGCACATGTAATCAGAATAATTTGTGTTGCCTCTCCTTAATTGAGACATGAAAATGTTCAGTTTCAAAAAGACAGTCAGCACTACTATTCTTTATATAATGGAGTCAATTGTAAAGGTTTTAAGGCAACTGCCTATAGAGAGAGTGAGCGCGCCTCATTACAATCAACCCACCCAAAATAAGGTAAAATAGAGGGGACTCACCTTAGTGCTAGGTAGCCAAGGGTGTAGTCCTGGGAAATGTCATCCACCACACCTGTAAATAGGAATAGGAAAAGTGGTCACAAAGGATCCGCAGCTCGTAGGGCAGTTAAATTGGGGGAAGAGGACAGGCTAGATAAAAAATATGCTTATCTAATAGGGTAGGAGACTCGTCCTGGTAGACCTGTAGAAATAAAAGGAAAAATAGGTTAGGTAAAAGGAAACAAATATATAAAAGCAAAGAGGCAGAAGGAAAGTGAGGTTTGGGAGAGGGTCTCAGCTAAAACCCCTGTGCCCAGTAGTAGTAGTGGCCAGTATTTTACTTAGTAACCCAGGTGGGCTAGTGAAGGCCCGGGGGGCTGGTAGCCCCTTTGTTAAATAAAAAAAAAGGCATCGGTGGCCTTGTGAGCTAGGGAATACCTGGGGGGGGGGCACTATGTAAAATCATGCCCTGGTGTTCTAGTGGGCTACCACCTTAGTGGCTGATACCAGTGTTTCTTTTTCATAAATTAAAATATCCCTGCTTTGGTGGCTGAGACCATTGTTTTTCCTTTAAATAAAGTTAATACCATTCCCTGGGGTCTAGGGAGGGCTCCCTGAGCCTTACTGTTGTTGGGGTGGGATGTGCAGTACTGGCAACAGGAGGAAACACTGAGCCTGTTGCTGCAGCCAGCCCCATAGCACGATCACACTAAAAGTGAAGTGCCTGCAGGTACTGTAAACTCCCATTACATGTAGATCTCAAGCTGCAGCCCATTCCGCATGAGTGGGAGAGAAGGTGATAGCAGAGGTGAAGCAGTCAGTGAAAGAATCACCTCCTCCCACCTTCCCAAACCACCTCTTGGGAGCAAAATTTGTTTATGCCATGAGCCTTAAGAGGCAGCAAGAGGAGGCAGAACCTGCCATTAGTGGGCTTAAGAGGCAGCAAGAGGAGGCAGAAGCTGCCATTAGTGAAGCTGCTTTAGCAGCATTATTAAGAGCTGGGGTGAGGAGCAGGAGAAAGAGGAACGGAGGCATTGTGAAAGCCGCACCACAGCTTTTGTCAAATGCTTGAGAAAAAAATAGACAACCGCCAATGCGTGGTAGTGGAGGTGGAGCTTTTTTTAAGTAAAAAATAGTGCAGTGGGGCTGCTGATAGAGACAACAAATGGGTGTTTACTCACCTGATAAAGGTAATTGTGTTGGTTGGCATCCATGGCACTCCAGACATTACCTCATGGGTTGTAGCCCACCTGATAGGCTAGTGATGCACATGACCCAGATCAAATTTCTAGCATATCCAGGTCCCAGGAACCCCTGCTCTCCAGTTCGAATCTTCCATAGCTGAAATCAAGGTTAGTTAGTGCAAGAGAAAGAAAAACATACTGTGCAGGCACAATCAAGTGATGGTGATAAGAGGTGATCAACAACAAGGAAGAATGCGGCTGCAAAAGTATCGAGGCCCGGCGCAGAGCCCTTATTCTTCTACTATTTACGGACTAGTCCGGTCCGGAAGGTCCAACTGGTGGATAGTTTTAACAAAAACTGTCATGTGGTGTGTCCCTATTGGGACTACCATGGAGGAGGTCCCCCTGGATCAGTCCCGGTCACTCTGAGCACTCGGAAGGGAGGGCCTTGGAGTGCCATGGATGCCAACCAACACAATCACCTTCACCAGGTGAGTAAACACCCATTGTGATTGGTTGGCATCCATGGCACTCCAGACATTACCTCATGGGTAGATAAGAAGCAGTGTAGTACCCAGGGGTGGGAACCGAGTGGTCTAAGAGTGAGGGGTTGAGGATGTTGCCGCCAGGACCTGGGTGGCAAGGGGGCCGCCTGGCCCATGACTGGTCCAGCACATGCCCGGGTGATGGAGGGAACTCCGCGTGACTGCCCTACCTAGGTTCTCCAAAGATGCATTTGCTCTCTCTATCCAAAAGGTGGCGATCGCTCTGTGTGGTGAGCCTTGATCTCTTGGGGGGTGGAGTCCTCCGGTTAGCGGAGATGGCATTCCGGACGACACTCCTTAGCCATCCTGCAACGGGCCTTGGGGGCGGTTCTGCTCTGCCTCTGACCCTTCGAGAAGACACAACAGACTCCCTGTCTTGTGGATAGGGAAGGTTCTGGCCAGGTACCCAGAGGGGGCGGATCCAACGTCATGGTAACGTGGGACCACACTGGGACCCTGCTGGGGCCCTTCCACGAAGGTGGTTAGCTCGCTGGGTTGCCCTCCATGAAAACTGGTGAATACCCTGGCTGATAGACTGGGACCGATCTCAGACGGGCCCCTAACGGGGTGAGCACCGTATCAGGTTCCGCGCAGGATAGGGCCCCAAGTCCTCCGACTCTTCTAGCTGAGTGGATTGCCACCAAGAAGCATGTCTTGAGATAGACCCAGATCAGATCCGCCTCACGTAGGGGTCCATGAGGAGCCGAGTTGAGGGGCTCTAGCATGAGCGGAAGAAACCACGGAACCGTGGTCGGTCGCGTCCTCGGTCGGAGGGCCTCTACTGCCCTTAGAGAGCATGTGGCCTCTGGATGAGCTCCCGGGGTGTGTCCAGATATGAGGCTCATAGCCGCCCCTACGACTGATAGCTGCACCCTGATGGTGGAGTGTGCTAGTCTCTCGTCTACTCCCAGACGGTAGGATGTTACCCCTGTCGGTCTGCTCGGGAGCCTTGCCCTGTTCCAGGCACCACCGAGGGAAGGACCATGTCTCCCGTATGTGTGGGGTGAGAGAAGACCGTCTGACTGGGGTGGGGTTCTGATGATGATGGGATCATGAGGCCTGCTGCCCCCAGTCTGCTCCTCTCAGAAACCAGGCCGTGAGCTTCCGGGTCTGTGGGGTTTGTGAAACCCTGACCCCTGGGGGGGCATGACTGTTCTGAAGGGATCCTGAAGTTGGCCAGTGACCTCTGTCTGGCCGCTGTGAGGCACGACCTGCGTGGCTGGTAGGGTGTCACCAAGATGACTGTGTGCCGTGACTCCCGTACTTTGGTTGGGACCAAGGAGTCAGTGGGAGCGGTGGGGAAGCAAGCATGTCTCCCGTGTCTTTTTGGCTCCCAAGGTTGTGATACGGCCTCAGTTCCCTGGGCGAGGCTGTGACTGAACCGTGAACAGTAACGTCTGACCTGAGTCTTCTCCCGTACTGCCCTGAGGTGTAAGTCGCGGTTCCCCATGTCTCTAGGATCATCTGGACTGGGTCCAGTGTAATTGTCATTATCCCTGGTGCACTAGATGCCTGCTGAGCCAGTCTGCATGAACATTCAGACTGCCAGGTGAGCCGTGCCCAGGCGGCTGCAGTTGGCTTGGGCCCACTTGAGGACCATCGTTGCCTCCCTTCACATTTCCCTGCTCCCGGTCCCACCTAGCTTGCTGTGTGGGCCGTAGCTCGATTGCCAGACCGGGTCAGGGCCGATTGATCGTGTACCTGGTGTTTGAAGGTTTCAGGGCATGTGACACAGTGCTCGTCCTCAGTGTGTGATGGGGAGCCCGACTCCGCTGGTGGCCACCGTCCCTGTGCCAGTGAGTCTCCCAAGCACGCTCCTCTGCCGGAAGGACTCGCGTCCGTTTCAATGGGGATTGGGGAGGTGCCTCCTGAGGGACTCACCTTGTCAAGTTCGTCTCCACCGTCCATCATGCCCGGGTTGTCCTCACTGCGAGGGGGCGCGGTACCATGGCCTGGAGGTGGCGGTCGCTCAGCGCCCCCCCGAATCTGCATGTAAGTTTGGAGAGGGAGCATGTGCCACCTGGCCCAGGGTGGGCCTTCATTCAATGGGCCAGGTACTCAGGCTGTGGACTCTCGGGGAGTGTTTTTTTTCCGGTCTCCTCCTGAGTGGATTTGTGGGTGCTCCCCTTGCTTGACCTGTTGAATGTGAGAGCGGATGCTCTTCTCTCGGCTTACCTTCCAGCCGTGGTCTTTGAGTGCCTGAAGGGCAGAAGCCGTTGAGTCGGAGGGATTGACTGTGTTACCCTACAAGAGAATATGGGGGTGAGCGTCCTAAGGGTCTATCAACGTCAGTAATCGCCTACCTGAAAGTATCGGATGGTGGACCGGGTGGTCTCCATTTGGCCGGGTGCGATGCCACATAGTGGCTTAGGTTGTTTTAGGCCCAGGATAGGTCAGAGCCCCCCCTGAAGACGCCCCTCACCTGGCTGTGGTGGTGGGGTGGGTTAACCCTTGGGAAAGAGGGGGGGCGGGACAGCTCGATGGAGTATCCCTTGGTACCGTGACTTGAACCCACTTATCCAAGCTGTGAGGAGTAAGCGGTGAGCGAGCGGGTTGGTCCTTGTCCCACAGGAGGTGAGGGTTCGGCGGAAGCAGAGTTCGAACCCACGCGGATCTTCATCCCTTGGACAACCAGTCCTACACCTGAACTACTCGGCGTCTGGATTGACTTTAGTGACGTTGTGAGAGGGTAGTCGCTGTTGCTTCCCCCAATAGTTTCTACCTTGTCCTCTGGTTTACTGCCCCCAGGCTCCTAGAGAGGGGAACTGAAAACCCTGAGGGTACGGTTGTCCTCGATTTCGAAGATAAGACTCCCCCTGAGCAATCTTTGGCTTTCCTGTTCGTCGGGTCCCTGGGTGCCACTGTGCCACATGGTAGCACCGTCCTTGCTAGGGGCTGCCATCTGGGGGGTGCCTTGCGCCAGGCATCTGATTCACCCTGGAATGGGACGTCCTGTCCGGTTTCTTGCGGTTTGTCATTCTGCCGAATTGTGGTATGCCATCCCTTACTGAGAATATCCTAGACCATGGGACGCGCTGGGAAGGCTTCCCTGATAGACTATCTCGATTAGATCAAGGGTTCGAGTGTTTTCTTGCGGCCGACTCCTTCATGTCGACTCCCATAGTGGTCTTAGCCTCTTCATGGGCCCTGGGGTTGAGGCGAGGTGGCATGACTTCTTCTTCTTCTCCTCCTCCCTGTCCTCGTATGCATTGTTACGTGGGGTGCCTAGAGCAGTGTCCTCGGGGGTTGGAGACTCCTGGATGCCCCCCCCGACCTGTTTGGTTCTGGGCTCGGGACTTGCCCGGCGTAAGGCCAGCTGGCCCTGCCCCATGGTATTGTGGCCTGCTGTGTCGAAATAGGAGGCGGTGAGGGTGGAGGTGGTGGGGGCGGGGCCGGGGACCACCCCATAGAGTTGCTGGGCCCCACGCTGAGGGGGCCCATGGGCTGGTGTTGCTCCAGAGAGGATGGACCAAACTACAAATTGCCCAGGCGATTTCTTGCCCCCCTTCCTCTTTTTTTTTTTTAAACTGAGCACTGAATGCGGGTTGTGGGAGTGCTATGTGAGGACCCCCGAAACGTGTGCCAAGACGAGGAAGGTTTGAGTTCAGAGGTCCAAAACCAGGGCTCACTATGTGAGGGAGCAGTGGAGACGACGGTGGGGAGACTACTTCTCGGTCGCTGTGGGAGGGACCCAGTGGCAAAGGCAAGAGAAAGGGAGGGGTTCCAAGGAAAGATGGATAAACTCTGTCGTGGGGGAATGCCGCCGGAGGGTTGCTGTGTGAGGGACCCTTCGGGGGGGGAGAGCCCCCCATCATCAGCTGTTGGCCCAGCTAACTACTCCCGCTTTCCCTCTGAAAATTTTTAATAACCAGGTAAGGCCCACTAGGTATAAGATCTGTTTCCAGGAACGACTTGGGGGAACTTGGTGGTTAAGTGGTTTGTTCAGAGACAGCAGTATGCAAGTGGGGGGTTGTGAGCCTCAACTCAGGGCTGGTCTACTTGAGGTATCGAGTCGACTCTGTAGGCTATACTGCCGGCTTTTTTTTTTTTTTGTGGAAAGACTAAGATTAGAACCCTGGTCGCTATTGCTTTCTGGCTAAGCTACTTCATGCCTCAGCTCTCAAGCCACAGAAGCAGCTCTATCTCTTCTTTTCACTGGGGAATAATTCCCTGTGCCTGGTCTCTGCCCAAAGAAAAAGCATTTTACTGTTGTCCACCCCTGTCATCTAAGGAATGCACCCTCTCACCCCCCATTTCGTTCCGTGGGGGGGGGTAAGGGCCGAGAGTCCCCTGGCCTTCGATATATATCCCATTCCCCTCTCCTGGGAATGAGTGGGCAGAGGACAAAATGGCAATTTCGGAGGTCCCTGGGGGAATTGCTGTCCCCCCTGCCATCCAAATAGGACCTTCTCTAAATTGCAAAGAGCAGCCTTCCCCCTCTCCCTTGCTCACTTCTTCTAATGCCAGCTCCTGGTCAGCAGTATACGTGAAGAAATGCAGACAAAAAGTTTCTACGTTCTTTTCTCAGTCAGAGGCATAATTTTGGCAGGGAGAAAAGTGAGGGATCGATGTTAAGACCCTGGAAACTTAAGGAATGGCAGCTGATCCTTATTAGCAAAAATAGTGAAGCCCTCTGTCTGCAGATAAGGCACAGTGCCAGCAGGTGTAGCATTAGCTTCCTAAGACTGTGAAGAATTTTTTGTTCAGAGCATGCGGGAGCAATATTTTTTGAAATCTAATTAACACTTTAAGCATGCGGGAAAAAGGACCCCCGAGCCGAGGAGGAGGCAAAACGCCTAGGGGCCGCAGCAGGCCCAACAAGCGGCCTACCGGAAGCGTGCCCGAAGCGTGCGAGGTGGAAGGCGCTCACGACTGGCTCGAGAAGTGACCGAGCGGCCACGACTCTCCCCCACCCCCTCATTGGAGAAGTGGAAGAGGGGCTTTGCTTCCGAAGGCCGCACGGTCTGCCGCGGTCGGACAGGCCGCCGACCAGCCGGGCGGCCTGAGAGGGCCGACGACTCTCTGGCCGACCAAGCGGCATGACTCTCCCCCCTTACCCTCTCAGAGAAGAGAGAAAGAGGAAGGGGAAGGGAACTCTACCTTCCGGAGGCCACGCGGTAGTCGCGTGGTCAGACAGGCCGCCGACCAGACGGGTAGAGAGAGGAAGGGGAAGGGAGTCTCTACCTTCCAGAGGCCACGCAGTAGTCACGTGGTCAGACAGGCCGCTGACCCGGGATTGGGAGTGGGGAAGGGTGGTCGCGGGCCAACAAGGCATAAACAGAGGGCGGAGGGAGGCGACTGCCCCTTCGAAGCGCCTGAAACGATTTTTTTCCCCCAAAGAATTAACCAGAAGAGACACACTAAGCTGAAAGCTTGGTTACAGATGCGACCTGGCAGCACAGGGAAGGTAAGAGAAATGGTTAGGGTCACACAGTATGCAAGGGGGGGTGTGGGAATCAAACCCAGGGCTCCAGATTTGCAGCTCAGAGACTTAATCCACTGTACTATGCTGCTTTGCTACGGCGGCCTGCTCCAGCAATGGCGACCCTCCCCCCTCGAACCTATGGTGCCTACTAGGAGGCATAGCAAAACACGGATGCCTACACCGAACTTGTAGCCCCCCTTCGAACAAGCAAATGTGAGTTGTCTTGCTGTATGCACTCATACCGGTGAAGCTGCCAGCACAAAGAGATTTTCGGATACATTAGTCACAAAGCTAGCTAACCCTGAGGCTGAGAGCTAGCTTAAGATATTTCTTATCTTAACAATTCCTGCTTTTTTTCATACAAGTGCCTGTGATTGATAAGAAGTTTATAGTATATATATATATATCCCATACAGGATCTTACCTTATAGGAGCAGACAGGGATCCCTGGTGTGCTTCCTGCCTGATCAGATGCACGATTCGAAACTGGAGAGCAGGGGTTCCTGGGACCTGGATATGCTAGAAATTTGATCTGGATCATGTGCATCACTAGCCTATCAGGTGGGCTACAACCCATGAGGTAATGTCTGGAGTGCCAAGGATGCCAACCAATCACAATGGACTTCTCCACAGATGTGGAGGCTAGCAGATCGTTTGGTCAGAAAGAATGTACAGAATGTAGACTCTTTTTTGAAAGCAAATGGACAGTCCTAACAATGATAGGACTGATCCAGGAACTATTCCCTATTTAAATGAACTCTTTAGACATAGTGATTCTCTTTATATAGTGCTGTGTACCAGGGTGAAGCACTCATTGATAAAGATGTCACTGTTTCTTGCATGACAGCTTGGAGTAACTGCAAATTGGACTGCAATTTGTTTACATGGGATCCTGCAAGATATCACTGGCAACAACTCTGATGAGAACTCTTCATACTGACAGGATACACTGAATAATAATCCTTACTGTAGTTCACCCTATCTTATTTTATTTCTCTACTCCCAATTTATTCATCATGATGCCACTATGATTTCAATATTGATTCTATGCCCAGTCAGTTTAAAAATGGAACTCATAACCTTTAGAAGCAGTTTAGGATGATTCCACTGTTAGTTAATTTGTACTTGCCTTTCCCTTCCCTTCTTATCTATTCTTGTACTTGCCTTTCCCTTCCCTTCTTATCTATTCTTTCTGTCCCTCTGTTTATTGTATGTATTGCTTACCTGCTCAATTTCCAAATAAATAATCTTCTGTTGTGTTGACCCCGAACTAATTTATTTAAATTATGATGACAAATGGAAAATAAATTGCAATAGCTCAATAATACCCAAAATACATTTTTAGTCATTCTGCAAACCTTTACAGCACAGTCACAATATTATTTTTTAAAGAAATACCAACAATGGGCCCGATGCACAATGCCAACATGCTATACAAACCAGGCAAGTTGCATCGATATGTGGGAATGCCACTGAGCTGGGTTTCATGGACCCCATGCAGCATGCAAGAACAGGGTGTAAGGCAGGTATGCGGCCACCCTCCCAACTGTGCAGACCGCAACCAGCCGGGGGTGTTCCGGAGGTGTGCCAGCACTATGCGGTATGCACAGAACTATGTAGTGCTGGCCGCATGGCTGCAGAGCTGGGTGTAGGTTATGGCAGCAGGGACCCTGCCATAACCCACTGCACACACACACATGTACTGCAAAGTCCATCACTGGGGGACTGATAATGGGCCCCCGTGCTGCCACAGCCCACTAGCTGAAGGGGAGAGCTGGGGTACCTGAACAGGAATGTGCCAAGGAATCTGTGGCAGTAGCCCCTGTGTGCTCCCCACCAACATGACAGCCTGATACCTGGTGCAACTCACGCAACACCCCCCAACCACCCACCAGTGCCCTGGTCTCAGTGACTGAGGTGCCCCCCCCACACACACACACATACACTGTGTCCCAACCCCGTATGTGCACAGCAACCCTCTACCACAAAGCACCACCCCAACACAGCACAGTGCATGCCCCCCCACCCTGAACCTTGCACCACTGCCCTGCATTGGTATCCAGTGGCCCCCCTGGTACCATCACCTCCCATGCTCCCAAGACAGCCAGAGGCACAGCCCTCTTCTTACCTCCACAGCCACTGGCCATCTCACTTACACAGGGGCATGCAGCAGATGCGCACCCATGTATATCATATGGCCAGTGACCATGGTGGTGAGAGGAGGTCTGTGCCAATGGCCATCCTGAGGCGGCACTAGTGAAGACGGTATGGGGGATGGAAGGTGACGGTGCCATGGGGGGGTGCCATAGGGGTTCACTGTCTGTATGGCTTGCCAGTTGGGGTGATCATGGGCAAATATGGTCACCAGCGGCTGTTGTACCAGCATGGCATTGGCCCACTGAAGGCAGGGGCATGGGATGGGGGTCGGGTTACCATCTCTGGTGGTGGCCCTGTAGTGTGGTGGGAGGGGGGCTGCCAACCAAAAGCCCATCATGGGGGCATGTGCGTATGGGTCCGGGTGTTGGCTGTGGGCATTCATGCACACAGACCCACTCCTCTCAGTGCAAGGGATCCACTTTCAGCCCATGATGGGCATCCAATTGGATGCTTCCCTGGGACTGCAACCCCATCCCTGACCACCCTGCAGAGTCCTGCATGACGGGGGGTGGGGGCACGGACAGGTGTGCCTCTGTGGTGCATACCCTCGGGTGCGCACCTGTTCACAGGTGCAGATCTATGTGGGTGGGATACTCGCTTCTAGCGCGTAGTTCCTGCCCATTTGTGTATATAGCCCAATATGATGTAAGAACACAAAAGGAAGAACAGCGATTTCTAAGATTGTAGCACTTTTGCACAAACCCAGAAATCTATTATATAAAATAGCTAGATGTGCCTGAGGTGCATGTGTTTATGTGTACTCTATTTTCAATCCCACTCCTTAGCTGAAACACAAATAATCAGAAAGCTTTAGAATTTTTTCATAAAAATAATCAGGTTGTATCACCATTATTACCGACTTAGATATGCTTTATTTATGTGATTGATTTTGCATAACTACAGTATAGAGCAGGAGCTGTAAAACTGTATGCACTTGGAAATAATCTCTCCTACCTTTAGCATCACTTTAAATGTGTCAGATGCAACCTGTAAAGAATAAAACAATAAATTCAGAATATTTTTTTAATTTATCATTTAAATTTCACTCATCATACACAAAGTAAATATAGATTAAATGTTATAAGTCTTTTATAAAGCACTTTACACAGCAATATCTTAGCACCACATGTTGCAGGGAATCAGATAACAGGCAAAACAGAACAGTCAGTGGATCTGATAATAGGCAAAACAGAACAGCCAGATTGTGCATTCAGCATTTTACCCCAAATCATGAACAAATCACTAACAATTAAAAACACAAGCGTGTGGTGCTCACAGGAGCTCAAGAGCTCCACCCAGGGCAAACCATATGCTTAGGTTATGCAGCCCAATGGCATGCCACTCAGAAAAACATAGTGAAAGGGTGGGCTACTGAAATGCACTGCCACTCTCACTACTGGCTTTGATCCAGAATGTGCTGCAGGGAGTAACAGTTGCTTATTTTAAATTGCTATTGCAATATATTTGTAATATAATGTTCTTTTTGCACATAAATCGATTACTGCAGCCATATATATTTGAGTAGCCAACTCTTCTACTGTGTTTTCAGAGTTACATTCCATGGGTGTGTTTAACCCAGAGGAGTGCACATGGGGAAGGGCCCAGGCCCCCCTGTCAAATGCCCGGTTTCCTTTTTTTTTATTATTACAGCAGGAATCGGCTGAAAATCTGTTGCCACCTCACAGCAGCAATATCCAAGAAAGGCTCCCCTCCATCTCCTGTCCAGAGCCCCACTTGACCACACCACTCTCCCTCCCAACTCCCATCTCAGTCCTGCTCCTTACTCCACTGACTGCTGTAAAAACAACATGCAGACAGCAAAGCACACAGCGTGTCTGACCCGGCCGACTATCACCCATACCCATTCCGCTGATCCTTGAGTCCTGATCATCACTCACATTCACTCAGTCCCTGTGGCCCACCACAATCGGAGAGTGACTGACTTCATTGACTTACTTTGGTTACTGGCATTACTGGCAGAGGCCCTCGGACTTGGAGTGTCATGTAGGTGGATCAGTTGCAGAGCAGAAAACAGACTAGGAATGAGTGATGATGAATAGGTTGACTCGCAGATTCACAGCTGGTGGTCGCAAACGATGCTCCTTGGCTCTGAGCGGGGGGGGGGAGGGGATTGTGATTGAGTAGTCTTATCCCAACAGTGCATCCTGGCCACTTTAATGTTATGAACTGTCTATACCACTGTCCACCACAATGATGACAGGCTGACATCTCACTGTTGAGCAATATTTTTCACAATATTTATTACTAATATGTCAGCCTGCCCTCATCATGGTGGTTACAGATCCATTCCCATTATGTTCTGTAGGGAAGCAGGCAGAAATGCACTGCATATTGCAAAACAGGCTTCACAGTTTTGCTTTGTTGTCCTGACTGGCATTGCCACCCTTTAAGTCTTTAAAAGGGAGATAACATTTACGTGACTTTGTAGCTGCCAGTAATGTACATGTTTTAGAAATGTTATTCATATTCCCAAATGTTCTGAGTTTTTTTGCTATACTGTGCATAGCTAAATAAACTCTGACTTATGTAAAAACATTGGGACTGACTTTAACCTAAACAAATCACTAATGATATTGATTGAAAAAAGGAATGTTGGGCAGGATATCACAGTGATCCATTACCTTTTTGCAATCTTTATCTTCCGAACATTAAATGGCAGGAAGGAACCTCAATTTAAAATCTCATTCAAAAAACAGCACCACTGAACAGTGCCCCCCACACAAACTTAGGCACACTATTATCAATGGAAATAAAATACAGTGGGGAATATTGTATTGATATGAGTTCAATTCTGGGTACAGGATAATAATAATAATCTTTATTTCTTTTGCACCTTTCAAAATTATCAAGGCGCATTATAATAAGTTAAACAGAAAAATAAAACAGATAAAACAGCTGGGTATAAAATATTCACTAAAACCCAAAAGTCAGCATTAATAATTCAGGTAGGCTCGCATCCATAAAAACATCTTCAGTGTCTATTTAAACCCCCCCAAGGTCACACATTCTCGAAGCTGACATGGTAAAGAATTCCAAAGGGCTGGGGCCACGTGTATGAAAGTGTGGGCCCTGGAAGATTTTAAAGATACCCTTGGAATCTCTAGCAACCCCACATCAGCCAAATGGAGCAGTTGCTCTGTGCAGTAAGGGATCAGAAGCTCTTTCATGTAGTCCAGGCCAAGACCATGTAGGGCTTTATAAGTCAGTAATCCAACTTTAAAGGTGATCCACCACTGAATCGGCAGCCATTGCAGCTGTCTCTGTTAACAACCAGGCTGCAGAGTTCTTTACTAGCTGCAGGCAGCAGATATCAACCCCAGTAGCCCAAAGTAAAGGGAGTTGCAATAATCAAGGTGCGAGGTCACAAAGCCATGAATTATTGTAGGCAGGTCACTGGATGGAACAAGATGCTTGATCCTGGCGATGTTCCTCAGGTGGTAAAAGGATAACTTGATGACTGCCGATACCTGCGATCACAGTGTCAGCCCAAAGTCAAGCATCACCCCCAGGTCTTGCACCCATTCAGAGGTAAGGAGCTGAGAGCCCCCCTGGAAAAGCCCTGTGGGCTGCCCAGCCCCTGACCCCCCCTATCCAGTGACCAAGATCCACTAACACTATCTCAGTCTTCCCCGAGTTCAACTTCAGCCAGCTGGACTTCATCCAATCCAGGATTTCAGCAAGCCAGTTATTAAAGACTGAGAGTACACTATCCTGATCTGGTGTGAAAGACAGGTAAAGCTGAGTAGCATCAGCATAGCAGTGAAACCTCAGCCCATACCATCTTACAATGTCTCCGAAGGGCCACATATACACTGCAAACAGCATGGGAGACAGCAGTGAGCTCTGAGGCACCACACGTGACAGACAGAGAGGGTCAGAGGAATAAATCCCCGGCACCACCCTCTGAGTTCTGCTAGTGAGGAAAGAATAAAACCATCTGAGGACAGTACTAGTCAGAACACAGATGAACCTCATGTGCTCAAGCAGTGCCCCATGATCCATGGTGTCAAAGGCTGAAGAGAGATCAAGGAGCACCAAGATGGACCTGCATTCCCAATCTCTTACTATCAAGATCATTAAGCACCTGAGCCAGAACAATCTTGGTGCCTTGCCTCTTTCGAAAACTGGATTGGAGAGGTTTGCAGATGGCATGGATGGTTAAATGGTTCTCCAGCTGTACAGCCACTACCTTCTCAATCACTTTCCCAACAAAGTGGAGGTTAGAGATAGGTCTGAAGTTCACCAGACAGTCTGGGTCCAGAGAAGCTTTCTTTAAGAGGGATGTCACTACCGCCTCCTTCAGGGAGCTGGGAAACTCACCTGACTCAAGGGAGCACCAGACTATCTGAGCTAGGACCGGGCTGATGGTATCACAACAGCCCATAATCAGTGAAGTTGGACCCGGATCCAAACTATAGCATGTAGGGCGCATACCCTGGACAATCCACATTACATCCACAAGCTCCAGCCAGTCAAAGGTACTCCAGGAAAAGTGAGGGAATGTGGCTGGGCACCGATCACTAACATCCCCCATAGAGTGTGTTGGTTGGATCTCCGCCCTGATGTTGGTCACCTTATCTGCAAAGAACTGAGAGAGCTCCTCACACTCCAACTGTGAAAAAGCTCTTTGAACCTGCAGGCAGACTGGGTTGCACAGCCTGTCCACAGTTCAAAAGAGCTGAGCTGGTAGGTTCTGCATGGCATCAATCTCCCTGGACAGGAATTCTGCCTTCTTACAGGAGATTGTTGATTGATAGCACTGATAGTGGTCTAACAATCTAAGACGGTCGGCTTCCAGGGTGTATTTCTGCCAGCAATGCTCTAACCTTCATCCTAATTGCCACAACTCCCTCAAAGTCCCATCAAACCAAGGGGACCAAGGGCAAAGGGAGAGAGGGTGATCATGGACTGGAGCGATAGCATCCAGGGAGGTGGTGATGACCTCATTGTAGGCCAAAACCAAGGCCTCTGGGTTCCCGCTTACCATAGAAATGTCCAAGACTTCCACTAGGCCTTTGGGGATCACATCCCTTAAAGTACGGTACCTGGCCATCTCCACAGGGGCAGGCCGATGAAGAGGGGCACAGAAATTGAATCTCATGATGTAATGATCGGACCACCCGACAGGTTCCACCCCGACATCGGAGGCTTCGATTACTAGGAGAAATATCAGGTCAAGGAAGTGACCGTGTTAATGAGTAGCAGCGGTAACAATCTGTGTAAGGCCGAGTGATGTCATCAACTGGAGGAAGTGCTGTCCAAATTGCAAGAGTTCCTCATTGATCTAGGCATTAAAGTTGCCCAGGACCATAAGCCTGGGCGACTCAAATGCCATGTCAATCATGAAATCAGCTACTTCCTGAAGGAATTGCCTGTCATCCCCAGGTGGATGGTAGATAAGGGTTATCCTACAGCCTACACCTGTTAATATGGTACATTTGAATGACCCAGCATCCTGAACTGGTACACTCGTGAGGCCCAATTCAGTCTTGAAACAGACCATGACCCCCCCCATGGTCCAGTCTTGAGTGGTGTATCACTGACTACTCAGCTGGAATTGCAGCCTCAAGTGTGGGGCCAGTGTTTTCATCCAGCCAGGTCTTGGTGATGCACACCAGATCTGTTGTCCCAACAAGATCTGCAATAATTGCAGCCTTGTTCTTAACAGATCTAGCATTGCATAACACCGCTCAGGTTGGACAGGTCTCTTGGGCAGCCCCGACTACTTGCCCACCGGTAATGGTGGTGCCCTTGGGTATAGAGACCGGCCATGGCAGACCACATTCCAGAATCCATTTTGCCCAAGGGTGTCTTCTAGGCTAAACAGCCCCAATGTGAGTGCCCCATTCATCCATCCTCTGCTGTGCAAGTGCAGAATTGAGCCGAGGAGCCATATTCAGTGGAAGCCATTGCGAAGAGCAAAATCCATTGTGCCAATGTGTAACTATAATGTATGCAGTGCAAGTGCAGGGGGCATTCCCATGAGTATCTAGCTCAGTGGCATATTCAACCGTGAAACCATGGCGCAAGTGTGGAGCAACTCAAAGTTGCTCCAACCAGACTTGTTCCTATAAATGTAGGGCGCAAACACACAGACGGCGGTTGTGCCAGGTAGGTGAAAGTGAGAGGAGAGATAGAGAGAGAGAGAGGGAGAGAGAGAGAGAGAGATAGAAAGAGAGAGAGAGACAGACAGAAGACCAGATACAGAGGGAGCGGGACAGAGAGGTGGTGTGGGAGAGGGGCAGACAGAGACAGAGAGAGAACACACACACACACACACACACACCACCTGTGTACCAGGGTGGCACACAGCCAGCAGCCAACCACCCAGGGGGACAGTGGACAGCATGGGCCATGGATAGTGCACTCTTCCTGATAGAGGCAGTAATGAGTGGTGTGAGGGGGCAGGAGGAACAGCTACATGACTGATGAAGGGCCTGTCGGTGGTATGCCCAACACAGGTGGTACCATGCATGCATCATTTTTGAGAACTATAGCAACACTGAGATTGTGGGCCACTACCACCTGAACTGGACCATTCTGAGGCAGCTCTGTGAGCTGTGCAGTGAGGAGATGCAGTCACCCACCAGATGTAGCCACGCCATGCCCATGGAGACGAAGATGACTGCTGTCATGTGCCTGCTCACCACAGGCACCTTCCAAACACCAACAGAGGACACCATGGGCATCACCCAGTTGGCCATGTCCTACCTCCTCACACAGTTCCCCAGTGCTCTGCTGCCACATGTTTTGGAATTCATCCATTTCCCCAGCACACAGGCAGAGAATACAGCAACTATGCAGGACTTACATAGGGTGGCATGCATGCCTGGCATGATTGGGGCCATTGACGGCACCCACATGGGCATCCACATGCCACCTGGCCCTGAGGGACTGGCATATATAAACAGGAAGGAGAGCTCGAGTGTCAACTGCCAGATGATGTGCGATGCCATGGGGTACATCACCAATGCCTGTGCCACACACCCCAGGAGTACACATGACACATTCATTTGGAACAGCTCTGTGCTTCTGTGCTGTGCCACAGATTTGAACATGGGGACATCCTCACAGGCCACCTAGTGGGTGAGTATGGCACGGGCAAGGTGAAATGGTCAGAACAGACCTGGGGATGGTGGGTGGGCAGGGTGTGCATGGTGGCTGGTGTGCTAGGGAGAGGCAAGGGGCGCAGCATAGCATAGCAGAGGGCTAACCATGTAATTCTCCACACAGGTGACAGTGCATACCCACTAAGGCCTTGGCTGCTCACCCCCTACTGGTGCCTGTCGTCCCCAACAGAGAAATGGTACAGCGAGGTACACACCAGCATGCGCAACATCATCAAGTATGTATTTGGCATGCTGAAGGCACATTTCTGTTGCCTAGATAGGTCAGGCAGTGCCCTAAAGTACAGCCCCTAGAAAGCCTGTGGCCTATTCCTGGCCTGCTGCATACTGCACAACATGGCCATTGACTGTGGGATAGCCATCAAGGCTGATGAGAGCAACAGTAGTAGGGACGATGGGGACAATGGGCTGGAGGGTGGTGGACAGCCACGCCCTGGGTGGAAGGACCCACGGCTGATGTAGCAGGCTTGATGCCACTGCAACACTGTACCACAGGAACACTACAGTGAACACAGGTAGGTGGAGTGGTACACATGCATGGGCCACACAGACAGGTACAGCACACATGCAGGGACATGCATGGTGAGGGGCATGCACACACAGAGGTGTGATACAGGGGTAGGGGAGTCAGTGGCACACGTCCACACACAGCAACACACACACACACACACATATGCACACACACACCCAGGCATCGGAATGTGGCATGGATCAGATGCAGTGCACATGGGCGCAGGCACAACCAGTACTAGACTTCCCTCATCATGCCCATGCCACATGGTCCAATGGCCAGCCATGAACACACACACAGGCAGCGTGTGGCACAACGCACAGGCGCAACACCAGTTGTAAGGCGCACACACACACTGCCCATGTGTGCACAGGGCAGCAGCTGCAGACCGCGGTCAGGGAAGCCCTCAGATCAGGGCTGCTGCACAGAACCATGGCCACCACGGCCACAGGGGTGGCTGCGCTGGGGCCGATCAGCAGCCACAGGCTGCGCATCAGCTGGGGGAGTGCAACAGCCCCCCAAGGGTGGAACCGCAGGACTGCAGCCATGTCCTCGTGGGGGTGTGCAGTCACCCAAAAAAGCCAGCCCCGGGCATGCCTGGGATGCCTACATCACAGCCCGATGTTGACTGTGTTGGGGTCGCCCAACTGCAGGTCCATGGGGTGGACAGCACACTGTGGGGGATCTCCTGTGCATGGCCATGCCCTGTGGTAGCCAGCAATGCAAAGCCATCCAAAATCACACTGGCCATGCTATCCAAGGATGCTGTCGTGGCCTCCTGCATGTGTTGCATCCCCTGCAGGATCTGCACAGTGCCCCTTTCCTGCTGCTCAGCTAACTGGCTCAACTCTGCATGCAGTGCATGAACCCCAGTGGTGAGCAGCATCTGTTGCTGAATGGATGCCCGCAGCAGCCGGCTGTGCTCAGCCAGACAGTCAGCATCCTGGGGGATGCTGTTCCTCTGGTGGTGACCTGCCAAGCTGCACATCCCCCCTCTCTTGTGGATGCTGCACAGTGGGGTCTGCAGGGAGAATGGGCACAGTAGGCACACCAGTGGCTGACCCTGTGGCTGGCTGCCCAGTGGTACCCACAGCCTGTTGCCATCTCCTGTCTGGCCACTATACGCCACCCTACACCTGCGTGTCCGCACCACCACCACTGCATGGCACATCCATGGCACTGCACACTGGCACACCTGCAGTGGTGGCAGGCAACTATTCTGCCTCTGGAAGAGTGCTGGGTGCGGGACCTGCATGTGATGCCAGCAGGGGCGACATGCCCACAATGTTACCCATGCTATCCAGAAGCTGTGAGTAGTCAACATCGGTGTCAGACCCCGCCTCGATCTATGTCTCCACACACAGGACACCAAGGCCAGCATCCTGCCAGATCACATCCGGGGTCTAATTCGACCCTAGGTCTAAGACATCCACTGGCACCGTGGTGCTGAGCTACAGCCTATTGGTCCCCCAGATGCCAGTGGATGTGGAAGGTTCATCCTCTGGAGCTGTACCAGGGCCACAGCTGCTGCCGGCACCCCATTCTCTGCACAGAGGCATGCTGGTGCTGCAAGAGTTGAAAGGTTTGTCAGTGATGCAATGCCCTCATGTGTCCCCCTGTACACTGCTGCTGCTTGTGTCCTGCAGCATGCCATGCAGGTGGGTGCACATGCATGCATATGACATGCATGATGGCCACATGCACGCTAGCATGCCCATGTTTCAGGACACCAGCTGTGTGTGTCTGACATACATACCATGCAGTGATGGGCTGCCACCCATCTGAACGCCTCTTCCAGGCACACCCTCCACCATGGTGCAGCACATGGTGGCTGCCACCAACTCTTCTGTTGGTGTCAATGTGGGTGCATCCACTGGCCCTCCCCGGGGGCATTATGGGACACTCTGATGGCAGCCACCTTCTCCTTTGTCTGCTACCTGTTAGTCCCAAACTTTTTGTGGCACTCCTGTGCCAACCACTGGTGGCTGCCTTGCTGGTTCACATAGGTCACCATCTCCACCCATGCAGCAGTCCTGGCCTATGCTGTGCCTGTGGCACCGCTCAACAGGGCCTTCCTGTTGAGGTAGGCCTCAAACAGGGCATCTGTCCCAGCCTTGGTGAAGTTGGGCCTGCTCTTCCATGCAGGCCCCCGCTCCTCACCCTCCTCTTGTGCCAGCATGTTGCCTCCTGTAGACATGGACAGCACAGTGTGTCAGTGGCAGCAACTCACTGGTCCATCCCACCCTGCAGTGCTATCTGTTCCCAGTGTGCTGCAGTGGCATCCACCACTTACCTTTCACAATTGCAATACCAGTCCATGGCCTGTGCTGTTCCTTGGCACTTATGAGGTGCAACGCATGTAAATGAGGTTGAGCGCAACAGTAATGACATGCTAATGCACCCCACTGCGCCATGTATTGGCTGATGAGCTCATCTGCATGTGGCATCTGAATATCAAGATATTGTGCCGTGTGCAATAGTATTGCGCCAGAGCAAGTGGTGACTCAATGCCCACACATGCGCGGTGCTCGGGCCTGCAGTCTGCATGCACACTGTGCTGTCAAGGTGTTAGTCATGCAAGATGCATGAACAGCGAGATGTATTGGCACTGTGCAAGCTGCGCATGGCCAGCAACAAGCATTTCTCACACAATGGCATGTTCCCTATCATGCTCATGTGCACTGTGTGCTAACTGCTGACCTCTGACCTCTCCATGACCCCGTGACCCAACCAGCCATGCCCACTGTGCATGTCCAGCACTGTGCAATGGTCTAGCACTGCGCAGTCTCCCACGCATCACACATCCGGCACCTGTACCGAATATGTGTGCATGATGCCGCCATTTTTGCAGCTGAACGTGCTGCAGAGCGATGGCGCAGGCTAGATGGAAACATGCCCTGAACTGGTCCCAGGTTGAACTGGCCAACCTTGTGGCCTGTGTGGAGCCCCATGCCCCACAGCTGTTTGGGTAGGTGCCCTTGCAGCAGGCCAGGGGCACTGTGTGGCAGGCTATTGCTGCCAGCCTGGAGTGCAGGACTTGGGTGCCCAGAACATGTGAACAGTGCAGGCACTGGTATAGTGACCTGATGAGATGGAACCCTGACCGGCTGAGGAGGCTTCAGGCATGCGCCAGGCATGGAGCAGTGCCACAGCCAGGTAAGTCATCCCATGTTGCATGTCTGCCCTGGTGCTGTACTGTGGTGTTGGCTTGGCTGCCTGGCATGCCCTTGCAGGGCAGTACACTGTCATCATGTGCATCTCGGAGTGGCATTGCCAGCTTCCGCTTGTGCTGCGATACAGCCGTGCAGGCGTGCAGGACATGTTGGGCAGGGGCACACCCTGTGCACAGGGATCTGGGGGGATGCTGCTGTGGTCAGTTACTGATGTGCATCTGTCCTCTTTCCATTTCCAGGACCGGAGGACCACAGGCAAGTCAGGGCTGCAGCAACGCAAGACCGAGCAGAAACATAGAAACATAGAATTTGACGGCAGATAAGGACCGCTTGGCCCACCCAGTCTGCCCATTTCCCTACCTGATGGATAATCTGCAGATCCTAGTTAACCAGCAGCCTACTTCTTCCTACCCCCACCCCCTAGAATTGCCTTATGACTGTCCCATGCATGCTTGAATTCCACCACTGTTTGTGACTCCACAACCTCCTCTGAAGGCCGCCCATACATCCACCACCTTCTGTGAAAAATATTTCAAATTACCTCTGAGCTCCCCCTTCTATCTTCAAATTGTGCCCTCTTGTTCTTGCATGCCTCTTTTTTGAAAGATGCTACCCTCTTGGACTTTGTTGATTCCCTTGAGGTACTAAGAGTTTCTATCATGTCCCCCCTCTCCCTCCTTTCCTCGAGGCTATACATATTAAGCTCCTTAAGTCTCCCTTCATATGTCTTCCAGTGCAGACCCTGCACCATTTTAGTTGCCCTCCTCTGGACAGCTTCCATCCTGTCTATGTCATGGCAGAGATTGGGTCTCCAGAACTGCACGCAGTACTCCAGATGGGGTCTCACTAGCTGTCTGTACAGAGGGATAATAACTTCCTGTTTTCTACTGGTGATGCCTCTCCCTATGCATTCCAGTATCCCCCCAGCCCTCCTTGCTGCCCTCTCACATTGCTTGCCCACCTTTAGGTCATCTGATATGACTACCCCCAGGTCCCTTTCCATTTTTGTTGTTGTTAGTATCTCACCCCCCATTGTGTACTCTTCCCTGGGTTTTTGTTTCCCAGGTGCATTACCTTGCACTTCTTAGCGTTGAATCTAAGCTGCCATACATTTGACCATTCCTCTAACCTTGCCAAGTCCCTTCTCATCGTTTCCACCCCACCCTGTGCATCAACTCTGTTGCAGATCTTTGTGTCATCTGCAAAGAGACATACTTTTCCTTCCAGTCCCTCTGCAATGTCACTTATAAAGACATTGAAGAGGACTGGTCCTAATACTGAACCCTGCGGTACCCCACTACTAACCCCCCCTTTTTTCAGAGTGGACTCCATTTACTATTACTCTCTGTGTCCTATTCTCCAGCCAATTCTTTACCCAGGCTGTCATCTTGGGACCCACTCCCAGGCTGGCTAACTTGTATATTAATCTTTTGTGTGGGACTGTGTCAAATGCCTTGCTAAAGTCTAGGTAGGCCATGTCCACAGCCCCTCCCTGATCAACTACTTTGGTCACCCAGTCAAAGAAATCTATCAGATTTGTCTGGCATGACCTTCCCGCTGAGAATCCATGCTGCCTTGGGTCCTGTGCCCCTCTGGCCTCTAGATATTTAACAATTCTTTCCTTCAGAGCAGGGCACCATGATGGCGGTAGACCAGCACCAGCAGGGCCACAGGGGATAGGTAAGCATTGTCATGGTTCTTCGGACTGTACATGGGGGGCAGGAGGGAGTGGGTGTGGGCATGGCCACCTGTGCCATGTGCTGTGGTAGCTGTGTGTGTCACACTGTAGAAACAAAACATAGAATCATAGAGGTTGACAGCAGATAAGGACCGCAAGGCCCATCCATTCTGCCCATTTCTTTTTTTACCTTATAAATGTGCCATCGGCCTTTGATCTATCAGTGGCCTATCTATTCATACTCATCTGTATTGCTCCCTTATGCCTATCCCATGCCTGTTTGAAGCCCTGCACTGTATTCATAGTCACCACTTCCTGAGGTAGGCCATTCCATGCATCCACCACTCTTTCTGTGAAAAAGAATTTCCTCACATTCCCCCTTAATTGGCCTCCCTCGAATCTCATGCTGTGTCCTCTTGTCCTGCTATTTTTCTTATATTTAAACATGTTAGACTCTTTCACCTTGTTAATGCCCTTAAGGTGTTTGAATGTTTCGATCATATCACCTCTCTCCCTTCTTTGCTCAAGGGTTATATATTGAGCTCTGTTAATCTGTCCTCATTTGTCTTCTGATGCAGTCCCTGCACCATTTTGGTTGCCCTCCTCTGGACTGCCTCAATTTGGTTAATGTCCTTGTGAAGTTGTGGCCTCCAGTACTGCATGCAGTACTCCAGATGGGGCCTAACCAGTGTCTTGTAAAGAGGGATTATTATCTCCCTCTTATGACTTGTGATACCCCTACTAATACACCCTAACATCCCCCTAGCCTTACCTACTGCTTTAGAGGTCTGCTTGAATGATTTCAGGTCATCGGTGGTGATGATGATGCCTAGGTCTCTTTCTTCCCTTGTGACTGCCAGCAAATTCCCTCCCAGCCTATAGGTGGCTTCAGGGTTTCTCTTCCCTATGTGCATGATCTTGCACTTTGCATTAAATCCCAGTTGCCACTCCTCTGACCATTTTGCTAGTTTATCCAGATCTCTTCTCATTCTGCCCACCCCATCTGGATCATCTACTCTGTTGCAGATCTTGGTGTCATCTACAAATAGACAAGCCTTACCCTCTAGTCCATCTGCAATGTCACTAATGAAGACATTGAAGAGGACTGGCCCCAGGACTGATCCCTGAGGTACCCCACTTGTGACTTGCATCTCTTCTGACTGTATACCATTTACCATCACTCTCTGTTTTCTGCCTGTCAACCAGTTTGCCACCCAGTTGACCAACTCTGACCACCCCAAGCCTACCCAGCTTATTTATCAATTTTCTATGTGGAACAGTGTCGAAAGCTTTGCTGAAGTCAAGGTAGGCGACATCAACTGCTCCCCCTTGGTCCACCACTCTGGTTACCCAGTCAAAGAAATCTATGAGATTAGTTTGACAGGATCTTCCTTTTGTAAACCCATGCTGTCTTTGATCCTGTGCCCCTATGGATTCCAGGTGTTGCACTATCCTTTCATTAAGGAGTACCTCCATAATCTTGCCCACTACTGAGGTAAGACTGACTGGTCTGTAGTTCCCTGCCTCCTCCCTGCTGCCACTCTTGTGGAGCGGGATCACATGAGCCATTCTCCAGTCTTCTGGGACCCCTCCTGTGCTCAGAGACTCACTAAACAGTTCTGCTAATGGATCTGCTAGTTCCACCCTTAGCTCCTTAAGTACCCTGGGATGTATGCCATCAGGTCCATTGCCTTGTCCACCCACAGGCTTAGCGAGCTCTTGTAAGACCCTTTCTTTGTGAAGGTATTGCTCACCTCCTCCCCGTGTCTGTGTGCTGAGCTGTGGACCCTGTCCTACCTTCTCTTCAGTAAATACTGAGCAAAAGTATCTATTTAGGATAGATGCTTTTACAGGGTCCTTCTTCTCACATGTCCCCTTTTCTCCTTCGAGCTTAGCAATATCCCCTCTGGACCTTCTCCTTTCACTAATGCATCTATAGAAAGTCTTGTCACCTTCTTTTACTCTTCGTGCTAGTGTTTCCTCAGTTTGGGACTTTGCCTGCCTTACTGCCTTCCCTGCTTCCCTTACAGCAGTTTGGTATGCCTCTCTATCTTCATCCCGCTGTGTTCCCTTATATTTCCTGAAGGCCAGCCTTTTGGCTCTGATCTTTTCTGCTACTGTATTTGAGAACCAAAGTGGTTTCCTTCTTCTTTTGCACTTCCTTTTCTGTCTAACACAATGGCATGTTGCTTCAAGTATTGCATCCTTAATGCTTGCCCACTTTGCCTGTACCCCCTCACCTGTGTTTCTTTTTGCCAGGGCTAGCTTAACTCTGTTGGCCATCTTATCAAATTCAGCTCCTCTGAAGTCTCATATTTTTGCCTTGAAATGGGATGATTTAGATATAGTGGCCAAATAGAACCATACCATGTGATGGTCACTGGCCCCCAGGTGACCTTCTACCTGAAGATCTGTGATCCCTTCCCTGTTAGTCAGTACTAGATCTAGGATAGCCCTGTCTCTTGTGGGTTGTTATACCAGTTGTTTGAAGCCCTCCCCATGCAGGGAATCCACCATGTGTCTAGTTCTGGCAGATGTTTCTGCTGGTATTGACTAATCTGTATCCGGCATGTTGAAGTCTCCCATTATTAGAACCTCCCCTTTAGCTGTCATGTTTTGTATATCTTCTAACAGTAATGTGCCTATGTCCTCCCCCTGGTCTGGGGGCCTGTAGACAACCCCAGTTCTTATGGCTGTCCCATTTCCTGTTTCCAGGGTGACCCACAGTTCTTCTAACTCCTTATGTGTATTCTGAATTTCTGTAGCTTTGATATTTTCGTTGACATACAGGGCCACTCCACCCCCCCTTTTTCCACCTCGGTCTCTTCTGAACAGTACATAGCCAGGTACTGAAGTCTCCCAAGTGTGGTTACTGGTAAACCACGTCTCACTAATTGCTACTATGTCCAGTTTAGCCTCTGACATTATTGCCTGCAGGTCTGGGAGCTTATTTCTCAGGCTGTGAGCATTTGTGTACATGATTTTCCCTTTGGCCAGATTTCGGTGTGTTAGTTGTTTGGTGAGGTTTGGCATTTTCTCTGTGCATCGTATGGGAAGACAGGCCTTTTTTCTTACCTGGTGATGCAAATGAACTGCAAGCATGCTGAATCCCTGTTTGACCACTAGCTGAGGGGGGAAGGGTGTTCTTCCCATTCGACGTATGGGGTGCTGCACCCCTCTCCCCATTTGCTAGTTTAAATATTCTGCAAAGACATCAAACTTCTGCCCTAATGCACTTACTCCCTCCTTAGTCAGATGCAGTCCATCAAATTTAAAGAACTTTCACTCCCAGAACTGTATCCATTTCCCTACAAATCTGTGTCCTTTTTCCTGGCACCAGCCCTTGAGCCACATGTTTAGCTCCCCTATCTCCCCTTCTCTGACCTTCTGTCCATCTGCCCCCCTCTCCCAGACTGGCAGGATCTCAGAGAAGATGTCGGATGAAATGGATGATAGTTTATCACCCAGCCTGGTCAGGTGTTCCTTGGTCTCCACAACTGACCGGCTGGTGAGATCATTAGTCCCTATGTGTACCAGGATGTCAATGTTTTCTCCTGCTTTGTGAGCAATTTTTAGCAATGCAGTCAGTGTCTCTCCATGCTGATGTACCTGGGAAACATCTGACCATTACCCCTGGCTGGAGATGGGTATCAATTTTGTTTTGGTTCCTGATTTGGATGAGTTTTGTTGTGCTAGCTCCTGTGCTGCAGTGTCCTGCTCTGCAGTGTCCTGTGCCCCTTTGTTTGATTTCAGAGATAGAGGCAGATACCTGTTTGTAGTGTTTATATGTTTTTTGGAGGTAATATGTTGGAGAGCACATAGTGATGGGACACCCAATTTGCCCCTCCTAACCACCTGCCAACCTCCTGGACCAACTACCCTCTGTGCTCGAGCTTCTTCTGTTGGATGTTGGGGAAATGGCAGATGGTTCCTATAATGTATTTCCTCTTGAATATGAAATTTGAGGCACGCAATCTCTGCCCATGATGCCCTAAGATCTCCAATGGCCCAGCAAGTAGGACAGTGTCCTAAATCCTGTAAGACTGTCCTTCTGAAAAGTGTTCCACAGTACCTGCAGTTAATGATATCCATTCCAGATAAGTTGCCCATTGTGCATGGTGCATGACACTGTGGAGCATCCATTGGACACATGTGCCGGTTGTTGATGGGTGGGCATGTGCCCGGCTGCCACTGACGTTGCTGTGGTACTGCTGGTGTACTGTGCCATGTGACTGTCATTGCACAGTCGTGTGGCCATTGTGTGGTGGGGACCACCTCTGTACAACATTGTGGTGTGCCATGTTGCTGGCTGGCGTTGGGTCACCTCCCTGTGGGTGGCCGTTATGGGCCCTCCAGAGGTGTGTGTTACACCACTGCCTTTTGTGCACTGTAGTGGGCATGGTTCCTTTGGCCATTGTACTGATCACCTGTCCTGTCCCTTGCTATAGGTGTCTGCCAGCCAGTGCGGAGACCCCCGAGAATGATGCTGAGCAGGCTGATGCAGGAGACATTGCTAGTGGTGTCATGCATCCTTGAGGTAGTGGTGGCAATGATGAGGATGATGGCAGTGGAGAGGAGGGAGAGATGGATCGCCAGGGTGGCTAGATGGGACCGTAGATAGTGTTGCCCCTGTTTTCCCCTGTTTCCCTGTTAAACCTTCCCCTACAGTCAGCCCTCCCACTGTACAGTCCCTGTTCCCAGTCCCCTTCCCTCGATGTGCCTACACTTTCCCAGCCCCTGTTTTTCTGTACATAGTTTTCTTAAAAATATGTATATATATTCTGACATACCTGCCTGTGTCTGCTTTGCAGGTGGTGTGAGGAGCCATGCTGCAGTGGCCCAGTGTCTGTCCATGTGGTGTGCATGAGAGGGGGTGCGTGTTGTGCTTCTGTGGTTCCCTGCTGTGTGCTGTGGTATGTCCCACCATGGTGGTGTCCATCCCCTGGGTCTGTGGCTGTGCCTTGGGTTGCCCATGGGGTGGCTGTCAAGGGTATGTGGTGGGTGTGTGCATGGTGGTGGCACATGACCATGGTCATTGGTCGGGTACTGTCCCCACACTGTGTTGGGGTCCCCTGCTTGGCATTGTATGGCCTGTCTCATGTGGTCTGCCATGCTGCCTGCAATCCCCCCTTCATTGCCCACTGTGTGGGCTTCCTGTGTGCCTGTGTGGCATGTGTTTTGCTTGGTTGCATAGTCCTGTGTGTGGCCTGCTATTGTCTGGAAGGGGAGGCACAGTCAGCGGCCTGTGGGGGGCTCCCTTGGTGGCCCTACATTGGCCGTTGGCACC
This sequence comes from Neoceratodus forsteri, assembly GCA_016271365.2. Classification (NCBI taxonomy): domain Eukaryota; kingdom Metazoa; phylum Chordata; order Ceratodontiformes; family Ceratodontidae; genus Neoceratodus; species Neoceratodus forsteri. The sequence continues at coordinate 470,410,339 of CM028137.1, forward strand.
TCCTGTCACCTGCTATCTGTGCCACTGTTGTGTTCTGGGGTCCTGTGTCTGGGTGCCTGTGTGTGCCCTGCTGTGCCCTGCTGGTGGTGGCCTCCTGTGGCCTGTCACTGTGCTTCCATGGCTCTGTCCCTGGGTCTGTTCTCTGTGTCATGCCCCCCCCACTGTTCTGCTCGATGGTTGCACTGGATCATCTCTTTGTGCCATGGTGCAACTCTGCCATATTTAGCTGGGTTGCGGTGGTGCAGTTCGGCCTGTGCAAACTCTGAATATGGCTCCAGTTGCGCCATGGTGCATCAGATTTGTGCGGAGCTGGACTTGGGATGGGCTTTGACACATCTCTGAATAGCCAGGCCAAAAAATTAAAATTATAAAATATCAGTCCAGACTCCAAAGTCTATAATAAATTATGTGGATCCAGGAGGAGAAAGATGACAAAATACAGTGAAAAGTCCACTACAGATAAGTCTAAATCACAGAAAAATAAATAACACAGAACTAAAAATAAAAAAATAAAAATATAAATAAAACTTAAATAAAGACATAAATACCCCTCCTCTCACAGAGGGATATAAATTAAACTAACAAAAAAATAAATAAACAATGTCTAAAGCAGTTTCAGTCCCCAGATACTCTCACTACCTGGGAGTCAATGATGAACCAGGCACTCTCACTGCCCAAATAGAATTTGCAGGAAATAGGTTTAAATTTTAAATGGAAATTTTGCCCCCCCCCCGGCACTTATACTACCTGGGAAACAAAGGTAAACCAGGTACTCTCACTGCCCAGACAAAAAGAAAAGGAAAAAGTGCTCTGACCATAAATCCCAAATTTTGGCACCTCAAGTTCAAATAAGTGGTTTCTCCATGGCAAGCCTCTTGATGCAATCCAATCTTCTTTGGAATTTAACAGGACACCCAGTCACAAACCAGTACAGAAGCAGACATCCCAAAACCCTGTCTGTAAGGATTGCTGCTAGAAATGACTGCCCCACCGCCTCAGCACTCAGCCTGTATCAGCCCACTGGCTGGCCAGCACAGGGCCTTGGAAAAAACCACAGACCTGTCGGCCAGCTTCCCGGTCGATCTAGGCCTGGTCTTCCTGAGTAGAAGCAGCCTCTGGCAGACAAACCTCACAATTACAGGGCCACAACAGTCTCCAGGTTGCTCACGTAACCATGTCCTGAGCAATAAATCCAGGTAAACCATCAGCCGGAGCAGTGCTCCTTCCAAGATCCCGCTCCAGGTTTTCAATCAAGTGCACCCACTACTGCACAGCACAGTAAAGTTTACAAGCTCCGTAACAGACTCTAAATTAAAAACATGGTTGTTCTAAAAAGCACAGTCAGAAAAGTTCCTCTCCGCTGGTTCACCAATTTACTCTCACATTTGTTTCACACACCACTCTCTCGACCGAGCATTCCTTCTACAGCAACACAGTTTGCTTCACTTTGCAGCAGACTCCTATTTGTGAGTGATAACAGTCAGAATGCACAGTCAGAGAAACCATCAGAAAAACCTCTTCTTCAACAGCTCAAACCCTCTCCTCCTGTCTTCTGAGCGACAGCAGACCCGGTCGCACAGCCCAGTGCATACTCCATGGCCGTCGAGTGGCACTTACAATGCTCCAAATTGGGAAGGTTTAAAATTAAAACTTTATGATACGGCTGTATGATAAGATATAACTGTTCAATAAACAAACTATTTGCTAGATGAACTGGATAAAATGGAGAGAACTAATGGCAGTTAAATTAAAGACCGCACCAAAAACTAGAGATCTGTAGAGCTGAGCACCTTCAGCGCACCCAGCATGGCGGCCATCTTCCAAGTAAAGGCAAACCTCTGTTTCACAGGATACTCTGAGGCTACAGCTGCAGCCAGCCATATAGCATGATTGCGCTTAAAGTGAAGTGCCTGCAGGTACTGTAAACTCCCAGCCCATATGGAGCTCAGGCTGTGGCCTACTCTGTACAGATGGGATTGAAAGTGGAGCAGACATTACAATGTCAATGTTTAAATTCAGATCTAGAAGGCAAACAAAAGATTAAGTGAAAGCATAACAGCCAACCACATCCTTTTTGAGCTACAGTACCTGCTGCAATATTCATCACAGGTTTCTTTTCTTGCAAACACAATGATGAATCCAGTGCCCGCTAGGTGTTTGAAACCTTGTTTGTGTCATGCATTATTACTCAGTACTGAAGGGGTTAATGCATTAAAAAATTGATCAGTGGACTGAAACTAAAAAATAAAAGCTACACTGAGAGAATTAGGTGCAGCATAATATTGTAACCATGGAGATTTCTCAACAGTAAAATCAGGCCCTAGTACACACCAGCATTTTCATTAGTTTTCCGATCCTGTTGTGCCCTGACCACCGGCAATGTTAAATAGTGCAGTGCTGTGGTCAGTAGGGACAACATGGGTGGACTGCTTCACAGGAGCGGAGGCAACTGTGATGCAATCCAACATGTTGTTGGTTCGGAAGGAATGTGGAGTTCTTTTTCTGAATGTTTGTAAAAGGACTGCAGGGCTCCGTCCACTGCAGCCCTAAGAAGGAATATAGGCTGTGAAAGATATTCAGACATTCTGTGAAAGTTTTGTGGGTAATTCATTTGTAGTCCTTAGGGGAGCATTTGATTCAAAAGTTCTTAGTATTTTATGACATGGGGCAGAAATATCTTAAGTGATTAATGACTTAGAGTCTCTACAAAACATGTTTTATAGACAGATGTTTAACCTGCATTATGACATGCCCACTGCATTTACATGGTGGGAAATTAATCAAAAATCCATATCCCTGATATCCAAAATTAGGTCTTTAAATTTCTGGAAGAAAATTATAAAATCTGACCACAACATGTCAATACAGAAGTTCTGGCAAGAAAGTACCGCAGTGTCTACAAACTTTTTGTGGTTTAAAAGATTGAATACTGCACCATAGGTTGTGGGTTTAGTGGGTATATGGGACCCATCAGCTATAACTAATTTGAATGTTTATGTGGACACTGCTATTCAATGTCTGACAGACATTTTTTCCAACAATAGCATGGGTAATTACCAGAAATCCCTTTTATGTCTGTCTATAGCAATATGACCATACAATCCAAAGGAGACAGATATTTACAATATTGTGAAATGGAGCGCCATGGACTAGATATGTGCAAATTCCATTCTGGAATTTTAATGGGGTATAGTTCTCAAAACATTTGCATGATAATCTATATCAGTGGTGGCCAACCTGTAGCTCACAAGCCACATGTTGCTTGTGAAGCAGTTTGATGTGGCTCACAAGGGGTTTCTCAATTACATGTCAAGAACATGTCACATTCCTTTAAATTTGCGAAAAGTCAAAGTACAGGAGCTGAAAAGTGCCCTGAGTGCTCAACAAGCTACTGTTTCTAAGCCTGCAAGCAAATCTAAAGCTCCAGAGCTGCTCTGAATAAGAATTTTAAAATGACAACTATTTTTTTTTAAAGTACTGTAACTTAATAAATCATAATAAAATACAATTATTGACTGTTTACTATGACTATGTTATTTTTTTTAAATCCTAAATATGGCTAAATATGGCTAAATATGGGTAAATATGGGTATGGTAACAATTACATGTTGGGTATGGGCTCCACGTTGTTGTGGCTCATGTCTCCCTCAGAAATTTATGTGTGGCTCATGACCCCAAAAACGTTAGATGCCCCTACTATAGCATCATAATTGCAAGTGCAATAACAAAAAGAAAATTGAGATCCACCATGTTATTTGTGAGTGCCAACTGGTACAGAAGGCAATAATTCAATGATTGGCAAGTTTAAGGGAGGAATGTAACCAAGCTCAAAAACCCTTATGAAAGAATGAAAATCATAAAATGCATTTTTGTTTTGTGATATAGAAAGCCACCTATTCCCAGCAGCTTCATTTGATTATAAATCATTATGTACACTTAACTGGGCTACTCTGACAAAGGTTATGATACCTGGGCCAAGATTCACAAAACTTTTCCCTGTCACAAACCCAGTTATGTGTGAGCAAACCATGCTTTGTGCTGAGTTGGTATTCACAAAATCCTGATTTGCCCAATCAAACTGGGTTTGCACTGGGGTAAAGTGTGGAGTGGCTGAGCTATAAATGAGTGGGAGGTGATGTGAATATCAATGCTATCCTATTCACAAAGCATTTGTTTTGCACAAGGGCCTCTTACGCAGTCCCATTGCATGGAGCAAATACTGCTGACCGAGACCTTGTTTTATCCTGCACAACTCCTGTGGTTGGCAGATGTACTGTGGTGCCACCCCCCCCACCGATTGCCAGCCCAATCTTATCTATATGCGTTCCCTGGTGCTAGTGGTCCCCCCATCTGCTCCCATGCCCAATGTCAAATGACATTTCCCTGGTATCCAGTGGTCACTACCTCCCATCCCATCGCTTGCCCAACAGAAAATACAAATTTTCCTGGTGCTAGTGGTACCCACTGTAATTGCTGGCCTGACTATATCTTTATACTTTCCCTGGCGATAGTGGTATCCCCCCATTGATCGCTGGCTTGATTGTATCTATATATTTTCCTTGGTGCTAGTAGTCCCCTCACCCTATCCGATGCCTGACGTCAGATGACATTTCCTTTCTGTCCAGTGGTCCCTCCCCCACCTGATCATCTGCCTGACAGAAAATAAACATTTCCCTGGTGCTAGTGGCACCACCCCACTGATCTCTGGCCCGATTGCATCTATATACTTTCCCTGTTGCTAGTGGTCCCCCCCACCCAATGTCATGCCTGATGTCAAATGACATTTCCCTGGTGTCCAATGGTCCCTCCCCAAAGCCACAGTCATGCCTGATGTACAGTACTATTATCCCTAGTGTCTAGTGGTCCCTCCCCCACCCAATCCCCATATAGTAAATTGAACATTTCCCTAGTTTCTATGGACTCTCCTACCCTATCCCGATCTCCTCTATACTGACTCAAAACCTTTCCTGGTGTTAGCAGGCCCACCCCGGCAGTGTTCTGTACCACTCCACCAGCCCTCCCATCTCAACCCGAACTACGACCAGCATAGCTCAACACTTCCACCATGGCCAGCAGCTGACTGAGCTGTCAATGACTGTGTACTGTATATAGTACTTGCTTATTGATTGACAGCTCAGTGAGTGAGCTGTTAATCAATGAATGTGTAGTTTACACAGTATGCGCTCATTGACAGTTCAGTCTGCAGCTGGCCACAGTTGGGAGTAGAGGGCTTTGCCAGTTGCTGGCTAGGGGTCAGGATGGAGGGAGTAGGGTGATGTGGAACTACCTGCCAGGGTGGGGGGAGGTCTGCTAGATACCAGGGAAAGGTTTTGAGTCACTATACAGGGGATCAGCAATAGGGAGAGGGAAGTCTGCTCAACACCAGGGAAATGTTCAAATTTACTATACAGGGAATCCAGTGGGGGTAAGGACCACTAGACACCAGGTAAATGTCATTTGACATTGGGTATGGGATTGAAAATAGGGACCACTAGCACCAGGGAAAGTATATAGATATAATTGGACCCTTAATTGGAAGGGGACGGGGGTGCCACTAGCACCAGGCAAAGTATAAAGATGTAATCTGGCCAGCAATCAGCAGGGAGGGAGGACATTAGCACTGGGGAAAATACATATGTATGTGGGGCATGGGTGCGGGTGGGGGGAGGGATCACTAGATGCCAGGGACTGAGGGCTGCCTATCGGGCAGGTATTGTGGGGGCTCAGTAAGTGCTGGCACAGCCCATGCAAATTGGCCCATAATGGGCATGCAAATGACCACATAGCACCTTGCATGCTCAGTGGGCTCATTTACATGCCTGCTTCTGTGAATTCCAGTTAGCACACCTGGGCTAGTCGTTGCAGAGCCATGCTCCTGGCTGCATGTTGGGGCAGCTCCAGTGGGGTTAGCACTAGTGGTATTGAAGTTACGGCTGTCTGGACTTTGCCCTATTCACAGTTGGATAGTGCAGTGCACTCTCTGATTATGAATAGCAACATTTGACCCCAGGGCAATTGCAGAGCACAATGCAAACTTTTGCGCTGTGCTTTGCAACTTCTTGTGAATCTAGTCCCTGTGCTTTTATACTATTTGTACTTTGATAAAGAAGTAAACATCTTTTAGTGTTAGATCATTATTAAATGTATAGTTGTAGGACAAAGAGATCCAGTTTATTTTACTGTCTTATTAGTTACGTATGCGTATTTCACAGTATGAGTAATAAATCATTATGTGAAAGGGGCTGTGTAAGTTTTATACAGGAAAACATACATGAAACTCAATTAAGGTCTGGGGTAACTCAATAGGCAGGGACTTAGGGTAGACTGGATTGTCCGATAGATCATTTGTTCTGCCAACATCTTCTATGCTTCTATGTTTCTATCTCTCTCTTTGAATGTATTGCATTTTAATGTATCATTTTATCAGCTTTTTATGTAAGTCGTGATTTTATACATACTGAACAAACAAACCTGAATCTGAACTCTGGTGTATATTCTGAAATGCTATTTAGTCTTCTCTACTTTCTCTGATGAATGGGCCCAACAGGTCTCAAAAGCTTGGGTAAAAATTCTTCAGTTACTTTAATAAAAGTTATTACCACAAAACGTGTACTAGATTTATTAATATGGAACTATACCAGGAAATAGAATCTCTGGCCTCTACACTCAATCCACTGCTGCAGCTTGTCCACAGCATAATCATTTGTTTGTGATACCATCATAATTTCCACAGTAACAGATTGTGATGTCATCAACAAAGGATTATGACATCATATGTAGACAAGCAAAGGGAGAGATTAAGTTAAAGTGTGAAATGTCCTGCTTTCCAGCAGATATATCTAGTCTCAGTGTGGCAAGTGGAAACGTGGTTTAGCAGTTTGAACAGTTGCCTTGAAACTAAAAAATCACAGGTTCAAACACCATCAGAACCGAATACTCACTGTGTGAACATGAGCAAGTCACTTAACCTTTTAGTGCCCCTCTTCATCCAACTGAGGAAATGGTTAAAGTCAGAACAGCAGTGGAAAAAGGTTTGTCACTTTTCAACTGGGCTATCCTGGGTAAATATGTTGCAAAACCAAAGAATATGAGGAAATTTAATATTGAAAATATATGAAATATTACACAAATTCTTTTTAGGTATAACAGTTTAAATATTTTCCAGGTGACCTCAGTAGTTCTTTAAGTGTAGGGGGCACTTAATGCTAGGGAATACTTTCTTGAGATGAAGAGAGTGAGGCAGATGGTTTTAAGCAGACTGCCTGACCCTTTTTGATTGGATGTACTTTCTGCCATGCTGTTGTGCTGAAATAACAACATAGCTGACAGTAACTATCAGCCAGCCAGGATTCAGGATTATTGTCATCCTTTCTAAAATCACTATTTTCCTAAGTGCTTAAGGCATACTGAATCAAATAGTCATTGTATGATTCAGTTTGCCACAATTCACCAACCCCACCATTCCCGAAACACATAGATTTGTATCCATCCTAAGGTTCCATTATGGCTAAAGATATCCTGATACTGCTGTGATGATGTCCCAAGTCACAGCTGTTTGATGTTTGGTGTCACTTGTTGTTACTGTTTTAAATTCTATGAAAATATACATCATGCTCTGGATAGCCTAACTAACAATATTAGGTGGTGTTATACAAACCAAGCCCTATACTTGGGGGGGGGATATAATATTTGTACCTGATTAGATATCAGACACACCCTGTCCATAAACATAACTCTGGGCTGCATTTATGGCTTAGCTAATTAATCAGGTCATCTGGATGTGAAGAGCTACTGAACATCAAGCAGCCATGACAATCTTAGTGCTGCACACCTAGAATGGATGATTTAAGCAGCAAATCTTGCTTGGAAATATTGTAAACTTATTTGTAGAATACCATTTGCCTGTCATTCAGCTTTCTGCAAAATATAACTTTTGAACTATATCCTGTATCCAGCATTTGGAGTTTCTACTGGTGATGCCTGTACTCACCTTTTGTTTTCTTGGATTCTTTATTTGCTATGAGCACCAATATTTCTCCAAATGTTTCTATTGTTTTCCCTTTATGTAAGGAGTAGATATTTTTCATTGTCTGTAATGGAATCCTGCATGCATGTCTAATAGAATACAACAAGCTATAGTTATATTTAGATCTAAAACTATTAAAGAAATACATTTTCTTTGCAACAGTCTTATGCATTTAACATTTCAATATAAATTGTATTATATAGCATTCTTAAGGAATAAAGGAACTTGATTGACTGATCACTGTTATAAAACCCCAGACACAATAACAGTGAAAAAATGTTTGTCAAAGACCTCCTAACATAAACAATAAATCATTGCACTTTCACTCTCTTCAGATGAGATCTTGGAAGGATGAGAGGCAGATCACAAAAAGACATCTGTAAGATAAATGTAACTATTCAATTGTTAACTTTTTTTTTTTAACTTGTCAACAGAAAGAGAAAGCTAGGACTATTTTTCTCAAATACATTTTATTAAATTGAAAACTAAGACTTTTCCAAGTCCTCTTTTTTAAGTGTATAATGGCAATAATACAGTCCTGGGTGTATCATATCATCTGGTATTATCACTTTTGAGATGCACAAGTCTCTTAGACTGAATCCTCGTGACTCACAGTGCACCCTAATTGTGACAACATCCCATAAGGTAAAACACCCTGTTGTGTATTAGTACTTAATTATGAAATGGATGGTAAAATTTCTAAATCCTGATTGGCTGAGAAGTACTTTTAGCTGTCAGGTTAAATCTGAACAGAATAGCACAACTAATAGTACCTCCAACCAAAAAGGCACTAAACTCACCACCCAAAAAAATCTGCCTCCATGCTATGTTCAAATGGTTACATGAAACATGACTGCCATGGTGGAAGTCTTAATAGATACAATGAGGTCCAAGAAGCCAGGAGGCTAATTCTGACTGCACCTATGAGGCTTAGACTGACAGTGAAGAGACTGTATGCAGGTTCATAGAAGCAGAATTTAAAAGATATATCAGTACAGGGCACATGATCCACAAAGGGGCTGTTACTTAGTGGACACAATGGGGAGTTAAATGCATTTCCTCTACAATCTTGAAAACATAGTGACTGTTAAGGGTTGGTGTGGGGTTGGTGTGAATATATTCCATAAAGCCATCCACAAATCATGATGAGCCTTGCAAACCCAGTAGCAGAATTTTGCAACACTCTGTAACTGTAGAATGGTTTCAGGTAGACAGTTATGGGTCACAAAGCTATGACTGGGTTTGAATGTTTTACCAGAGAAAGAGGATGTGTGAAAGATATGGCCTTTGAAGTAGTTGATGGATCTTGGGAGGTGGTTTAACTGGATGCCAAAGAGTAAGTTGCTCTTGGAGTACAGGGGGCACTGGAACACAGATAGCAGACTAGAGGGCCATTATTCTTAGGAATCAACAATGCCTAGACATGGGCATGAAAATAAGAGGTGAGCAGATGGGGAAACATTTCTGGGTGGTACCAAAAAAAGATAAATATGTGGCATGCAAAGCACTGAAGACCAAAAAAACTGTGTGCTAAATGATGCTTATTTGAAGGCAACATATCTGAACGTCATCATAAAAAGCAATAAGTAAGGAATGAGGTGACTTAAAAATAGTGATGGAAAGCAGGAAAACCAACCAACAGCAGGACCGCATACTTCTATGGTTTGCTTCTTGACTGAAACTGCAACAGGGTGCAGTGGAGGTCAACAAGGGAAATGTCTTATGCAGCAGGAAAAAAATTATCATACTAAATTGATTTTGATCATTCAATTAGAACTGCACATTGGACTGTTATTATTTGATATCAACAATGCCCAGAACTGAGCATCAAAATAAGTGCTAAACAGATAGGGGGCATCTTTTAGGGTGACACCACCCTGTGGATACACTTGCAACATGGCATACCACCATTCAACTGGTACTGTGTAATTCTACACTGTGAATTTGTCATAGTCCACCATTTTAGGCAGTGAAAATATTGCTTGCACCTACAGTATTAGTATCTGACTACCTACTTTCCATTAAAACTTCATCATATGGACTTCTCCCACCTGTGACTAAGAACATTTTAGGTTTATGGCACCAAACAGTGAACAACAGCACAAACATGGCAACTATTTGGCCTTCCCACCTTTGAGGTAAGCAAAAACTAACAAACTCACACAAAGAGAGGGAGGGGGAGCCGTAGTATACCAAAAGGCAGCACTGAAATACAAATAAAAAAACACTGCAACAAAGGACAAGTATAGTATAATAGTAGTATGTACAGTGTGTTTATTAGGCAAGTGAGAAAACAAAGCACTTCAACTCTTAGCAAATTCTTCCCCTTGGATCTGTGAATGAGGCCCACAACTTAAAATATGCTTTAAGATTTTTCTAAAGACAATTCTACTGAATAAAAATAGAATGAATTTCATTGTTGTTCATTTTTCAAGTAATGGAAGATTAATTTGTGATGATACTCATTTATTGTAGCTTATTGTTTCTTATTTTAATAATGAAAATAATCAGCTGATTCATCGTACACTTCTTCAATAAAAATGAACAGGCTTATTGTTTGCATTTCAGGTCTGTTCTTATTTGAACAACAAACAAACTCTTTGCTCATTTTTAAATTAATTTTTTATCAAATAAAATTCAATCAACTGATTTGTTTCATTCTATGTTACTTTTTGAATAATGAACACACATATAGATTCATTTTTCATATTTTGAATAGAAAAATGTAAATTAATTTTTCTTGGAAACAAAAGAAAAAGCTGATTCCTTTTTTATTATTAGTTTTTCAAATGTGTTTGATTTTTAAGTACAAAATTGTCTTATTTTTGAATAAAAAAATAACAAGTCCAGTTTTTGAATACATAAATTTATCTATTTTTGAATAAAACATGAGTCCAGTGTTCACATTTTTATTATTTTGTTTTCAATAATGAACAGTGAATCAGTTAATTTTATGTTATTCTTTTGTGAAAAATAAACATGAAGATTAATTATGTTATGTTTCCACATTTAAATCTTATAATATGTAAAAGAACAATATACTGTAGTCATCTTTCCATATTTAAATCTCACATTATGTGAATGAACTATATACTGTAGTATTTTTCATCCTGTAATACAAGCTAATTTTTTCTGTCCTTCAAGTGTGTTTGATAATTATAAATATTGCCTAGTTCATATTTACTGTTGAAAATGAAAAAAAATGCTTCATTGTTTATTAAAAACTGAAAAAGAGTAATTTTTTGAAGTTGTGCAGATGTTTGCCATATTAAAATCAGCTCACATGGAAGAGCATTCTAGTACTGGGCAAATTCTGTGAAGTTCACATTTGCATGTTTTGCAAAATACAGAAACAATCTAAAATAAATGCATGAAAGTGTTAGAATTTGGCACAAGAATCCCTGCTTTTGGGGACTTGTGGAGTCAATTCTCTAGAAATGATATAAGAAATCCACAAGCTTCATACTTAGAAAAAGGTTCCGAAACAGCATTTATTACTGTCAGAGATTATCAGATATTTGTGCAGCAAATCAGAGCCTTGATGAAAATCAAGTGTAACCACCCCCCCCCAGTCCCCTGTGGTTACTAGAATCCCATCAGTGTAAGTACTAGGTAGGGAAGGCAGCCGGTGAATAACTAGTTAAACAGAATTTCACCTGCTCCCTCTCTGTTTACTTGGTGTCAGATGAGAGGAGAGAGGTGATGTCATTTAGAACTTTCACCGCAGCGTAAGCCACGGTAGCTAGCTGTGATTGGGGAACGTTAGAATTTTCAGTGAGTCAGTGTCAGAGAGTTCATGAGTGGAGATCAGAGTGAGCAGTTGGAGGAGTGAAGAGCAGCAGTATGGGCTCTGAGAGGAGAGCATAATTCTCTCACCCTAGTGCTGAGAACCATCTGCCTGCCTTGCAGAAGTGGTGGAAACCATCTAGCAGGAGTTATTGATTTTTTTCTCATCCGCAGTGAGATAAAGGGGACTGCAAGAATGCATCTGAGGGGCAATCCCCTACTTTGATCCAGGATATTTGAAGCTGCCTTTTGTTTGACAACTGTGAGTTATCTGACTTTGGGTATCCCAGGAGAAATGTACCTGCCTGTTTTCTTTGGGGTGTACTCTGACAAAGGGGAATATGCACCAAGTTCTGTTCTGTTTCAGACTGTTTTCATGCCTTTCTTAAAGTTGGCCGACAATTGTGGAGTCCCTAGTGAGACATGACACATTGTCCAGGACTTTAATTTATACTCAGAAATAGTGTGTTTCTAATGCTGAATATGAAAGTCATTCCAAGATGCATAGTTCTACTGTTTGCAAATGCTGAGGTGTAACTGTGAAAGAATGGCTGGGTATGGACTGAGGAAGCAAAAGGTAGGCAACCTCCCATCTGGAGTGACCAGTTCAGCACTGCTGGTTCTGTAAGAGTGCCTACTTATTCAGGACATGGTGGCCAATGCCTGAAGTGAAAGTTTACCTCTTGGTGTGGGTTGTTCTAATTTTGAGCACCAGTGTGTTCCGCCGTGGCCAGTTTCCAGTTTGCGAAACCTCTAAATAATATGCCATATGGGAAATGTTCTAAGTTGTGGCCATTGCCACTAGAATAATTTATGTGCTCCATTGTGGACAGTGCCACTAGAAGAGATGTGTGTTTCAGCTTAGGTTTTGCTGCTGAAAAGGGTTTGAAGTCCTATTCAATAAGGGAAGTTTAGAGTTTCTGTCTGCTACAGATTTTGCTGTTTTGCATTGCCTTGTGCCATAACGTGTAAACCCTTGAGGGTCCACCTTTGCTTTTGTGTACCAACTTTGGAATAAAGCCACACTCTAGAACCCCAACCTGGTATGGACAATCTTGTTACTGCTTCCTGTGTGGAATTACTGGGTACCCCTCCAGAAGTTCAGACCTAGCATAGCCCCTAGCAAAAGGTTTCTTCTCAGGACCTAGGCTTAGTAATGTTTATTTTGTCTGTGATACTAAGTTCTCTACCCCCACCCATCTCTTTCCCCTAGACAGAAAAATATGAGAGTTGTGCTTACTAGTTAAACAAGTGGCCAGTGGGGGGGGGGGGGTTACACAAGCATACAAATCCTACCAATTGGTGAGAACATGGCTGCACAATCTTCACGTTAAAATTCAGATTTATTAAATGTTTTCAGTGTCTTTTGGGGATGTAAGGACATTTTACCAGTGCATTTATTATTTTTTTTCCCAGCTCTATCCTTCTTCCATCAAGAAGTATAAGCTGCTTGGTGCTTTGCCATCAGTCTGTTAGGTATTCCAAAGTATTGGTTGAATAATATGTTTTTTCTCTAAAAAATACACTTTTTTATTCCAAAGAGAAAACATACAAGCAAACAAACAAGCAATTTTATGACGTTGTAGAATCTGATACTCAAAACACCCCATGTGGGACTATACAACTCTCAATGGCTATTTCTATACTGGACAAAGTATGGAATAATGGATGAGGAAAGTTGCACAACAGAACTGAAATTTAATTAAGGGATTCTTTCTTTTTTTCAATCCTTTGTTTGTCCCCTGTTCTACAGAGTGGCCCCCATTCTAATGCTTTTAAGAATTAAAACTGAAAAAAATACATTTTCCAAAGCCCTAGATGACAGGAGCAAACACTGACATGGAGGATGACAGTGTCCTCAAGGATGCTGTCTTCTTGAGGGAGTCTGCTGTTGGTGGTGCCTTGAGCAACGTGGGTGACCATGCTTTGCTCAGTATTCAGCAGGACTCCAAAGTAGACGTGCTGCACATGGGAGGATGGGTGCAGGGTGGGAGGACAGGAAAAACATGGCCCTGGCTGAGACATAACAAATGATAGCCTTCTATCCTCCCAAACTACCAGACCACTGTGCACACTGCCATGATCCCCCTCAGACTTCACTCTGACCTCAGACCTGCCAAAGGGGGATGAGGGCCCACCACAGATATATATATGCTGAACCAAGGGAGCAAGTCAGAAGACCAAAGGGATCCTTGAGATGGTGATCAGTGGTGGCAGGTCAATCTAGCAGTTAGATGGCAATTGAGGGGTCCAAAGGATTGGGGTGCCTAAAGTGTCTTAGAAGGGCCAAAACCAGTACATTTATGTTTTAATAAAGTCATTGCTGTCATGGGGAAATACTCCTCTACAGATGAACAGGGAAGTGTAAAATATATAGTTTATTTGGGGGTCTTGCTTCTACCAGTTTTACATCATGAGTGGAATGATGCATGGGACAGTGACTTCTCAGAGTCACGTATAAACCAGTGGCTTTGGTGTAATTGGAAACTATGGTCTCTTGGTTTAAATGTGTGCTTCAAACATTTGTCCACACCACCTTCTCCTGCATGTGGCTAATTCCCCCACGTTGATGCGCTTGCATCAGACCTAAGGACTCACATTTCTGGAAATCACATAAAACAGTTTTTACCCTCAATGCCATCCTCTACATTCTGTAGCCCAGGTGACTTATAACAATATTAGCAAGAAATCACGACCTTAGAAATATAGAATTTGATGGCAGATAAGGACTGCATTGGCCCACCAGTCTGCCCATTTCTGCACATCCTGATATACTTCACCCACAAATAGAAAATGGAAGACTTTAAACCAAAAAATAAACAAAACAAAAAAGCTTGATCAAAGCTAAAGCTTCAAATAAATGAAAGTGACCCATGACTGCATACCTTCCAAGGGAGCTTTGAAGCTTTGCTGGATAATCTGAGTAATTTTGCTGGACATTTGCTGATTTGGCTGCAGGGAATAGTTATAAAAATGCTGAGTATCTGGGTGCGCCATGGCCCCAGAAGCTCTGGGGTATTAGATGCTCTGTGGTGCATTTTGAAGCTCATTTTGAACATAAATCACACTTCTGTTAAGTACTTACACCACCCCTGGTAGCAGACTATCAATGTTTAGGGTTATTATGTTTACTTACCCTTGACTCCTAGAGTCATGCCCAGGGCAATCCTAACATTGTGCCATGCCCATGGCATTCCTAACATTGTATGAGCTTTTCTTCATGTAATAATAAAAAAGAAAAACAACAACTGGAAATCAAGTGTGTGATCACAATTGATTTCAGGCCCAGTAATATGGCCTCTACTTATTTTTGCATTACTGCAAATAAGTGTTTCCTTCAGGGCCAGTAAGGCTTGTATTATCGTTATTAATTTTTGATTTTTGCAGTCCTCAGAAAAGTGTTTCCTACTATCCATTGGAGTCTGCTGTTAACATTTTTATGTTGTCTTGCACGCATGCACGAGCAACATTTTGTGGTAGTAACACTGTATTAGCACTTTCAAAGGTGTATCACTGTTAAGGCGAATCCAGGGGATGCTTTTACCAGTGTGTGCCTCAGCTGCCAACCAGAGAGCAGGCTGCCGATGGCAGCAGTTTCAGAGAGTGCCACCAACTTGAAAGAAATCTGCTGCTGCAATGAGAGACAGGCTTGTCATTGCAATGGCAGATCTGACACACCTCCATTATGTGCCATTCCTGGTGAAACATTTCAATAAACATAACAGCGGCTCTTGTTATCCACATCTTGAAAACTCCCTAGAAAGCCGACTTCAGGTTTGCCCAATCTCCCTGTCAGCATGCCCCCTTCCCAGTCAATTTGCTGATGGAGGGTGCTCAATCCTCATCAGCATAATGCCCCCCAATTTTATTTGTTTGCCAAAGGGGGTGCCCAATCCCTCTCAGCATCAGGTCCTCCAACACAGACATGCTTTATTTGCTGAAAGGGTGCCTAGTCCCTGTCAGCTCCAGGTCCCCCCCCCAAAAAAAAACAAGGTGGCACACTGGGAGCCCACCCCAATGTGCCCAAATGTCTTAGTGTCACCTGTAAAAACAAAAACCTTCCCCTGAAGTTTTTTTTTTCCCTATGCAAAACAAGAAAACGGTCCCTCGTTGTCTGAAGCACCCCTCCCCCAATCTGCACCCACCCTTTGTACCTCTCTCCCCACACCCCCCTCACCCCATACTTTACTCCGGAGGGTGGTGCAGTGATCTTTGGTTTAGCGGAAACATGTCTGCACTCTTCAAAGCCAACTGCAAACTGAAGAAATGCTGGTAAACTGTATATTAGGATTTATGAGGGTGTTAACTTAGGTGGATATCTCAGCCATTTTTTTGACTTTTGGCTCAAAATTTTCAACATGGTATTCCTGGTACCCCACCTCATGAAATCAGTCCCTGTCATTTTGTTATTCAGTCCCGAAAGGTGATTTTGTGATCACTGTGCAGAATCACCTTTTGGGACTGAGTAACAAAATGACAGTGCCACTGTTCCTGAGGTGGGCACCAAAAAAACCTGTGTTGCAAATTTGGTGAAAAAATTCCAAAAACTGACTGTGTTACGAGTGTGCATTGCACTGTTTCCACACATGCTCGTAACTTTGAGAATTTGTAATATTTTCACTCCAGATTTTCAACATTGCCATTTTTTGACACCTCCTTATGAACAGTGCAACTGTCATTTTCCACATCCTGCTCGAAATAGGTTTTCACACATGTGAAGCACAATGGCACGATCACTATGTGAAATCAATGTTCAGGGCAGATTAAAAAAATGACAGTGACACTGTTCATGAACAGAGGTCCCAAAATGCCTATGTTGAAAATTTGGTGAAAAAAATTCCAAAAAATGACTATGTCACAAGCATGTTTTGCTCAGTTTCCGCACATGCTTGTAACTTCAAGAATTTTTTTATATTTTCACTCCAGATTTTCAACATTGCCATTTCTGCACACCTCCTTGTGAATAGTACAGCTGTCATTTTTCCCATCCTGCCCAAAATGTGTTTTCACACCTATGGAGCACAATGGGCATGGTTGCTGTGTGAAATCAACTTTCAGGACAAAGTAACAAAATCACAGTGCCACTGTTCATGAGGAGAGGTTGCAAAATGCCCATGTTGAAAATTTGGTAAATAAAATACCAAAAATGACCTTACTATGGGCGTGCATTGTGTAGTATCTAGCACGCTCATAAGTTTGCAGATTTTTCATATTTTCTCTGCAGATTTTCAACACTGCCATTTTTTTACACCTCCTCATGAACAGTACAACTGTCATTTTTCACATCCTGCCTGAAATATGTTTCCACACCTGTAGCTCCCAATGGTGCAGTTGCTGTGCGAAATCACCTTTCAGGATTGAGTAACAAAATAATAGTGCCACTGTTCATGAGGTGGGGTCCCAAAAAGCCACTGTTGAAAATTTGGAGTGAAAATACCAACAAACACCTGGGGTGTTAAGGTTTCCAACCATACAGCCACCCTGTAGAGACTGACAGGCATCAGGAATGTAACTTGGGATCGTCGGCCATAATGTTCGCAAAATTCTACCCCAACCCCTCACCCTACGGTCACTGACAGGCATTGAGGAGTGCCTTGGGTTCCGCTACCCAACCATTCACCCCATTCTCCTATATTGCACCCATCTCAGCTTATTTCCTTATGGAATGGGTGAGCATAAAGGCAGAAGACCCCAATGCACACCCCGGCACCTGTCGCTCTCTGCAGGGTGGGGTGAGGTGGAATGGCATCAGCATTATGGCTAACCCAAAGTCACACTCCCAATGATTTTAAGTCTTTGTGGGGGGGGGTGTTGACATTACTTCAATACTTCACTGCCATTCCTATTTTGCATTTCTAATTCCTGCACTACCAATGCCAATGCCAATGCCAATGCCAGTAAGCCAATATTTGGCTATGACAAATGCTTTTTTTTTGTTAATTTTGATGAGGAGCAACTCACGGCCACATAAATAAAATGTAGTACTGTATGTAAAGTACCTGTGATGCCTGCTTCTGTGTGAACACTGGAAATTACAGTTATAGTTGGTGGTATTTTTAGTTAATAGGGGAAGTTTGGCAAGGGCACTAGGAACATTTCCCTACTCTTTTCTAGAAGTGCTATGGTATCTTTAACATTCACCTGAACAACCACCAGAACATGCTGATTGCACCTCAAGGGTGCAGTGCCCTGCTGATGCTGCAGTACAATGACAGTACTGGGATTTCTACCCATGCTCCTGGTGTTGGGATAGAACCCACAACCTTCTGATCTTCCAGTCTCAGTGGTGAGTGTGTAACCTGCAGAACCACTGAGAGTGGCAAAGCTTAATCTCAGCCCACATGGTCTTGTGACTGCCTGAACCCATGTGTTCTCTTACTGTTACCTCATATATACTGTCCCTGTTTGCCAGGACTAGATCTAATATGACCCCTTCCCTAATAGGATCCATAACTTGCTGGCTCATGAATTCCTCCTGTGTCCTGTTCATCAAGGCCTGGCTACTTGCACTCATTGTTATTGGGGTACTCCAGTGTACATCCAACAGACTGATATCCCACCATATTAATACCTCCCCAAGCTCTGCAATTCTGTTTATTTCGTCTCCTAACTCATTGTCTTCCCCTTCCCCTTCCCTCTCTGCTGCTGACCTGTACACCACTCTGATCCTATTTACCGTTCCTCCCCAAGCAATCATCAGTACCCATAGTGTTTCACTTTAGTAGACACACAGGAAGCCTCGACTCTGGGAGACAAAGTGCTGGGGTTTTCTCCTTAAGTACTTTCATGTCTTACAGTTAAATAACCGCTTTGCAGAGGCAGACCTGTCCTGTTTTTTTACTCCAATGTGTGCTGTATTTGTGTTCTCTGTCTTACTTTAGTACTGCCTACATCCTCATTTTCTGAAGCAAGAAAATCTCCAATGCAAGCCAGCATGGTCTGAAGGAAATGTGTACTGGCTGGATATAAAAAGTACCAGCATTTGACCAGTGACAGTTTTGGACCCTTAATTGCTTGGTGATCAGCATTACATAAATCACTAGGACTCCAAGCTAGATGTATTCTTATTCTACTGCAACGTTATATTTATTAAAGGCATAATACAGTAAGTACACTGATGTATTTGCAAAAAATCAATGTCTTTAATGAGGTTTTAGGTATTGTTCAAAAATATGTCTTGTCTTTGTCTCTCATGTTCAGGTCATACCTGTAAAGCGGTCATCTAACCCAATGCACCCAGCTGGTTACCACGTGTTAAATAAAAATAACTAAATAATAAATAATTTGTTAGTCAAAGCCAATTATAAAAATAGTAAAACCTTTGCATCTTCCATTAATATTCTATTTAGTTGTTGATTATGGGCCAGATATTCGGAAATGTGCCAAAGGCCTGTGCAAGTGCTGCACAGTGCAAATCCGATGAACCATGGTGCAAGGAGTGCCATATTCAGAGGTTGCACATGCCAAACTGCACCAGCGCAACCTGGCTGAATATACGGCAGAGATGCACCATGGTGCAAACAGACCTGCGCCATTGTGCAGAATGAGATGCCCCAAGCAACCATGGGAGCAGAGCAGCAGAGCGACAGAGGGAGGCACGATAAAAGAACAAACCCAGGAACAGTGCCAAGGAAGCACAGAGTCAGGCCACAGGTGGCCACCACCAGCAGGGCACACACAGGCACCCAGACACCCCACCCTGGAAGACAACAGTGGCACAGATAGCAGGCAACAGGTGGCACCAATGGCCAGTGGAGGGCCACCAGTGGAGCCCCCTCACAGGCTGCAGACCATGCCTCCACCTTCCCAGACCCCAGCAAGCCACACCCAGGACCATGCAACCAAACACACACATGCCACACACCCCTGACAGAGGCCACATGGACACCTGAAGACATAGCCACTGACCAGGGCAGGACGACACCACCACAGTAGGGCACACCACAGCACACAGCAGTGAACCACAGATGCATGACACAAGCACTGGCACATGCACACCAGAAGGACATACACCGCGCCACTGCAGCATGGCTCCTCGCACCACCTGCAAAGCAGACACTGACCCAGGCAGGTATGTCAAAAAATATATATTTAACAAGAAAACTATTTACACGAACAAGAGGGTGGGAAAGGGTAGGAAAGCAAGGGATGGGGACAGGGAACAGGGACTGTACATGGGAAGGGGGACAGATGGGGGAGGTACAACAGGGGAAACAGGGGAATGCTGGGGCATAAACTAACAGTGGCCACAGCCTACCGCTCCTTTGCATCCTCTCTGCCTCTGGTCTGCCAGCAACAGTTGGAGCACCAGCATGACTGCCTCCATGGTGGTAGACATTATCAGTATCAATTGGCAGAGCAGCCTGCAGTACAATGGCATCTGCCTCCTCCACTGGACATGTATGACAAGGGACAGGAAAGGTGATCAGTGCAATGTTCCAAGGTACCATGCCCACCCACTGTACGCAATGGGCAATGGAGCACAAACACAGACTCCTGGAGTGGCTGCCCTGGCCACCCACAGTGGGGGGGGGGTGGGCCAATGCCTGCCAGCAACTCAGCACGCCATGACAGTGCACAGAGTTGGCCACCGACACCCAATGGCCACCCGACTATGCAATGACAGTCACATGACACAGTGCACCAGCAACACCACAACAACATCAGTGTCAGCCAAGCGCACACCCACCTCACCAACAGCTGGCACATGTGTGCAATGGCCACTCCACAGTGGCATGCACCACGCACAGTGTAACACACACAGCTGCCATGGAACATGGCTCAAGTGGTCATGCCTGCACCCGTTTCCCCGCTGACCCCCCTGTAAAGTGCACAGGACCAAAACAGTGCCTATCTGCCTTCTGTGGCCCTGCTGGTGCCAGTCCTGCTCCTGCATCACCTTCGTGGCCCACTGTGACCTGCTGTACTGCTCCCACCACTCCTGCTGCCCTCACACAGAGGTGATCCTTAGATCCTGGGAATGGAACAAAGACAAGTACACATCAGGAATCATCCACAGCATGTGCCCATCACCCCCACCCCTGTGCACAGGGTGTGCCCCTGTCTGACACGTCCCACACGGCTGTATCACAATACAAGCTGTGGCTGGCAATGCCACTCCAC
Source organism: Neoceratodus forsteri (assembly GCA_016271365.2). Lineage (NCBI taxonomy): Eukaryota > Metazoa > Chordata > Ceratodontiformes > Ceratodontidae > Neoceratodus > Neoceratodus forsteri. The sequence continues at coordinate 470,431,274 of CM028137.1, forward strand.
AATGTGCATGAGGACCCCTCTGCAGGGCATGCCAGGAAGCCTAGCCAACACCACAGTACAGCACTAGGGCACATATGCAGAATGGGCTGACTTACCTGGCCGTGGCATGGCCCCTCACTGGATGCCTGCCTGCAGCCATCACAGGTGCTCTGGATCCCACCACACAAGGTCCCCATACCTGTGGCGGCATTGCTCCCAAGTCCTAGCCAACCCAGTGCATTGCTGCAGTCTGGCAGCAATCCCCTGCCAGACATCAGCCCTTGGCTGTTGCAGGAACACCTGGCCAAATAGCTGTGTGGCTGTTTGCATGTCACCAGATTCACAAGCTCCACCTGTGACCAGTTCCTTGCCTGCCGAACACTATGCTGTGCCATAGTGCCAATTGCAATGTAGGGAAGTAAAGTGGCTGTTGGAGGTGCACGTGTGCACAACGTGCACCAGATACATGCTTCGAGGATACATGCACTGTATCCACCCATCGCACAATGCCAGAGATGCATGACATGGGCATGGCCAGACTGGAACATGGCAGGGGGTGACAAGGGGCCAGGGGGTCACACCAGGGGTCAGGGGTCGGCAGCCGCACAGTGCACCAGTGCACAATAGCAGGCATGGCCCACCATGTGCCATGGGCCCTATAGCACAGTGGGTGCACAGTGCACAATAGGTGGAAGCACACAACTGGTGCATGCACACTGCGGTCCTGCGCAGTGTGCATGCCTGGCATTATGCCCCAACTTGCTCCAGAGCAATCTCATTACGCATGAAGCAAATTTACGATATTCAGCTGCCACATGCTAATGAGCTCATCAGCCAATGCGTGGCACACTGGGGAAATTAGAATGTCATTACCGTTGAGCCAATGTTCATTTGCATGCATTGCACTATAAAAGCACCACGGACTGGCACAGGCCACGGACCGGTATTGCTATCATCTGAGGAAAGCTGCGCATGCTGCTGGTACACACTGAGCCCAGCCAGCACAGCAGGGGGGACAGAGTAGGGTGCTGCTTACACTGACAAACTGTGCTGTCCATGTCCACAGGTAGCAAAATGTTGGAACATGAGGAGGGTGAGGAGCATGGGCCTGCTCACAAAGGCAGAGGCAGAGGCCCTGTTTGAGGCCTACCTCGACAAGGAGCCACTGTTGAGTGGTGCCACATGCACACTTCCAGCCAAGACTGGGGCCTGGGAGGAGGTGGCAGCATGTGTCAACCAGCAGGGCAGCCACCAGCGGTCAGTGCAGGAGTGCCGCAAGAAGGTGGGCACTGATGAGCGATGCATCAAAGAGAAGGTGGTGGCCATCCATGCAGCCCCGAAAGCCACCTGAGGGGGCCTGCTGATGTGCCACAGCTCACTGCACAGGAGGAGTTGGTGGAGAATGTGCCAGGTGGAGGATTCCAGATGGGTGGCAGCCCATCACTGCATGGTACATATGTCAGGCATGCACAGCATGCAGTGGCTGTTTTGGGGGGGTAGGGAGCCTTGGGGGAGGGAATGGTGGCTTTGCATCACTGACACATCTGTTTTCTCTTTCAGCTCCAGCACACCTGCATGCAGAGGATGGGGTGCCAGCAGCAGCCATGGAGGCAGGCCCAGCCTCAGAGGACCAGCCATCCACCTCCACGGGCATCCAAGGGCCTGATCGGCTGCAACACACCACCACTGTCCAGCCGGTTGTCCTGGGAATGGGGTTGGATGAGGCCCTGGATGTATTTCTACAGGATGCCAGTCTTGGCATCCTCTGCATGGATACACAGATCAGAGTGGGGTCTGACACTGATGATGACCTGACCATAATCCTGGACAGCATGGGTGGTGTTGTGGGGGAGATGCCCATACCAGATACCATCACAGGCAGTGTGCTCAGTGGCCTGACAGCAGTTGGACAGCTGCCCACCACCACTGCGGGTGTGCTGTGTGCACTGCCACAGCAATGCCATGTGGTGGTGGTGGTGTGGCTGCGCAGGTGCTGAGCAGCATTAAGCAGCTGGATGGACAATGGCAGCAGGCAGCAGAGGCCATAGGACAGCTGGACGTGGGGTCTACTGCCTGGGCACCTGATAGAGACTTACTTCATGGGGACCCCTCTGTGCAGCATCCACCTGAGTGGAGGGCTGTGCAGCATAGTCATTCACTGCAGGAGGGTCAGTGCCCCGCCCAGGTTCCCCTGGGCACCGACCCATTGGCAGAGCACACCCATTACCCATTTGCTGTGGGCCTCTGTGGAGCAACAGGTTATGCTTGCCACTGGGGTGCATGCAATGTGCATGAAGGTGTGCCAGGCAGCCAAGCAGCACAAGAGGGGCACTGTGCAGCTCCTGGCAGCTATACAGTGCTTGTGGAAGGACACAACCACATCCCAGGATCATATAGCCAGTGCAGTCACAGATGGCCTTGCACTGCTGGCTGCCACAGGGCATGGCTGGCCACCACGGACACTATATAATGCACTGTCCACCCCATGATCCCAGCATCTGGTGACACCCTCCCTGTCGACACCAGGCTCTACTGATGGCATCCCAGGCATGCCTGAGGTAGGCCTGTTTGGGTGTCTACACACCTCTGCACAGACCCGGTCATGATCCCGCAGTATAACCCCTGGAGGGCTGTTGCAAACACCCCCTGTGGCCAATGAGCAGCCTATGCCTGCTGATCAGCCCCAGAGCAGCTTCCCCCATGGCCATGAAGGCCATGGTTCTGTGCTACAGCCCTGATGTGCATGCCATCCTGACCACAGTCTGCAGTTGCTGCCCTGTGCACACATGGGCAGTGTGTATGTATATGTGTGTGTGTGTGTGTGTGTGTGCATACCACTGGTGTGGCACCTGTGTGTCACACCACACACTGCCTGTGTGCATGCCTGCCCGGCCGCTGGCCCATGTGGCATGTGCATGATGAGGGCAGTTCTGCACCGGTTGCACCTGTGAACCAGTGCAATGCATCTGATCCCCACCACTAGCCAGCATATGGGTGCATGGGTGTGTGTGTGTCTTGCTGTTTGCTGCTGTGTGCAGTTGTGTGTGGGTATCCGCCACTGACTTCCCTAACCCTGCACCATGCCTTTGTGTGCATGCCCATTGCTACGCATGCTTCTGCCTATGTGTTGTACCTGTGTGGGTGACCAGTGTGTGGGTTTGGAGCCATTTACCTGCGTGCACCATAGTACTCCTGTGCGATGGTGTCTCAATGCTGCCATGCCATCTTTGCAGCCGGGTATCCCTCCACACAGTGGGAGACTGTCCACCACCATCCAGCCCATTGCCCTCGTCATCCCCACTACTGTCGCCCTCATCAGCCTCAACAACTATCCCATGATCAATGGCCATGTTGTGCAGTATGCAGCAGCCAGGAATAGGCCAGAGGCTTTAGAAGGGCTATACAATAGGCCGTCAGACCTATCTAGGCAATGGAACTGTGCCTTCACCATCCCAAATACATGCTCAATGATGTTTCACCTACTGGCGTGTGCCTCATTGTAGCATTCCTCCGCTGAGATGACAGGGGTTGATAGGAGGTGAGCAGCCAGGGCCTTAGTGGATAGGCGCTGTCTCCTGTGCAGATAATGATGAGGTTAGCACTATGTCCTTCTTTGCTGTGCCCCTTGCCTGTCCCTGGCACCTTCGCCAGCACACCCACCCTGCCCTTGGCCAGTCAGATCGGTGGACTGAGAAACTGAACTACGCTCTTAAGCAAAGCACATCTGTCTTTTCTTAACCAGCTGTGCCCAAGTTTCTTTGCATCAATTCTACAGGGCAAACTTATTTAGGCAGGTGGTCAGCAGTACAGCGGAAGGAGAAAAAGTTCAGATAGGCCAACTGCACTGTGGCAGAACTGTGTTCTGCCAGACCAATAATCCTGATGAAGGCATGCTTTTCCTGTCCTCTTCTGTTTCCTACTGAAATCTGTTGCACAACAGTATCTTCCTATTCTATATGTACCACCCCCTTCCCACTTTACGCAGTTAGCTACCCCAGGCACCCTTAACTGGGCACAGACCTAAAGAACATTAAGACATTTGGTACCATCCCCAGCTTTGGGAATGTATACCAGGCTCATTACTCTAGAGATCAAGGGGTAGGGGTGTACAAAAGCAATTATGACCAATAAGGTATTTAGAAAACCAGGTTCTGAGGAAAGAATATTTTGCTAGGGCTATGCTAGACCTATTCTTCTGGCTGGGTACCTAGGAAATCCACACAAAGGAAGCAATAATGTAATGGTACAGGCCAAAGTTGGGGTTCTAGAGTATGACTTTATTCAAAAGATGTATGCTAAAGCAAGGGTGGACCCCCAAAGTTTGCACATCAAGGCACTAGGAATTTGTGAACAACAAATTGCCTGTATCTGACAGAAAACTCTTTGTATTCTCACACTGTAGGACACTGAACATCTTGCACTTGTATTCCCGTATAGCATAGGACTTAAGACATTTCTTTCAGTGGCACTGGCCACAACAGAAAACACATTTACTGACAGGACACTTGCACCTTGTATTTCCATATAGCATAGGACATTGAACATTTCTTCCATTGGCACTGGCCAAAATTTAACATTTTCTCTATTGGCATTGGCCACAACTGAGCATACATTTTGCAAATAACTAGCACAACTCACTTCAGGGGGTAAAATCCTCTTCAGATATTGGTCCTGTCTCTAAAGAAACCAGATACCCTTACTGAATATGTTAGCCCTGAACTGGTTACTCCAGATGGGGGTTCTGCCCACCCTTTGCTCCCAAATTCATACTCAGTCATACTTTCAGAGTTACACCTTAACATTTGAAAACACACTTCGGAAAATGCTTAATTGAATTCAGCTTTGGCATCCAGCATTTAAAACACTACACTGGTAGTGGAAGAACTAAAGTCCTGAACAATATTATATAGTCATACCTCTGGACAACACACATTTCAGTCAACTTTAAATGAGAACGGTCTCATACTTCTGGACAGAAAAGTTGTGCATTTCCTTTTTAGCCAGAGAATACAACAGCACAGACACTTGCTTTCTGCAACAAACATCAGATCCTACTCACTGTTAGACATTTCAGGCAGCTTCAAAGTATCCTGGATCAAAAAGGGGATTGCTCCTTGGATCCATCCACTAGCAGTCATTTTCTCTCCTCCAGTGATGAAAATCAAGAGATCCTGCTGTAGACAATGGTTTTCACCACTTCTCTTGGCAAACTGCAGAATTACCATAACTAGGGAGAGTAAGCAGGGCTCTCACTCAGAGCCCCCAGCTGAGCAGTCCTCACTCCTCCTTCTTCCAATTACAGACTCACACTGACTATAGTCTCAAGATTATAAGCTCCTTCCTCACAGCTGGCAAAGGCTTATGCTGCTGCAAGAGTTCTAAATGAGCTCATCACTTTCATCTCAGCTGAAGCCAAGTAAACAAAAGAGTGAGCAGATGAAAACACAATTTAACCAGTTAATTACCAGCTGCCACTTCCTGCCTAGCACTGATACTGAGGGGATTCTAATAACCCCAGGGGACTAGGTAGTTACACTTACCACAATCAGACAAATGACTGTCCTCAGTCATATCTCCATTCAGCACTAGGCTATACTACCCTCCGTGTTACCTACAGGGAGGTAGCACTACTTCTACCCTACCATGTGCCAGGCACAGGCAGGCATCACTAAAGGAACAGAGGCCAGCTGATGAAACTTCAGCCCCTATCCTATGATCTATCTATGGATTGTCAGTGGCTCCAAGACAACTGCTTGAAGCATGCCCTAACAGACAGAATTGTGACCCATATCACGAATCAGGACCACCAACCTGCCTCCCCCCCTAGCTTTCTTGGAAAAGCTATCTGACCTATGATGCCTACTGGGAAAACTCTATCCCCCAAACTTCTCAGGGTACCTGTGAACAACAAAAAGAAAACATACCCTACATTGCATTACATTTCCCAAAAATTCACACCTGTGAAGAAAACATGTTAACACCTTGTTAACCATAAACAATTCTAAAAACACTAAGAAATGGGGAACTTGGATGAGTTCCAACATCCTCTTCTGTTCTTCTTTTCTTCTTCAGGAACTCCTGCAAAAGAAGAAAAAACACAAAACATATTCTGCATTCCAAACAGTGCCTAAACCTCCACCTAACACTAAAGAATCCCAAAAAATATTTTTTCTATAGAAGTACAAATGTAAAAAATGGAAAGAAGACATTTATATCACACATTTGGGGATGGAGTTCCCTACAATGTCTCAAATAGTGGCAATATCACTGTTGCCCGAAGGCATTGTCCATTAAAGAGTCTCTTCTAGGCTGAAGCCTGCTAAAGAATAGTTTTTGGACAGGACAGAGCCTGTATCGCACTACAATCCATGGGGGAGAGTCTTTGATGAAAATTAAAGTTCCTCGGATAGTCTTCAAATCTAGGATGTGTTGTGCAAAGTCAGTTAATGTAAATAAAAACAGTTTTCTTACCAGCTCCTTGAAGAACAAAAACAAAAGATCATCTTACTTCTACGAGCTGAGGACCTTCTCCCTTTAGACCAAATGGCTTCTTCGGATATTGCTGGATTGATGTCCTCTGGAAAAACAAATGACACAGAAAAAGTGCTTGGCTGATGGCCTATAGAAAAACAAATGATGAAACATGAAAACTGCTGGGCTGATGAATCTGGATACACCTGAAGAAATCCTGGAATACCGGAAGAGCTGCATCTTCCTCCATAGATACAGCTGCTTCAGATGACAGACATTGGCCTGTCACTGCTCACTTCCTTTAGGCATGCTGGGCATATTCAAAAGGAATTGCACCATTAACGGTAGTATCACTCAGGGTGTGGGGTGAGGACTATAACCCCATCTGGGCATTCCAAGTGGATGTTGTGAAATATCTAATTCCTAGCCCCATACACAGTTCACACAGTGTCCATAAACATAGTCCTGCCTAGTCTCCAGAATCCAAGGTGATCACTGATGATTTTGTTCCTTACACATTCTGCTGCACCATGGTGCAAATTCTTACTTGCCTCTTCCATTATCCAGGATTGCCTGTTCTGTTCGATTTCCTCCCAGACTCGGCAAGGAAAGGTAGGAAAGGACTTCCCACATGTGGCATCAGCCCTCCTATGTATCAGTCTCTCCTCCTTACTACTCTTTACTAGTCTGTGTCTCTTGGCTTGGTTTGGGGGTGGCCAGTCCTGATTGAGTCAGTGTCTCAAACTCAAAGAATGAAAGAATGTGTCCCCCACTATCTCTGTGGACAAGTTGCTAGAGCCTTAGTCAACTGTCTCTGGCTCCTCTGAGGCAAGAGCTTGAGGTGACTCACTGTAGCCCTCCACATGAAGATACCCTTCTTCATCCTCCTCTTCCTCACTCATTATCTGTGCATAAGAGTGAGCAAATGTCCTCACTCCTGAGACATTCCATTCCTCACTGGAAGCAGAAGTAGACACCTCAAAATTCAATGTCTCTTGCAATTTGTCCTCCCCCATTAGGCTAGGACTTGGACCCTGTTTCCACAGGTCCACTGATCCCTCTGTTGCACTGTCCATCTAGGACACAGGTGTGGAAACCTCTCTCTGTTTCTGCCCTTGCAGTGGTTCAACATCAATTTTACTTGCTCCTTTTGTAACATACTCTGAAAAACTTTCCCCAACAGGTTCACCCTGGTGCTGCATGCCGCTACTGGTAGCATCCGCTGCCAGGGTCCACGTGTGAGTAAATCAATTTTTTTTGCCCTCTCTGGCACTGCACTCCTACTCATTCCAAACTTCACAAGACAGTCTGAGAAATGGGGTATCAGAAACACATCCCTTCCAGCCTTTTGACACACAATGCACAGTCTCACTGGATAGCTAGGGATTGCTACATCCAGGGTAAGCTGTCACCATAGTAGACTCTCTCAACCTCTATTAGTGCTGCCACCTCCTCAGTGATCATAGCTCAGACATGATCTGGGTAGCGAGGAGTTCCTGAAGCCATGTCTGAAAGTAAACACACAAACCTTTCATTACTGAATTGCTCACTAGTCACATATTTTCTCACAAAAGGGCTCCCTGCTGCTGTGTTTATATTACTGACCCCACCCTGTCAAGGCATCTGTAACTTTTCTTCATGCATCAAAGTCTGTTCACCTGCTCAAAACTGTGTTTATGATCTTTCTGGCAACTGAATTTACTTTAAAATGCAATCATTAGCTCTGCTGGTACATTTCAGCACATTCATATGAATTTCTAAACTGGTAACTTGACTTTTCGATCAGCATTAATTCAAGAAAACTCTATTTACATATGCTCAAAGTCACTTATAAGCCCACAGTTTTCCTTTACACAGGATTGCCTGTTTGCTGCATCCTATCTATACAACTCACAGTCCTGCTGCTTAGAAAAATTCACTCTTGCAAAAAACAGTTATCATTGCTCACAGTCTATGCTCAGAATTTTCTGTTTGCTGCACCTGCTTTTACAACACACAGTCCTTCTCTGCACAAAAATCATGCTGCTTGCACACAGGTTTATCTGGCCTGATAATCACACACAGTTTGTTTGCACAGTTAACTTGTTTACTCACTGAATTCAGTAGCTGATTCCCACCAATTAAAAATGTTTGACCTGCGCCGGTCCTACGAAGGCCTCTGGGGTGAAATGGGCTGGTGGTCCCAGCGAACATAGCCACGAATGCCTCTATCACTCTCCAGTCAGTTGGACAATGAGTTGAGCCTGAAATTACACTGTGCTGGTCTGTTTACTGAAGTTTAGAATGCTCACAAGTCCCTTCATGGCTGATCCTGGTCTAACCAGCTTGCATGCCACTCTCTCTATCCTCCTTGAACACTCTGCAGCATATAGATTCTGGCCAGGGGGCTGGACTGGATGCAGCTGCACCACTCATTCAATGCCATGCAAATGAGCATCTCTCTCTCCTCACTTGCTCTTCCTTCATGGTGATTGTTGAGCAGCAGCAAATTTAAACTGCAAACTAACTTTTTTCTCGGCTGCAATTTCAGTGGTTGGAGCACCATTTTGACCATTGTTACCGCAGTTTCTGGACAATTTCTCTAGCGACTCACCCAATTTGCACACTAAGCACATGAAACTTTCAGGACACATATCGGGATCTGTTCCTTAAAGTCCAAAGTAATTTTGCCATTTGAAAATTTCAGTTAAAAGTTCTTTAAACATGTTCTGATGTAGATACCAGGACAAACATTTCAATGCTTTTATGTCTATTTCAAGTTGAAAATACACAAGCAGCACTACGTTCTTTTACTGTACTGGAAGGCACACAAGCAGCACATTTGAATGGCTTTGTTCTGGGCAAAAATCCATGTCCAAAGTTTTCTTTCTGTTTGGGCTACACCACTACCAGACAGAAAGATGCTAGACATACCCTTAAGAAAAATCTCTGGTTCTCTCCCCAAATTAAACATCACCAGATGAGCCCCAATTTTTTGTAACACCCCTCCAACTACTTTACACAGTTAGGGACCCCTGGCACCCTTAATTGGGCACAGACTTAAAGAACATTTAGACAATTGCTACTTTCCCTAGCTTTCCGAATGTATATCAGGCTGATTACTCTAGAGATCAAGGGGTGGTGTGGTACAAAAGCAATTATGACCTGTTAGGTATTTACAAAACCAGGTCCTTGGGAGAGAACTTTTTGTTAGGACTATGCTAGACCTGTTCTTCTGGAGGGGTACCTAGTAAATTCACACACAGAAAGAAATAACACAACTGTCCAGATCAAAGTAGGGGTTCTAGAGTATGACTTTATTCCAAAAGATGTTCTCTAAATCAAGGGTGAACTGTCAAGGTTTACACATCGAGGCACTAGGAACTTGCAGAACAAAAACTCGACTGTATCTGACAGAAAACTCTTTGTATTCCCATGCTGTAGGACATTGAATATCTTGCACTTGTATTTCCATATAGCAAAGGACTTAAGACATTTCATCCAGTGGCACTGGCCATAACAGAAAACACATTTACTGACAGGACACTTGCACCTTGTATTCCCATATAGCATAGGACATTGAATATTTCTTCTAGTGGCACTGGCACAACTGAACATTTTCTCTAGTGGCACTGGCCACAACTGAACATACATTTTGCTAATAACAAGCACAACCCACTTCAGGGGATAAAATCCTCTTCAGACATTGACCCTATGTCTAAAGTAACCAGGTACCCTTACTGAACCTGTTAGTCCTTAACTGTTTACTCAAGATGGGGATCTGCCCATCCTTTACTCCCAAATGCATACTCAGTCATACTTTAAAGAGTTACACCTTAAACATTTGAAAACACACTTCAGAAAATGCTTAATTCAATGAAACTTTGGCATCCAACATTTTAAACACTACACTGGTAGTAGAAGAACTAAAATCCTGAACAATGTGATATAGTCATATCTCTGGACAGCATACATTTCAGTCAACTTTAAATGAGAACAGTCTCACACTTCTGAACAGAAAAGTTGTGTATTTCCTTTTTAGCGAGAGAACACAGCAACACAGGCACTTGCTTTCTGCAGCAAACATTAGATCCTACTCAATGTTAAACATTTCAAGCAGTTTCAAAACATCCTGGATCAAAATGGGGATTGCCCTTGGATCCATCCACTAGCAGTCCTTTTCTCTCCTCCAGTGATGAAAGTCATGAGATACTCCTGTAGACAATGGTTTTCACCACTTCTCTTGGCAAACTGGAGAATTTCCAGAACTAGGGCAAGAAAGCAGGACTCTCACTCAGAGTCCCCAGCTGAGCAGTTCTCACTCCTCCTTCTTCCAACTACAGACTCATACTGACTACAATCTCAAGATTCTAAACTCCCTCCTCACAGCTGGCAAAGGCCTATGTTGCTGTGAGAGTTCCAAATGAGCTCATTACTTTCATCTTAGCTGAAGCCAAGTAAACAATTGAGTGAGCAGATGAAAACACAATTTAACCATTTAATCACCAGCTGCCTCTCCCTGCCTAGCACTGATACTGAGGGGATTCTAATAACCCCAAGGGACTGGGTGCTTACATATACATTACCTTTTTCCACCCCGGTGTAGTTTGGCTACTTATGTCAATGTTCTCTATCTCCCACTAAACTTTTTCCCTACTACTTTCATTTCTAATTTCCATATTTCCATCCCTCACCAAGAATGCCCCAAAATAATGCACCGGGCTATGGCCAACTGGCAGGAATGAAATAAGGTGCATTTATGCATTAATGCCAAAATATATAAAGTGCCTTTAAGTATATACAGTGCTAGTTTAATAAAGTGCATTTGTTTTTAAATAAAGTGCATAGAATAAATAAAGTACATTTTGTGCGTATTATGAATTTAAAGTGTTGCAGTGTTTAAGTTAATGCTTATACCATTTTAATGTATATGGTGCAGGAATGTTTAGAAATGTTTAAAATGGTAGTTAAATACAAAATAACATCCACTCTGATAGGTGGAATATGAGTATAATGGAACGGTATAATGTCTCCCTTGTTTAAATTATGTTGCTGCTGCTCCATTGTTATGTAAAATGTTATGCCAAAGAAATCCTGTATCAAAGCAGTAACTGTTTGAAACGAGCAGCAAACTTTAACTTTTACTTTTGCTGTTGCTCAGTATCTGTGTAAATAATTACTGATGCCCCTGTATTATTAGGATTCCAGGCTGCTGGCTTTGTATAAAATATGCTGTAGAATTATACCAGCTAGCCGTGGAGGAGTCCATGGCATGTGTGCAGCCAGTCCAGTCTGCTAGAGAAGCAGGCTTCCATGGAGCAGCAAACTTTCATTTTCAACCACCCGGCTTCCCCAAGTAATCTGTGTGCTCTGAAAAGCAAGTGCTTGGAAATAAAAAGGGACTGTGCTGTCCCTGGATAGAAAAGCTATACAGAGCCCCAAAGCAGAGTGGCTAGATAATGAAAATCTAGCAATTTGCTGCTTTGCTACAACATAGAAATCAACTGATTTAAAGGGGCAGGAATGTCCCTATTTATGGAAATGCTTTACACATAGGGTAACCCTCAGTATAGGGAGAGGGCTGCAAAATAAACTAAACTTAATAAAGAAATTTAACAAATTAAAGACTACTGAGACACCGCAGGTCTCAAAAGGAGTCCCATTATGTATACAGACCTGAAATATAAATTAAAGGGCTAGTGTCTATACTATAACAATACTGCATATGTATAAATACAATACGTTTGCACTGTTTGCATATATAGAAAATAGGTGCTGACCTGTACGCAAGACCTCAGGAAGGGAATTTCCTATAGAGAGACTTCCCATAAGTGAAACCTCATTATGTAATAGAGGAGGAGTTTCCCTGTTTAAGGACCATTCTAGAACTAACTGAATGTTATGGGAGGGATTTTTCCATAAGTTGGAGGGCTATATAAGCCCTCCTCAAACACCAAGATTCAGATTAGCTGCATAGCCAGTCTTACTTATCTTGAGCCAGGTAAGCAGAAGGACCTGTGCCTAAACAGGAATTTGTCTTTAAAAGCAGGAAAGCTGATTCATTTTTTTTGAGATACCTGATGTAAAGTGAAATAGCCTTGAGCTGTTGTTTATTTTCTTATTTTGTTTGAGCTGTTTTATTTATAATTATTTATGTTTTCTGTTTTTATATAAAATAAAACACACTGCAGGTGTGTTGTACCCTTTTCCTGTGCCAAGTGTTATCTTTATACCCATGTACCTGCAACACTTGGTGTTAGCTGTGGGATACTGGAAGTCCTAGCCACAATTGGACCTAATACCAAGGGAACCCATGGCATGGTGGTATGTTTTTGTCATGATGATGACCCCTGTATGACCCACTCTGACCAGAGCACAGGCCAAGCTAACAGGTGAGCAGTTGCTCCCAGTCCTTGAGTTTGAAAGGAAACCAAGGGCCAAGCCAGAGCATCAATCGACAGACTCATTTGGAGGAGAAGACAGTGAAAAGCAAGAAGAAGAACTGGAGGAAGTGAGAGTTGAGGAACCACCAGAAGACATAAGCAAGCTATTGAAGTGGCTTGTAAGGAAACAAATAGAGATGGACCAGATTTGAGAGAAAGACAGCCAGGAGCGAGACTAGCCATCCGGCCCTTCTTAATTGGTGTAAGTTTTCAAAAACAGTTACCATCAGAGAGAAGAAAATGATGGGTTTAATTGATACTGGCAGTTGATAGACATTAGTACACCCAGACATGCTAGAAAATGCCCCATTTTCTGATGTCTGCACTGGTGTCATCTGTGTGCATGGGGACAGTCATCGGTATCCCACCATCAAGGTGTCTTTAAACATTGATGGACAGGAAGCAGAAATGGTGATTGGAATAGTACCACTGCTGCTGGTACCTCTGATTGTTGGGCAAGACTTTCCCCATTTATCAGCATTGTTGACTCCTAAAAATGTGACAGGCATTACCACCAGGTTGCAGACCAAGGTGAAAGCCCTTGGAGCTACATTTCCTTTTGAGGGGGATGTATTTGATACACCAAGTGCCCACAGGAGATTGAAGGGAGAAAAGAAGAAAGCACAGAAGATATGGAGAGCTCAAACTGGACTCTCTAATGGTGCTATAGATAAACTGTTTGCTAAATATGATATTGCCCAGGAACAAAGTAAGGATGACACATTAGCTGTTTCTTTCAACAGGTGGACCCCAAGAAATCACCAGGAGTCCCTGTGTTTAAATGTAACAATCAAATACTGTACCGGATATATAATAACCCCTCTACAGGTGAAACTGTTGAACAGCTAGTAGTCCCTAAACAGTTTAGGAACCAAATCTTGTATTTAGGCCATGACTTACCATGAGCAGGTCATGCAGGTAGGGTTAAAACCCTGGCCAGGCTATTACAATGTGTGTACTGGCCCAGTATCCATAAGCAAGTGGCAGAATACTGCAGAGCCTATCCAGAGTGTCAGAAGGTGGCCCAGGTAACCTGAAAGGATGCAGTGCCCCTGTTACCCTTGTCCATAGTTAGCAGGCCCTTTGAAAAGATGGCAATGGACTTTGTTGGTCCCTTACAGAAAAGTGTCTGAGGATGCAAATACATATTAGTCATCTGTGACTATGCAACAAAATACCCTGAGGCCATACCATTGCTTACATACACTGATCCCTGAATAGCAGAGGAGCTAGTTAAGGTTTTCAGCCATCTTGGGTTACCATAGGAGGTTTAGACCGACCAAGGCAGTAATGTTCAGGTTACATTAATTAAAGAACTGTACCATTTGTTGGTGGTAGTGGCAATAAGAACAATGCCCTACCACCCAAAAACAGATGGATTGGTTGAGCATTTCAACAAAACACTGAAATGTTTATTAAAGAGATTTGTACACAATGAGGGAAAAGACTAGGATGGGTACCTACCCCTCTTGTTGTTTTCTTACAGAGAGGTCCCACAAGCAGCTACAGGGTACTTCCCTTTTGCTCTACTGCACAGAAGGAATCCCTGAGGGCCATTGGACATGGTAAACGTGTTTTGGGAAGAGGGAACCAATGTGGGACAAGCCAACATCACTGATTATATGGTACAGATTCACAAAATGTTGATCGATTACACAAAAAAGCCACACCAATTAGTACTGTGTATCAGGAGAAGCAGAAGACCTACTATGATCAGAATTGTAAGCCCAAACAGTTGCAGGCAGGAAAGAAAGTGCTGTTTTTACTCCCCACCACTCAGAATAAGTTACTAATGAAGTGGCAGGGGCCATACGCAATCATCAGACAAGCAGGACCAGTAACATTTGAAGTGGAGATACCAGATAAATACCCAGGAAGAAAGATTTACCATGCCAATCTTTTAAAGAAATGGGCAGAGAAAAAGCAAGCTACAGAGACTAGGTACGTACTCCCAGAGAGAGACATGTCTGAGTTGGAGATGGCTTATCAAAGATTAGAGGAAAAGGACAACCTCTCTGACATAATAATCAGCCCTGAGCTAGACACACAGCAGAAAGAGGGCATATATCAGATGTTAAAAAGCTTTGCCTTCATGTTTACAAGTGTCCCAGGAAGGCAGCTGGGGTACAGCATTATATTAGAACTGACTCCAACCCCATCAGGCAGAAACCTTATAGGCTTCCAGAAAAAATCAGAGAAGGCGTGAAACAGGAGATAGAGAAGTTGAAGAAACTTGGCATAATAGAACCATCCACTAGTGCTTAGTCATCTCCCATAGTGGTGGTTCCTAAAAAGGAAGATGACATCAGACTGTGCCTAGACTTCAGGAAGTTCAATAGTGTATCTCACTTTGATGGATACCCCATGTTCAGGGAAGATGATATCATAGATAACATTGGCAATGCTAGACACATTAGCACACTGGATTTAACTAAGGGATACTGGCAGATTCCCTTATCCCCTGAGTCTGGGGAGAAAACAACATTCAGCACACCACTTGGATTAAGAAAGTTCACTACCATGCCAATTGGCTTACACAGAGCCCCTGCAACATTCCAGAAAGTTAAGGATCAGGTCCTGACCCCACACACTGCCTACTGTACCACCTATCTGGACAACATTGTCATCTATAGTTCAGATTTGGTTGATGCATATCACACAATTAACCACTGTGTTGCATTCCATCCAGAAAGCTGGACACACTATAAATCCAGCAACATGTGCACTAGCTATGTCAGAAACCAGATATCTTGGATTTCTTTTGGGTAATGTGTGTGTATGGCCAGAAATAGAGATAGTAGAGGCAGTAGCCAACAGTCCTGTGTCAGAGACCAAAAAACATGTCAGGTCATTCCTAGGCCTAGCTGGATATTATCACCAGTTTATAGCTAATTTTGCCTCTATTGCCACACCATTAACAGACCTGAGGAAGAAAAGGTGTAGTACCCTAGTAAAATGGAGTCCTGAGTGTGATTAGGCATTTAGAGCTATAAAGGCAGCCTTGCGTGTCTCACCTGTATTGATTTTAGTCCCCCTTTTAAAGTGCACACAGACACTTCTGAGACAGTGATAGGAGCAGCCCTGAGTCAGACCATTCAAGGAGAGGAGCACCTTTAATTTATATCAGCAGGAAACTGCATAGTAAGGGAGCAAAAGTATGCTACAATTGAAAAAGAATGCCTAGCCATTAAGTGGGCAACTGAAGCTTTGTGCTCTTATTTTTGTGGTGCAGTTTACTATTCTTACAGATCACAATCCACTTGTGTGGATAAATCAAATGAAAGATCAAAATGCCTGAATCATGCAGTGGTATTTGACATTGCAACCTTAACATTTTGTGGTAAAACATAGGTCAGAAAGTCAACACAAAAATGTTAATTTTTTTGTCACGACATGGGGCAGATATAGTGAAGGAGAATGAAACATGAGTATGCTTGTATGTATTGAATTGTTATAGTGATGTAATATGATGGTTAATATTGCAATGTGTTTTAAACCCCAGGGTAATGAAGTAATTACAGTGTGTACAATAAAGACTGTACTGTAATTTGTTTACTGTTTAAAGGGACCCTGTGGTGGAGCTTCAAAAGCATGGATGGGTGGAAGCTCCAACCCAAACCCCCATCGGTATGCAATGTGCATATATTCTGGGGTTTTGTTGCTATAACCAGTTGTTATAAGAGTTACTGCTTTTTTTCTTAAAGAAGGAGGAGAGTGGCAGAACTGCATCCTGCCAGTCTGATAAACCTGGTGGAGGGATGCCTTTCCTATCTTCTTTTTTTTTACTGAAATCTGTTGTGCAACAGTATCTTCCTATATTGTACTTTACCTTTTTCTGCCCCTGGTGTAGTTTGGCCACTTACGTCAGTCTTTTCTATCTCTCACTAAACTTTTTCCCTACTACTTTTATTTCTAATTTCCATATTTCCATCCATCACCAAGAATGCCCCAAAATAATGCACCAAGCTTAGGCCAACTGGCAGGAATGAAATAAGGTGCATTTATGGCATTAAATGCCAAAAGATATTAAGTGCCTTTAAGTATATAAGGTGCTGGTTGAGTAAAGTGCGTTTGTTTTGAAATAAAGTGCATAGAATAAATAAAGTGCATTTGGTGCATATTATGAATTTTGCATGCTGCAGTGTTTAATTTTTAAAGTTAATGCACATGCCATTTTTATGTTCATGATGCAGGAATATTTAGAAGTGTTTAAAATAGCAGTTAAATACAAAATAACAACCACTCTGATAGGTGAAACATGAGTAGAATGGAGTGGCATTATGTCTCCCTTGCTTAAATCATTTTGCTGCCACTCCATTGTTATGTAGAAAAGTATGCCAAAGAAATCCTGCATCAAAGCAGGAACTGTTTGAACCAAGTGGCACACTTCAACTTTTACTTTTGCTGCCGCTTCAGTATCTGTGTAATAATTATTGATGCCCCTGTATTATTAGGACTCCCAGCTACTGGCATTGTATAAAATATGCTGTAGAATTTTGCCAGCTAGCCATGGAGGAGTCCATGGCATGTATGCAGCTAATCCAGGCTGCTAGAGAGGCAGTCTTCCATGTAGCGGTAAACTTTCACTTTTCCCTGAGTAATCTATGAGCTCTAAAAAGCGAGTGCTTGAAAATGAAAAGGGACTATGCTGTCCCTGGATAGAAAAGCTATACAGAGCCCTAAAGCAGAGTAGCTAGATAATGATTGTCTAGCAATCTGCCACTCTGCTACAACATAGAAATCAGCTGGTTTAAAGGGACAGGAACATCCCTATATATCAAAATGCTTTACCGATAGGGTAGCCCTCAGAATAAGGAGAGGGCTGCAAGATAAACTAAACACAATAAAGAAATTAAACAAATTAATGAATAAAAAGACACTGAAGGTCTCTAAAAGAGTCCCATTATTTAAGCAGATGGACCTGTGCCTGAACAGAAATTTACCTCTAACAGCAGGAATGCTGATGAATTGTTTTGAGATACCTGATGTAAGGAGAAATAGCCTTGAGATATTGTTTATTTTCTTGCTCTGTTTCAACTGCTGTTTTATCTACATTTATTTAATTTTTCAATTTTTGTATAAAATAAAACACGCTGTGGGTGTGTTGCACCCAATTTATTTATTTAGTTTTTGTTGACCAGGAAGAAGGACTAGACAATTGTATACCTATTTTCAGCCTCAGGGGGTGGGGGGATACAGATAGATGCCAGCTGTCATTGAACCAGATTTTTTTTAAGCTGATGGTGGTATTTTTAGTGAATGGGGGAAATTAGGCCAGGACACTGGTGATATTCCCCTACTCTGTGGCAGCAGAACCTTCTGTGTCACATTTAGAAACACAACTGAATTTTTCAAAGCATCGTTTGGAATAGGCCAAATTGGAGCATCAGAGGGCTCAGTGGCCGATAGAACAGGAAGAGAAGAAATGGAAAAGAAGTGCTTGTGGCTCACCATGTACACCCATGGAGAAGGCAGCAAAAGTCTTTGTATTCTCTGGCTCCGGGACACCGGATGAAAATACCCCCGACACTGAGGTCCCAGCGGGGACAAGGATGGTCACCTGAGGTTGCATTAAGTAGAGCAGGCTGATTACAAGCAGACACTGGTTCCTGACTCCCCAATCCTAGCACCCCCATACCTGGACAAGAAAACGCATTACCCCAAAATGACGAATCTGCACTCTTGCCGAGGATCAAATTCTTGCCTCTGCTTCTGCAACATTATAGCAAGTGGGTTCTTCTACAGGTAACATAAATTTCTCTCCTATTTTTTATGGGGTAGTAGAAGAGTTTTTTGATGCTGAACCATGACTACAGAATCAGGGAGGGACTGAGGAAGCTGGGCCTGATGCTGACATTGAAACATGGGTCCCTGTGGAGCAGGCTCCCCCCCAGCCCACCTATGCCAGTTTGTTGAAAAAACCTGTAGAGCTAGCAAAAATATGTAATGCTGTATGTCTAAGATATCTGGGGGACCAGAAGGATATGCCTGATCATTTTTATGTTGGAAAAGTACTACTTAAACAGATGTTAATTTTTCTTCCTGCAGTATATGCATTAATCCACATACCCGGTGAATCCACCTATGATATCAGTTTCCGTATCCCAGGCATCCTGCATAGATTCTGGGTGAAATATGCTTTTCTAAAAATGAATCCAGCCTGGGTACATTTTTAGGTCATTCCATTAACTGAACAGTCTTCAAGGTTATTACAGATACTGTGTTGTTTTGGAATGAGGGGGTGAATATTATGGGTATTATTTATTGGTTAGAGAAGAAATGTAAGGTGCAGGGAAACCCAGAGCCCATGCTGGATGATGAGGGCTTCTGGAATGGGGGATTAAAATCAATCTCTACCACGAAGACTCTGGGCTACAACATCTCCCTAATTGCTTCTATTTAGGCCAGGATAAGGGTTTCATCTTTTACCCAGGCAATCACACCACTGCTATAAATGTGGATCACCTTGGCATCTTAGTAGAACATGTAATGTGGTAAAGTGTGTGCAATGTGAGGAGGCTGGACACACAATGTACCATTGTAGAAATCCACTTAAGTACAGTTTATGTGAGAAAGGCCACTCATTTACTGACTGTCCCTGGGCAGCCCATAACACCGATGATGCTGATTATGAAATACAGGATTTCTATATTAACAAAGCAGTACAAGCAAACAGAACCACAGCTCCTTCTATTCGCACAACTGCAACAGTGGCTGTCACCATGATGCCTGACCCTGCTGCATCTCAGAGTGAGATTGCCCCAGAACCTGAGTTACCAAATGTGATTGACCAAATACCTCTCATACAAGTACTTGATTCCCCTACACCCCATATGCCCCCCCCCATCATCGGATGGACCTTATACCATTGTACAAAGGAGGAAATGATTAAGGAAAAAACAAAAGGACAAGGATGTAATGCCTGAGACACCTGTTCCAGTGGAAACCTGTAATACATACACAGAGAGTCTGAAAAAAGAGATCTGGAAACTGAATCTGATTCTGTGTCCTTACATTCCTCCCAGAATGAGGGGGGCTCAAACATTGATGTCATGGGAGATGATAAGGGATCCAACCCCCCAAAAAAATAATGGATACTAGAGTGTGGGTGAAAAATAAAAATAAACCACCTGACTAATCCTGAATGCTTCTCTGTATGACCTATAAGTGGCATCTCTGAATGCCAACATTATTAAGTCTGAAAGGAAACGATCTCTCATCTTTACACTTTTTAACTGACAAATATGTTATTCTGTTTCAGGATACCCACTTACAATCTGCTAGGGAAGTGCAACAGGCTAAAGATACATGGCTCTGGGGAGATTCGTATTGGTCCATCAGGGATGACCCCTGTAGTGGGGTAGCTGTTTTCTTTACTAATCCTGCTATTAAGTTTGTACATGTGGTTGACATCCTGCTGGGCAGGGCCTTATTGATAGATGTAGTTATACAGTCTTTGTAGTTCTAAGTAATTAATATTTACTCTCCTCAAACAAGGGTAGCTAGGATAGATCTTTTGAAATAAAAATCAGCCCTTTCTTTTTACAGCAAGACATCTGTTATGGGGGGGGGGGGGATTTTAGCTGTAGTCATTTAATCTCTGATAGAGCCTACAAACCAACAAGGTGTTTTGTGATGCCTCCTATTTGAACAACTGGAACAAGAATAATTAGTTGATATGTTTGCAGAGGGTACTGTTACACCCCCAAAAACTTATTTTAGAAGCCAATAGGCCACCAGAATTGACTACTGGTTTACTTCACAATAGTTGGAAATAAACAAGTATGAGCTTTTGCCAGTTGCTTCCTCAGACCATGGGTTGTTAGAATTGACTGTGGCTAATTATGATAAAATGAGTCATGGGCTCTGGTATTGGAGATTGGATTTATTTTTGTTAGATAATGAATTCATAAAGCAGGGCTTCATGCATATTTTAACTGCATAGCGATCAGTGGCCTTTTTGTACGACTCCACCCAGGAGTGGTGGGAAGATGCAAAAGGATATATACGAGATTATTTTAAATTGATGGGTAAATTGAATGGTAAACAATGAACTGGCTCATTGAAGAAACACCAGGCACAATTGGTTCTTTTTTATCTGAACAGAGTACAACTGGTAAGGATTTGACAGCTCAAATTACAGAAATTCTGCATCTAATTACTGCATTACAATATGATCGCTTTAAATCCTTGGAACATGAACAAAAATTTGGCAAACAAGGCTGACAAGTTTTCATGACTCCATACCAGTTTTTTTTCTGATCAGGGGAAAAAGAAATCCATCTTTCATGTTATCACTGCTATAGGTGATACTGTTACCGTCAAGTCAAGTATTTTATCTGTAATAGGGCACTATGAGTCTGATTTATTTAAAGGAACATCTGATATCCCCTTAGATGCTGGACAGTGGTTATTTGAATGTTCTTTACCACAGTTATCTGCTCTTCTGAAAGGGATGTTAGTTCAACCGATTATGAAACAGGAGGTGCTAGGGGTTTTGGCAACTTTAAAAGAAAGGTCAGCCCCAGGATATGATGGCATCCCATATGAACTGTATAAAGTAGTGTTTCCCAAATTACTTGATGAGATAGTTGCTGTCTTTAATGAGATATTATTTTCAACACTTCTCCCTGGTAGCATACACAAAGGCTTAGTAGTGCTTATGTACAAGTTAGGGGACAAGATCCTTCTTTGTAAGCACCCTTTTAAATACTGATATAAAAATATTTACAAAATTATTATGTAATTGGTTATCCCTGGTGGCAAGTGATCTAATTCACTCAAAACAGACACATGCCACTCCAGGTAGAAACATTACTGATAATTTGATTCTCATAAGGGAAGAGGGGGAATTCTTAGGATTTTTGTTGCGTGTATAGACCAAGATAAGGCCTTCGACAATGATTCTTATGACTTCTTATGGAACTGCTTGGCAGCATATGGCATACCACTGGAATTTATTACTTAGGTGCAGGCCTGCTATTCCCATGCGACTGCTAGACCATATTGTGATGGTTGGGTAGGCCGCCCTTGTGTAATAAGTAAAGGTGTAAGACAGGGCTGCCCCTTAGCCCTCTGTTATATGTATTTACTTTGGATCCTTTATTGTGAAGAATTAATAACTCTCCTTTAATTACAGGTTCATCCTTTTCCAGTCAGGATAGTACAATCTCTATCATTGCTTATGCAGATGATATTTATTTAGTTATGGCTGACATAGACTCATGAAAAAATGCGGGTTCTATATTAAGGGAATTTTATAAAGTGCCTGGTTCCATGATTAATTATGCTAAGAGCAAATGCTTGCCAATAGGTGAACTTCCTTATGCTGGGGACTCTATTATAAACATTTAAATCATTAGAGGTACTTGCTGCATTTTGGGTATTATGGTTGGATCCAGTAACTTAGCCTGGATTAATCGGCAGGGTAAAATTCAACAAGCTAGTGAAAAGGTTCGAACTTGGATCAGGTAGAGAATGTCAAAACTTAAAAGAGTGTTTATGATCAAGACTTTTCTCTTGTCCATGTTTTTACACCTTAGTTGTATTTTCTCTGTTCCTAAATATTTAGAGACAAGATTATATGGGTGTTTCTTCTCTGGTGTGTGGGGGGGTAGACTGAATCCTATTAAAAGAGGCATTTTATTTCTGGAAAGGAAGCAAGGAGGTATTAGAATAGTTAACCGGTGTGTATTTTTTTTCTTTATGTTCATTATGACCAATTTAAAACCTCCTTTAGATTCCCAGCACAAATTGTGGTACCCCTGGGTGATGAATGCCCTAAACTCTGTCATGCCCTATTTGCCTAAACATGGGGAAAACCCTAGGCAAAGAACCTTGAAGCATCTACCAAATCATTACCAGGCAGCTTTTGACAAAATTATGTCGTGGTTGCTGACTAAACACCACATTAAAGTCTTTAATAGAAAGAATTTATATAAATATATATTGTTTAGGTTTTTTAAGGAAAATACCCACTATGTGTCAAGACCTAAACCAGAAAGGGAGATGATAGGACAAATACTGTTTTCTCTGAGGAGTTCCCATCAGTGTGGGATGTGTTATGGCTCTCTGTACATTGGAAGCTTAATGTAAAGGGTAACTTGAAGCATAAGGGTATGGAAGAGAGATATTGCCCAAGACCTACCTGTACTTCTAGAATTGAGACAGTCTTACTTCTTTTTTTTTTGACTGTCCATATATTGTGCACTTTTGGCATATTTTACAGCAAAAATGTCCTGCCTCTCCTTTTTTTAATCTCAATATGGATATTTTATGTTTGGGTATTTTACCGAATTTATGGATCAAACATGATAGGCAGACAATGTGACCTTTTTTGGTTTGTTTTAAGTATTTCATATGACAAGCACAGTGCAGATTGCCTCTACAGCAATTGACAATTCCTGAGGAGCAGTAATTTAACATAATAGAACATTATTTGGTTATGGCTAAAGCTAAAGACCTTTGTTTACTTCCTCAGCAGGTATTCCAAACAAGGTGGGCCACTGTCGACTGGACTGTATAAATGATACAGGTACCTTGCTTCCCAGTATACATTGTCTTGGGATGGAGTAAGCAACAGTATATTTCTATACTACTGCAGTTGGAAGGGCAGGGGTTGAGGATAGAATTCAATCACATCTTGTCACTTGATTTTCCAGTAATTATACAAAATTCCCATATTTTCCTTGGTCTTACGATTGGTGGCTCCATTATGTGAGTATTTTTGCTTTAGGTTATAGACTGTTCCCCTACTCCCTTAGGGAGAGAGGGTTGGGAAAACAATATTATGTTTTACTGTGGTTTGTGGTAATACTTATTCTCTTTTCTTTAGTAATATGATTTTTTGTGTAGTAAACACTATTATGTATGTATTTCACTTTCTAGCTTTAAATAACATATTCCCTACTCTTTTTGAAGTTATAATAAAAAAATCCCTCTACTTTCTTAGCTGGGGAGGGGAGGGGTTCATTTTTAGTACTTATTACTCCAATTTGAAACATAGAAACATAGAATTTTATGGCAGATAAGGACCACTTGGCCCACCTAGTCTGCCCATTTCCCTACCTAATGGATAAGCTGCAGATCCAGTTAACCAACAGCCTACTTCCTCCTACCCCCCACTAGAATTGCCTTATGTCTGTTCCATGCATTCTTGAATTCCCCCACTGTTTTTGACTCTACGACCTCCTCAGGAAGGCCATTTCATCCATCTACAACCCTCTCTGTGAAGAAATTATTCCTCACATTACCTCTGAGCCATCCCCCCTCTATCTTCAAATTGTGCTCCCTTGTTCTTGCACATCTCTTTTTCTGAAAGATGCTACCCTTTTGGACTTTGTTGATTCTCTTGAGCTATTTGAAAGTTTCTATCATGTCCCCCCTCTCCCTCCTTTCCTCAAGGCTATACATCTTAAGCTCCTTTAGTCTTTCTTCATATGTCTTCGGGAGCAGACCCTTCACCATTTTGGTTGCCCTCCTCTGGACAGCCTCCACCCTGTCTATGTCTTTGTGGAGATGGGATCACCAGAACATGCATGGGACAGTCATAAGGCAATTCTAGGGGATGGGGGTAGGAAGAAGTAGGCTGCTGGTTAACTAGGATCTGCAGCTTATCCATCAGGTAGGGAAATGGGCAGACTGGGTGGGCCAAACGGTCCATATCTGCCATCATATTCTATGTTTCTATGTTAAAACAAAACATCATCACATTCAATAAATACAAACAATATCAGCCATCATCTTCGCTGTAAGCCTTATTCCACAGAAAAGCTTTTAAAGCCTGTTTGAATCCCCCCAAGGTCATGCACTCCCTAATCTGATGGGGTAGAGAATGCCAGAGGATCAGGACCAAGAACATAAATGCCTGGGCCCCAGCAGATTTTAAAGTCATCCTCAGAATTTCCAGCAACCCCTCGTCAGCTGAGTGGAGTGGTCGTTCAGGGTGATAAGAAATCAGGAGCTCTTTCAGGTAGTCAGGGCCAAGTCTGTGTAGGACTTCATATGTCAGTAACCTGATTTGGAAGGTGGTCTACCACTGAACCAGCAGCCACTGCAGTTCCCACAGCACCGGTGTGATATGGGAAGATCTAGAAATCCCCATCAGCAACTGGGCTGCTGAATTCTGCACTAGCTGCAAGCAGCGGATATCAACCCCCGGTAGCCCAAGTAAAGCGAGTTGCAGTAATCTAAGCGCAAGGTCACAAAGGCATGGATCAGTGTAGGAAGGTCTCCAGACAGAACAGGGTGCTTGATCTTAGAGATGTTTCTTAGATGGTAAAAAGATGACTTTACAATGGCCGACACCTGGGCCTGAAGTGTCAGCCCTGCATCCAACAACACCACTAGGTGTCACACCTGTTCAGAGGCATGAAGCTCAGCATCTCTAAGGAACAATCCTAAGGAGCAGCCTGCCCCCAGCCCCCCTATCAGGCGACCTGGATCCAAAACCATCACCTCTGTCTCCCCAGGGTTTAACTTCAGCCAACTGGACTTCACCCAATCTTGGATTTCATCAAGGCAATTATTAAATACCGAGACTGCTTCTTCCTGATCGATGTGCAAAAGACAGGTAGAGTTGGGTATCATCAGCATAGCAATGAAACCTCAGCACATACCATCTTACAATGTCTCCGAGGGGAAGCATATGCACCACAAACAACATGGGGGACAATACTGAGCCCTGATAAACCCCACATGACAGCGAGATTGGATCAGAGGAAAAAAAAACCTTCACAACCCTCTGAGTTCTTCCAGTGAGGTAAGATGTAAACCTTCTGTGGACCAAAACAGAGAGTCCACAGATAAATCTCAGACACTCAAGCAGAACCCCATGGTCAACAATGTCAAAAGCTGATGACAGATCTAAAAGTAGCAAAATAGACCATTTTCTCTCATCTTTTGCCATCAGAAGATCATTGAGCACCCGAACCAGTGCAGTCTCGGTACTATGCCTCTTTTGAAAACCAGATTGGAGGGGTTCATAGATGTTATGGATGGCCAAATGGGTCTCCAGTTGAGCAGCCACTACTTTTGATCACCTTCCCCACAAACGGGAGGTTCGAGTTAGGCCTGTAGTTTGCAAAAGAGTCTGGGTCCAAAGAAGCTTTCTTCAACAATGGTGTCACCAGTGCTTCATTCAAGGAGCAGGGATATTCATCAGAGTCAAGGGAACAACGGACTATCTCTGCCAGAACCGGGCCAAAAAAATCACCACAATACATAATCAGGGATGTAGGGCCCGAGTCTAAAATATAAAATCCATGACTTCCAGATGGTTGAAGGTACTCCAGAAGAACAGAGGGATGGTGACCAGGTCCTGATCCTCCACAACTCGAGTAGAATGTGTCAAAAGGATCTACGACCTAATGTCGGGCACCTTATCAGCAAAGAACAGAGCAAGCTCATCACACTGCAATTGTGAAAAGGCTCTTAGGAGCTGCATACAGGTTGAGTTGCACAGCCTGTCAACAGTTCTGAAGAACTGAGCAAGTCGATTCTGAGTGGCAGAAATTTGCCCGGAAAGGAACTCTGCCTTCTTAGGGGAAATTTCTACAGATAGTATTGATAATGTTCTAGCAGTCAAACTGGTCGGCATACAAGCTGCATTTCCACCAACAATGTTCTAACCTGTGACCTAGTCTCTGCAACTCCCTCAAGGCTCCATCAAACCATGGAGCCCGAGGGCAGAGGGAGAGAGGATGCACTCGCACTGGTGCAATAGTATCCAAGGCGAAGTTGATGGCATTATTATATGCCAAAACCAAAGTTTCAGGATCCTTGCAATCCACAGAAAGTTCAGATAGTCAAGGACTGCTACTAGGCCATTGGATGTAATATTCCATTAAGGTCAGAACTTGACCATCTCCACAGAAGTCGGCCTACAAGGGGGGGTGCCAAAATTGAACCACACTGTGTAGTGATCAGACCAACTGACTGGTTCCACCCCCATGTCTGAGTCCTTGATCCCCAGGAGGAAAGCCAGGTCAAGGGAATGGCCATGTTTATGAGTCATAGTGGTAACCACCTGTGTCAGGCCCAGTGAATTCATCAACTGGAGGAAGTGTTGTCCAAATTGCGAGAGTTCGTCGTCGATCCAGGCATTGAAGTCACCCAGGACCATCAGCCTGGGTGACCCAAATGCCATGTTGACGACGAAGTCCACCACTTCCTTAAGGAATTGCTTCCCATCTCCCGGTGTATGATAGATGAGAGCTATTCTATAGCCTGCACCTGATACTGCAGCACATTCAAATGAGCTGGCCACCTCAACTGGAACACTAGTGAGATCCAATTCGGTCTTGAAACAGACTGCAATGCCCCCCCGTGGTCCAACCTCTGTTGGTGGTGTTTCACCACGTACCTGACCAGAATTGTGGCCTCAAATATGGGTCCCACATTATCATCCAGCCTGGTCAAGGTGATGCAAGCCAGATCTGCTGACCCAACAAGATCTACAATCACTGTGGTCTTATTCCTGACAGATCTGGAATTGCACAACACCGCCTGAGTCAGACTGAACTCCTGGGATGCCCCGGCCACCTGCCCATCTTCAACAATGGTGCCCTTGTGTATGAAGGCTAGGCAAGATGGCCCCAGTTCTAGACTCCATTTTGCCCCAGATCATCTTCTGGACTTAGCTACCTCGATAGGAGCACCCGCTCTTCCAGCCTCCACTGTTCACACCCCACCCCACCCCACCTCCTGCGGCGATACCTAAAGCTTGCAACATTGGTAGGTAGAAAAAGTCAATAGAGGGGGGCAGAAAGGGTGGAGGGCATGGAGGGCAGAGGCTGAATAGCACATGACCGGGGGACAACAAACTGACAAATATCCCAGGCCCCCAACATAGTAAAACAAAACCACTCTGACTGGTCAGTTATAACAACTAAACATAATATATAAAACCCAAAGTCACAGCCTATCCAAACCTTTTCCCCACACCCCAACTAAATAATCTATACCAACTCCAAATAAAAATCAAATAACTAAATTAAGTAACTTAAATAATAAAAGACCTAACCTCCCTATCACTGTAAAATAGTTAGCCCACTGGTCCTCTCACTACCTGGGCCAACCACATTAAGCTAACAAAACAAAATTATAGCACCCAGTCCTCTCACTCCCCAGTGCTCCTACAACTAAACATCCTACTTCAAAATAATAAAATAAATAAACTAAAAAAAAAGTTTATGGAAATCATTCGGAAACCACCCTCCAGATAAATAATCCAGATGGTACATAAACTGAGCTATGTAGGCAATAATACCTGACAGTGTGGGTGGTATGGGGGAATATTGAACTGCCCAGGAAGTAATAAGGCCCAACACCACAGGTGGAGGGCCTTCTAGCTTCTGGAAGGTCTGGTATTCTGCAATACCTCCCACCCTTGAGGGTATTATTGTACTTAGAAAATGGGCTTTCAGCTGCATTAAAAAAAACTAAAAATAAAAAAAAAGTAGAGAGTTACTTCATATCAATTAAATTATTACTTGTAAAATAGTCCGTGTACTTGCACTGGCAGTAGAAGGTGCAGCTGTGTTTTGTGCTGTGGCATTCTTTTGCTATGGAAAATCATGTATACAAATCCTCACAGTCTAGGAAACAAGATCCCAGACCTGCAGGCAACAATGGCAGAGGCTAAACTGAACATAGTAGCCATTAGCAAGACATGGTTCACCAGTAACCACACTTGGGAGACTTCAGTACCTGGCTATATACTGTTCAGAAGAGGCTGAGGTGCAAAAAGGGTGGGGGGGTTGGAGTGACCTTTTACATCAATGAAAATATGAAAGCTACAGAAATTCAGAATACACATAAGAAGCCAGAAGAACTGTGGGTCACCCTTGAAACAGGAAATGGGACAGTCACATGAACTGGAGTTGTCTACAGGCCTCAGACCAGGGGAAGACATAGACACATTACTGTTAGAAGATATACAAAACATGACAGCTAAAGGAGGTTCTGATAATGGAAGACATCAACATGCCAGATACAGAATGGTAAATACCAGCAGGAACATCTGCAAGAACTAGACACATAGTGGATTCCTTGCATGGGAAGGGCCTCGAACAACTAGAACAGCAACCCACAAGAGACAGGGATATCCTAGATCTAGTACTGACTAACAGGAAAGGATCACAGATCTCCAGGCAGAAGGGTCACCTGGGGGCCAGTGACCATCACATGGTAAGGTTCAATTTGGCCACTAGAACAAATCATCCCATTCCAAGGCAAAAATATGGGACTTCAGAGAAGTTGACTTTGATAAGATGGCCAACAGAGTTAAGCTAGCCTGGCAAGAAGAAATACAGGTGAAGGGTAGAGGAAAAGTGGGCAAGCAATAAGAATGCAATACTTGAAGCAATATCCCATTGTGATAGAGAGAAAAGGAAGTGCAAAAGAAGAAAGAAATCACTTTGGTTCTCAAAAAACAGTAGACGAAAAGGTCAGAGCAAAATGGCTGGCCTTCAGGAAATATGAGGGAATGCAGTGGGACGAAGATAGGGAGGCATACCAAACTTCCCTAAGGGAAGCAGGGAAGGCAGTAAGGCAGGCAAAGTCCCAAACTGAGGAAACACTAGCACGGACAATAAAAGAAGGTGACAAGACTTTCTATAGATACATTAGTGAAAGGAGAAAGTCCGGAGGGCTATTGCTGTGTGAATAGTGATTTTACTACTGCAGCTGATAGCTGGGAGGTCCTGAGTCAGGAAGCGGTTCATTTACTTCTGCGATTTTGCAAGACGTCTTTGGGACTGATTACACCTGCGCAGTGAGAGAGACTGCTAGCAGGTGTTACCTGTGTTTGAGAGCTTTCTGGAGTGAACTGGGGAGCCAGGACCCGTGCATCCTGTGGTGATTTCTATAAATAGCTCGCTTTTCCCTGATAGCTGACTTTCTGTGTGTGAATAGTGATTTTACTACTGCAGCTGATAGCTGGGGAGGTCCTGAGTCAGGAAGCTGGTTCGTTTACTTCTGCGATTTTGCAAGACGTCTTTGGGGCTGATTACACCTGCGCAGTGCGAGAGACTGCTAGCAGGTGTTACCTGTTGTTTTGAGAGCTTTCTGGAGTGAACTGGGGGGAGCCAGGACCCGTGCGTCCTGTGGTGATTTCTATAAATAGCTCACACCACTCGCAAGCGCTAGCGTAGTGAGTGGCGTGAGCCACCGCACTGAAAATGTTTATTTGATGTAGGAGGGTTAGGCTTTGTTTTAACATGTTGTATTTAAATTTGTAATATTTTAATCATTTAACCTCTTTGTAGGCTTGTTATATTTTAGAAGCTAGGCTTGGTGGGTTAGTTTTATTTTAGTTATTATCTTTATTTAGATAGCCTTGTAGTTGCTTTGCCTAAATAGATATGGGAGGATCGAGAGGGGCTAGAATAGTTTATGATGGCTTGATGTTGCACGACCTATGCCCTCTCAGCCTCCTTCCAGTTTCTGACATTATTATTAGACATTGTTGGGAGGTGGGGATTGGTAGGGCTAGCATTGGTCGCGCACCATCAAGTAATCTCAGTTTGGGATTCGAGAGGATTGAAGTTGTCAGGTCCAGGAGGCGCCCTGGGTTGCGACGGGCATATGGGAGAGGCCGGTCGTGTTTGGTGTCCATCCCCAGGAACCTATTACATCAAATGGCCAGGTAACCTGTGGGCTGCATCATCCCCAAATCCCTGAAGGCAGTGCTTTGTAATGCCAGATCAATTAGAAATAAGATGGCAATTATTGCCTTGATTTGATGAGTTGATCTGACGTTTATCCACGAAGACCTGGGTGGGAGACGATGCGGGCCCAATTTTTGAGGCTGCTATCCCCCCTGGGTATACCGTGGTGCACTGTCCCAGAGTGGAGCGCAGGGGTGGCGGTGTAGCCATCTGTTTTAGATCCAGCCTGACCTTTACCATGCACCCAGTGAGAGCTCCGGGTTCGTTTGAATGTGTGGCCATCTGGGAGGACCTGATGCGGGCTGCAGGATCTTTCTTATTTATCGCCCTTCTGGGTTGATGGGAGAGTTCCTGCAGGAGGTTGCAGATTTCGTTGCCTTTGCATCATTGGAATCCCCCAGATGTGTTTTTCTGAGGGATTTCAATGTTTGGTTCGACGATGTGAATCATGGACATGGTTATGAACTTTCCCAGATCATGTCCTCCCTTGGTTTGACGGAGCAGTCACTTTACCGACTCATCGGGATGGCCACATGCTGGACCTGGTGTTCTCACTGGGACTTGATAGTAGTGATCAAGGTCAGTCCAGTTCTCTGGTCTGATCATTGCCGCAGTTCAGTTCACATGAGGCTCCCCATAAGCCCTTCCCTGCTGAGATGGTCTGCTGTCGCCCTTTATGGGGTTTGACCCCTGAGGGTTTCTTGGTGGCAGCAGATTTGTCTAGCGTGGGTGATGCATCTGCTGGAGGTGTAGGTCGGAGTCGACGCCTATAATGAGGTGTTATCCGATACCATAAACTCCTCGCACCTGTCCGTGTACGACCCAGGACTTCTTACCTGAGGTCACCATGGTTTGATGGTGAGCTCAGAGAGATGAAGAAACTGGGTCAGAGATTGGAGCACTGCTGGAGGAGATCCCGTCTGGATGCAGACAAACTGGCCCTGCGTGCCCATTATGTTGGCTATCAGGAGGCAATCAACCGTAAAAAGACAGTGTTTTTGTCTAGGGAGATTGCTGCGGAAGGAACCGACCGGCCCACTCTTCCGGACTGTTGATAGACTTTTACACCCTGTCTGTCTACAGCTCAGGAGGTCTTTTCTAACATGGACTGTGAGGATTTGCTTCGGTTCTTTTCGGACAGGGTGTCTGCGATCCGGCGGGTGGCTCCTTCATCCAGTAATGTTATAGCTGGCAGTGATCATCTGATGTGTTCTGAGTGCACTCCGTCTGGTTGGGAGAGTTTAGACCAGTGGAGGATAGTGAGGTTATTGGTGGCAACCAATGTGAGGCACACACTTTGTGAACTGGACCCGGTGCAGCAGCTTCTTAATGAGATCGTTGGCTCTGTTGCCGGTGTTTGCCATGATTGTACGGTGTTCCCTGTCCGAGGGTGTCTTTCTGGATGCCTTGAAGGAGGCTCTGGTAAGACCCCTCTTAAAGAAGCCATCTTTGGACCCGAAATCAGGGCAAATTACCGTCAATCTCTAACCTTCCATTTTTAGGAAGGTTATTGAGAAAGTGGTAGCGCTTCAATTGGAAGAACACCTCAATTCCCACAGAGTTGTATGAACCTTTCCAGTCGGCTTTTCATGCCAGACACAGCATCAAACTGCACTTGTCCGGTGCAGAATGACTCCATTAGGGTGTAGAGATCGAGGAGACAAGACAATTTTGTTCTCCTCGATCTCTCATCAGCTTTGACACTGTGGACCATTGTGTGCTGCTTGCTTCGCCTTGGGATCTATGTGGACTCACGGTAATGTCATCAAATTGTTCGAGTCCTTTCTAACTAACAGGAGGCAGCGGGTTATGATGGGAAATTTCTCATCTACACCCAGTCTGCTTCTCTGTGGAGTTCCTCAGGGATCAGTATTGGCTCCAATGTTGTTTGCAGTGTATATGCTGCCTCTGGGTGGGATCATTAGGAAGTATGGCTTGAGTTTTCATTGCTATGCCGATGATACTCAGCTATATTTTTCCTTTGCCCCAGGAACATCCAATGCAGTGGACGTACTTAATATCTGTCTGGCCGAGATTAACGACTGGATGGCCTCCAGCTGGTTGCGGTTTAACCCTGACAAGACGGAGGTATTAGTAGTGGAGTCGAACAGAGTTCGGATAGGATCGCCTCTGGACACAGAAACCGGCTTGTCCCAGGGTCTGTGCCACTGGAAGGCCTCCTCTTGGGTGCGTGATCTTGGCGTGATTCTGGACAGAGATTTAACCATGGAGGCTCAAATATCCTCTGTGGTTCGTACCTGTTTTTACCATCTCAGAAACATTGCCAGAATTAAACCCCTTGTTCCATCACTGAACCTCCCTACTTTGATACATGCCTTAGTCACATCTAGGCTTGATTACTGTAATGCGCTCTATCTCGGGGTCACGGGAGGATCTCTACGAAGATTGCAGCTGGTGCAAAATGCAGCTGCCCTATTGTTGACTGGGCAGCAAAAGTTTTGTCACATTACACCAGTTTTGCGTGAATTGCACTGGCTGCCAGTCAGGTGGAGAGTCCTCTTTAAGGTGGGTCTTCTCACCTATAAGGCCCTACACGGACAGGGTCCTGGCTACCTGTTAGGCCTTCTGTCACCTGTCCTCTCCTCGCGCCCTCTTCGTTCGTCCAATGAATGCCTTCTGACCATTCCCAGAACTAGGTTGAAAACAGCTGGTGATAGAGCATTTAGTGCCACAGCTCCGGTTCTGTGGAATTCCTTACCAACTACGGTCAGAGAGGCTTCATCGGTGGATGTTTTTAAGGCCCAGCTAAAGGCTTTCTTTTTCTCTAAGGCATTTAATGTTTAGATATGGATTTATTAGGTTTTAATTTTTGTATTGATTTGTATTTATATGTAAATTTATATATTTACTATGTTAAATATGTTTGTTTAAATGCCTGTCGCGGTACAGAGCCTCTGGGATTGGGCGTCTTTTAAATAAATTTTGCCTTGCCTTGCCTCTAAGATCAAAGGGGATAAGGGAGTGTGAGGAGGAGGACCATGAAAGTCATCTATCCTAAATAGATATTTCTGCTCAGTATTTACTGAGGAGAAGATGGGGCAGAGGCCCACAGCTCAGCATCATGGACACAGGGGTGGGAGGTGCACTAGTACCTTCACAAAGAAAGGGTCTTACAAGAGCTCGATAAGCTCAGAGGTGGACAAGGCAATGGGACCTGATGGCATACATCCAAGGGTACTAAAGGAGCTAAGGCTGGAACTAACAGAGCCATTATCAGAACTGTTTAGTGAGTCTCTGAGCACAGGAGAGGTCCCAGAAGACTGGAGAAGGGCTCATGTGATCCTGTTCCACAAGAGTGGTAGCAGGGAGGAGGCAGGGAACTACAGACCACTCAGTCTTACCTCAGTAGTGGGCAAGATTATGGAGGCACTCCTTAAGGAGAGGATAGGGCAACACCTGGAATCCATAGGAGCACAGGATCTAAGACAGCATGGGTTTACAACAGGAAGGTCCTGTCAAACTAATCTCATAGATTTCTTTGACTGGGTAACCAGAGTGGAGGACCAAGGGGGAGCAGTTGATGTCACCTACCTTGACCTCAGCAAAGCTTTTGATACTGTTCCACATAGAAGATTGATTAACAAGCTGGGTAGGCTCATGGTGGGTCAGAAGTTGGTCAACTGGGTGGAAAACTAGTTGATGGGCAGAAAACAGAGATTGGTGGTTAATGGTATTCAGTCAGAAGAGATGCAAGTCATAAGTGGAGTACCTCAGGGATCAGTCCTGGGGCCAGTCCTCTTCAATATCTTCATCATTGACATTGAAGATGGATTGGAGGGTAAGGTTTGTCTGTTTGCAGATGGCACCAAGATCTGCAACACAGGAGATGATCCAGATGGGG
This sequence comes from Neoceratodus forsteri, assembly GCA_016271365.2. Taxonomy (NCBI): domain Eukaryota; kingdom Metazoa; phylum Chordata; order Ceratodontiformes; family Ceratodontidae; genus Neoceratodus; species Neoceratodus forsteri. The sequence goes on from CM028137.1 coordinate 470,465,677, forward strand.
TGGGTAAAATGAGAAAAGATCTGGATAAACTGGCAAAATGGTCAGAAGAGTGGCACCTGGTGTTTAATGCAAAGAAGTGTAAGATCATGCACATAGGGAAGAGAAACCCTGAAGTCACCTATAGGTTGGGAGGAAAGTTGCTGGCAGTCACAGGGAAGAAAGAGACTTGGCATCATCATCACAGATGACCTGAAATCATCAAGCAGACCACTAAAGCAGTAGGTAAGGCTAGGGGAAGGGGATATTGGGGTGTATTAGTAGGTGTATCGCAAGTCGTTAGAGGGAGGTAATAATCCCTCTTTACAAGACACTGGTTAGGCCCCATCTGGAGTAATGCATGCAGTACTGGAGGCCACACCTTCACAAGGACATTAACCAAATTGAGGCAGTCCAGAGAAGGGCAACCAAAATGGTGCAGGGACTGCATCATATAACATATGGGGACAGATTAACGGAGCACAATATGTTTACTCTAGAGCAAAGGAGGGAGAAAAGTGATATGATCAAAACATTCAAACACCTTAATGGCATTAACAAGGGAAAGAATCTAACATGTTTCAATATAAGAAAATAGCAGGACAAGAAGGCACAGTATGAGATTAGAGGAGGCCAATTAAGGGTAATATGAGGAAATTATTTTTCACAGAAAGGGCGGTGGATGCATGGAATGGCCTATCTCAGGAAGTGGTGGATATGAATACAGTGCAGGGCTTCAAACAGGCATGGGATATGCATAAGGGAGCAATACAGATGAGTATGAATAGATAGGCCATTGACAGAGTAAAGGCCTATGGCACATTCATAAGGTAGAAAAAGAAATGGGCAGACTAGATAGGCCTTGTGGTCCTTATCTGCCATCAACTTCTATATTTCTATGTGGTCTCTGTGTTACTCCTTTGTTTTATCATGCACTTTTTTGTGCATACTTTCTTTTCTGTTCCTGTACTAATGTTAGCATGATGTGCCAATTGTAAAAACCTGGTAGCTTGTGGGAGTGGAGAAAGCAGGTGGGCAAGTGTCTACAAGTCCTCTCGAGACACCAAGGATATAAAGAAAGGTAGTGGTTTCCAAGAGGTACAGATGCAGAGATGCAGCACTTTGATTGCAATTTCATTCAGGTGACTGATTATTTGTTTAATTTTACATTTTATTAGTGCCCAGGATTTCTTTTTTGCATCGGTGGGAATCCTAGTGGTGCCATAGCAGGATTTTCCTAATTTCAACTCCCACAGAAAAAGATGTACTGCTGGTGTCAATTGCCAAATTCATCATCTGGCTTTTGGAGGGCGGTGGTCATGAGTAGCTTTGTACTGCTGGTACTGTGACTTGCCAGCTTCGTTTGACTTTTTTTTTGTGTTGCTCTTTATTTAACGTGAACTAAGATGGATGGGTGGGGGTGGTGTTTGCCAGCTTCCAACTCGACTGCTAAGAGTGAAAAATAATGGCCTCTGGTGACTTTGAAAATTTGGGGTGGCCCCATGATACATTTGTAATGGGTCACCCAGATGTGCTTTTTTTACTGGGCTCTATTGAAAATAAATGCATGACTGACCATGGCTTACAGCCAGTCACCATGCTTTATTTTTTAAGTCCATTTTCTAACATTAGGTTATATAACTGTTCCAAGGCACTTTACAAAAATGAAAACTGATCTCGTTTTATGTTTTTTTTTCTTAATTAGTAGTTCGATTTCGTGAAGTCAATATTGGGAAACCAGTTATTCAGACTCGCAACATTTAAGTCCTAGGGTCAAATTTGACCAACTTACACAATTTACTGTACAGTGCTCAACCCTGAAGAGCTTTAAATATGTGCAACCTGACTGCCTTTCCACTCTGCTCCTCACCACCATTTGTAACATTCTGTAGATTGTTTTGGAAATAAAAAGGTTCGATCAAGAAAGAAAGTATTTTTTATTTTGTAATACAAACAGCACCTTTAAACTCTATTGCAACCACCAAAACAGGAAATATTGCAACTGGAGCCATTGACTTTCTGTGACGTGTTCCATAGCTCAATGTGGCACTTGCAGTCCACAGAACTAAAATGTTATTTTCTTTATTCAATTCTGTGCTGGTAGCAACACTAGAGTCAAACACAAGTGCAAGAAATATACCTGGACAGAAAGAAAGAATATTTCTTTAAATTTGTAATAGGTACAGGGCTGTTAACTGAAGCTGAAACTGGAGGTACCGCAACTGGAGCTGGTGACTTTATATGAGATGCTCAACTGTGATAGCGAAAAACATTAAAACACCTCTTACATACAGAACTGAGCTAAACACAGAGAAATTAAGGTGGGGGGGTGAGACAAGGTGAACATAAAGCAACATTGCAGCACCAAAATGGAGGAATTACTTTTGCCCATAATCATTTCCATGAAGTTGTGTTGCCTATCTCTCTTACCTGTCACTGAATTGCTGCTCTGTCCTCTCCTGTCCCTGTGGGTTGCTGCACAGTCCCTCCAGTCTAGTCACAAACTAGTCCTTCTTTCTCTATCCCAGCTTTGGCCATTAGGGGACAAAGCAAGAGGATCAGGGGCAGCAGATCAATATACTAAATGTGTAACCAGGTGGACTGAGGTGGGACTCCTCGCTACACACAACACTGTGCATGTTTCACAGACAGTTGGATGGAAGGTAGAGTAGATAAGATTTGTATGAATTGGCACTCAGCCCTTCTGCTACAGCTCTGACTATCACCCGGGGGCTACTCACCTGCTGTTAAGATCTTGACAGGCAGGAGTAAGTGAGGAGTGCATGAATAATGGTTATTCATAAACTTCAGGGCAGAAAAAGTCTTGCATAACATTAAATGCACCTTTTCCAAGTTCACCACATTAATATATAAGGGGAAATGTGAACCTGTTCACCTGGCCGAGAACAGGAAGAACTCAGGTATGCCTGAATTTAATTTAATGACTGTAATACTGGAGGGTAGGGGGTGCCACTAGACACCAGGGAAAGAGACCATCAAAATGGGGATGGCAATCAAAGGGTTGGGGGCACCACTAGACACCAGGAAAATGCTGAATCACTGCTCTCACTGCAGCCCGCAGCACAAGTTTCAGCTGTTGATGCAGAAGTCAAGAAAGTCCTGCTGTTCTCATACAGAGAAAAACTGGTGAAGGGCTCCTCATGCTAAGCTTGGCACCCAGTGTTTTGGGTGCCCAGAAAAGGTATTTCTGGCCCTTATTTTTTTTTAAATCGAACATCTGACGCTAGCTATATGGGGCAAATTTAGCTAAAATCCAGTGTGTGTTTTTTTAGAATGCCAGCCTAATGCCCACCCCTCACACAGGGCCCACAGGGGGGAAGGGGAGCATTAAGGTGTTAAACCCCCAAGAAAGATCCCATCATTGGGGGGTGCCACTAGACACCAGGGAAAGAGAAAACATTTATGTGGACAGCTATCGGAAGGTAGGAGGGTGCCACTAACCACCAGGGGAAAAACAAAAACAAGATATTACTAAATTTATGGGGATGATGATTTTAAGGTGGGAGGTGCTACTAGCCACCAGGAAAACAAAGAAAAATATTACAGGAACCGCGATGTGAGGGTGCACTAGCCACCACGGAAACAGACGCAATTTATGGATTTGATGATCAGAAGGTGGGGATTACCACTAGCCACCAGGGAAACAAAGAAAAACATTAGTGGGATGATGATTGGGGGGCACTAGACCCAAGGGAAAGCAAACAATATTATGGGATGGTGATGGGGGACTGCCAATACACACCAGATAAACAATGTCTCACTGCTCTCATTGCAGCCCACAGCACAAGTTCTAACTGCAGCTTCAGAAGTCAAGAAAGTACCACTGTTTAGCCAGCCCAGTGGCATGGAGAGCTGAGGCAGTGATGCCTTACCTCCTACCATGCCGGTGACACATGTTCATAGTGTGAGCAGATTGTCTGGGACTGGACTGGGTGAGAGAGGATAAAGCATATGCAGGACAGCTGTCCTCTTCTGGGGAAGGGGGCAACAGAGGCTGGCAAATGCCTGATACCTAGGGGAGACTAGGTGTTGGCACACCTGGCCCTTAACAATGAGGATCAGAGGTGGAGCAGCAGATGGGGCATGCTGCATGTGGACGCATGCGTGGCACACCCCCCCCGTCAGCACTGCATGCTCCACTAATGGAAAAACAGAAATTGGTGGCCCTGGTTGTGTGGCTTGATGGCCATCTGTTGGAATGTGCCACCTTCAGAGGGCATCACCACACACTAAATCCATTTCCAGTGGGGAACTGGGGCTCCCCACTGCCCCACCAGTGGGGGTAAGCAATGGGGGTAGCCAGTGATGGCCTGAAGGTGGAGGACCAAAGGTGTAGGATGGCAGGATGGAGGCAGTGGTTGGAAAATTCCAGAGATTGCCAGGTCAGGCATCCAACCAGGTGCCAGGGAGAGAAAGCATTAACAAAAACAAAAACAATTACCACTGTTCTCAAACAGAAAACATGGGTCAATGGGTCCTCTTGCTAAGCTGGGCACCTGGGATTCTGGTGCCCAGAAAGTATTCTGCCCCATAAGTCAAAAACAAACATCAGAATCTAGCTAAATGACTCCCATTTAGCTAGGTTCTAATTTTAAATGCCAGCAATTTTATGTGTTTTCCATGCTTGTTAGGTCAGGAAAAAATCAACAAGTTGGCAGTTGTCATGGCATAAAGAAATGCCAAACAAGCGGTGAGAAATCAAAAACAGGCATTTGTGACATCAAATTTGTCATTTCACATCAATACATTATCTCAAAAACCCTACTGCGCATGCACAGGATTGAAAATGCTAAATTTTAAAACCTTGTAACTCTGGAACCATTAAATATTTTTTTACCAGACTTATCAAAGGCATTACCTTCAGACATGACACATGTTCCATGCATGTTTGGGACAACATTCCATTCCATGTAGGCTGTAGCCAACAGCAAGAAAAAATCATGTTAAGTTAGACATTTACAAAAAATGATCTATGCAGATCTCACAAACCACATGAGCTCCCATCACAAAAATGTTCTCATATCAAGACCTTCCCTCCCAGACAACACATGCAAAATTTCATCTCATTTCATTGAATTGTGCCAATGATTTTAATTTGAAAAGTTAGGGGTTTAACATCCAACGCCCTACTCAACCCTAATTGTACTGGCAATATTGCACCACTATAAAACAAATCTTTTCCACTTTCCATTGGCAGGATCTCAAAAAGTTCCAGACATGCATTAAATTGCCTGAAGAAAACAGTATCTAGTGTTTTCTGTTTAAAAAAGAATATGTATTGTATGCTTCTGAATTAAATCCAAACTGTATTTTACACTAGACTGTATAGATACATATATAGCAACAAAACTGCATTAATGCACCAGTTGGGTTTAGCTTAAAGCAACAAAAGTGAAATAGAATTGTGGGGTTTCTAACTCTACCTCCTCACCCCACCCTAAAGCAGCAAAAGGAAAACACATTTGATTTTGGGTTCCTGAGTCTTGACGAAGCAGTGGTGCAGTTTTCCTCGGGGTTGTCATCCCTAATTCTCACCCCATCCCCTGAGCAAAGAAGGTCGGATGTGATCTGTTTTGTTCAGGTAGGGTCCACAGGGTCTTGTGTGAAGAAAGCTACAACAGATGTTGTTGGCAACAAGTGGCAAGACATACTTCTGTACCTTTGAAAAGTGTATTAGTATGCGGCAGTGGGTTGGAGCTGTACCTTCTGCTTTTGACAGAAGGCTATGAGCTAGGGGTAGGGGTGACAAGGAGAGCTGACAAACACCAAGCTGATTCGCCAAGAATCAGGTGATCCAAAAGCCTAATGCTTTTTCCTTTGCTGCTTTGGCAGAAGGGTAGGGGGTTACATTTGGAAACCCCAATGCAACATCTCTCTACTTTTGTTGCTTTAAGCTGAACCCTAACTGGTGCATTAATGCAGTGTTTTTGCAATGAATCTCCTTTCCTTTTTTTGGTAGTAGAATTGTATCCTCATTCATGCAGGTCCCTTTCTGATCTGCATGAACATATCCATCTGGCTGTGGAAGTCCTACATTTTGGGTGTCTAAGGATACAGACACACAAGGCCATTTAGTCCTGGTGAGAGTTGTGAAATCCATCATGCTGCAGAATTGCTGAACCCTCTGGGCCCTGCAGTTCTGTTTGGCTACAGATGCAGACACACAGGCACTCTGGGCCATGCGTTAACTGAGGAGTCCATGTGGGTGTGGAACCACAGGGCCTTCAAGGCCTTGCTATTCCATGTTGCTACAGATGCAGACATGCAGGAGTCTGTCTGTGTATGGAAGGGGCTTGCATTTCCATCCGGTTACAGATGTACCTTTTCAATCATGAGTCAAGTATGTTTCTACAATAGTACATGAGGTAGTGTCATAAAAAACTCATTAAACATTTGGCTGTGAAATCATCAAAAACAGCACAGTTATGAACAAAAGTGTTCACTCTTTCAACAAAGTCATTCTTCTTCTTACATGAGCCCATATTTCTGCTTCATGATCCAGCAGTCTGGCTTCACAAGGTCAACAACAGAAGATTGCTGGGTCATGAAATAAGATTTTGAATCTAAACACCAAAATCTTGTTCTGCGAGTTCAACTTTTTATTTGCAAGATTTTAGTGCGCAAAACAACATGGCTGATCATGAAGCAAGATTCTGAAAAAAAAAACACTGAGTCCAAAATCTTGTTGCATGAGATTTTCATGAGCTCATGAAACAAGATGTGTTCTCACTAAACATGATTCTGACAAGACAGTGCAAAATCTTGTTTTGTGTTGTGAACTTGTTTCATGAGACTATATTCCTGTTTTGTGATCCTCACAAAACAAGGACATTGGCTCACAAAACAAGCAACACTAAGGATTTTTGGGATGTGCCAAAATCATATTTTATGGTCCTTTTTCAAAATCTAAGTGCAGAATTGAGCTAAATGGGTCCATTTAGCTAGATTCATGAGTTGCTTACTTTCCAGGGCATAATTTTTATGGATTTGAAAAAACTAAAGAAAATAAAATACAGAAAGAAGATGGCCACTATACCAAAGAAGAATTTCTCCTCATGAAAGAAGAATGTCGGCTCATGAAAAAAACTCTTTGTGAGCAGAAATTCTTCTTTTGTATTAAACATCATCAAAGGCCCTACTGAGATAGCTCATATCCAAAATGTTAAATTCTTATAACTTGGGGACAGATTAAATTTTTCATCAAAACCAGTGAAAGGCACCACACTAGATGTACACTTTAAGCCATATGGGCTCTAGGGGACAACACAAAACAGCAAACAAAAATAATTTTTCCTCTTTTGCACTACCCAGATCTTTCTAAATCAAGAGAACTTGTCCCCAGACCATGCAAGCAAAATTTCATGCAATTCTGTTGAATGGGGAAAATATTTTGAAGGTGCAAACTTAGGGGTTAACATTAAGCACCTTACTCAATCCTAACTATAGAGGTGCTACTGTATCTCTCTCTCTCCCATATATATATATATATATATCTATATATATATATCTATATATATATATATTTATATATATATATGTTATAGTAAGCACAGTAGTGCTACCATAGTTAGGTTGAGGAGCCATTTACATGTTAAACCTAAATTTTGTAACTTTAATAACTTTGCAACTGTTCAACAGATGTGCCTGAAATTTGGAAAACACAATCAAGAACCATACATCTTGGGATCTGCAACTTTCATACTGTTCAGATATACTGCTGCGGAGTTATTAAGCGTGATCTGCGCATGCGTTTATGCTTTTTAATTTTAGCTCATTCCTACAGATAGCACGGTTTGTGCGACTGGTCCAAACTTCAGGGAACGTGTGGCCAGGGTCCCCGATGTGCCTTTTTGAAGATTTCGTGAAAAATATTAAATAGTTCAAATGTTATTCAAAAACAACTTCCCATTATAAGTCAATGGAAAGTTAACAAAAAGTTCAACAGTGTCGCAAATGCACTTTTTAGTGTCACAAATGGCCCTAGTAGTGTTGCAAATCTGCCATTTTGTTTTCAGTTAGTGATCAGAAAAATGCTTGGCATTTAAATTGGAACCCTGTAGCAACACAATTCTTTTGTGTTTACCTAGTCGGACCCTGAGAATGCTAGGCATGTCTTTATTTTGAGGTCAAACACCCTAGAAATATGTTTTTTAAATTTCTGGAAAAAGTGTAGCTAAGTAGTGTTGCACTCACGAAAATGTTGCAAATGCTTGCGAAAGCTGTAGCAAATCATGACATTACTTTTTCAGACTATGGTCAAAATGACAGCAGCTCTTTGCCACTTTGCTGCAAATGAACGGTTTGGTATTTTGGGTTGAAATTTGGAGGGAAGGCAGACAACATCTCGCAGATCTGCCTTTTAGTGGTTTGGTGACAAAATAGTGCATGGATGCAAAAGTACGATACTCCGAAGTTGACACTTTTTCCATAGACTAACATTGAGGCATCCGCTGCATGACAGGAATTCTTTGCCACCCTGCAAATTACTGGTTTGGTCTTTTACACTGAAATTTGGAGGGAAGAAAGCCAACATCCCACAGACTAGTCTTTTTTTGGTTTGGTGAAAAAATATTACAGGGCGGCAAAGTTATGGCACTCTGAACTTCTCTTTTTTTCCCATAGGATAACTTTACGGCATTCACTGAGCCTTTTAGTGCCCGTATCTCGGAAATGGTGCGAGGTACAGACTTTTTGTCAGAAAAATGCTTAGCTCCCTAGCAGCAGCTAAGTACAAAACTAGCCAGGAAAGTCATACATCATATGACTTTTACATTTTTTTCTATGTCGTATGGTTCCTGAGATATAAGCAATTTAATATTCCAACTCCTCATTTTCTGCTCCGAGAACCATTATAATGCATACATTCTTTGTACTCACTGTCTTTCTCTATGCAGCTTTTGGAAAACCCTTGTATGGTTACATTACTGTTACGTTACTCCTTCCGCTTGTGGTTCATTACCTGTTTCACTTACCGTTCCGTCCAAGGCCACCATGTCGTTACCCTCTGCGTTTTCATTTGCCCTTGCGTTTGCATTATTTTTACCATTTGTCTACAATACTGTTTCTCTTTCTTTTCACTTTGTGTCACCATGAATATTGCCATTTTGCATTTGCGGGCACCGTGTTTCTATGTGACAAGACATCACATGAGTGGGGCTGTGAGGCCCTGCTCCCGCCACCGCATTACATTCACTATTTCTTATCATTCTCAAAAGAAGGAAATTAGATGCAAAAACTCCATTTAATGTATCAGTTAGGGTTGTTCCACAGTGACAAAAGTGAGGAAATTCAGAGTTAGGGTTGAAAGCCCCATTGGACCCCCAGCCCGCCCCTCCAACCGACATTGGGGTGCACATTGGGGTCATCGATCCTAACTCTCACCACATTCTCCTATACCTCTGCTTCTTTACACATGTGATGGGGGTGAGGAGTTGAATGACGACCCCAATGCTTCCAAATACCGATGAGAGGGGTGGAAAGCTAGTGAACTTCAATAACCTGTTCTAAGCTTTGTCACTGATAAGGGCTAACCAATGCATAAATAGTTTTACCTCTAATAATATTATATAAATATATATATATATATATATATATATACACATATATTAGGGTTGAGAAGATTTACATGTTAAACCTAAAATTTTGCACCTTAATAACGTTGCAACGTTCAACAGATTTGCCTGAACTTTGGAATACACAATCAAAAACCATACATCTTGGGACCTGCCAACTTTAGTACTGTTTGGATATATGGCTGCCGAGTTATTAAACATCATCTGCACATGCATTCACACTTTTTTGAAATCTTTGCTCATCCCTACAGGTCACACAGTTTGTGCGACCAGTCTGAAAACATCAGGGAACATGCGGCTGGGGCCCCCAATGTGCCTTTTGAAGATTTCATGAAAAAATATTAAACGGTTCAAAAGTTATTCAAAAAACAATTTCCCATTATAAGTCAATGGGAAAAGTTAAAAAAAGTTTAACAGTGTCGCAAATGCACTTTTAGTGTTGCAAATGGCCCTAGTAGTGCTGCAAATATGCCATTTTGTTTTCAGTTGGTAATCAGAAAAATGCTTGGCATTTAAATTTGGGACCATCTAGCAACACAATTCGTTTTGTGTTCACCTAGTCGAACCCTGAGGATGCTAGCCATGTCTTTATTTTGGGGTGAAACACCCTAGAAATATGTTTTTCAAATTTCTGGAAAAAGTAGTGTCGCAAAGTAGTGTCGCACTCACGACACTTTCGTAAATGCTTGCAAAAGCTGTCGCAAATCACAACACTACTTTTTCAGACTGTGACCTAAATGACAACAATTCTTTGCCACCCTGCCGCTTTTTTGCACTGAAATTTGGAGAGAAGGCTGCCAACATCTCACAGATGGGCCTTATGGTGGCTTGGTGACAAAATATTGCATTGATACAAAGTTACAGTACTCCGAAGTTAACACTTTTTCCCATAGACTAACATTGCGGCATCATCTGCATGACAGGAATTTTTGCCACCCTGCTGCAAAATAACAGTTTGGTCTTTACGAAAATTTGGAGGAAGAAAGCCAACATCCCACAGATGTGCCTTTTCATAGTTTGGTGAAAAATATTACATGGTGGCAAGTTATGGCACTCGAATGTCTCTTTTTTCCTATAGGATAACATTACAGCGTCGCCACACCTTTCAGGGCACGTATCTGGAAACAGTGCAAGATATGGATTTTCTTCAAAAAAATGCTTTGCCCCCCAATGGGGGCTGCATACAAAACTAGTCAGGAAAGTCATAAATCATATGACTTTCAAATTTTTTTTCTACGTCATACAGTTCCTGAGATATAAGCAATGTAGTATTCCATCTCCTCATTTTCTGCTCCTAGACCCATTATTATGCATACATTCTTTGTACTCACTGTCTTTCTCTATGCAACTTTTGGAGAAAACCAGCCTGTGCGCTTACATTACTGTTACCCTTACCGCTTCCGCTTGCGGTTACGTACCCGTTTACACTTACCGTTCCCGTCTACGCCACTATGTGCGTTACCCTTTGCATTTTCATTTGAGCTTGTGTTTACATTATTTTTACCATATGTGTCTACAGTACTGTTTCTCTTTCTGTTTCGCTTTGCGTCACCATGCGTATTACCATTTGGTTTGCGGGCACCGTGTTTCTATGTGCAAGACAGCACGTGGCATTACATTCCCTATTTCTCGTTATCATCCTCAAAAAGAGGGGAAATGAGAGGCAAAAAACTCCATTTAATGCATCAGTTAGAGTTGTTCCACAGCGACAAAAGTGAGGAAATTCAGTGTCAGGGTTGAAAGCCTCCTTGCACCCCCAGCCCCCCCAACCGGTATTAGAGTGCACATTGGGGTAGTCAGTCCTAACTCTCACCCCATTCTCCTATACCTCTGCTTCTTCACACATCTAATGGGGTGAGAGTTGGGCGGGAACCCAGGCATTGCCCGATGCCTGTTGTGGTGTGGGATGTTCAAGGGGTTTTCAACCCTAACCAAATTTCCTCACTTTGTCACTGTGAACAACCTAACTAATGCATTAAATGGAGTTTTTTGTATATATATATATATATATATATATATATATATACACACACACACATATAATATATATAGATCATATATATGTGCTTGTGTTGTTGCCCTTAGCCACCTCACTCCATGAGACACCACTGCATGAGGTTACCCAAGGTCAAACAGCACTGTGTACATAAATCATATATCACACAGGTCCCCTGCATATCCCATATCTCTCTCTCTCTCTCTCTCTCTCTATATATATATATATATATATATATATATATATATATGTAATAGTATATATATATATATATATATATATATATATATAGGATATGCAGGGGACCTGTGTGATATAGATTTATGCACCACAGGTGCTGTTTTACTTGGTAACCTCACAAGTGGCGTAAGCCACGAGTGAGGTGGCCAAGGGCAAACAGCACAAGTGTGCATTAATCATATATTACACAAGGTCCTCCCTGCATATTTCATTTATGCAATAGGGAAGGATCTCATATGTATGTGTAGTTTTAAAAGAATCTTTTTTTAAACAAAAAAAATATGGAAATGTGTGTGGGTTTATTTTTGTGCTTTGCCAGGTTGATGCACCATCCCCTGTGGTTCATTACAGCTGATTGGCTGATTCTATGGCTTGACAGATTTTAAAAGAAAAAAATTGCTTCTGACTTTAGCGAACACTGATGGTATGAATGAGGAAAACTCTGGGTGAGTTTAGTAGCGCTTGCTGACAGAAAAGTAGTTGCTGTCATGCAGTTTTTATTTTTAAAGCTATTTCGTGTTGAGAAGTGGAAATTTGTTCTACAGCGGACTACAGCGGTGGCATCAGGAAGAAGAGGTGACCGAGCTGGCAGACTTGCACTGCAAATGGAGTGAGTGAGCAGGGAGAAAAAAAACAACTGCAGTTTTGGAGAGACAGAATTTTAATTTCATGTTAGCAGGTTAGCAGTTCTGTTGCTTGTGGGTGATGGATGCAGGGAGAGATTTAAAGAGTTGCGGTTTGGGTATTCAGCATAATTTTAGAAAGTCAGGGGCTGAGGCAGTGTAGGATGCAGTTAGAAAGGAGACAGTGGCAAGAAGAGTGTAGTGACATGCTGCTTCATGGTGTGTGATTATACCATGTTTTTTGATGTGAGGAACAAATTTAGATGGGTGATGCTGGGAGAGATTTAAAAAAATGGAAAACAAATTTTGGAACTGGATGAGTTACTGTGGATGGGGAAAGATTTGTAGACAGCAGTATTGACTGTGTGTGAGTGTGAGAAAGTGAAAGTGTGTTAAACTAGGAAGTTGTCCAGCACTGTATGTATAAATGGTCACTGTATGTATAAATTTATTTATACATACAGTGATTCAGATAAATGCATTTATCACACTGAATATATGTCCACATCTATTGCATATATATATATATATATATATATATATATATATATATATACACACACACACATATACACACATATATGTAATAGATACACCAGTCTTGGGTGTGCGGTCGCACTCTGATATACACACGCCTTGGTGTGCGCTTCAACCACCAAGGTGCATGCGATATCAGAGCGCAACCGCACACCCAAGACTGGTATATCTATCTTATAAAATGGCCCTGTTGTGAAAAATAGTTCTATGTGGAGATGGTATAGGGTGAAACAGATACAGAATAGGCTGTTTAATATGAATTATTTTTAATGAATAAACATTGAACCGGATAACAGTGTAAGTGAATACAACAGTTGAACATTAACTTTTAATGAGTACTGTCACTTTAAGAGTGGTTCATTTTGGAAAGAGAACGTGTGCTGAACAGTGAATTGCAGTGGCAGGAAGTGCTTAATGCTTTACAGTGCCAAGAACTGGGGAACTTTAATGTGAGAGTTTAACAGTTTAACAGTTTTAATTTGAAGTGGTTGTTCGTTTTTGTTTTCATTTGTAGTAGATGTTGAATTGGAGGTTACCAGGCACCGTGACGTTTTGCATATTTTTTTTTTTTATTTAAATTCTCGGATTACAAATACCTTTGAGCAGAAACTGCTCGTTTACAAAGGTTCATGTCAAAGGATAAGGGTCAACATACATACAGAGGTAGTAAAAGAATGCACAATAAACAACCAAAACAACTAAAAGAAAAAATAATGATACTCAGTTATAACATACATTGTGATAATATTCATAAAACAAGCAGCTTGAGTAGGCAGCTGGCTGCAGTAATAATAAGAGATAGAGGGTACCATAGGCAGTTAGTATTGCAGGCATGCGACCGGGAGAGGAAGTTGGCAGGCTAATGGGCCACTGTCCGATGGTGGTGGAAAATGTCTTGTACCAGTGGAGATGTGAAGCAGGAAAGGAGTCACAAGGAAGGCCCAGTGCTAGAGGAATGAGATTGGGAAAGGGCGGGCTGTGAGACATGAGTGAGCTGGGAGGTGTTTAGAGAGATCTCTGTTCAACGAAACAGTCACATTGAGTGGTAGCGGTGAGGTAAAGTTTGAGATTCCTTTTGAAGGGTCCAAGTGTAGTACAGGAAAGTGCTTCTTTATTGAGGGAATTGAACCATTGAACCATATACGGTGCAAGTGGATGCGGTCCTGCAGGTAAGTGGTGGGGGAGTACTTGAGGCTGTTCATTCTGTGTTTCACTGGTTTCTGTTGCTTTCGGTGATGTCTTCTGCAGAGCTTTTTGTGGGTCTGTGGGGGACCGCTGGAGGACGGCTGCAGTTTGGGGCTGCACTGTTATTTCTACGGAGCTTCCGGGTGACTTTTGAACAGGGAAATCCGCTTCGTAGTCTTCGGAGTCTGTGAGGAAATCTTCTTCTTCTTTGTGGTGTGTTTTAATGTGGATGGGCTGAGCTTCTTTGTCCTTTGGTGGTCTGAGGGAGGTGGTTGATGTGGTTGCTGGAGGCAGTATTTTCCGTTGCTGTATCTCGGAGAAGGCGGGCTGCTGATGCTGCTGCTGCGTGGTAGTGTACAGAGGGCTCTGCGGTGGTTCGGCTGCTGTTACGCTGGGAATCTTGGCGGTTTGGGGCAAAGTTGTGTTTTTTGGTGCTGGTTGGCAGTCTGATGAGCTTGTGCCAGCCAGTATGTTTGACCAGTTTTTCCGGTCATGTAGTGTGGGTGCCCAGTATGATTTTAGGCTGATTTCTGATTTGTGGCCTGTTACAGCCATGATCTGACGTGATTCAAGACCTGCTGAGGAGAGCAGCTGAACAACAGTTGACCTTAGGCAGTGATTTGTATATCTAAGAGAGAGTCCTGCTTCCATAGACAGGTGAGGCATGAGGGAAGATAAGTAATTAATTCCCATAGGCTCTTTACTGTACCAGATTTTCTGTTTGTCTAATAATTACTGTGAGGCTCTTTTGGGGTGTAGGAAAAAGCTGTGCTTTCAGGTGGGCATTTAGAGATACTTTTGAAAAAGCACAGGGCAGAAAGGATCATTTAGCTGTGCAAAACAAAGCCTCTTAAAGTGGTTTGGTTTAACTCTCTGGCGTCTTTATGATTTTTGCTGTCTGGTTGTATTTTAGGGTTATGTACTGTAACCCATTTTCATCAGGTTTTATATAGAAAGAGTCTCTTTTAGTTCTCTTTGCCCTTCCCTTCCCTACGAGCCATGAATATTTGTAGGTCAAACCAGACCTTTCTGACTAGTCCTGCAGCTGTGTTTGGTGATAGTGCTGGAGAGTGCTTTAACTTTTTGAAGTCTGATTCTGTGAGGCATTCGTGGTGTTGAGTGCAGTCTCTGCCTTCTTTTCTGTATTTTTAATGACGGAGACAAAAACATTGTTTGCAGATTGAAAATCTGTGTCTGTGACCAGATTCATTTGTCGTGATAGAGGCAGTGAATTTAAATGCCTGTTGAGTCCTGCTCTTAAACCAATAAAACTCCGACATGCCATACTGTTACCTGAGGAGTTTCTAACTGTGGCATAAAATTCTCTCAAGGTTGTGTTTAATTTATCTGGTGTTACTGTTTTAAATTAAGGTCTATTTGCTTTTCTGTTAGCCAGTCTGTAAATACTTTTGTTGCCCAGACAGTTTGCTTTTTAGTATTTTTCAGCTTTGTTTTCTTCTATGTTATCTATTTCTTCAGGGTCAAGGCTGGCATGTCTACTCACTGTTTGCTGTGCTGGATTCTGAAGTGGCTGCTCAGGTAAGTCCTGTTCAAGTTCTTTGAAGAGATCATCATTGTACCAGTCATCTTTGATGAGGATTGATGCCAGGCCCTTTGAGGTATGTGGTAATTCTGCCATTTTTTGAAATTTTTCTGTCAGATATTTGTATTTCTGTCAGAGTAAGGTAGTGGTGTGCTGCTTTTCTTTCAGTCGTCTCTCTGTGAGTGATGCTATTGTTTACACTTGTGGAGTGATACTGCTGTGACCTTGCGATGAGGTTTTGGTCAGAGTGGGAAGTAGTTCAGGTGTGCGGTCACGCTGGGAGGTGTGCGGTCGTTGGGAAATAATGCACTGTCATGTGATTTAGTCTGTTCAATCATGTTAGTGGGATTTCTATAATTTTAACAACCATTTTATAAATATATTTATACAATGTATGTTTTGGGATAAATACGAGTATAAAAAATGATATCTAGGCTGCCCAGTGAAGATAACATTGTTATCTTCATGTTCCAATATGTCATCATGATGAAAGTGAAAGGTTTTCACTTTTTATCATACACCTGTCTCTCTTTCCTCTCTCCCTGTACAAGTAAGTCCCCCCAAAAAAAAACACACATATCTTGCATCTGGTTGATCCTGCCTACATCTTAACACAAATAATTAATTTTAAACATATCTGGTTGATCCTGCGACTTCGTTTCAGCCATGTTCAACTGTAATGCGCCATGACTGATCGGTACGCAGTCAAATGTAGTGTGACCGAGCGCAACAAGATTCAAATCTGAGGTACTGTCATAATTTGTTAATTATAGAGCCTGTGCTGTAAATTGTTGAAAAGTGTGACCCTTTGCTAATAGTGGCTATATTTTAAGAGAAGAAGCTGCCGACAGTACTGACAGAAGAGCGAGCAAGTCGGCAGCTTCAGACAGCGACGAAAGTGCGGTGTCGGTTGCCACTGGCGGCACATGCTCGCGCTTTTGGTGGTGTTCTGGCTGCCGACTCGCTCGCTCTCTCATTGTCGGCAGCTCTCTCAAAAAACATAATAATAGTCCTCAATGCTGTTCTAGTACCACATTTAGTCATCTGGCGCTGGGTCACACATTTGACTGGACAATGATCCACATGCTGCATTACAGTTGGACCTGATAAAATAAAATCACAAGATCAACCAGATAATGTATGTTTTTAAACATATGTGTTTAAAGATGCAAGCAGGATCAACCAGATATGTATTATTCAATGAGTTTAGAGTGGCAACATGAGACAATTTTATTTAAGAATATATGTAATCTGCTGTTTTGAGGGACGGGCTATGGAGAGTTGTATTGGGGTGGTCAGGGCTAGGTTAGCCAGAATCCAGACACATTTTGGTGTAATAATTTTAAAGTAGCAGGATCAACTACATATATTTTTTTAAACAACATATGCATCTGTTGTACTGGTAGACATACTGCAGATTTGTGTTGAAACAGCCAACATCTCTATGTAGTGGAATGTATTAAGTGCACATTTGGAGCTTTTGTTGGATGCAGCCCAAAACATACATAGTATAAAAGAGAATATGACATGGCCTGACTGAAGACATCATCTTATCTTCACTTGGGGCTAATGACATCATGATATCTCACTGGTGGCTTCACCACGAGTGAGATATCATGATATCATTGGCCTCTCATGAAGATAAATATGATATCTTCAGTCAGGCCATATCATCCCATATATATATATATATATATATATATATATATATATATATATATATGAATAGGGGATACATGATGGGCAGGAGTGGAATATGGAAAATATTCTCATTCCTGCAGAGAAACTCTGGATATTTCACGAGTGCCAAGGCACAAGTGAAATATACAGTGCTCACGATGCAGGAGTGAGAATATTTTCCATATTCCATGATCTGCCCATCATGTGTGCTATTTATTCCATGGAGGTGAGACCAATTTCAGTGAGAGAGGTATGTTTTTTGTTATGAGGATCACGTCACTTTAAATGATGCTGGTGCTGTGGTAGTGTGTGTGTGTGTGTGTGTGTGTGTGTGTGTGTGTGTGTGTGTGTGTGTGTGTATGTGAACTTTTATGAATGGGTTGTTGTAGTGAGCTGTTGTTGGTTGGGGTGTGTGTGTGTGTGTCTTGATTGGCTGTGCTGTGTTTTGGTAACTGGTTGCCTGAGGGAGGTTCTATTCTGTGACAATGAGGAAGATGGTAATGATTTCTTTTGGCAGGTTTGTGTCTTCATGTTTGGCTGTTTAAGATTTATTTAAACATTTCAGGCATCATATGTTTGATTCAGCAATGTACTAAACCTGGGTTTTGAAATACAGCACAAGAGATTTGGAGATTGTTACATTTAGAAGGAGTGCTGCAGCTGACTGTCATTATCCATCTTATTTGTGTTAATTTCAGTGTAGGGCCTGCTTTAGAATTCAGCAAATTACAGGGGTGTTTCTTAGTGTTTTCAGATGCAGGTGAGTGATGTCAGCAGAATAGGTATAAATGGTATTTATTTTAACTCAGCTGATGTCATCAGATTTATTTCACTCCAGTGAAAATAACATGGTTTATTTCACTGGAATTGGTCTCACCCCATAGTATAAATTATAGTGGCACGGAGAGTCCACTATAGTTAGGAGTTGAGGAGCCATTTACATGTTAAACCCCAAATTTTGCACCTTAATAACTTTGCAACCATTTGACGGATTTGCCTGAAATTTGGTACACATGATCAAGACCCATATTCCTTGGGATCTGCCAAGTTTTGTACCAGTCACATATACAGCTGCGGAGTTATTAAGTATGATCTGCGTGCACGTTTACGCTTTTCTGGAATTTTACTGTCGTCTCTACAAGTCACACGGTTTGTGCGACTGGTCCAAAATCTTCAGGGAACGTGTGGCCAGGGTCCCCAATGTGCCTTTTGAAGATTTTGTGAAAAAATATTAAACGGTTCAAAAGTTATTCAAAAAACAAGTTCCCATTATAAGTCAATAGGAAAAGTTAACAAAAAGTTCAGCAGTGTCACAAATGCAGTTTTTACTTTTGCAAATGGTCATTTTACTGTCACAAATCCACCATTTTGTTTTCAGTTAGTGATCAGAAAAATGCTTGGCATTTAAAATTGAGACCCTCTAGCAACCTAATCCTTTTTGTATTCACCTAGTCAGACCCTGAGGATGCTAGCCATGTCTTTATTTTGGGGTAAAACACCCCAGAAATATATTTTTCAAATTTCTGGAAAAAGTACTTTTGCAAAGTACTGTCGCACTTGTGACACGGTTGAATGAATTTGCGAAAGCTTTCGCAAACTTCGACAGTACTTTTCTAGGCTGTGAGAAAATGACAGCAATTCATTGGCATCCTGCTGCAAAAGAACGGTTTGATGTTTTGGCCTGAAATTTGGAAGGAACACAGCTGACATCTGACAAATGTGCCTTTCAGTATTTTGTTGAAAAAATATTACATGGCGGCAAAGTTACAGCACTCCAAAATTGATGCTTTTTCCCATAGGATAACATTATGGCGTCTGACGCATTACAGGAATCCTTTGGCACCCTGCTGCAAAATAATGGTTTGGTCTTTTGGGCTGAAATTTGGAGGGAACACAGCCAACATCCCACAGATGTGTCTTTTGGTGGCATGGTTAAAATATACAGGACAGCAAAGTTATGACACTCCAAACTTCTTTTCCCCATAGGATAGCATTACGGTGTTTACCGTGCCTTTCAGGGCCCGTATCTGGAAAAGATGTAAGATATGGACTTTTGTCAGAAAAGTGCTAGCTACTCTAGCAGCGGCTAAGTACAAAACTAGCCAGGAAAGTCATAAATCATATGACTTTTACATTTTTCTACGTCAGACGGTTCCTGAGATATAAGCAATTTAGTATTCTAACTCCTCATTTTCTGCTCGAGAACCATTATTATGCATACATTCTTTGTACTCACTGTCTTTCTTTATACAGCTTTTGGGAAAACCAGCCTGTGCACTTACATTACTGTTACCGTTACCGTTTCGCTTGCAGTTCCGTTCCATTTCACTTACCGTTCACGTCCGCATACCTGTCTTACCCTTTGTGTTTTCATTTGCACTTGCTTTTGCATTGTTTTTAACATTTCTGCCTACACTACTGTTTCCCTTTCTGTTTTGCTTTGTGTCACCATGCGCATTACTATTTGCGTTTGTGGGCACAATGTTACTATGTGACAAGACATCATGTGGTGGGAGCGTGGGGCCCGAAACTCCCGCCGCCACATTACATTCACTATTTCTCATTATCATTCTCAAAAAGAAGGGAAATTAGAGGCAAAAAACTCTGTTTAATGCATTAGTTAGGGTTGTTCCACACCGACAAAAGCGAGGAAATTTGGTGTTAGGGTTGAAAGCCCCCCTTGGACCCCCCTGCCCATACCCCCAACCAGCATCGGGGTGCACATTAGGGTTGTCGGTCCTAACTCTCACCCCATTATCCTACACCTCTGCTTGTTTACACATGTGATGGAGTGAGAGTTATGACCGACAACCCCTAATGTGTACCCGATGTTGGTTGGGGATGTAGGCAGGGGGCTAACAGGCATACCTAATCCATCACTGTCAGTGTGGAGCTAACTAATACGACATTAAATGAGTTTTGCCTCATAATATATATATATATATATATATATATATATATTCAGTCTCGAGCAGTCATTGGTGCTCTTTAAAGAAATCCTTTTGTCGCTTCTGCACTGCCCTTGTGTCTCTGGATCCAAACATAGTAATCGTGGAGTCTGGGAGTTACAGAGGAGTTACAGGGAACTCCTGATGCACCTCTATTCCAGCAGGGAAAAGGATGCAAACCAACACACATGCACAGACTGCCAGCTTGCACATTCTCAGTGTGGCTGCAATCCTGTTTGCACTGTTTTCTTATTGCCACATTGGCTCAGATCCCTGAAGGTGCTTCAGTATCTGTCTAGCCACATACCATTTCTCTTTGTAAAGAGATAGACAGAACCTCGCAGCCAAACCAAGAATGTGCGAGATGATGGCCTGTGCACGCGATCGTGGTGGGCATCCATTTACTCTCCATGATAAGTGTGCCTCTGGCACTATCCCAGTTCTCCTGGGCCCCAAAATCACTTAGTAGAGATATGAGCCATGGAGTTGAAACTGCAAAACTATTTGTTTAAAGAGCACCAATGGCTGCTCTGAGACTGAATATATACATGAAAATAAGCTACTCAAGAATATCAATGAGCTACTTATAAATATCAATGTGCTGCTCATTAATACTGATGAACTGTTCATTAATCTTAATCACTCCCTTTTATGAGCAGCTCATATATATATATATATATATATATATATATATATATATATATATATATATATATATTTCATTGCAAAAAAACTTTGTTAATGCATCAGTTGGGGTTAAAGTGGAAAAGTGAGGAAATGAGATGTTGAGTTGAGCTACCCCCCTCCATCCATAACAGACTGACAGACTTCAGGGTGTGCCATGGGGTTATCAGGCCCAACTTTCACTCCATTCCATGTGTAAATAGGTTGACATGATACAGGAAAGGGACTGGGGTGAGAGTTGGGCGGTGACCCCATGGCACACTTCTCGGTCTGTGGAGGATGGGGGTAGGGGGGGTTAGGGAGGTTAGGGACTTAACCTAATATCTAATTTTTTTCCCACTTTTATCACTTTTAACTGTGAATCTGATGCACTAATTAAGTTTTTGCAATGAATATATATATATATATATATATATATATATATATGTATATATTTTATTTAAGTGTTTATGGGTCTTTTGGCCATGACGGCTAGGTTCTCGCCTGCTCTACCCTGCCATTCCCACCATTCTGTGCCTTCCAGCACTTACCCAAGTGCTTGAGTACTCCCATGGATTCCCTCCTGAGGTGGGGTCAGGACGGGAGGGCTATCCTTCCCCAGCATAAATCCAGATTATGATCTCAGGGTCTTGGCGATGTGGTCAGTGGGGGATTGGTCTACAGACATCCACGCACCTGTCCTGCCCATTTGTCCTCTGTTTTCTTCCTACCTCATGCTGGGGTATGCACGCCAATGTGCCCATATGGAGGTAAGCACACACTATAGAGTCTTGCAGAACTTAATTTAATGATGCTGAGCTCAGAATGTATTGCACAAGTGATTTTTTGTGAATCCTATTGAAAGAGTCTGATTCAGAAAGCAAAATACTGCATATATATATATATATATATATATATATATATATATATATATATATACTATATATATGTTTCTTTGCAAAAAAAACTTTGTTAATGCATCAGTTAGGGTTGTTTCCACAGTGACAAAAGTGCAGAAATTCAATGTTAGGGTTACCACCCCACCACCATGTCCACTCCTCAAAACCCTAACTCCGCATTCCCCCACCCCCACCCCACACACACGCTCACATTTGCAAGCAAGGGAAGGGCCAAGGCAAGAAAACCAATCAGAGACAAGCAGGATGAGGTAACAGAAGTAACATACAACTCTCTAAATGTTCCACATGACACAGGCATAATCAAGGTCCACCAATTGTATGAGTTATGCTGCCATCATAGTGCCTTGGAGTAGAAACACACGTTGGGCAATCATGGGTGATGGCTCACAGTAAGCATTTTTGTGTTACAAACATCAATAACAAGATTGAAGCAGATGCCCATATTTCAATAGTTAACAACTGATGAAACACGAGTGTGTTATCCACATATAGGCCTGGACATTCAAAGGGTTGCGAAAGGGCAACAGGGTTGCACCATATGCAACCCACCAATGTGCCCTGGCACAATATTTAAAGGGGCAAGTTGCGATGATGGGGGCATGCCCATGCATATGCAGCACATCCCGATATTCAGTCCAGGATATGCGGCGCATATGCTGGCACAACTCTGCCTTGCACCACTCAGGGGGTGCAAAATTGTGCCTGGTAAAACCAGGAACAAATCCTGGCCACCCGCAGGTGAGCTGCCATATTGCAGGGTGAAACACAGCAGCCTCCAGCTGTGAGTGGCCACCCGCACACCCAGACCACATCCGCAAGCTCCCTGCTCGTGGAGCATCAGCCCCCATCACCCAATCGCAGGCATAAGCATATGAAATCCCTGGTGGTCCAGTGGACCACTCTCCATCACCCGATCATGGGCATATGTATATAAATCCCTGGTGGTCCAGTGGATCCTCTCATTGCCCAATCATTGGCATAAGTACATGATTTCCTGGTGGCCCAGAGAAACCCTCCGAAGCACCTGATCATGAGTGGAAATAGTGAAAGACATCCTGGTGGACCAGTGGTACCCCCACACCCACCCACCCACGAGGTCCTCTGCCACCCAGTACTTCAGCCAGCGTGTGCGGCTGGCAGCACCTCGCACATGCCACCGGCCACCCGCCGACTGACAGCATATGAATGGTTCGTATGCTCTTCGTCCACTGCATGGCCCAATGGTGTGCATACCATACTGTACCACACAGGCCCAATATGTGAATGAAGCACTTGTGCCAGGTGAGAGGGAGTGTGAGAGAGAGAGAGAGAGAAATAAAGAAAGACAGACAGACAGAGAGAGAGAGTAAGAGACAGACAGACAGACCAAGGCAGACACAGAGGGAGAGGGGTACACACCCACACACAGCACCCCACACAGCCCCCCACACATACAGGCATGGGTATGCAGCATGGATCAGATGCATTGCACCAGTGCACAGGCACAACTGGTGCAGTACTGCTGTCATCAGGCCCACACCACACAGCCCACTGGCCAGGCAAGCATGCACACAGGCAGTATGTGGCATGACACACAGGCACCACACCTGCAGCAGACACACACACACACCACCCATGCGAGCACTGGGCAGCAGCTTCAGACTACAGGTGGGTGGGCCACATATCAGGCCGCTGTGTGGGAACCATGGTTACCACAACCACGGGGGTGGCCACACCTGGGCCAATCAGCAGTCACAGGCTGCTCATCAGCCATGGGGGTGTGTGCAACAGCCTTCCATGGGCGGAACCGTGGGACCATGACCATGTCCACGTATGTTGAGGTGCCCAAACAGCCCAGCACCGGGCATGCCTGGGATGCCGACATCTGAGCCTGGTGTTGAGTGTGCATGGGTTGCCCGACGCCAGGTAAGTGGGCTGGATAAAACACTGTGGGGGGGGTCATCTGTGCCCAGCCATGCCATGTGGCAGCCAGCAGAGCAAAGTCATCTGAGATTGTGGTGGCAATGTGATCCAGGGAGATGGTCATGGCCTCCAGCATGCACGGCATCCCTGCCAGGATCTGTGCAGTACCCTCTTCTGCTGCTCAGCTAGCTGGTGCACCTCAGTGAACAGTGCGCACATCCCAGTGGTGAGCTGCGTGTTGCTGAATGGACTCCCATAGCAAACAGGTGTGCTCGGCCAGCGGCTTGGTGTCCTGGGGCTCCCAGGCTGAGACGCTGAACTCCATGTGGTGACTGGCCATGCTGCACAGCCCCCTCTCTGGTGGAGGCTGCATAGTGAGGCCTGCAGGCAGAGTGGGTATGTCAGGTGCACGTGTGGACCCTGCATCTGGCACCCTGTGGCACCCACAGCCTGCTGATACTGCCCTTCCAGCTGCTGCATGCCAGCGCCTGTGTGGTGGCACCATCTCCACCACAGGGCACAGCATGGGCAGCTCACACTGCTGCACTCGCAGTGATGGTGGGCAGTTGTTCCACCACTGGCAAGGCACTGGGCATGCTGCCTGTATCTGTGGCCAGCAGGGGCATCTCCCCCACAACAATGGCCATGCTGTCCAGGATGAGTGCTACGTCTTCATCAGTGTCGGGCCCCTCCCTGATCTGTGTCTCTGTGCACAGGACCCCAAGGCTGGCATTCTGCAGGAACACATCCAAGGCCTCATCCAATCCCATGTCCAGGACATCTGCCTGCACAGCAGTGGTGAGCTGCAGCCTGTCAGGACCCCAGATGCCCATGGAGGTGGATGGCTGGTCCTCCAGAGCTGGTCCAGTGGCCACAGCTGCTGCTGCCACCACCCCATCATCTGCATGAAGGTGTGCTGGTACTGCAAGAGAAAGAGAGATGTGTTAGTGATGCATTGCCCACATATGTCCCCCCTGCCACTGCCCATGACCTGCAGCATGGCTTGCTCATGGGTGTGCACATATGCACATGACAGGCCTGCTGGCTACACGCACTCCAGCACAGTCATGTCTGCACCCTCCACACCCCCAGTTGTGCATGGATGACATACTTTCCATGCAGTAATGGGTTGCCACCCATCTGGAATCCACCACCAGGTACACCCTCCACCATGCTGCAGTGCATGGTGGCTGCCACCAACTCCTCCTGTGCCATGAGCGGTGGCACAGCTGCAGACCCAACTCCACTGGCATTCTGGGAGGCCACGGATGGCTGCCACCTCTCCCTTTGCACCTCTTGTACATGCCCACCTTATTGCTGCACTGAGACCTGGTGGCTGCCCTGCTAGTTCACATCACTACCTCACCCAGGCCCCAGTCCTGACCTGTGGTGTGCCCGTGGCACCACTCAACATGGGATCCCTGTCAAGGTAGGCCTTGAACAGGGCCTCTGTCTCTGCCTTAGTGAAGTTGGGCCTGTGCTTGCGAGTAGGCCCACGCTCCTCACCCTCCTCATGTTCTGACATGTCGCTTCCTGTGGACATGGACAGGACAGTGTGTCAGTGGCAGCAGCACCCTGTTCCATCCCCTCAGCTGTGCTGGCTGCAACCAGTGTGATGCAGCAGCATGCGCAATTTACCTCAAAAGGATGCAATACTGGTCCATGGCCTGTGCTGAGCTGTGGCCCTTTTATAGTGCATCGCATGCAAATGAGTTTTGGTGCAGTGGTAATGACATGCTAATTCCCCCAGTGCACGCGCATTGGTTGATGAACTCATTTGAATGTGGCGTTTGAAAATCGAATTTTTCTCTGTATGCAATGAGTTTGCTCTGGAGCAAATTGCTGGTCAATGCACGTGCATGCACAGTGTGCAGGTCCACAGTGCACATGTGCCAGATGGTGTACTGTCACCAATTGCACACTGTGTGCTGACTGCGTGATGTGGGACATGGTGCATGCTGTGCCAGGCCTGCTATTATACCGCGTCCGTACTGTGAAGGCAGCTGAACCTTGACCCCTGCTGTGACCTCTGCCCTGGGTGACCCCAGCATCCATGACCCCACCTAGCCATGCCCATCCTGCACATCTCCAAGACTGCGTGATGGGCAGACACCAGCATATCCCTCAGCCTGGCATCTAGCACATGCTGTGGCCATCATGTGCTTACTGCCAACATTTTGCTCACCAGCTCACACCTGAATCACGATGCAGCAGTGAGCACCATGAGTGGCAAACTGGACACAGGTTGAATTGGTCAACCTTGTGGCCTGCATCCAGCCGCACACACCTCAACTGTTTGGACAGGCACCACTGCAGCAGCCCCAGGTGGCTGTGTGGCAGGCCATTGCTGCCACACTGCAGCAGCACACAGGGGTGGCTAGGATGGTGGAGCAGTGTCACCACTGCTATGGTGACCTGGCACAGAGGGACCCAGAGCACCTCAGGAGGCTGGAGGTGCACATCAGGCATGGGGCTATGCCACAGCCAGGTGAGTAGGCTCATAATGCATATGTGCCCGCTGCTGTACTGTAGTGTTGGCTAGGCTGCCTGTTATGCCCTGTAGGGTGATGTACTGCCATTGTGTGCATCGCAGGGTGGCATCACCCTCTGCCGCTTGCATTACGTGTCGGGCAGGGGCTCTCCCTGTGCTCAGGGGAGGGGGTGGTGGGCAGCTGCTGTGGTTGGTTACTGATGTGTACCTGTCTCTGTTCCATTCCCATGGCTGGAAAACAGAAGAAGAGCTGTGGCAGCAGTGGCAGGACAGCAGGCCGCAGTGGCCCAGGGTGGTGGAGGAGTGGCTCTGGCACCAGTAGGGACACAGAGAGCAGGTAGGCACTGACATTGTCCTTTTCAGTGTCCATAGGGGGTGGCTGGGGCATGGGTGAGGACATGGCTGTCTGTTCTGTGTGCCATGGCAGCTGTGTATGTTGCACTGTGCATGGTGCCTGCTACTGTGGCACATCCATTGGACATGTGTGCCAGCTGTTGGTGGGGAAGGTGTGCACCTGGCTGCCACTGATGTTGCTGTGGTACTGCCCAAGCACTGTGCCATGTGACTGCCATAGGGCAGTCAGTTGTACCACTGTGGTGTGGACCACTGATGTGCACTGCTCTGTGGTGCCACAGTGCTGGCAGGCATTGGCCCACCCCCTGTGGGTGGTCTGTATGGGCCCTCTAGAGGGGTGATCCCACTACCCATTGTGCACTGTGGATGGGCATGGATCCTTGGGACCTGTTCTGTCCCTTGTCCTAGGTGTCTGGTGGCAGTGCACAAGGCCCCTTATAACCTTGATGACCATAGAGGTGGTGCTGCAGGTCCGAAGGATGCTGCTAGTGGACATAAGGCAGTGAAGTCTGGAAGGGTGGAAGGCCAAGGACACTGCTAGTTGGGCCCTGATTTCCCCTATTTCCCAGCCATACCTCCTCCTCCAGTCCCCTTCCCACTATAAAGTCCCTGTTCTCTATCCCTTCCCTCACTTTCCTACTGCCCCCACACTCTTTGTTGTAAATAGTTGATTTTCCTATATATATGTATATATATATATATATATATATATATATATATTTTTTGACATACCTTTCTCTGTCTGTGTCTATTTTGCAGGTGGCATGAGGAGCCATGCTGCAGTGGCCAGTGCCTGTCCTTGTGGTGTGCATGTGTTGGGGCATGTGTTTTGCTTCTGGGATCACTGCTGTGTGCTGAAGTGTGTCTCACTGTGGTAGTGTCCCTCCCTGTGGTTGGTGGCTGTGCCTTGGGGTGCCCATGGGGCAGCTGCCAGGGGTGTGTGGTGGTGTGTGTGCTTGGCTGTGTGGTCCTGGGTGTGGCCTGCTCTGGTTTGAGTGTGTAGGGGCACAGCCTGCAGTCTGCAGGGGCCCCGTGCCCTCCATCCACCATTGGCACCCCTGTTGCCTACTGTCTGTGCCACTGTTATGTTCTGGGGTGGAGGTCTGGGTGCCAGTGTGCACCCTGCTGTGCCCAGCTGGTGGTGGCCTCCTGTGGCCTGTCACTGTGCTTCCCTGGCTGTGTCCCTGAGTCACCTCTCTGTGCTGTGCCCTCTGTTGCTCTGTTGCTCTGCTCCCATGGTTGCCCTGGGGCCTATCTGTCTGCCCATGGTGCAACTGTGCCATATTTAGCAGGGTCTGCTGGTGCAGTGCAGCCAGTGCAACTTCTGAATATGGTTCATCAGATTTGCACTGCGCCTTTGATGCATTTCTGAATATCTGGGCCTAGGTGTGATTACAGTAAGAAGAAATGCCAGCAGTAATGTGTCATCATACTGTGCTGGCAGTATAGAGTCAATTATACTGTATTTGTTTTTTCATTACATAGTGTTATGTGAAATCAGTACAGTGTTGTGACTATTGTGCTTACAGATGTGCCAGAGTGGTATAGTGTCTTACAATCTTGCATGTGTCTTGCATGTGTGTGAGTGGGAGGATGGGGGAATTTGGAGTTAGGGTTTTGAGGAGTGGGCGTAGGGATGGGGTTGTGGGGTGGTAACCCTAACATTGAATTTCCACACTTTTGTCACTGTGAAACAACCCTAACTGATGCATTAATGACATTTTTGCAAAGAATTCTTCTTTTGAAAAGTGTAATATAAACAGTAAATGGCATGTGTTGGTGGTATTGCAGGGCCCTTCAGGTCCTGCACTCCTAGCAAGCTGCCCATTTGTGCATAATGATATGTGTCTGTGGGAGTGTGGGCCCTCCAGGCCCTGTGCTCCCACTAACATATAAATATGGAGCCATACAGCAGCCCTAGAAGGCAAGGAACCCATATATACCTCGGCCTATTACATGAACTTACTAACTGCATGTGCAGAGAACAGACAGAACACCAGGAGGAAGGAGCTACTGGTATAACTAAAACTTCTCTACTGGGACTAAGAACTAGAAATCTTGTACTGGGACCTTCAATTTAGGGTAAAAAAGAGTTAGTGTGTTTGTCAGAGGTAGTTGAAGTAAATTGTTATCTGTGTTATCTGTGTACTTATCTAGGTGCTTGTCACAGGTGTCAGAAGGGAATTGTTATCTGTGAATTTAATTAAGTGTAGAAAGATTTGCAAAGTAGGGGAGGGCTTAGCTAGAAGGAGCCAGGTTAAAACCAGATTTAAGCACTGCCCTAGATAGCTTCTGCCAGAGAACAGACAGAACACCAGGAGGTAGGATACTGGTATAATTAAAACTTCTACTGGGACTATATTGCCTCCTTCCCCCTCCACCCCCGCACCCTAAACCAGTTCTACTTTTATAGGCACAGGATTTAACTGACAACAGGAACTTCCTGTTTGGGAGCAGGAAGTGAGTGATCACAGAGCCACCAAAGACTCACCATCCTAGAAGGGCAAGAGTAGCTCTTCATCCCCCCCCAGCTGCTGGAGGTCTGACTCTGAGCAAGCAAGGAGACTACTGAGAAATATAGGAACTTCTTGTCTTAGAACAGGAAGAGCAGGAGCTAAAAGGGTACAGAGGCAGTAAGTAAGTAGGGGAAGAAAATAAAAGAAAAAAATAAAATAAACAAACAGAGGAAAGAGTAAGTATTCCAAACAACAGTTAGGGGGCCAGAAAAAAGGCATGATGGGAGTGGTGCAGTGCAGTGGCTGTGGAGCAGCAGTCTTCCGGGAGATGTTCTGGAGGATTCAGTGTTGTCCCATCTGCAGGCACCTCTCTGGGCTGAGGGAGGAGGTTGCTCATCTCCAGGCTGAGTTGGCCAGGATTTGTGGGACCTCCTCTCCCACCCAGAGACCACCAGGGTCACTGCTGTTACCTCAGAGGTTGCCAAGAAAGAGGAGCGGTTGGACAACAGTGGGCTCAGGAGGGTGAGGGTGGTGGAACAGAGGCACATCCCTCCAGTTGTACCTCTCCACAATTTCTATGCCGTTCTGGAAAGTGTGATTCTCTATGGAGGCACCCACAGTGGAGAGCAAGGAGGATGCTGGGAACCTCCCAAAGGAGACCCACGAGGTGGCATGGGACCCCACAGGGAAAGAAACAACTCCTGGTGGGGGACTCCATTGTTAGGAAGGTAGAACTGGAGGAGGAGGAAGGGGAGAAGGAGGTAAGGTGCCTGCCTGGTGCCATGGCTTGGAGGGACAGGGAGTGAATCCTCAGGATCACAGGAGCAGCTGCACAGGGGAGGGAGCCGGATGTCATTGTTCACCTAGGGACAAATGACCTGGCTAAGAAAGGGATCAGAGCAGTGCAAGAAGTGTTAGTGGAGATGGGGAGGGGCCTTAGACAAATAGCACACACGGTAACCTTCTCGGAGGTGCTGCCTGTCAATGACATGGATGAGGCTAGGGTGCTCCAGACCATGGGATTCAATCAGTGGTTGAAAAACTGGTGCAGAGCTCAGGTATTTGGCTTCATTGAGGTGAGGTCCACCTGGACAGATCAGCAGCCCTACTGGATTGATGGTCTGCATCTGTCCAGGAGGGAAACCAGGATCCTAGGTGATAGGTTTCAATACTTCATTGGCAAGCATTTAAACTAACCAAGGGGGAAGGCACTGGAAAGGGCAGGAAAATCCTAGCCCCCCCAAAAAATCAGGGTACTAACTGAGGTAGACACCAACATAGAGATGTCAATAGGGAGAAGGGCATGGGTAAATGGAGAAAGTGACACACACAATGAGGACAGGGATGGGGCAAAAAGGGGTTAGGCCATCAAGAAATGGAGGGTAATGAGTACCAATGCTTGTAGTCTGGGCAAAAAGCTCCCTGAACTGGTGGCCTTGATGGAAGAGGGATGCCTGATATCATAGCAGTCACAGAAACATGGTACACAGAGAACCATGACTGAGAAGTTAACACACCAGGGTACACAACCTACAGGAGAGACAGGGAGGGCAGAAGTGGGGGAGTAGCTCTTTATGTAAAGGAAGGGATAAAAGCAACTGAACAAAAGACTAAACAGGGAGGAGAGGAGGCACTGTGGGTCACCTTAGAGACTGGAGATGGCACCACAATCTGCACAGGGGTTGTATACAGACCCCCATGTCAGGGGGATGGAATGGACAAGGATATGATAGAAGGCATACTTAGGATGGCAGAGAAAGGGGAGATACTGTTGATGGGGGACCTCAATATTCTAGATGTTAAATGGAGCACCTTTGCTGCAGCCACATCCAAAAGCAGGGCCATTCTTGGTGCCCTTCAGGTGGCATGCCTCAGACAGCTATTTTTAGAACCTCACTGTGGGAGCAATCTTAGACCTCGACTCTCAAATGGGGACAGTGAGAGGATCTCAGATCTAGAAGTGGGTAGCCATTTGGGAACAAGTGACCACCAAACAGTGTGGTTCACGATAAACTCAGCTACAGAGTCAAGCCATACAAAAGTGAGGGTTCTGGACTTCAGGAGGGTTGACTTTGGCAAGATGGGAGAGTGCCTTAGAAAAGCACTAGCAAACAGGCTAGAAGGGGGATGAAGCAACAATGGGGAAATATCAAAACTGCCATCACAGAGGCAACAAGCTTTTGTGTGATGCAAATAAACAAATCAAAATGAAAGAAAAAGCCACTATGGTTCTCAAAAGAAGTGGTGGTGAAGGTTAGGGAGAAAAAGATAGCATTTAGGAAGTATAAGGAAACACAGAAGGAGCAGGACAGAGAACTGTACCAGTTAAGGCAGAAGGAAGCAGGAGGGTAGTCAGAATAGCAAAGACACAAACAGAGGAAAAGATAGCCAACTCAGTTAAGAAGGGGGATAAAATCTTTATAGGTTTATCAGGGAGTAGAAAGACAAAGGGAGGAGAGTGAGGCTGAATAGAATGGATGGTGGGTGAGCAGAGAGTGACAGTGAAAAGCAGGGATACTGAATGAATACTTCTGTTCAGTATTCACAAAGAGGAAGTGGGAGGTGTCTAATCCAATTAACTGAAGCACTCTGGGGGTCTATCCCAGTCCTTTCACAGAAGAAAGGGTTCTGAAAGAACTCCTAAAATTGAAGGTGGACAAGCAATGGGGCCAGATGGAATTCACCCCAGAATTCTAAAAAGAATTAAGGGAGAACTAGTGACACCACTGACTACCCTTTATAACAAATCATGGGAGGATGGTGGTACCTGAGGACTGGGAGAAAGCTGATGTGATTCCCTTCACAAAAGTGGAGCAAGACAGAGGCAGGGAACCAGACCTGTCAGTTTGACCTCTGTGGTAGGGAAAGTGATGAATTACTTCTGAAGGAAAGAATTGTTGAGTACCTAGAGGCCAGTGGGGCACAGAAGCCAAGACAGCATGGGTTCACAGTGGGAAGGTCATGTCAGACCGAATCTAATTGATTTCTTTGGCTGGTGACCAAAGTAGAAGTGAACCAGGAGGGCTGTGGACAGGCCTACCTACACTTTAGCAAGGCATTTGACACAGTCCCACAGAAGATTAGTAGTCAAATTAACCAGCTTGGAGTGGGTCCCAGGGTGGTAGCCTGGGTAAAACATTGGCTGGACAACAGGACACAGAAGGTAATTGTAAATGGAGTCCACTCTGAAGAAAGAGGGGTTGCTAGTGGGGTACTGCAGGGTTCAGTACTGGGTCCAGTCCTTTTAATGCCTTTATAAGTGACACTGCAGAGGACTGGAAGGAAAAGTATGCCCTTGCAGATGACACAAAGATCTGCAACTGCTGATACACAAGGAGGCATGGAAAGGATGAGAAGGGACTTGGCAAGGTTGGAGGAATGGTCAGAAGTATGGCAGCTTGATTCAATGAAAAGAAGTGCAAAGTAATGCACCTGAGAAACAAAACCCAGGGAAGATTACACAATGGTGGGGAGGAAAGGACCTGGGGTAATCGTATCAGATGACCTTAAGGTTGGCAAGCAATGTGAGAGGGCGGTAGGGATGGCTGGGGCATACTGGGATGTATAGGGAGAGGCATCACTAGCAGAAAACATGAAGTTGTTATCACCCTGTACAGACAGTTGGTGAGACCCCATCTGGAGTACTGCGTCCAGTTCTGGAGACCCCATCTCCGCAAGGATATAGACAGGATAGAGGCAGTTCAGAGAAGGGCAACTAAAATGGTGCAGGGTCTGCAGGAGAAGCCATACGAGGAGAGGCAAAAGGAGCTTAATATGTATACCCTTGAGGAAAGGAGCGAGAGGGGGGACATGACCGAAATGTTTAAGTACCTAAGTGGAATCAACAAAGTCCAAGAGGGTAGCATCTTTCAGAAAAAGAGATGTGCAAGAACAAGGGGACACACTTGGAAGATAGAGGGGGGAATGGCTCAGGGGCAATGTGAGGAAGTATTTTTTCACAGAGAGGGTGGTGGATGCATGGAACAGCCTTCCTGAGGAGGTTGTGGGGTCTAAAACTGTGGGAGAATTCAAGAATGCATGGGACAGACATAAGGCAATTTTTGTGGGGGGTAGAAAGAAATAGGCTGTTGGTTAAATAGGATCTGCAGCTTATCCTCTAGGTAGGGAAATGGGCAGACTAGGTGGGCCAAGTGGTCCTTATCTACAGTCAAAGTCTATGTTTCTATGTCTCTATGTGTATACTACTGCTCCTGTATTGCTGTCCCTTTAAGTTGTTGTACTTCCAATGTCACCCTCTGGTACATTATTTTGCCCCCTCTAATCCTTTTTTTCCTTATTCCTGTCCATCCATTCGTCTCCCACATTGACTTTTATCAACTTCTATACGGTGGGCATCACCTTCCAATCTGCCCCTTTACTTCCCACCACAATATTGTTAGGTACTTGAGTTGCTGTTACCTGTAAATGGTTCTTCCAATGTATATAAAATACAAAATCACACGTGCCCACACAATGCAAAGCATCATGGGCTGCATATGCAAATCACTACAGAATGTTAGTTGGTCCAACTTTAAGCAAGAATTGCATGGTGCTGAAAGGCCTCTCACACAGTTTGCAAAGGGTGCTAACAGATGACATAGACACGTGTTTCGTCCTACCAGGACTCATCAGTATACCTCGTCTGTTTGACATCCCAGTGGAATGGACCGTAGCTGGTCCATTCCACTGGGGTGTCAAACAGATGAGGCATACTGATGAGTCCTGGTAGGACGAAACACGTGTCTATGTCATCTGTTAGCACCCTTTGCAAACTGTGTGAGAGGCCTTTCAGCACCATGCAATTCTGCTTAAAGTTGACCAGCATAACATTCTGTGGTGATTTGTATATGCAGCCCATGATGCTTTGCATTGTGTGGGCATGTGTGATTTTGTATTTTCTTGAAACTTGGCTTCCCAGCCAAATGCCCTTTGTAGAACCCTTGCCTCAGTGTTTATACAGAGGTTCTTTTGTCTTCCAATGTATACTCATCTCTTTTACTGTCTTGATATCTTGAAGCTTGATTTTGTATTCCTTGTCCTATTTTTGTACATACATATGTATAGTTCATCTGTGTTACTGTTTTTGATACCTTGTACCTTGATTTATAGTCCTTGTTCTACGTTGTTTATACAAATGTATAGTTGTATTAAAATTATTATGTATCTTAACCATTCTTTACCAAGGTCCATCTTGCAAATGAGCTTTGCTCAATGATGTTTACCTGCATAAATAAAGATTTTGATTGATTGATTGATTGAACACTAATTTGCCAATATCTCAGGAACCGTAGCAGCTAGGAAGAAAAACAAGTGTTGTTGTGATCATGACAGTGAGTAGTTCTTGCAACATAAGTTGACTGAATCCATATCTTACAATGTTTATGAGATAAGTCCACCGAAACGCACTGTGAGTGCTAACTGTGAGGGCGTAATAGTGTCATACGGTCATGAAAATGAGCATTTGGAGCACTAATTCCCAAATATCTCAGTAACCCTACAAGGTAGAAAGAAAATTCAAATTGTATGGTATTCTTGGCTTTCCAACCTACTTCTGCACTTATTCCCCCTAGGGGGACTAAGAATTTTTGCGATGAAAAATCCGTATCTAGAACCATTTTTGAGATATGGGCGCTGAAAGGCATCACGGGCACCTCAATGTTATCCCATGGTAAAACATCTGAACTTTGAATGCCGTAATCTATGGGCCTGTTCAATGTTTTCATACCAAATCACCAAAAGGCACATCTGTGGGACTAGGCTTGCCACACCTGAAAATTTTAGGCCAATAGTACAATCCACCTTGCCACAAAGAAGTGACATAGAAAAGAACACATATCAAGATGTATTCATGCAGAGTTACCGTGATTACTCTAATGTTATTGCAACACTCCTATCTCTATGATGGCAATGTTAATGCACACACAAAAATGTTGCCATGGCTACTATTGTTCCTGAGCTTGAATGTTTGCACGGCAACAAAATATTTCGCTGTGATCAAAATATGGCAACAACTTTAAAAACATATTTGCAGACAAGACAGAGGCAAACGAAGCCAGGATCATGTACCTCAGGCCAGATTAGATAAACACAAC
This sequence comes from Neoceratodus forsteri, assembly GCA_016271365.2. Classification (NCBI taxonomy): domain Eukaryota; kingdom Metazoa; phylum Chordata; order Ceratodontiformes; family Ceratodontidae; genus Neoceratodus; species Neoceratodus forsteri. Next base: position 470,500,876 of record CM028137.1, read on the forward strand.
TCTGTGTTTACCAAACTGCATTATTTTTGAATTACCACATTTTTCTCTGTTGTTAACTGAAAACAAGATGGCAGCAGCACAAAACAATTTCGGGAAGCTCGACAACAAAATGTGATTGTGAAAGTTTGCAGTGCACATATAAATTTTCCATAGGCTATAATGGGACATGAAAAATTCAATAACCTTTGAACAGAGGAATATTTTTCACCAAATCTTCAAAAGGCACCAGTTGAACACAGGCCACATGTAGACCAACACATTTGAAGCCACTGAAATGTGTTCTTCATTCCATTATAGCATAACGTAAGAATTTGCAACAAGCATGATTTTTCACTTTTGAGCACACTATGGTTCTGCAATTGTACATCCAACTGGAATGCAACTTTTCAGATCCAGAGATCTATGGTAGGCAGTTCTACATTCCAAAATTCACACAAATTGGACAAAGAGTTGCAAAGTTATTGAAGTGCAAAGTTTGAGGTTTAACATAAAAGTGGCCGCGACACTATAATATATATATATATATATATATATATATATATATATATTATTTAAGTGCGTATGCTTCTTGTGGCCATGATGGGCTAGGTTCCTGTCTGCTCTACCCTGCCAGTCCCCACCATTCTGCACCGCCAGCACTTACCCAAGCATTCAGTACTCCCATGGATTCCCTCCTGAGGTGTGGTCAGAACAGGAGGGCTGTCCTTCCCAGCATAAATCCAGCTTGGTCCCAGGGTCTTGGCGATGTGGTGGGTGGGGATTGGTGGACAGGCTTCATACACACCTGTCATGCCATCCATTTTTCCTCTGTGTTCTTCCCTACATCATGCTGGGGTGTGCTCATCACATGTGCATGTGGAGGAACGATACACTATGGAGTTTTGCAGCACTGAATTCCTAATGATGTGGAGCCCAGAATGTATTGCACAAGTGTTTTTTTTGTGAATCCTATTTAAAGAGTCTGATTCAGAAAGCATGATAATGCTGATGAGTAAAAGTAATATATTTTCCTACAGAATGCTGTAAGCAGCTTATAAATATTCATAAGGGGCTCATTCAAATTCATTACAATATCCTTAAATGAATGATGCACTTTGCTGGATTTGTTTCTAAAGTTAACAAGTTTTATTTATAATGCTGCTATTCATGTGATGTTGTGTTGCACTGCTTTACATGGTGCTACATTTATTCTGAATGCATTTGTGATATTTTGACATACTGTACTTTGCATTAGAATTGAACTCTATGGTTAAAGGCTATTTAAAGAGACCATGGGCCAGATATTCAAAGCTTTGCACAGTCATAAACCGTTGCATGTGATTAGCATGGGATTAGAGTGGGTCTGCCGTATTCAAAAGGCCAAATAGCATGCGCAAACTGTATTAGTGCCGGGCAAACCATAATCATATGTAAGGTCAAAGCAACATGAATACAGGCGTTATGAGATATTCAGTGACTAGTGCCACGCTAAGGTGTTTAGCGCAACATAGTGCAAAGCTTAGCGCAGTAAAAATTACTGCCCAAGATAAGCTGGTCTTAACCCTGGGCAAACAGCTTTGCATGACATTGGTGCTTTTATGCGTAAGTTACAATGGGATTAGTTGTGGCCATGGACTTCAACATATGATCATGACACTTAGAAAACGCTTAGACATGGAGGACACATGCTGCTCACTGATGGCACTACCATGATGCCAACAGCTGCCACCAGTCCCAGCCATGCCAGGCAGTAAGTGGTGATCTGGCCCACAAAGGACATCATGGTAGTGTGGCCATATAGCACATACCTGCAGACCATACGTCAGTGTTGACCAACAGATGCCAGCACACACATGCAGCACTGTGGGCATGGTGGCTATTGAAGGCAGGGTGTACGGGTGGCCATACAACCTCACCACAGCCCAGGTGTGGCCACAAGGCTGGGACACAATACACAGTGCACATGGGCCAGTAGTGGGAATACCCCACCACCTGTGTGCCTGTCGGATCTTACATGCCCCCAGCCACATACTGCACAACTGTACAGATGCCCCAGCACACACACAGCCGGCCATGTATATGTCACTGTGAGCATCCCATGCCACAGGTGCAGCATCTGTGGAGCACACAACAATGAAACAGTACTGTCCACTGTCAGTAATCACCTGTAAGCTGGGCCTGTCACTGTGTACAGTGCAGTGGTCATCACTGCCCTACATACTGTAGGCATTGCTGTGTCCCTCACACTACTAGCCCCCTTGCTACTGTAGTGTCTGCTGTGCACTGTAGCATGGCCTACAGTGTGATGGTTGTATGCAGCACCACCACTGCCTGTGCCTATGCTGTGTCCCCAGGGGCACACAATGCTATGCTGTACTGCATACATGTAGCCTGCAGCAACCATCACGCACTGTCAGACTGACCTACAGGTGAAGCTGTGGCCAGACCTGGCCAGCCCCTGTACTTCTAGACTGACCTACAGGTGGAGCTGTGGGATCCTGTAGTAACGCTGGGCAAACTGCATGCAAATCAGGGAATAATGAGATGCTAATTTGGCTGTTTGTCCAGCGACTACCTAAGTAGGCTCATTTGCATATCACTTTGAATATGGCAAATCTTAGCACTGGGCAAAACAGCTTAGCTCTGTGCTAAAGCTGCGCTAACGTATTAGTGCAGTGATAATGGTTCGGGGAATATTATACAGTTCGGATCGCTGTTCTTTCACATCTGCTGCTGCCTGCAGCTGTACAGGGTCAGCTCATTTGCTGGCACACACATTGGCCACATAGTTCATCTCTACCTGCCCTCCCATTACTGTGCACTGTATTGTTGCTGTGGTTTGCACTTCCTGGTTGCTATATTCAGTGCTGTCTTATTCCAGGGCTAAGTTTGCCCTGCACTCCCAGCCCAGTTTGCACAGCCTCATTCCCATGCTATATTCAGAAGCTGTTTGTCCTGGACTATTCCTTTTGAATATAGCTTACTTTGTGCTCTGAGCTAAGTTTGCCTGCCAGGCAGTGTTAACTTAGCCTAGGGGCAAAGTTTTGAATATCTGTCCCCATGTGTAACAAATTGACCTCCTTGATAAAGCACAGAGGCACAAAACCAGTCGGGGCTTCTTATCGGTTGTAGTATCCTCCCCTTTGAGGACTGCACACATGTGTGAAAGTTATCTATGCACTGTATTATTTGTCTGAAATAAAAAAAAATCTTTAAAATAGTAAAAATATGGCTGCCATTTTTGCAGTTTCTGCTTGTTTTTAACTAGGCACTGTGAGTGGAGTGAGCTGCCTTTGCTACATTTTTAAGACCTTGAAATGAATATCACAAGAATAGAAAGGGAATAAAGTTGATGTGGAGTAAGAATATATGATAACCTCCCTTAAGGAAGGAAGCAGGATATGTGTGTGTGTGTGTGTGTGTGTGTGTGTGTGTGTGTGTCTGTGTTTGCATGTGTGTACATTTAAGACACTATTCATATGAATCATCCAACAGTGGCATCATTTCTTTTTCATTTTTCTTGTTTATTGTTCTACCATTAGGTCATTATGTTAAAAGCAATATATTATAGCATTAATATATAATACATAAGAAAAACTATTAAATAAGACAGTTTTAAAAACATATGTTCTGATAATTGGGGCCATTTTACCTGATTCTTCAACCTGGAAATGTTTTTGTTGTTGTTGTTGTTTTTCACAAATTGCAAATTAAGATCCCGTTTTGAGTTTCCTTTTTCACAATTTGCAAAAAAGAGAATATTTTATTGCAAATTGTGAAAAAGGATACTGTTTCATGTCTCTTTTTTTACAATTTGCAAAACAGTGTTTTGTCATGTCAAAAAAACACATTTCCAGGAGATTTGTCAAAAAACTATCATCTGAATAAAATAGAATTGGTCTCGATTAGCAGAACACTTGTTGATTCCTTGAAAACCCATTTAAGTTTTTGAACTTTTTTTGCCTCACTAAGAAAAGACAAGATGGTGACAGTATGGAAAAATATTCCCATTTATGACAAAGCATTGTCCATTTGCAACAAAGAATCCTTTGTCTAGCAGGACATCTATAGTAAGTACACCCATTAAAAATAATGGGAAATCAAAATTTAATAACTTTTGAACAGATAAATATTTATTCGCCAAACCTTCAAAAGGCACATCTGTGACCCAGACCTTTCTACCTGAAAATGTCAGACCACAATCCCACAGTATTTCTGTGCAGAGGTCTGATAAGGAATTCTTCAAAAATGATACATTTCACAAATTTTGACACTCCATATCTCTGCACCCACAAATCTGACTGGAACGAAACTTGGGAAATTAAGTGATCTTGGGTCCCTGATGGAGCATGCTCATTTCGTGCAAATCCATTGAAGGATTGCAAAGTTATTAAAGTACATTTTAAATTTAACATAGAAGTGACCATTCAACCCTAACTATAGGAGACATGACTGTGACCCTATAATATATATTATTGTGAAAAACTACGATAATGCAAACATTTGGGTTTTAGAATGCAAAGCACACATGGCAAATGGAAAACATTACGTTTATTTGGTCTCTGGAGTATTGGTGAATAAGAGGCGGGTCTTACTTGGAGTTGTCAACCCTAATTCCAACTCCCTGCCTCCAGCCCATAGCCTCCTGTCCTAAGAATAAATACAGCTTCAACCTAGTGCCTCACAGTGCTACAGTATGGTCAACATAATCTGCCTATGCTTTCTTCACACAGAGCCCTATGGGCCGTGCATGAAAACATCACATTTAACCTTGTCTGATCAAGGCAGAGGGTGGGCATTTGGGTTGACAACCCTAAGTAAGACCCCATCACTGATTTGCCAATACTTCAGAGACCTAAATACCTAATATTTTTCACTTCCCATCTTTTTGAGCTTTGCATTCTGCAACCCTAATATCTGCATTGATGTAGCTTTTTGCAATGAATTTCCCTTTTTTTTCTGATAGTGGAATTGTTTCCTCATTTGCACAGGTCACTTTGGGACCTGTGCAAAATGCGATAAATACAACATTTTTAGAAGTCATGACCCAGTACATGGGCTCAACAGGCCCCAGCATGCATGATAACACCTCGTGGGTGAGGTTTCTGACCCACCACAGGGTGTGGCATCTGTGCCAAATCACTTCTCCATCCCTACCCAGGCCAGGGATGGTGCTGCATGCTATATTATACAATGGCAACAAAATTTCTAGTGTCCTGATTGGTCAATGTGTGCCTGGGACAGTGATGTTATTGAAGGATCATCATGGCTGCCATCACTTCTTTTTTTCAGAAAAAAAGTTATATTGCCACACTAAAATCTACTAAAACCTTTCTTAATTTTTTTTGTTTGTATAACATTGAGCCATTGTATAATTGCAATAAGGCACTCCAAAGTGTGTGTTGTTGTGTAATACTGCGTCACTCCTGGGGTGGTGGAAGCACTTGGCTTTGCCTTGTGCTCAACCTACCCCAGAGGGACATTATTAATGATAACAATTACACCTGTCATGCCTTATTGCTTAATCATCTTCCCCATCATCCTTGTCCCATTAAACCGCTGACTGAGCTCACAACTGAACTAAGCTCACTGGCACGGTAAGGCAACGTGTTCTCCCATGGTGCAAGGGACATCCCTGAAAAATGTGTTACTTAATAAATTCTTTGTTTTTTAATATTTTAACCCCAGACTTTCAACACAGTCTTCTTATGACCCTACCTCATTGACTAGGTAGTTGAAAATGTTCAAATCCCTGCCGAAACACCATTTCGCACCACAGATGCAAAAACATGTTTCCTCCATGATGTGAAAAAATGACAGCTGTACTGTTCATGAGGTGGTGTGAAAAAATGGTTATGTTGAAAATTTGGAGTCAAAATATTGTAAATTACCAAAGTTATGCATGTGTGTAGAAAAAATTCAACAAACACTTGTAACTTGACCATTTTAAGCAGGGACACTGGTTTACCGGGATTGAGAAAGGGCATATTCCATTTTGCACATTGTAAAAAATGATATTGTCACCGGTGTCTGCTAAGCCAAAATCCGGTTTTACCCGTGTTTGGTTTTGTGTACTTTATTTAACAATTTTTAACTCTGCTAATGTGCATTTTAGCAATTTTGACCTCCACTATTACACATCCTTCCATCCTTGTACCAATTTAAAGTTATTTTAGGTACAAGATGTGATGGCAGCAGCAACAGTACAGACCCCATCCCTAAGGTGTGATGGAAGCAGCAGTATGGCCCCCATCCCTCTGGTGTGACAGAAGCAGCAGCACGATGGCCCCCATCCCTTAGGTGTGATGGCAGCAGTACTACAATCATCATTCCTTATGTGTGATGGCAGTATCAGCACTATGGCCCCCATCTCTCAGGTGGGACAGCAGCAGGATTACATTCCCCATCCACCAGTGGTGATGTCAGAAGCACTACAGCCCCACCCCTTTGGTGTGATGGCAGTAGCAACAATGCAGTACACATCCCTCTGGTGTGATGGCAGTAGTGAGAGCACTATGATCCCCTTTCAACACTCACATCCCACATGCACAAGCTACAAATTACTTGGTCTCTTTGCTTGTTAGAACTCAGATGTGAATTAATCTGAACCATCACTGCTAAGGTCGACTACCTTTGTTTTTTCCTATCTATAATTGAACTGCCTGAATTGGATATCTGCCTGTGACACTGCTGACCAGGGTTAGGGAACAGACTTGGGTGCTGGAGGCCAGCTGGTGAGAGAAGGCTTGAGTGTCCAATAACCACTCCCCTTCTCCTGAGAGGGAGGGTGGGTTCACAGCTCAGCATTTGCTGGCCCATGGTGGAGGCCAGAGGCATGACAACACATCAGCCCTCACTGTGGGAGGAGTGTGACAAATGTCGGCTTATGCCTTGACATCATGTAGCCTGTCATGCTGCCAAGAAAATGGGAAAACACCTGCTGGCCAACCGAAGGATGGCTGCTGGTCCCGCCATACACCAGAAGCCCCAGACATGTGTCCGTTCTGACCCCCGACATGCCCAGGATACACAGGAAGCTCTTTGGTGCAATTCTTCTCCCCTGGTAGCCTCCCACAGGGGTAGGGGCCCACTCAATGAAGGGTTACTTGGGGTTACCTGGTAGCACAGCAGTAAGGGTCAGTGGATAGTGGTCGGGACTCAACAGTGGTGGTAGGGGGCCTTGGCAGGCCTGAAGGAGTGGATGGCCAGGGGGCAGGAGGAGCAAAAAAAAAACTGCTTGAATTTACTTCTTTGAAATAAAGTGTTTTCACCTAAAAAATCCACAAGTGATTAGTGGAAGACCTTCAAATGGATTCATGCATCTCCCAGACTCATGGATGCTTTTTTTCTACCGGTGTCCATGAAAAGGTGTCTCCCAATTCTTTATGTCTTTGTTCAGATGTGAATTGAGCACTACTCTGCCCACCAGCATCATACAGCCCCTGGGGTCTTACCTTGTCAAGTACTATTGAAGCAGTCTATCAGAAAACATTTTGTTCTCACAGAGACAGAACCAGCAGGTGGAAGAAAAGGTGAAAATGATCCAATTCACCTAAATGGGGTGCTAACTGTGAAGTCTTTTAAGAAGTAAAGACAGTTTCTTCTTTGTGAACATACTTTCATTTAGACTAGTTTTCATTCAAACAACTGAGGATTTTGGATGGCCCTACTGGTTATAAACTTGAATAAGTTAGTTGGTAATGGTGATCCTGTGTTTAGCGTCTACAAACTAGATGCTTATTTGCAAAGAATACAATAAAAACCTGACTAAAATCTAAAAACAAGCTTATAAAACGTATCTGAATATTTATCTTTACCTATACAAAATCATTGCAGCCCAAGTAAAACTCAAGTAAATTACATGTTACCCTGTCTACTATTCTATGATGTAGTAAACATATATTGGTAATTTTTTTATATTCTTTGTAAAGCAGGTAAGGCCCACTAGGCAGAACTGTCTGTTTTAAGGAGTGACCTAGAAGCACTTGGGAGGTTAAGTGACTTGCTTGGATACAAGTGGAGGTTGTGGGACTCAAACCCAAGTCTGCTGGATGTACCCAGTTGAATCCCATTTGTTACCCTAACCACTAGGCATGGGTGGATAAACTGAATGGCTGATTACAACAAAGCAGTGCGGGTGATTTCCTTACTGTTTCTATATGCAGCAAAGCAGAAAGAATGCAAAGCACAGCAGCATTCATTTTAAGATTCTGAAATCTGGGTCGGCCCACTGGCGCTGCAGTAGCACTATTGCTTGCAATGCCAGTGACCCAGGGTCAGAAGCAAACTTGGGTTGCTGGTGGTCTGGCCAGGGGAGTAGGATCAAGCACCTGGGGACTGCCTCCTCCTCCAGGGAGGGTGGGCTGCAGGTCCTGCTTTCTTCACCACCACCAGTGTGACTACAGGTGGTGGCAATGGTGCTTCAGAGTGATCAGGAGGGAGGACACTAGCCAGGATCTGGAGCAGTGGCATGTCTCTATGTGACCTACCTCCTTGGATCTCTAGTACCAGTGCCCTCAAGGACAGAGACCAGAAAACCAGGAACAATCACCCACATCGGCCACTGGCAGAAGGGACCCATGTGCCCCAGACTTCATAACCAAGCTCCATGAGGGACCCACTGGGCTGCCTGACACACACTAAGGGAGTGTGGAGGGGTGACCTAGGGTTCCCTCCCTTCCCACTTGGGGGGTACAACCTAGGCAGGATAGGGGCAGGCCCACAGGAGCTCCTGAGCATTACCTGGGGGTGAAGCTAGGGGATACTGCTGCTGTGAGAAGGGGACATAGAAAGAGAAAATAAAAAAATTTAAAAAGATACTGAAATCTTAGAGATTCTGTGCAGTGACATGCAACTTCTGTGAGGCACCGGTACTAGAATTCAAAATCCGAAAACCAAGCAGGATTCTGTGATTGTTACCGCTGTTACTGGTAAAAATAGAAAACCAGGGTCCCTGATTTTAAGAAATTTATTCACCAAATTTTCAACATGGCATTTTTGGGACCTGACCTCATGAATACTGGTGGTAAAAGTTTATTGTTTGGTCCAAAAGGTGATTTCCAGCAGCGACTGTGGAATTGCATTCTAGGCCTGATTAATAAAATGACACCACCAGTGTTCTTGAGGTGGGGTCCCAAATAGATTACATTTACAATTTAGTGAAAAAATTTCTAAAAATTGCAAGGTTATGAATATAAGTTCAAAACACCATTGAAATTCATTATGCAGCACTTACCTTTATTCCTCAATTTACAGATCAGCTTTGAAGAGTGCGGATGTGTCTTGGTCCACAGAGGATGACAATGTTTGACCTCTTTTAGTAAGTAACAGATAAGGGGGGTGTGGGTGGTGGATGCTCAGTGGGAGGTGCGGAGTGGGGGAAGGGGACAGTATGGATGACATGGAATGAATTTCTTTCAGGTTAAAAAAAACAGACGTCAAGGGATGGTTTTCCTTTTGCAGGAACAATGAAAATCAATAAACTTACTAGTCATAACACAGCAGAGGTTTCCATATGACACAGCTGTTGTTTGTTAGAAAATGTCAGCTGTGTTAGATTGTGCAACCAGCTGCTGTCACAAAAATTCAACTATCTGTAGAATGTTGATTTTTTTCAACTGTGCATGCTCATAAATGGAACTTTTTTCTTAAATAAATTATAAACAACTTGACAGATGGACCTATAAGCAGCAAAAGCACATACCTTGGGACAACCTCTCTCAAATCTGAAAGCTTCTGGTTTCAAAGCCTCATATTTTGTAGTTATCAGTTGGCAAGAAAAGTCTTAACATTTTCAAAAATGGTGAGTTTATTTTTTGTGCACCTCTGTAACTTTTCAATAAACCAATCTACATGATATTTTCAGGATCAAGAGATTCAGGAACAAGGGCTGTCCTTTTCAAATTTCATATACGTCGGTTGAACGGGGGTAAAGCTAATAAGGTGCAAAAACTGGGGTTTAACATTAAAATGCTTACTCAACCCTAATATACAAACACTACCGTGACTGTATAATATATTATTTGTAAAAACTCTGTTAATGTAACATTTAGGGTTCAAGCTAAAGTCGCAAAATAAGGGAAATGTGGCTTTAGGTTTTCCAACCCCAAAACCCCACCCCACTCCTAAAACAAATTTGGGGTGTAGTCTTCCTTGGGGTTGTCCACCCCAAAACTACCCCATTCTATACACTCCAGAAACATACACACCTAATGGGGTGAGTTTTAGAGTGGACAAACTCAAAGAAGACTGCACCCCTGATTTGTTTAAGGGCTGGGTGTGGGGGTTGGGTTTTAGGTTTGGAAACCTATAAAGCGGCATTTCCTTACTTTTGACTTTAGTGTGGAAACTAAATATTGCATTAACAGAGGTTTTTTTTTTTTTGAAGAATTTCCTTACTTATTAAGATAGTGTAATCATATAGTTTTTTGTCTATCAGAGCGAAGGCCCCTCAGAGCCCTGTGCTCCCATCCATCTGTACTTTTTCACATCATGTAATCATACCCTTATTTGCCAGAGAAGTGCATATAAGTATGTTGATGTGGTAGCACATGACCATCCAGTCCCTGTGCTTCCATTCGTAGGAGAACAACCAGATCATCAGCATAGCCTTTTTATTACCCCATGTCATGAACTAAGTACTGACAATTGTCAAATTGATGCTGAAATGTCATTCCACACCACAACAGCATAATTCTGTGTCAAAGGCATGAAAAAGCATTTTGACCCAGATTTTAAAAGTGACAGCTGTGACATTCATGAGGTGGTGTAAAGAAATAGCTACAGTATATTGATAATTTGGGGTAAAAATGTTTGAAAGTACAAAAGTTATGAGGGGAAAATAGATACATTTTAAAGGATGTGGATAACTTTTCCATATTAACATATTTTGACCCTGAATTTTCAACATAACCTTCCTATGACCCCACCTCATGAACAAGGGTGATGACACTTTTGAAATCCTGCCCTAAAGGTGATTTTGCTAAGCAACTGCGAAATCACCTTTCAGGTGAAATTCCACTGACGTTGTTTATGAGGTGGGGTCTCAAAAGGGGTATGTTGAAAATTTGTTGTCAAAATGTGCTAAAATGGCAAAGTTATGCACCAAAGTTGAAAACCCCTTTGAAATACATTGAACCTCACTTATCTTACTTTCTAATATTGTAGCTGGCAGTTCACCTGGAAGACGTGCTTCCCATAGTAGAGTGGATCTTCACCCTAGGACCTGTTCAGGTGAGTGAAGGTGTGTAGGAGGGAGTTGGAGAATGAGGAGTGTTGTGTTCTGAGTGGGAGGTCAGGATGGGGAGGGGTGCAATCTGTGATGGACCTTTTTTAAAAAAAAAATAAGACATCAAAGGACCATATTCTTCATTTCAATGCTGGAAAGCAATGGGGGGGGTGCCACTAGACACCAGGGAAACAAAATACTTCTAGGGATATTACAATCAGAGTGCAAGGGTGCCACTGGACACCAAGGAATACTTTAGAATAAAAAATGGTGATCGATGCCGGGGTGCCCTAAGAGACCAGCATAAATTACCCAACTATGGGGCAGCTATCAGAGCATGGTGGGGCACCACTGGAAACCAGGGAACAATATAAAAAATATATATATAGGAGTAGCAATCGGAAGGTGGGGGGTGCCATTAGGCATGATGGAAAAATAATAAAAACTACATTAATGATGATGAGAGGGTGAGGGGGTGCCACTACACACCAGGGAAAAGTTTAAAAATTACAGGGAAAGGCATTAGAGGGTGAGGGTGTCACTGGACACAAGGGAAAATTGCCATAAATATAGCGGTACAGTAGAAATTCCTTTTTTTATTTCATGGAATTATTTTCCATATCAAATAAAAAGGAAACTGAAAAACATCCCTGCAACGTAAAAAGGAATCCAGAAAAAACTAAGTCTGAAATGCTTTCCTGTGACAAAGGATCTTTTTTTGTTTGAATGAAAATCTCAAATGAAAAAGGATACCTTGAAATGAAAAAAGAATCAGAAAAATTATTAAGTTCAAAATCTTTTTTCATAATAATGGATTCTTTTTTGTTTGAATGAAAAACATAAAACAAAAGAAGGCTGAAAAATGTAATATCCAAAATCATTTTTCATCACTTTCAGTCCGTTTACATTTGAATGAAAAAGAACTCAAGAAAAATGTGCTAGTAAGTGAAGAAAAAGTATTAAAAACGATTAAAAAAAAATTCCATGTTCATTTCTTCAAGAGATAAGCACAGAATCTGATTAATGGAGTCCCGGTGAGCAACATACATGTTTGGTCTCTCTGAAGGATGTCATTTTTAGGGGAGTTGAATTTTTAAAAAAATGGAAAACAAGATGGGGAAAATGGAAAGAATTTTCCTCAAGAAAAGGATTGGCCCCAAATGAAAAACAATCCTTTTCCATTTAAAAAAATGTTTCATTCAGGAAGCAATTCAAAAGATGGTACCTCTTTGAATATAATTAACATGTAATAACTTTGCAATGGAATAATATTTTCAGAAAACAAGTGAAAGGCACATCTGTGAGACAAGACACTTCTACCCTGGAAATTTAAGACCAAAATTCCAAACCATCTGGGCACAAGGGGATGACAAACAAAACTGGAAAAAACAGCACATTTTATGTTTTGTACTATTTACATCTCAGAATCTGCAAATCTGACCAGAATGAAACTTGGCAAGTCAAGAGAACAACCTCCACGAGACTGTGCATACAATATTCTGTGCAAATCCACTGAATGGTTGCAATGATATGAAAGTTTAAAACTTCGGGTTTAAAATAGATTGCCCTGCTCAACCATAAATATAGGAGCACTACCATTCCCCTATGATTTTTTTTGGTTTTAAATTTTAAACAGGACCCTGAATAGTTTAGGTCTGATTACCTTAATATCTCTTTACTCCTCAAGTGCAGAAAAAGAGCCTTTTAAAAGACCTATAAAAAAAGGGTCAGCCATTTTGTCTCTTTTAGAATTATATTATAGCTGAACCTTGTATATTTTATAGTTTTGAACTTATTTATCAATTGACTTACTATAATTTTAGTTTTCTTATATTCATTGTGTATACCATTAAGCTGTACAGTGGTTCATTCTGTATCTTTAATATATGGGGGTTATGAAACAATTCAGTGAACTTAATGAAGTTGGTAAAGACAGATGAATACACTGTACACTAACACAAATGCATGAGGATAGGTTCCTTAAAATAACTGGAAGTAAAAAAAGTGAATAAACCAAGTGATATGACCTGCAATGGCATACTTTATCCCTTTAAGAATACACGAAACAAAAGCATAATCCTCAGGGTCTTGGGGTACCAATAGAACCACATTTAAGTTTGTGACTCCAGACTTCATTAAAAATTGGCTGGAGCATACACAAAATGCACACTTGACTTTACACTCAGAGATATTGAGGCCCTCATTACTGAATCTAAGAACAAAGAGGAAGAGATTAAAAATCACCAAGGAATACCATAAAAAGATATTGGTGAACTTGAAGATTTTTTGACTACAATTAAGTAGAGACGGGGCAACATTTTAATTTGCCCTCAAATTTCTGGCAAAGTCACCAAATCTCCCTCCACAGATAATTTTGCAAAGTTTACCTGTTTATTAGCAAATTTGCCTTTGGTAACTTCACCTTGCTTTGGGTGTTTTTAGGTGCAAAATATAACACCCAAAGTAAGGCAAACATTCCCTGGTGTCTAATGGTCCTCCCCCCATCGTTCACCACCTGATATTATGACAGTGCTCATCTCTGACTTGATGTTAATGAAAAATCTCCCTGATGTCCAGTGGTCCCTTCTCCCACCTGATCACCCACCTTACATAATGTTAAGTTTCCCTGGTGTCCAATGGTCTCCCATCCCAATCCCCTGTGGTATATACCATTCCCTGGTGTCTAGTGCCCCCCCACTGATTGCAGTCCTGACGTTAAAGAAATATTTCACTAGTGTCCAGTGATCCCTCTCCCCCACCAATCCACCCACCCAATATAATGTTAAGTTTCCCTGGTGTCCAGTGGTCTGTCTATTCCAATCCCTGTAGTATATGCCATACGCTGGTGTCTAGTGGTCCCCCCACTGATCACCAGCCCAATGTTAATGAAAGTTCTCCTTGGTGCCATTGGTTCCTCCCTCCATCTGATCACCACCTGACATAATGTTAAGTTTCCCTGGTGTCCAGTGGTCTGCCTATCCCAATCCCTTGTATTACATATAATTCCCTGCTGTCTAGTGGACCCTCCTCCCTATCCCCAATCCCCTGTAATAAAAACAGGTGGCCCAATCCTGGTGTCTTGCAGACCCCACCTCCCAATCGTGGAAAGTAGTGATTCAACACCTTGCCCCCACCCCAACCCTGAGCTGGCACAGTCTTCCACTCTTCACCATGGCTGGCCACCAACTAAGCTGTTAATGAACAAGTGTTTGCTTTTAAGTATGCACTCTTGCATTGACAGCTCAGTCAGCAGCCAGCTGTGGTGGAGACAAAAGCAGAGGGCTGTGATGGTCACCACCACCACACTGCTGCCCCATCCCAATCCTGAGCAAGCAACTGGCACAACCCTCTGCTCCTCACCATGGCTGGTCAACAACTCAGCTGTCATGACAATAAATGAGTGCATACTTGTACAATCAGATGGTCATTCACTAACAACTCAGTCATTGGCCGTCCATGATGGAGATTGGAGGGCTGTGCCAGTCACTGTCTTGGGGTCAGGGTGAGAGGCAGGGTGGTGAGACACCTACCTGCTGGGATGGGGCTGGGGGGTCCACTAGACACTATGGAATGGACTAACTTTTTTTATTACAGGGGATCAGAACTAGTGAGGGTTCCATTAGACACAAGACAATGATGTATACTACAGGGTATTGGGATTGGGGGACAACTGGTCACCAGGGAAACTTAACATTATGTCAAGTGGGTAATCAGGTGAGGGGGACCACTAGACACCAGGGCAGGTTTAGTTTCAACAATTTCTTCTGTGCCAGTCTCAACCAACAGAGTTTCAAAATTCTGCATTTTCATGGAGTTATCAGTTTTGCATGGATTTGGACTTTGCATCACTGATTAACTCTGCAAAATGTGGAAAATCCATAAATTAATTCACGGAGTGAAGTTTCCCAACTTCACACATCTCTACAATTAAGAAAAAGAATATAAAACTATGATAATGATATTATTAATCCAAAACTTTAAAAAACTCAAAAGACTTGGGGAAATAGGGAGTAGAAAAAGTATAGAAGTGTAACAAAGGCAATCTAAGACAGTAGAGTGTGAGTACAGCACAGACTGAGTTCTCCATGTTTAATTTAGTCAGATGTTCTGATCTGGAAGGGGAATCATGCCATAAAGACAAACATTATTTATTCAAAGGAAGATGACTAGAAGGATACAGGAGACAAAAGCGATACAGAGGCCAACAGAAATGGACCCTTCGAGAGAGATGGGAAAGAATGGAATAATTCCAATATTTCTCAGGGGAGGTTACTTGGCACAACAACATCCAAAGAAGAAAAAGGAGAAAAAGAACGAGTAACTGAGCAAGAATATTTTGGACAACATGTGAAAATGGTACAGTAGCAGTCAAAAGCAAGGATTCCAAAATTTAATCATGATCTATAATCTCTCAAACAAAGAACTTACTGAAACAGAAATGAAGGTCCTTAGAAAAGGATTATGATTTAGCCCACATGAAAATCCCAGCCATTTTGATATTACAATGTTGCTTTAAAGACTTCACAAAAATATCAGACTTGGAAAAATCTTTGCCATACCCAATTGTCAGATTCAGGAAAATAAAATACAGAAAGAACTGTGGAAATCCATCACTGTACAATCTGACGTTATACCCTAGGGTAAGGTAATATACCTTCAAATATTATTTTTTTAAATATAATTTGTTAAAGTATTCAATATTGACACAGACAGAGGTTTTCAAAATCAATGGGGAGAAGAAGTAAGTTTAGCTTGCTAGCCAGTGAATTTGCTGCCCTCCATTTTTAAAAACTAATGAAAATATTGTTTTGAGAAAGTTAGCTAAGGGTGAGGGATTGTGTTTCAGGATTACTAGAGATAAAAAGATGACTACCATAGGCAACTTTAAAATCCAGATAACTATCAAAAGACAGGGGCAATTCCTTCAGAGTAAGCTTAAACAAGTGTAACCCAAATCCTAGATAAGGGGACAGGACAATCACTACATAATGGAGTTGGAAAGAAAATCTGTTTTTAATGCAATACTAGTCATTCTGGCAGTTTACATTGCTGTTCAAGATTCATAAAGATGGAGAGACTCCATTGAGTAGGTCTACAGTTGCAGGTATAGACTCCTTGTTGGAACCACTCTCCCTTTTGTGGACTACTTTGCCAAATCTGTGGTACCAAAACCACAGCTTATATAGAAGACACAACACATGTCATTGAAATAATTGAGAATATTAATACCCTAGATTATAGTAATTCTATTATAATGTTTTTGAATGTTGAAGAGCTGTATTTTAGCAACAAAGATGGTGAGGGCCACACACCACTGAGCAAAGCATTAAGCAAAAAAAGAAAAAAGAATCAACTACAACAACAAAAAGTCTAATTGGAAAACTATTGGCACATGAAGAAACTGCAAAGAGGTTATCAATGGCCTCAAATTATGCAATTCTTTTTATGAAGAAGTTTTAAAAACCTATGATAGTCAGTGATGTTAATTTTCTCACAAATATTAACATATCAAAATTATTTATCAATGACATATTTTTGGTATGGGAGGACATGCAAAATGACCTTTAATCTTTTATCTTTTATATCAATAATTCCACTAACTGTTTAACTTTGTCATTGAGACACAGCAACAAATGTGTTGCCTTTGGGGATTTTTGGATTTTCACAGAAAGCAACAAACTGCACATGAAATTGTACCAAAATTGTACAGATTAGAATACCTTACTACATGTAACAAGATTCCCCCATTCTAACCTGAAAAAGAACATCCCCTATGGACAATACATGAGAGTAAAGAATTACTGTATCAACAAAAGTGACTATCAGTCCTCAGTATCTGACCTGGAAACACAGTTTAGTAATTGAAGATATGGGGAAAAGAATAGCATATGCATAAAGGATATGTGACCTCCTCCAAATGGAAACAACTCTCCATCCACCATGGGACCATTCTTCCATTTGTTCCAGTATAACACACTTCAGTTCTTTTCTGCTCCACAACTATGCATGTATGAGCTTTATCTATCAATTATTTTTTGTTTGTTTGCTTTTTTTGTTTGATTTGTTTTTAACAGAAATTCTTTAGCGGCCTGCAAATATTTCTGCCAAGTTAAAAATCAGGATTTTTTTTTATCTAACTTAAAAAATAGAATAAAAAGCAGAATAAGAAGTAGGACACAGAATTTAACATGTAAGTGGAAATGTTTGCTTTTAGTCACAAAATGCAGTTAACTGAAATATCAACAGCAGCTGAATGAAAACATCAGTATAGACTTTTCCATTTGCACATGCACTGCAAAATTCACATGTGCTGTAAAGGGTCCCCATAACTAATCTCTTTAACCTGTTGCTACAAATACAGTGAAATATCTGTACTCTGGAAAACAGCATATATTCCTCTGTTAGCTCAGGTGAAAAGACCACTCTCAAGAATTGTAGGATTATTCCTGTCTTGGATAACTATTAGAAAAACTGGTAATGATCAGCTGTTTGTGTATCTTAATCAGATCAATATTATCACTCCATTTCAATCAGGTTTAGAGCTACAGTATGCATAAAACTACTACTACTACTGCCCTAGTCAAGGTCACTAAGGACTGGTTTTCTACCCGTGACCAGAAATTTTCCAAGGCTGCAATTTGTGGATCTCAGTTAAGCCATTGGCACAGTTGACCATATCATATTACTGCATAAGCTCTCTGAAATAGGTATCAGCACTCCTACCATGTTCTGGTTTAAAATTATCAAACTGGTTAGCAACAACAATTAAAGCTGGAATGGTTTTCATCCAACTGCTTTCACCTATACAAAGGAGCCCAATGATGGTCAATACTAGGACCAGTATTATTTATGATCCACACACATGACCTTAGGGTAAATATAGGGGATGCTAAATTGCACTGTTTTGCTGATGACAGTGTCCTGTATCTTGCTAGGTCCACTCTAACTACTTTCCTGAATGATCTTCAGTCTACTTTGATGTTCTGCAACTCAGGCTGCCTGCCTCTAAACATTTCCTCAATGTCACTAAAACCAACGTTATGGTAATTACTCCAAATGGCAAACAGTCCCTAAGTGCCTCTTCTCTCAGCATGTCTACCCTATAGGTGACAAATTAGAGTTAGTGGATATATTTAAATATTTAGGTCTATGGTTAGATTGTAGCTGTTCATCAGTACTACATATATAATGCCATACTGATGTAGTGAGGATGATGGCTGAATGAAGCTGAATCACTGTGGAGAAGCTGTTCAGCTTATGATTATGACTATATTTAACAGGTATGCATTCTTTGCTTAAAAGTCACTAGGACTTTTTTTCCATTATTGATATTTGTTGAACATATAACCTTGATATGAGCTTGATGTCCAGAAGACCTCGGTGTCCAGCTTGAACATGCTGGTGTGGAGTGGACAGAAGAATCAAGGAATCATGGGCTGTAACCAGCACTGGGAGTTCTGGGGGCAGTTAAGGTGAGAAAAGGCAGCATTCCTGGTGACACTCCAGTAGAATTCCAGGTATGAGTCATGGGGTGGCTAGAGTTGGTGGGACTGAATGAAAGAAGGAGGCCTAAAGCTAATATAGGAGTCAAGTCAGAGGTTAATCTTGGCAATATAACAGTGTATTTTGTGTCAAACATCATTATGGATATTTCTACTGTGAACCTTAAGCAACGTGACTTGGCAAATACTAACCACTGACTTTTTAATAATTCAGACTAAATCTTGAATCTAGAACTTCTGTTAGTATGGGACAATTCTAGAATCAGTACCAGTGAGGCATTGATTGTGGCTTCATCTTGAGTTTTATTTTATCCTTTGTTTTTGAGAAAAGGGCTATTTCCTGGGATTGTTAAATTGTTTCTGTTTTAAAACCAGGTGCACATATTTTTAGATATCTCAAAGGAAAAAGATATGAAAACAAAGTTCACATAGAATAGATACAAAGCCCCCTGCATCTGGGCCACATATGATTACATTGCGCCCCAGTGCATCGTGATTTGCGTTGCACAGGCAGACTTTTCAATATCTCACACGGGCGCAATGCGGGGTTGCGCTGGCGCAGCTCTGTTCCACCTTGCACAGCCCCTTTGAATATCCGGGCCATTGTTTGAATAGTTTAAGGGAAAAGTAAAAGGCAATTTTTGAGTTAGAAAAGCAGAAATATATTAAAGCAAATGATGATGGAAGTTATGTATAACATATATAGTGTACAATTTTGGCTGCTAGTTGAAAGGAAGTAACAAGTTCTGTAGGAAACTGATATTCCCATTCCCATGTATTCATGCATAACTCATTTTAAGAGACTTTTTACAATTCAGAATCTATCATTTCCAATTTTGCTTCCCCTTCTGCTACTGTGATATCACATAATAAAATTGTAGAAACCATTAAATCATAAAAATGAAATAAGTCCCCAGGTTTAGACATGGTCTTACAAGAGTGATATTAGTATTATCCTTATTGTGGCTTGACATTCTTCATATGTTATTTAATTTATGCATTTCTTCTTTACAGTTTCTAACTTGCTGGTTGACAAATGTTATTATTCATCTCTATACAAAAGGCTCTAAGCTTCTTAGTTGGTTCTTACTTGGAATTGTAGAGACAGTAAGAAGTCAAGGCCCATGTAAGCTGTCCCTGTTACAATGGTAGTAATCTACTAGTCCTTCAGTGATAAATACCTATCCAACTTGTTCTTTAAGATATTAAAAGTTCCACTTTCCATCACCTCTATGGGTAGACAGTTCTGTATATGTACCACTCCCTGTGTTTAAAACTTCTTAAATTTTTCAGTATTAAAGTTTTCAGTCTGTAGTTGCTTTTTGTGTCCTCTTAAACTGTGTGGTGGCTTGAATTTAAATGTCATTCCCTGCATTAAATCCTTGTTATTTATTGTTCTGTATATTAACAGCAAACCACCCCTTATACATCTGTTGTGCAGTGTGTGTATTTATTTGCTTTTGTTAAGCAGGTAAGCACACTAGACAGCCAAGTGCCTATTTTCAGGTGTGACCCCGGGAGGATTACATACAAGAATATCTGGCAGACAGGGTGCATACAAAGCATCAGAACATAGGTTACATCAAGAGATACATTATGATCATCAGGCAGACAGGGTTCATACAAGATCAACAAAAACAGTGATTAGAACAAGAGATAGACTAGCAACTTAGTATAGGCATGGGGTGTATATCAAAGGTACATATCAATAGACATTAAGATAGTTAGGTACATACAAGAGCATCAGGCTCATAGATTATGTTAAGAGGTAGATATATGTGTGGTACCGGCATGGACAACAAATGCCTACAGGTAAAGTTGACAATACCCTCAGGAGAACACAGGCATTGAGAGGCAAGTTACTCAGGACGGGCAACATATTTTGGGGTGGGGGGACTACAAGATATAGGCACTCTTTTCAGGGACAGGTAGGGCAGGGAAGAGCACCATATTCAAATGGTGGGACAGATGGCAATGAGCTTGCCAGGTGAATGAAGTGCTAGCAGAGGCTGGGGTCACCACACCCAGAGCTGGAGTTCTTTTAGCCGTTCATAAAAGTACACATTCCCCTAATAGCCCTAGTAGCTTTTCTCTCTATGTGTTCCAGTTTCTTCCTATCAATCTTTTCCAGACCTCCACAAAATTGTGATCAGTTGTCCACGTTTGGTCTTACGTATGTGTTATATAGAGACAGTCTAAGTTCCCTTGATTTACAGATGAATGTCTATTAATAGCATTCAGAATATAATTTGATTTCCTGATAGATATGCAGCAAAATTTTATTTCACCATTGAAATCCTGAATTTCACCATGCAAAATATTTAATGAAATTCCACTCATTCTGGAAAATATTTGTGGGTGCAAAGTGAAATTTCACCTCAAAATGTGGAATTTTGTTGGCCGAAATGTGGAATTTCTCCTCTTGACAGTGATTTCACCTCACCCAGTGGTGAAATTCCACATTTGGGGTGAAATTCCGCATTTTGCCATAAATTTCACATTTTACCCCACTAAATATTTAGTGAAATGCATGAATTTAGTAAAATATTTCACAGAATTAAATTCTGCAGTTTCACACACTATTTCTTAAACACCTCAGCATGTTGGCTATGAGACATGAGATCATTTGTTATCATAATTTTCAAATCCTTTCCTTTGCAATCTTAGACCTCATACTCTCAAATGGGGGCAGTGAGAGGATCTCATATCTAGAAGTGGGTTGCCATCTGGGGACAAGTGACCATCAAACAGTGTGGTTCACATTAAACTCAGCTACAGAGTCAAGCCATACAAAAGTGAGGGTACTGGACTTTAGGAGGGCTGACTTTGGCAAGATGGGAGAGTGCCTCAGAAAAGCACTAGCAAACAGGCTAGAAGGAGGTGTGGAGCAACAATGGGAAATTATCAAAACTGCCATCACAGAGGCAACAAGCCTTTGTGTGAAGCAAATAAACAAATCAAAATGAAAGAAAAAGCCACTATGGTTCTCAAGAGAGGTGGCTGTGAAAGTCAGGAAGAAAAAGATAGCATTCCAGAAGTATAAGGAAACACAGAAGGAGCAGGACAGAGAGCTGTACCAGTTAAGGCAGAAAGAAGCAGGGAGGAAGTCAGAATAGCAAAGGCCCAAACTGAGGAAAAGATAGCCAACTCAGTTAAGAAGGGGGATAAAACCTTTTATAGGTACATCAGCGAGCGTAGAAAGACAAAGGGAGGGATAGTGAGGCTGAATAGAATAAACGGTGGGTGGGCAGAGGGGGACAGTGAAAAAGCAGGAATACTGAACGAATATTTCTGCTCAGTATTCACAAAAGAGGAGGGGAAGTGCCTAATCCAATTAACAGAAGCACTCTTGATAGGGGGTCGATCCCAGTCCTTTCACAGAAGAAAGGGTTCTGCAAGAACTCCTAAAACTGAAGGTGAACAAAGCAATGGATCCTGATGGAATTCACCCCAGAATTCTAAAAGAATTAAGGAAGGAACTAGTGAAACCACTGACTACTCTTTTTAATAAATCATGGGAGGATGGTGTGGTACCCGAGGACTGGAGGAAGGCGGATGAGATTCCCCTTCACAAAAGTGGGACCAAGACAGAGGCAGGAAACTACAGACCTGTCAGTCTGATCTCTGTGGTAGGGAAAGTGATGGAGTCACTCTCTGAAGGAAAGAATAGTTGAGTACCTAGAGGTCAGTGGAGCACAGGATCCAAGGCATGGACAGCGGGAAGGTCATGTCAGACGAATCTAATAGATTTCTTTGACTGGGTGACCAAAGTAGTAGACCAGGGAGGGGCTGTGGACATGGCCTACCTAGACTTTAGCAAGGTATTTGACACAGTCCCACACAAAAGATTATTGGTCAAATTAACCAGCCTGGGAGTGGGTCCCAGGGTGGTAGCCTGAGTAAAACATTGGCTGGACAACAGGACACAGAAGGTAATTGTAAATGGAGTCCACTTGAAGAAAGGGCGTTACTAGTGGGTACCGTGAGGGTTCAGTATTGGGTCCAGTCCTTTTAATGTCTTCATCAGTGGTATTGCAGAGGGACTGGAAGGAAAAGTATGCCTTTTGCAGATGACACAAAGATCTGCAACAGGGTTGATACACAAGGAAGCGTGGAAAGGATGAAAAGGGACTTGGCAAGGTTGGAGGAATGGTCTGACGTATGGCAGCTAGGATTCAATGCAAAAAAGTGCAAAATAATGCACCTGGGAAACAAGAATCCAGGGGAAGAATACACAATGGGTGGGGAGGTAGTAACAACAACAAAACAGGAAAGGGACCTGGGGGTAATCATATCAGATGACCTTAATGTTTGCAAGCAATGTGAGAAGGCAGTAGGGAGGGCTGGGGGCATACTGGGATGTATAGGGAGAGGCATCAGCAGCAGAAAACAGGAAGTTGTTATCCCTCTGTACAGACAGTTGGTGAGACCCCATCTGGAGTACTGTGTCCAGTTCTGGAGACCCCATCTCCGCAAGGACATAGACAGGATAGAGGCAGTCCAGAGGAGGGCAACTAAAATGGTGCAGGGTCTGCAAGAGAAGCCGATGGAGGAGAGACTAAAGGAGCTTAATATGTATACCCTTGAGGAAAGAAGGGAGAGGGGACATGATAGAAACTTTCAAGTACCTCAAGGGAATCAACAAAGTCCAAGAGGGTAGCATCTTTCAGAAAAGAGACTTGCAAGAACAAGGGGACACAATTTAAAGATAGAAGGAGGGCGGTTCAGGGCAATGTGAGGAAGTATTATTTCACAGAGAGGGTAGTGGATGCATGGAACAGCCTTCCTGAGGAAGTTGTGGAGTCTAAAACTGGGAGAATTCAAGAATGCATGGGACAGACATAAAGCAATTCTTGTGGGGGCAGGAGATATAGGCTGTTGGTTAAATAGGATCTGCGGCCTATCCTGTAGGTAGGAAATGGGCAGACTAGATGGCCTCAGCGGTCCTTATCTGCCGTCATAGTCTATGTTTCTATGTTTTCTTGTTTTATCCAATGTCATACATTACATTGAATATTTATATCCTGGGTTTGTTCTCCCAAAGTGCATAACCTTGCACTTAGATATATTGAGGACATACCCCATTTTGTTGCCCATAATATTAACCTATCTAGGTTTCTCTGGATAACTCCACTCCCAGCAATAGTATCCACCCTACCACCCAGCTTTAGTGTCATCAGCATAAACTTCATGCCATGACTCTAACTCCATAACCTATATCAGATATGTACAGTCTGCATAGGACTGGGTTCAAATTGAACCTTCTGCACTCTGCTAGTCACCTTGGTGGATGAGAAAAGGTGATAGTTAATTCTAACCTCTGTTTCTTATCATGCAGCCAACTTTCAATCTGCCTTACCATCCAGCAAATATAGGCCTATCAACCTTATACATAATTTTACAAAAATCTTGTCAAGGATCATATTGGAAAAATTCCTAAAATTGGGTTGACCCTAGTGAAGTCCTTCATAACTGCAAACTAGGTTTCTGCAAAACTCTTCAATGGTAAACAATTGTCTAACATGTTATCATTTAATGTGCAAATTTACAAAAGTATGGAAGCAGTGTTTACATGCGAGTATTCATAGACAACTCATCAGCTTTTGATTCTTTGTCCAGAGAAATTTGTGGTATTCTGAAAGAAAAGGATTAGATAGTGTAGTTCAATGTTATCAGCAATTAGTACCATTTATACAAATACTAGAACTGTTGTTTGATACTCAAGAGATGGACAGGTGATGCTCCAATTTGACCCAAATAAAGGAGTAAAATAGATGCCTCTAGCACCTCGCTTTTCAACATTTTATAAATGAAGTTTAATATCTATCAGTATGAATCCTCCAGATTCTCCATCCATTAAGTCACTGAAGTTACCTGTCATTGCCTTTTCTGAGGATCTTATTATCTCTGTCATCAATAGGTTTGCTAAACAGTTAAATAAATTACATGCAGTATAATCATCAAATATTAATAAATCAAAGAATGGTAATGGAATTTGGTAAAGGAACTTTTAAGTCAGTTGGCATACTGATAAATAAAAAATGCTGTAGTTGACAGTTTCACATACCAAGGCTTGACATTTGACAGAATTCTATCCAGGTTTCACCTCTCCATTATTTACAAGCAAAAATGTCTACAATTTTTCTTTGGTCTCTTAATGTTTAGCATGTTTTAGATGTCTGAGGAGGTTCAATCATTTCAAAGTTGTAAATTCAAATGAGCAAATTTTGAGCAGACCATCTTGGGTTTCCCTAAATTCTTTCCTGGTGCATTGCTCCAGGCTGAGCTGAGGCTATGTACCCTACAGTGTCTATCATGTTGATGAATATTTAATCTTTGGTTAAAAATGAAATCCGATTCTTCCTCACTTATTTTGCAATCATTTTTGGAAAATGTTAACTTGGAAAGTATCAGATTCTGTTCAGGATGGATAAAAGCTCTAAGACTATATTTGGATTTTACAAATCAAAAATATCTCTGGTACTTGGTTTTCAAAAAAGTCGTTTTCAATTGCTCATAAAATTGATTGCAAGGAAACTAATCATGTGTTCTACTAAAAGGACAATTTTCAAGTAAAGATGTCTAAAAGTAGTAGCTGATATGCAAAAGCAAAAGAAATTACATACAAAAATTAAAAAAAAATAGCTGGCAGAAGAAGGCCTTTCGGTCTATCAAATCTACTCAACTGTGAATCCTCTGATCTTGAGAATACAGTATGACCCGCTCTCCTTCCTGCCAGCCTTGTCTCTCCTTTAGTCTAGCCCCATCCTTTATCGATCCCCTCCTCCATGTTCTGATTGACTACCTCAGATGGGAGATAAATCCACCATGACACTACCCCATCTGTGAAGTGGTGTTTCCTGGCCTTCTTCTTGAATAATCCCAGGCCAGTTTGCAACAGTGTTCTTTGTGGTCTTGTTTTCATTAAGATGGCCAATGTCCTAATATCTACTTTGCTTATGCCTTTGGTACTTTAAGGGTTCAGTCATCTCCCTCTATCCTCCTCTCTTGTAGTAGAGTACGAGTTGTTCTTGCAATTTTTCTCACATATCCTGTCATACTCTCTCTGAACCATCTTTGTCACCCACCTCTGCACTGCCTCAAGCTAGTTCATATCCTGTTCCAGGTAGGGATATCAGTATAACATGCTGTATTCCAGATACAATTACATCAGGGATCTGTACAGTGGCAGGATAACAGCCGCTTTTCTGGTCATCAACCCTCTAGCTGAGCAGCCCCGTAATCTATTGGAATTGGCTGTGACTTTTCTATACTGATTAGCCTGCTTTAGGTCACAGGTAATGGCTATGCCCAACTCTTTTTTTTCCCCTCTGATGTTCTTTTCTCATACAGTAAGTGCATGATCTTGCTCTTCTAAGTGTTTAACCCCAGCTGCCACATACCAGACAACTGATCCAGCTTTGCTAGGTCCTACATCCCTTTGTCCATGTCCACCTTCTCACAGAGCTTGGTGTCATCTGGAAAGAGGTAGATTTTCCTTTTTTTGTTGTCCCTAATGTCATCAATGAACACTGAATAACACTGGACAGAGCACTGACTCCTGTGGCACCCCACTGGTTATGTTTCTCATACCTGAGAGCTCCAGCCACCCATCTTGGTTTCTATCACAGCCAGTTAGCCACAGACCATGTTAATTTGTCTCCCACCTCTAGGTCCTCTAACTTCCTGATCAATATCTTGTGGGGTACTGAGTGAAAAGCCTTCTGAAATCCAAGTACAGTATAACAACCACTTTGCCTTGTCTGTCACCTTAACTACCCAGTCAAAAAAGCTGATCAGGCCATTTGACAGATTCTGCCTGACATGAGCCTGTGTTTTCTCATCCCACAGCCAGTTTGGTTCAAGGAACCTGATTTGTCCTTTCTTTACAATGGTCTCCATCAGTTTACTCTGGCAATGAGATCAAACTGCCTGGCTGGTAGTTACCAGGGTCCTCCCTAGGTTCACACTTGTGCAGCGATACCACAGTAGCAGTTCTTTGTTCCTGTTGTGCCATTCCATAGCGAATGAACTGTTAAAAGTGCCACCAGTTCCTCAAAACTCTTGGGTGCATACAATCCAGACCTGGGGACTTGTCTCCTTCATGGATGCCAACTCCTTCTTAACCCTTTCTTCTGTTATCTTTTCCACCACCATATCAGCCTCCTCCACACTATCTTCCCTTGTGGCATTGGTCCATCTTTTCCCATAGCAAAGACAAAGTCAAGCATGCATTCAACACTCCTGCTTTTCTTTACTGCCTTCAATCTATCCTGCTCCCTTTTATAGTTTCACCATGCCTACCATCATGTCCCTCTTTCATGGATATACCTGGAGAAGAGGGCTTTCTCCTTCCTTAATCCTCTTTGCCATTTGTATCATCTTTCTAGCTTTGGCCTGCCTGCTTTAGCCTCAATAGTTTTCTCCAAGTGGTCTCTTTCATCCTCATCCTTTTAGAACTTCCTGTACTTCCTGTACACAACCCTCTTATCCCTCACTGCCTGGCTTACATCCCTTCTGAATAAACTTGGTCTCCTGGCTTTGGGTTCTTCCTCTTCTGCTTAAGGCAGATGTTAGAACTGCCATGGTTCGGTCCCTGATTCCTGTCCAGTTGTGATCAACACTCTTGCCTTCATGAAGGGTAGCTAGGTGTCACCTCAATACCTCCCCCATCCCTACCATATTTGTCTTTCCTGAATTCCAGCACATTTTTCTTCATGCTTGGCGTCCCCTTCCACGTGTCAACTCAGAACCATACTGTTGGGCGGTTGCTGCTCCCCAAGAGCTCCTCCACTGAAATGTTAAAGACATGATCCCTGTTTGTTAATACCAAGTCCAGTTCTGTTATCTCCTGAACCAGGAACCCATCCTGGAATGCATCCATTATCAACTGGCTCCTACCACGGGGTAGACAGGACGCTACAGTCCACCTTAGGCAAACTGAAGTCCCCCATCACTACCACTTCACTTCTTTCTGTTGCCATCCTGGTCATGGTACCCAACACCCTTTCCTTGTCCTAGTCCTGATAAGGTGGCCTATATACTCTACCCAACCTCACTTTATTTGCTGCTGCTGTTTTGATGTGTACCCACACTGCCTCTGTTTTCTCTTCACTATTTTCATCCTGGTTGCAGTAATGCCACTCTGACATATAATTGCACTCACCGCCTTCACTTTCTCTCTATCCCATCTATAAAGGGCATTCCTTGAAAAGGAGAGATCCCAATCATGGTTTAGTGTAGCCTAGGTCTTGGTGAGCATCACCAGATACACTTTTTCCTCTGCCATCATGTCACCATGTGGTCCATTTTATTCTTGAGACCTCCAGTATTCAGGAACACACCCTCCACTACTCCTAATTTTCCTCCTCCTTTTCAACAAGTGCCTCCCTCCTCTGCTTGGCTCCTACCCTCCTCTTCTTTCTTTGATCCCCTTGCTTTTGGTCACCACTAGCCCCCTCCTTTTTACCATTCTACCACTTCTCTGACCTTCTTGTGCTTTTCACCTGAGGGAAGGTCAATCTCCACCTCCTATAGAAACCTCGTTCCCAAGCTCAATTCTAGTCTCCTATTCCCATCTGACCACTCTGTGTTCTCTAACTGGGGCACCTGTCTGCCCCCTACTCTGGGAAACCATGAATGCCAAGATCCTTGCTGCCTCACCTTTCAGTTTAAATTCAATGTTTTGCTTACATATTTCTTAATCTGTTCCCCTAGTAGCCTAGTTCTTCTCTAGCTTTGGTGCAACCTATTGGGTGTGTAGAGGGTTTTATCAGTCCGGTTCTCCTTCACCATTCCCTACACACCCAAATCTCTCCTCCTTATGCCATTCTCTCAGGCAGACATTAAACACATGTATCCTTTGTTTCAAAGCTATGCTGGCTCTCAGCACTGACAGTACTTCTGAGAAGGCTAATGTCCTAGCCTCCCCTCTATCAACCTACCCCACCACACTGAACCTGTCTTGCACTGTCTGTACCTTGGTTTCAGCTAAGATATTGTTTACTAAGTGAACAGCCACATGTGGCTTCACCTCTATCCTATGTGTGAGTGGGCCTACCATCAGCCCTATGTGTTCTGTTGTCGTTCTCAGGAGGAACAGTACTTTCTCCCCTTGCTGTCCTTCCCTGTTCTAGCCCATCAAATCCTCTTCACTATTGCATTGTCCTAGTAATATGACTCTGCTGCCAATCTTCTGTTCCATTCCCTAACTCTTCCCTCTTCTGGAACTACCATTTCCTGTTTCCCCATTCTACCGTCCCCTTTTCCACCTTGCTTCTTCTCTCAAACACTGTCTGCCTATCACCCTCCCCTTCCTATCTACTCCTCTGACTCTCCAGCTGTAGTTAAAGACTGTCCTCTGTGTCTCTTCTCTGTCTTCTCCATACTCCCCCATGGGTGCCCATTCTCACAGCCGGGCTGGTGGTGTGGAGGATTGAGGCACTGGATGTCTTGCCTCCTGCCACACTGGTGACCCAGTGCTGGGAATGGACTTGAGTTACTTGGGATCTGGCAGTTACTGGAAGGATTGTGCAACCCTAGGACAGCTCTCCTTCCTCGGGAGAGGTATTAGTGTGGTGCGCTGCTTGCCTGCCACCAAGCAGAGGCTGGATGGCAGCTCATGCATGTCACCACATTAGGGAAGGGAATCCCTAGTTCAGGATGCTAGGGCTGTCTCTGGAGAAGTAAAGCCCAGACATCATATCCATTGCATGTCTGGAGGCCCAGAGGAGAAAAGCAACATGGAAAATATGGAGGCTTGGCTTAATGAAGGCCTCTTCAAGAGCACCAATGGCCTACACAGTCCTGGGAGGTGGAAAGAGGATCAGGACAGCCAGTGAATATGGAATGGGCTGACAAGTTGCTCAGCCTGCCAGGGAGTAGAAAAACCTTTTATGGAAAAAAGGGTACCCCTTCTCCTCCTGTTGGCCTCATCTTTCCCCTTGTCCCTATTGTCTTGCTGCATTCTTTCTCAAACCCCCACTACAGATCAGCTGTCCCTCTGCCATCTCTATCCCACCTAGGTCCCCCCTTCCCTGCAGTACTTGGTGGTTAGAAGCAATTCTTTACTGGCACCACAGGCACCACAGTAAGTGCACCCACCCTCCTTCCCCTCTGAGCCAATGCCCTCTTCCCCATGGTCCTCCATCTCTTCTTTTGAGGCTACCTCTTTCTCTGGGACCATAGGATCCCAGAGCAGCTGGACCCTGATTACTGTACCATCCCTCTACTCTTTGTTCCTTCCATTGACCAGGTACAGCCTGCCTGCCTCCCTGCCAGTGTTATCAATTCCTTCCTTAGCAGTTGCATCCAAGCCATCAAAAAGCCTATCCTCCTATACACTGTGGCAAACCCCTGCCTCTGATACTGTTCCCAAGAGCACTGAGGCAACACACCCCCTTGCAGTACTGCATATTCCCAGTTCCTGCCTCCTGCCACAACATTCTTTGCAAACAATTCTTAACATCCTCTGCAGGCCAAACCCATGTAGGGAGTCATTCCACTCAGTACACCAGTCTGCCTCGGCAGGCCTAGACTAAATAAGGAGTTGTTTCAAAGAGTCCACCAACCAATCTTTGCAGGCCTACCCCAAAAAGGGAGTATTTCAAAACAGTACACTCATCTGCCTTTACAGACCTACCTCACATAGGTAGTTCAGTCATTTGAAATGTATCTGGAGGTTTTAACAGAAAATAATCAAAGAAAAACATTCAGAATTTTTTTTAATTCGAGTCCAACCCTCTGAATCCCCCATCGGGTTGCTTTAATAATTTAGTTAATAAACCAATTGAAAATATTTGTGATTGAAGAAAAGGGGAAAGAGGACACCAGTAATATTTTATTGACTTGCCCAATCCTAAAGAATTTGAGAAAGACATTTCTAGTAAGGGTTCTTGGTGATATTCTGCTCCAATTGTCAATGGACACAACTGTTCTTAATGTTTTGCTTAATTCAAAAGACTATGACGCTATTATGAAATTGGCTCTATTCATCAAAAGAGTCATTTTCAAAAAGGTTTAACTCAAGGATCTTCTATTGAACTCACATTGTAATATGTTGTTGAATTTTTAAAGCCTTGCACTTTATTGAGATTCCCTGCCCTGTATTGTTTTGTATTTCTGAATGGTCTGTACTCTAATTATTATTATCTGCTGTAACTGATGTAATGACAAACTTGTTGATTAAAAAACGGAACTGACTAAAAATATTTGCATTGATAATTTATCTAAGAAATTATATCCAAGACTAGGCTAATACTTTAGAAACAATTTTTGCTTTATTGTAGAGACAAAAAAAAAAGATTGGTGCAAGTCACTTTTCTACCATTTACCAACTATGGTGATCTGATTTACAGATGTGCCAATACTTTACACCTTGCCAAACTGGATGTATTGTACCATAGAGCATGTAGTTTAATAACTAGCCTGCCTCCTTGGACCCTTCACTATACCCTTTATTCAGCACTCCACTGCCTCTCTCTAGCCACTAGAAGACTAAAATGCGTGTATACTTGGTCCTACAAGGCCCTTTTGAATGCATTGCCACCATTCTGTATACCATGGCCTTTTTCCCAGGTAAGATCAATATTCCTGTGTAACCCAAGGAGAAACAATGAAATTCTTTTAAATGTACTAAGGCACATATCTCACTATTGCAAAATTGCATTTAGCAGACTTGTTCCCACTCTCTGGATCAAGTTAGAAATCACTCTCAAGCTGAGTAAATCGGTGAGTTTTGATTAATGAAAGTTGTTACTAGAGCATCACTGTGTGGACAAATGTGCTTGTCAGTAGAATTTATTAAAAAATATTGTTACAGGCTGACCCTCTGTTGAATTGTCATTGATAGCTGTCCGTCCCTGCATTTTACTATAAAGTTATGTGTTGTAACCATGCTTCTACTTTTTACATTATGTGTTATCTTTGCCATGTATCTTTGCTGTATATTGCTGACTACTTGTTATCTCTGATGTCTGTGATTTATGCTTTTTGTAACAGTTTTTCTGCCCCTGAGTCTGGTCAACCCTTTCTACCATAGCCCTCTCCCAACCAAAAGACATCTTCTCCCAGTATTCACCCACCTTGTTCCCCGATAGCTTGTCCCCTGTGGTGGGGCCAGGAGGGGGAAAGCAGTCCTCCGTCCTCTGAAACACAGTCCAATCTGGCC
The DNA here is from genome assembly GCA_016271365.2 of Neoceratodus forsteri. Classification (NCBI taxonomy): domain Eukaryota; kingdom Metazoa; phylum Chordata; order Ceratodontiformes; family Ceratodontidae; genus Neoceratodus; species Neoceratodus forsteri. Next base: position 470,532,752 of record CM028137.1, read on the forward strand.
AAGACCAGTGGGCAGTGGGTGGGTCAGAAGTGAGCCAGACATCATCCCCTGCTCTATTTTTACTGTTTTCTTCCCTCAGTCTGTAGCATGCAATGACACAATTTCACTTGCATGTAGAGGCATGCATGGAATGTGTGTCATACTGCCAGCCATTCCCCATTGTTGTTGCAGCTGCTGCTCTGCCATCACACTCCATGTGCCAGCAGCATTATGACAAGTCCCCCTCCCTTGTAGAGAAGAGCAGTCAACTGGATGCTTGATCATCTCCAACCTGTGAAACCCCAGCAGACAAAATCCCCTCTGTAACCCAGGCTGTTGGTGTGATTGAAGATATGGTATCCAGCACTTCAACCCTCCATGCCATTGGGTCAACTATTGTGATTTATCTTTTGATTTGCTGTACTACTGCCTATACTAACCAAGACCTCTTTGTAAACAAACATGGCTCAATGGACCATTTTATTATTAAACAAATAGATACATGTAAAATACAAATAATTGTTGTCAATATTCTAAATAATACTACTAGTAGGAATATTTTATTTTACTGAAGCCACTTTTCTAAGAATGCACTAAATCACATGTGTTGGTGAATAACACATTTTCTATGAATAAAGATACATATTGTCATAGATAGATTACCCATTTGTTAAACTCCTAGCTTTGCATTATGGTTATGTCATATTATTCACAAAGATTAATACTATGCAATGGATGTAAAGCTGAAGAGATTCTGCTACTTCGCCAGTCAGCAAATTAGTGTATAAGTAACATCTGTGAATGAATGAAAAACAGCATTTTTCTGTATTTTAGCAAATGCTTTAATTAGCTGACGGTCAGTGAGAAAGTGAGGGAGAACTGGAAGCAAGGGTATGCAGTACCAAGAGCAAGAATATTAATAATGTAATAATAGGTATTACCACAAAAAAGTGTAATGAATTTCCCAAGTGGGAGCATAACATCAAGAATGTAGCAAACATAGAAGATAAGACTGATGCTCAAGAAAACCAAATGTGTATGTATATATAAATATATGTATTTATAAAATAAGTTAGAAAAATCAATAAAAATGCAATCCCCTGATTGGACAAAATATACCACATAATCATGTATTATCCCACAATGACCACACACTTGCATTACTTTTTATGGAGACAAGGGATGTACAATAATGTTTTTAACCTGGGCTGAGACTGGCCAGTAACAGACCATGAGCTGCCCCTCAGTGTTAGTGATTTTTTTAGAATTTTGTGATTTTTTTGGCACATTCAAGCTGTTTGGTTGTTTCAGTGCATGTTAATTACAAGGAGACTAAAATGGTTATTTTAGGGTTGCCACCTTTGAATTGGGCCAAAACCAGACCCCCACTCCTTTTCCTATGACCACACCCCCTTCAGCCCTTTATAGCAAGACTTGTCATAGAGCCTCTCACACCATGTCCCTTGTGATAAAACTATTATCTCGATCCTTATTACTACTGTCTGGAGACATCCAGCCTAACCCAGCCCACCCAATCAATCACAAAATTATCTCACCAGCAGACCCATGTTGGTCCAGCCATAGGGGCCTAAAATGGTCCACATGAACATATGCAGTCTACACCCCAAGACGCACAAATTGTAATTCTGGGTAGACCTATACAAATATGACTTCCTTGCATTGTCGGAGGCTTGGCTGAAGCCTCAAATCCAGTCCCATGAAACAGAGCTTCCGGGTATGAAGTCTTCAGAAAAGATTGATTAGATAAAAAAGGAGGGGGGAATCCTAATCTGTACTAGGGCTACCTTATGCACCTCCTTAGCCAACCTCCCCTCCCTGGACAGTGATGACTGTGAATCGCTGTTCATAATTATAACCCCTGGTAATACAAAATCCCTCACCGCGGGCTGCACATATCATCCTCCCAGGGCAGCTGTGCCTGCCCTCAAAGCCCTTACCAGTAAGCTTGCAGAGTATAATCACCTTGAGATAATCATCATAGGAGATTTCAATCTCAACTGTTCCCTGGACTCTGATCCAGGGTTCAAAGTGAAGCTTCTTAATGCTTGATTAACCTAGGTCATCAGTAAACCAACATGGTACAACTGCAAAACTGGCAACCACTCCTTGCTTGACTGGGTCCTTTTGTCCCATCTTGACAGAATAAAATCTACAGGCATATTTTTAGATGCCATTAGTAACCACTCCCCCATCTTCTGCACATGAAAGAATAGCCCCCCTAAAATGCCTCCCAGAATGTTTGCAGCTCATGACTTCTCATCTGAATCCGCTCACTCACCAGCATGGACGCTGCTCTTGAGTACTTTGTAAACAATTTCCTGTCCATCACCAACAAACACACCCCAGTTAAAAGCTCAGGGTCAAGGGTCAATGCTACAGTTGGATAACTCAACATCTAAAGGAACTAATGGTGCAGAGAGACGAGGCTTGGGGTCAATATAAGAAGTCTGGCCAGCAGGCGGACTGGGTCAGATTCAGGGAGATCCAAAAAGTGCACTAAGGCTGCCAAACTTGTATACATCAGAGACCTACAACAGCACAATCTGACTGATCCCAAGAACTTTTGGGCCCAGGTATACGCCCTTATCAAGGGAGGTCCCTGCTCCACAAATGGCCCGATCACTCCTGATGTCCAGACACTCAATCACCCCCAGACAGTCACCAATGCTTCAATTAAACTTCACAATCCTTAACAAATGCAAAAATGGGTCCAACCGCCCCACCTCCCTCCTCATTCAGACCTAAGAATCTGGCACCCTGCCCCCTAAATTTCACCTCAGACTTGTTACCAAGAGTGAGGTACAAGCTCTGCTCAGAAAAACAAGATCAAGTAGCTCCGTGGACCCTGACAAGCAGGAGCCTAGATTATTGAGGGCAGTTTCCCCCGCCATAGCATCTCCAATCACAACGTTAGTCAACAAATCTTTCCTGGCTGGGCAAATCACAGGAAAATGGAAAGAGGCGATAGTAGTTCCTGTCCACAAAGGTGGTCCCAGGGAACCAATAGAAAACTACAGGCCCATCTCTCTCCTCTGTATTCTGGCCAAGTTGCAAGAAAGAATAGTGTACAATGAGTTAAGGGACTACCTGGAAATGCACCACTGTATTTCCGCTCAGCAGCATGAGTTTAGGCACACACATGGCACTGACAGTACATTAATCAGATTTACTGCTAGTGTACTACAGGATCTATGCAATCGTACCCCACTGGGACAATCTTCATAGACTTAACAATGGCTTTTAACTAGGTTAGTCATGAGCTACTCATCAAAAAGCTCACAGACCTTGGACTTGATGAGCATTCATTAGTGTGGTTCTCCCACTACCTATCCAATAGAACCCAAATCGTCAGATAGGTAGCCTTCTACCTGGCTACCTATCTCATATGGTGCACCCCAGGGATCGATCTTAGGACCCCTCCTATTCACAGTATTCATTAATGACCTCAGAAACAACTGTTGGGGCCTGCAACTCTTACTATACGTGGATGATGCCATCCTCTATGAGAGTTCTGGAGACCACCTGGTGCTCAGCACCCAGCTGAACCAGGATTTCCTATGCCTGGAACAATGGTTACTGGCAAATAATCTGGTACTAAATGTCAAAAAGGCAAAAGCTATCTTGTTTGTCACAATACATCTTGGTACTGATAGAAGCCACCTGCTCCCTATCACCACATCAGGGGGGAGCAAGATCAAGGTAGTGGACTCGGTCAAATACCTTGGCATAATACTCAGACAAGGATTCATGTACAAGGCCCAAGTGGACCAAACAATTCATGCTATCCACCAGAAATTGGGTCTCCTATTTTGGCTAAACAAACAACTCACCCCTGACTCTAGACTTGCAATTGCTAAAGTATCCTACTGCCCGAAATTACTTTTGCCGCCCCCATCCTCCAGTCCAAAGGAAAGAACGCTCGTAGGCTAGAGCTGCTATACTACAAAATAGGGTGTTTCACTACAATGACCTCTCCTAGGACTCACCACTGCAACCTACTGGCCTCCTTAAACTGGCCTTCACTGCCTAGTAAGCTCCAGTAACCCCTAGTAACTGTAGCAAACAATCTAATCAATGGATCTGCTAACCCAAGCCTTGAAGGCCTCCTCATCCCCAAGTGCTCCTGCAGAACACTCCACAATTCTGGGAAGACATTACTCGAGGTATCAAGGGCAAGGACTATACTTGGAAGCAAATCCTTTGTGCATTCAGCCCTAAAACTCTGGAATACCCTACCAGCCAATATACACTCAGCTGGTTCCTTAGCCACTTTTCGCAAGGATGTAAAAACACAACTCTACGTGCAGCACCAAAGTACCTGCTAGTTGTTGCATGTAGTTCTAGCACTTGCTTCCTAACCATCTACTGTTCTCAACTTCCCCAAATGTTTAGTCTAGTCCTACCCTATGAAGTTGCTCAGCTCTGCTTGTCTCCACTGTATGAATGTAACCAAATCCTTGGGAGGGTCCCACCACTGGGCTTTGTCAAATAACCTTGAAGCAACTCACACTATTTCATCCCCTGTTGCCCCATTCAGTGAACCTTTGCTTGCCTGGGGTTTGGAAACAGGTTCTTGCTATAGCAGCACTGTAATCCTTAACATGGCTCAATGGATAAGCGAATGGCTGCATATCCAGATCTGTGCCCTCCAAAGGCTCTCACCTGTCAAGACAAAAAAAGTCATTATTGCATCTGGGGTCTAACAAAACTTTTGAATGACTGCCACTGGCCTAAGTCCTGAATCTGTGCATCAGTTAACCCTTATGCCCTAGCATGCAAGGTGGCACCAATCCTAAAAGAGTGGGTATTCAATTGTTGTGCATCCTGCCCCAGCTGCTGCATAGCCTTCTGCAGGATAGGTCTGAACTGAGTCATGTCCCATCCTCATGTCTAAAAAAGAACACCCTGTCTTTTGTCTGCCTGGTTATTAATACATGGTCCTGTACCCACACCGGGATATCCACTTGCACCCCCAGGGATGGCCTCAAGCTACACCAGAAATCACGAGCATTCCAATAAGTTTTGCTCTTCCTCAATTGGACAGACTTCATCCATGCTAACCACCATGTCCTTGTCACCAAGTGCCAATGGCATCAGCACTTCCTTGCTTGGCTGCACCAACTCTGACACCTAGAATGCCCCAAAGAAAGCCATCAAGTAGGCTGTCCTGAACAGGCATGTCTCTGCCATTGATAAACAGACCTTTGGGAGCTCATCCCATATTTCTTAAACAGGATGAGGTAGATGGGCTGTTAGCCATCTGGTCTCTTTGGGACTGATCGCACCCACATTTGTAACATCTTGCAGAGGGGAAAAGCCCTTGTGGTATCTATGTACCTCATGGCCTTCTGAAGCTACTCTGTACCAGTCAGGTGTTTCTCTAACCTGGCTGACATAGCCACCCTCCCACTTTTGGTGCAGCACATATGCACATAACTAGTCAATTGGAATGGGCCATGCCTTTAACAAGCCTTGTGCCTGCTACACCCCAAGGAAACTGTCTAGCCCCCTCTAATATTCTACCTGCATATTGGGTGCTAGTGCATTCCTGAGCAAGTCCCAGGCTTCTGAGTTACCAAACCCCAAAGGTATGATGGGACTTCCCCAGGATGTCTTTCTGTTCCTGGCACTTATTCTCAGAACCTCCAGCACTGTGAATGAGAAAAAACATCAGCAATATCATAATCAACTCCTGGGACATGCACGGCTTTGAAGTGGCTATTCAGTAAAAGACATTTCAGCACACAGGCCCTCAAGAGGTTACCCATTGAATCCTTACCCCCTAACTGCCTGTTTCTGGCACTGACTACCCAACTGATGCTTAGATGCTCACCCCACACCACCATAGCCACCAGTATTGGAAAAAATTGCAATACTGTGATCTGTTTTAACACTCCTAACAGCCCCCAGGATTCCAGCCACTGGCCAGTGCACAGCACTTACCTTGAAATATGCCCAAGCTCAATCCCCAGAGGCATCCGTAAAAAGCTTCAGCTCCTGACGGGACATTGGGACCGTTCTGATGGCTACCCCATTGAAGCAATGCAAGAATGCTTACCAAATACCCAAGTCATTCCTCATAGCTTCCATCACCCTTATCCTGTGATGCGGTCTAGAACATCCTGCACCCACCCTGGCCAGCCACCTCATAAACATCCCATGGGCAAGGCCCGGCAGGTAAAATTCAAGTGTCCAACCTACTGCTCCAACTGACACAAAGTGACTTTGCAAGCCTGGCAACCTTTTCTATGAAGACTTTAGGGGCTGAAAGCTTATCTAGGAGTAACTGGAAAACACACACCACCTTGTAGATTTCTATGCCCAGAAATGACAGCTGTGGGCAGGGCCCCTTCATCTTGTCTTGCACTAAGCAGACGTCTAGCTTGGCACATGCCTCCTGGAAGGCCCCCGTAAGCTGAGCACAATGCCATGTCCTAGCCTGCCCATGAACAGGAAATCATCCAAATAATGCATCAGTTCTGCATGCTATGCTTTTTTGAGCTGTCACCCAATGCAGAAATGTGCTGAACTGTTCAAAGTCAGCACATGCCACTGTACAACCCATAGGCATGAAATTATCCACATAGTACTAGCCCTCGAATTTCATGCCCAACAATTCTCTGTCAGATGTGTGTACAGGCAAGAGTTGAAAGGCAGCCTCAGTGTCTGCATTCCCTAAAAGGGCACCCTGCCCTACCTTCTGTACCACCTCTACTGTCTTGTCAAACAATGGTAAGACACCATCATATTTGCTGGGTTGATGTAATGGTTAGCCAAGTCCCTTCTGGATACAACAGGTGACTGATAATCTGGAAAATCCCCCAGCCGCTTGGTGACCAACCCAATTGATACTCTGAGCCATGGGCTTGGGTGCTGCAAAAGTGGTCACTGATCCTGCTGACTCTGCTTCTTTTGCAACTTGTTTTGCACTACATCCAGTCACTTCTTGATTGATTTGAAGTTATCTGCCTGTACGCTCTCCATGGTCTTTCTTATGGGATCAAAAACCCTGACCTAAGCCTATCTGTCAAGGAGCGAGCAGCCACCTTATCTGGTTAGCTGGCCAGCCACCTCTCAAGGTGCTTCCCCCCAAGGGTATTGTGAGTCTTGACATGTCCCTTCCTAAAGGAGTGAAAACTCCCTGACCCTTTCCTGCACTGCTGAAAGGGGTACAGTTTGCCACAGCCCATGCATTCATGTTTAAACCTGCATTGCTCTGTGCTGTGTGTTCCTTGATTGTAACTACAACAACCCCCCTCCCCATCCCTCTGGGTGGGATACCCCGAAGCGCTGATGCAAGATGTGTGTGTGTGGGAGCTTGAATTTGTCATTATGAGTTATATGCTCATTCAAATGATATTTGATTGTAAGTACTATGAAATTCATCTAAGTAAAAAACTCTGTAAATGAATTTACTCATCTGGAGTGCTGGTTCTTTATTTGAATGTAATGATTTTTATTTTCCAGCACCCGCTCATTAATATGAGTGTGACTTTCTGTGGACTGTTCTTTATGTATGCCAGTCTGTCTGGCCTACCTCTCCACTGTCCATCAATGAGGAATTACAGGAGCAAAGCATGGACTAACCACAGGAACGAGAGATGGACCCAGTCGACTGCGATACATGTTGAAAACAATTGTTCTGTGCCTGTCAGCTCGAACCCTCCTCCCTCACCAGAGGCCAGAACAATTTTTTACAAAATGTGTGCCAGTCTGGCAGGCCCACCACTCCACCCTCCATCAATGAGGAACCAGAGGACAAACCACAGGAGCAAGGGACAGACCAGGTCTACTGGTATACATGTTTCAAAAAAAAATTACTCTGTGCAGTCAGTTGAGCCTACGGCCACAATCCACCCACCTTTAACAGAGGCCAGAACAATTTTGTAAGCATGTGTGCCAGTTGGCTCGGCCTGCTCTGACTCCATCCTCCACCTATACATATCACAGGAGCAAGGGATGGACCAAGCTGACAGGCATATATGTTAAAAAAATTGTTCTGTGCCAGTCAGCTCAGTTTGACATGTACATTTAAAACAAAAAGCATTTTTCATATACCAGTACATTTCATGTCTCTTCCCTCTATCCCAGACCAGTTACATTTTTTTTTCACAAACACCAGTACCATTTCTTCCATCTGGACCCTCCTTGGCTCCCACTCTCCCTCCAACTGCAATACAATTGTTTTTAAGCCAGTCGCCCCCCTTTTCTGGACCCCCCAGGCTCACATCCTCCCTCTGAGACCAATATAATTTTTTTAAGTACTTGCTCCCCTTATCAGGGTCCTACCAGGATCCCACCCTCCCTCCAAGACCAACACAATTTTTTTTTAAAGCAGTTACCCCTAACCTTGGCTCCTATGCTCCCTCCAAGATCAACATTTCTTTAAACCACTTGCTCCTCCTTATCTGGACCCCCAGGCTCCCACCTCCCTCTGAGACAAACATCATTTTTTTAACTACTTGCTCCTCTTCGTCAGGGCCCTTTCAGGCTCCCACCCTCTCAATGAGAGCAACACAATTGTTTTAAAGCCAGTTGCTGGCAGTCATGAGGAAGAAAGAGACTTGGGCATCATCATCACAGATGACCTGAAATCATCCAAGCAGACCACTAAAGCAGTAGGTAAGGCTAGGGGTATGTTAGGGTGTATTAGTAGGGTATCTACAAGTGGGAAGAGGGAGGTAATAATCTCTCTTTACAAGACGCTGGTTAGACTCCCATCTGGAGTACTGAATTCAGTACTGGAGGCCACACCTGCACAAGGACATTAACCAAACTGAGGCAGTCCAGAGAAGGGAAACCAAAATGGTAAAGGGACTGCATAAGAAAACATATGAGGACAGGTTAGCTGAGCTCAATATGTATATCCTAGAGCAAAGGAGGAGAGAGGTGATATGATCGAAAACATTCAAACACCTTAAGGGCATTAACAAGGTGAAAGAGTTTAACATGTTTCAATATAAGAAAATAGCAGGACAAGAGGACCCAGCATGATATTAGAGGGAGGCCAATTAAGGGGTAATGTGAGGAAGTTCTTTTTCACAGAAAAGGTGGTGGATGCATGGAATGGCCTACCTTCAGGAAGTGGTGGATATGAATACAGTACAGGGCTTCAAACAGGCATGTGATTGGCATAAGGGAGCAATACAGATGAGTATGAACAGATAGGCCATTGACAAAGCAAAGGCTGATGACACATTTAAAAGGTAGAAAAAGAAATGGGCAGATTGGATGGATCTTGTGGTCCTTATCTGCTGTCAGCTTCTATGTTTCTATGTTTCAATTGTCCCCTTAGCGGGACCCCTCAGGCTCCCGCCCTCCCTCTGAGATAAACATAATTTTTTTAGCTACTTGCCCCCCCATGTTAGAGCCCTCCAGAGCTCCCACCCTCCCTCCAAGAGCAACACAATTGTTTTAAAGCCAGTTGCCCCCCTAGCCTGGACCATCCTAGGCTCCCATTCTCCCTCCAAGACCAACATAAATTTTTTAACTACTTCCCCCATCATCAGGACCCTCAAGGGCTCCCACCCTCTGCCTAACACCAGCATATTAGCCTTTCTTTCCTCACCTTACTCCTACTAGCTCAGAGTGCAACCCTTCCTCAGAGAGAGCCTAGCATTAAAGCATTACATTTCAGCCCTTATATAAATAAGTAGCGACCACATACCCAGTACTGTATTCTGTGAGAGGTTCTAACAGTAGCAGCAGCAGCAGTCTCTAGGACTGGTCTTCAGAAATAGAGGTTCTGGTGGCAGGATGGCAGCATACTAGTTAACTGGGAGAAGTTGAAGACAGCACACTATGCAAGTAGGCTGGTGGATGCCCACTACTGGCAGTGATTTAGCTCTTGTAAGGTTTTTGTGGGCCAGTCAACAGTTGGCAGCAGTGGTGAGTTGAATAAAAAGGATGGTGTGTCCTCACTCTCTGTCCTCTCTCTCTCTCTCTCTTGCTCTCTAACATACTAACATACTAACTGCCAGCAGATTAGGCCATATGGCCTATCTAGTCTGCTTGAAACCTTAGATCCCTAGATGGGTATCAAGGTCTTACCTTCTGCCTTGTGTTCCAGAATGCCTATCATTCCTACCCACCCCCCAAGGCCATGCCTTCCCTTGATACTTCCCCTTTCTGTATCTGACTCACCTTCTCTTAAAACCTTCCACCACGGAAGCCTGAACCAGCTCTCCAGGCAGCACATTCCATGGTTCCACCATCCTCTCTGTGAAAAATCTCCTCCTCTTTCCCCCCCTCATCCTTCCACCTTCCAAGTTCAGATCATGTCCTCTGGTGATACTTCCCTCCTTTAGTTTAAACATTCCCTCTGTATTAACTCTGTTTATTCCCTTGAGGTACTTGAAAACTTCAATCATGTCCCACCATCTCACCTCTCCTCCAGTTAAAATAGGCCGAGCTCTTCCAGTTTAATCTCATACATCAGAGCTCCTCGTCCTTGTATCATCTTGGTAGCCCTCCCTGGACCCTTTTCAGGAGCTGTATGTCCCTCTCTAGATGCGGCCTCCAGTACTACACACAGTACTCTAGGTGTGGTCGAACCTACCCATTATACAGCAACAGAATCACTTTCCAGCTCCTCAAGGTGATGTTCTTTGCAATGCATCCCAACATCCTGTTTGCTTTGGCAGCCATTCTCCTGCACTGCTCAGAGTTATTCATACTTGCATCCACCATGACCCCCCCAGGTCTTTTTCCCCTGTAGAGGCCTCCAGTGCCCCCCCCAGGGTATACACATGATTGGGGTTTCCCCATCCTAGATGCAATACCTTGCACTTGGCGGTTCTCTGTTCTCTGTTCTCTTATAGCTCTCTGTTCAGGTCTGGTCAGTGAAGTAGACTCTAGCTGTGTCACCCCAATCACCTGTCCACATACATTTTGCTGGTTTGGCAGATCTGGGGGGCAGAGAACACTGGAAATAGTGCCAAGTTATAAAAAATCTGAGCAGGCACGATCGAATTCAGCTGGTGTGATGTGCTGTAGTAATGTCAACAACTTATCACATGCCAGCAAACACACATGGTGGCTTGTTGTTCAGGTTGGAAACACAGTTAAGGAACACACATGGACCGTGGAAGCACATCAGGAGACACTGAGGACATCAGGAGGCACAGATGACCTACAGCAGACTATGCAAACCCATGTAGCCCATTGAAGGTACATAAGAAACCAAGGATTTTGTGATGAGTCCAATTTTTTGTGGGGGGTGTCAGAAAATCATGCTTTCCACTATGAAATCATGGCCACGATTTCCAGTGGCCCTGTGTATAAATATGCCTATTGGTTTCATGGAAAAACAAAGAACCTCAAAAATGTTTATGCAAGATTACTATGCTAGAATGAAAACAGACCCCAGAAAATACAAATGATTTTTTCAGCAAGAAACAAAGATGGTGAGGCTGTATAGAATGATAATGACTGAATTAAAGAAAGCCCAATACAGGGAAAAGATGAGGCTTTGGATGGAAAAGTATAGAGGAAACAAAAAAAGGCAAATCAAGTAGCTAATGATGGGATGGAAAAGAAGAAATGGACAAATGCTTAATCAGAAAAGATCAAACATTGTGATTTGACAACAGAAGGGAAAAAGCAACAAAAATTGAGAATGCAAAAAAGAAGGCAGGTAAATGAACAAAGATGGGGTTTGTATGCTCAAAGAAAGGAAGGTGCCAGTCTGCAAACTGCCACTGCTGAATCACATTCACAAAACATGGATACAACTGAAATGCAGTATGATATCAGAGTTGTATCTGATGTTCCTTCTTTGGCTAGCCCTCAGTTAGTCAACCTACAGACAACTATACCACAGACACCATTCAAGAGATGCTGCAAACAGAAAAGCTGTATCACCATCATTAAAAGCAATGCTGAAAAGTCCCCCAAAAACTTGCAGAAGTTTTCTCAGTAATTCTAAGATCCACACCCAGAAAGCATACAAATGTTGAAGAGAAATCCATATTAATACCATCTAAAAAGAAAAGAATGAATTTTCTGGAGAAAACACATTTGAAAACCACACTGGAAACTATTAAACATGCATGGAAAAGATGATCTTCAAATGCGTTGATTACTGCACAGTCACTTTTAGTTAACAAACGATTCAGAAAATTATACTTACACCAGGAACTTTTTCCAGCTAGAAATTTTCCATAGTTACTAAACCGATGATGATGACTATATCGGCAAATGAAGTGAAATAATGCCATGCCAGAATCCACAATTAAAAAGGTGTAGGACTTTTACTAGCATGGGGATATAGCATGAGAACTTCAAATTTAAAAAATTGTGGAAACAAAAAACATGATGGTAAAGCAGACTTTGGAATCCTTGGTCCAAACTACTTATGAGCAATTTAGCTATACTAAATGTGTTAAACTTCACCCTGGAAACCTCAGTATCAAGTCCAAACATAAACTTTTGTCATGCCTAGAGGCTAGCAAAAGTTGTGATTTCTTCCTTAGTGGAACTTCCACAAAATTTCACATTTGAGGAAGTTTCCAACTTCTGCCTGTGGTGAATTAGAAATCTTCAAATGTGTTGGGTGAATTTTCACCCTGTTCAACTCACATACTATACAGTAAAAACAAAAACACACTTTCCTTGTTGTCTAGTGCCCCATCCACCTGAAGCCCTGCCCAAAATAGCAATACAATTCCCTTGTGACTAGTGGTCGCTCTCCCAACCAATCACCCACCACATATACAACAAAAAATTCCCTGGTGGCTAGAGGTCCCTCCCCCACCAAATTACCCACTCCATATATAACAAATAATTCCCTGTTGGCTAGCGGTCCCTTCCCCACCCAATTACCCACACCATATATAACAAATTATTCCCTGATGGCTAGCAGTTCCTCCCCCTGCCTAATCACCCACCCAACCTGGACATGATACCCTGGTGATCAGTGTAGCACACCCCTTACTGATCTTCTGTACAGTCGAACGTAAAGCATTTCTCTCTGGTGGTCTAGTGAACCCCCTCTTCCTATCCTCGATGATAGAAAATGCATATAAATTTTACAGATATGGCCAAATGTACCTGACATGTCCCTAAAATATGGAGAATCATGTACACATGGCATGCACTTTCTTTTTCATAATGAAGGATAAAAGAAACTGAAGAAGGGTGGATAGAACCTATGTTAAAATATTTCCAAAAACATGATTAACACGCTGTGTGAAAGGAATACTTTGGTTACGTCAGGAAACATCATTGTTTTCTGTTTTTTTTTTTTATTTTGTTTGCCTCCCTAAGAAAGAAACAAGATGGTGGCTGCACAAAAAAAGATTCACCATGCATGTGGTAGGTTAATAAGAGTCTATGTTGAAAATGTGTTATCAAAATATTTAAAATGTCAGAAGTTACAGTGCGTGGTGAAATTGCAACAAATGATTATAATTCTGCCATTTGTACATCTTGACCATAAATTTTCAACATAGCCTTTTTATGACCCCCACCTCACGAACATGATCAGGAAATTTTTTTTTCAAATCCTGCCCAAAAGATGAATTTGCCAACTGACCGTGAAATCACCTTTCAGGCAGGAGTTGCATAGTGACAGTCTTGTTGTTCATGAGGTGGTGTCCCCAAAAGGCCATGTTGAAAATTTGGGGTCAAAATGTCAAACAATGGCTGAGTTATGCATAAAAATTGAAACCCCTATTGAAATACGCTTAGCTTAGTTTCTCCTATTGCAGTCGTTGGTTCCAGCAATAAGACATCTCTTCAAATGGAGAGTAGCTGTCGAACCTGGGATGTGTTCATGTGAGCAAGGATGTGTGGGGGATGGTTTTCTTCATTTCAGGTATGGGCAGTAACTTGGGGGTGCCACTAGACACCAGGGACATGGAGAAAATGGCGGAGGGGAGAGTGACCACTGGACTACCAGTGAAATGGTGATGAGAGAATGGGAGAGGGGTCACCAGACTACCAATGTGTTGGCTGGTGACCCAATTGTTGATGACACAACCCCACAGCTGACTCACTCCCCTGTCCTGACCATTGACCTGCGGCCTCTTTAGCCTGCTCTCGCTTGCTCCCCCATCTTTAAAATGCTTTTTTTCAAACAGCCGTGTGTGTGACTGTTAAAAATAACCTGCAGTTGTATCCAACACCATCCAATGGTCTTGTTTAAAAAGATAACAGCTAGATCTTTAACTTTTAGACAACCTGCAGTTCTATCCAACATCATCCATTGGTACAGTTTAAAAAGATAAAAGCTAGATCTTCAACTTTTAACATCAGGTGCCCTCATGAGATACAAGTGGTCCCACTCAACTGTTAACCTCACAGTTGACTTATTGCTGAGCCCCCAACCACGACCATTGGCATCTCTAGTAGTTCACTTCATTGTTTCCAAGCCCTGTTCTTTAATTTATTTATTTTTTTACAGCCTGATGTTCCAAAAAATACACTTCTGTCCAACATCTGCTGGTTTGGTTATAAAAGATAAAAGCTAGATCTTTCTTCAGCTGTTTCTTATGATTTCTGCAGCTGGCCCAGATATCTGTGGCCACTGTCTCGGCCGTTGAATCATGATAAACATGGGACCCATAAACATTGAGCAACTGTTGTTTTCTGTGCTGCAGCTGACCAATCCCCTGACTGCACATAGGGGTACAGGTATCAGCAGGTGGCAAACTAGATCTTTGGAGACAGAGTGTGTTACTGTGCACTGGTTGCAGATCGTATCAGTCCAGTGCCTTGCTACCTCTGCCTTTCTCCACAGTGCTACCCCTCCAACTCCACTCCTGCCACACTGTTCGTCATTCAGCATCTCTCATTCTCACCTTTGGAACAGATGCAGATGGTGGCAATGCAAATTGATGGCCCTTAAAAAGCATCAGTAAAGATAACAGTTAAATTGTTCTGCTTTGGGTAAAATAAAAAAAAAGTTGCATTGTCCAGTTAGGTTGCCCATTTATTCTCCTGCTTTAGTCAAACCTGCATACTGCCTGTGTTTTTATTTTACCTTTTCATTGTTATTTCTCTGTATTCAAACAGTAAATTGGACCTCTTAACACTTTGAACAATTTTTATCAATCTGTTTTCTTTTTTCCTGCGTGTCTTGTGGCTATCACAAAAATTGTTATAATACAAAAATGGTAAAACATTTTTTCACCAAACCATCCAAAGGCAATCCCCTGGTACAGATTCCATAATCCCTGAAAATTTCAGAGAAAATTTTCATTCTGTCTAGTCTGTAGGTGATGGTAAAAAATCCCATGTTAATCAATGGGAAAGAAAGTGTTATTTTTTTGGGGGGGGGATTGTACCACTTTATATCTCAAAAACCACACAAAATGTCATCACAAAACATTACACATCATGAGAATCCAGCAGAATGACCACAGATGCCAGACTTTTCGCTATTTTGCTGAAGTATGCCAAAGTTATTAAGGTGCAAAATTTTGAATTTAACATTGAAGTGCTGTACCAAACCTAACTATAGTGGGACCACTATGCCACTATAACAGTAGTTGGCTTTCCAGTTAAAATGGATGCTGATTTTGAATCAGTTAGAGAGCTTGTCAAGCGTCTATTCATCTCTGTATATGATCTGCACTCTGAAAACTTATCTTTCCTGGTTAAAGCTTTTAGAGTCCAGAGAAAAAGACCCTAAGCAAGATCATAGAATGACAAAAGATAAACCAGATCCAGAATCAAAAGAAACAATTTTGTTTTCCCTTAATTTTTATTCCAACCAAGATCTTATATTAAAACTTTCCAGGATTAAGGGTACTTTAATATGCAGAGGTTACAGATCCATCGTCTTCCTTGACTTTTCATTTGTCAACCAGCAACACTGCAGGACATTTTTATCCTATCAGCAAGATGTCTTCCAGACAAGTGAACAGTTTCAACTATTGGCACCAGAAAAAGGTGAAATTCATCATAAAAGCAAGACCAGTATTTTCTTTGAAACTGATCAACAGGCAGCCTTTCACAGAGCACAGATGATAAGGAATCTGAAGGTGAGGGAGAGTCATCTACTCATTCCTAACAGTAACTGTTGATGAGGTTGCAAGCAGTGGAGGGACTCAAATAAACAATATGGACATCACAATAAATATAAATTTAGCACTTATCATATGTCAGCTTTTATACAGTTAGCTCCATAATATTTTTCTCTATCAAGTCTTACAATATTTTGATTGCTAAATAGCAAAGAAGGATTACATTTAATTAGCTTCTGTTATGTGGTCTGCACAAGTTGTTAGCTAACTGATTTTTCTTCTATGATTATGTTTTTATAAATCTTTAAAAAGTGAATGAAATGTTAGTTAAAATATTTATATATATATATATATATATATATATATATATATATATATATATATATATATATACTACAGGTGTGCGATTGTGCCCCTGTAGTTAAGGTTCAACCTTCACTTCTATGTTAAACTCAAAATTTTGCACTTTAATAACTTTGCAATTGTTTAACCAATTTGTACAAAACATTGCATGCAAAATCATAGACCAAGGATCTCTTGATGTGACAAGTTTTGTTCTGGTCAGATATGTGAGTGCGGAGATGTGGAGCATCAAACAAAGTGAAAATTAACATTTTTGTACAATTCTTTGTCCTGCCACTGTGCAAATACAGCTTGGGATTTTGGTCTAAAATGTTTAGGGTAGAAAGCGATTTGTTCATAGACATGCCTTTCAAAGATATTAACCTGTTCAAAAGTTCTTACATTTTAAAGTTTCCCATTATTTTCAAAGGGAAAACTTAGAATTCACACTTGAAAAAGGATTCTTTGTAGCAAATAGGTAATCCTTTGTCACAAGTGGATAATGCTTTGTCACAAATGGTGAATCTTTTTCACATGTCACAGCTGCCATTTTTCAAATCCTGATCATAATATCTTTTCACACCTGTGGTGCAGAATGGTGTTACAGCTGTGCAGACTTATGTTTTGGCAGGTATTCGAACATTTTCAGTACTGGGTACATGAGGTGGGGTAAAAGGATATCTATGCTGACAATTTGGTCACTGTTGTCCTATAAAAGGAATCACAGGACCCTTCCACAGCTACATACTTATATGCATCTATGGGCCCTGTGTTCCCTCAGGCAAATAAGGATACAATTACTCTATCTCAAAAACTATGCATGGGTGGGAGCACAGGCAAATAAGGCTATGATTACACTATCTCAAAAAGTAAGGAAATTCAATCCAAAAAAATACATTAATGCATCAGTTACAGTAAGGTTGAAGATAAAGCAACAAATGTTGGGAAATACTGTATGATGTTAAGGTTTCCAACCCTAAAATTCCTGCCCCACCCTTCGCTTCAGGGATGGGGCAGGTGTTTTAGGGTTAGAAATCCTAATGTCATATTTCCCTATGTTTGTTGCTTTATCTTCAACCCTAAGTGATGCATTAATGTATTTTCTTGCAATGAATATCCTTATATATAACCTGTTTTTTGAATAATTTAGTTTTCTGATTTATTATGTTGGTGTGCACATGCGCAGCCAACATACTGCAGTAGTAGAGAAATTTGAGGTACAGTCACTGTTGTGCAAATGCAGGGCATGCATCAGTGGGTGTGTCCCTCATTGCCCAATAAGCCTGCATGCCGGCGCCACACCATGAATACCTAATGTGGCGAGCACATCTAAGGAAAGGTCCACTGCAATGCAAGCAACGCTCGTCATACACAGCGGACCTCCCGATGTGCTTGCCTGGTTAAAAAGTAAAAACATGGCAGCACACTGCCTGCCATAATGCCGACTTCGGGGGTGCCCGATCCCCCTGTCAGCATGTCCTTATGCAATGTGTGTGCCGACTGGGGTGCCCAATCCCACATCAGCTAAAGCATCCCCCCCTTCAGTATGTGCCAATGGGGTGCCCATCCACCCGTCAACTAAAGCATCCCCCCAAAACACTGATGGGCATGCTAGGAGCCCACCCCAGCATGCCAGATCACCTGAAAATGGAAAACCGTCCTGCAATTTTTTTTTAACCCCTGTTAAAAAGAAATGGTCCCTCGTGGTCTCCCTGCCACCTCCCGCAACCAGCTCCCACCCTCTGAGCACCCTGCCTCCCCGCACCCCCTCACCCCATACTTACCTCTGGAGTCTGGTGCAACAATGTTTGGTGGACCGGGAACACGTCTGAACTCTTCAAAGCTGACCATGAACTGAAGAAATGTCGGTAAGCTGTATAATGGCATAAATAGGGTATTTTCAACTTTAGTGCATATCTCAGCCATTTTTGGGAATTTAGGCACCAATTTTCAACATGGGGTTTTTGGGAGCCTCCTCATGAATTCAGGCACTGTCATGGCATTATTCAGTCCTGAAAGGTAATTTCATGGGCACTGCGTGGAATCACCTTTCAGGACGGATTAATGAAATGACAGTGCCACTATTCATGAGGTGGGCTCTCAAAAAGCCTATGTTGCAAGTTTGGTGGAAAAAATCCAAAAAATGACTGTTTTAGGAGTGTGTGTTGTGCAGTTTCCAAGCACGTTCATAACTTCATGAATTTGTAATATTTTCACTCCAGATTTACAAAATTAGCATTTTTCCACACCTCCTTATAAACAATACATCTGTCATTTTACATATTCTGGCCAAAATGTGTTTTCGCATGTCCGCACAGAATAGCATGGTCGCTGTGCGAAATCAATTTTTGGGACATTTTGAGGACATTACAGTGACACTGTTCATGAGCAGAGGTCCTAAAATGCTTATGCTGAAAATCTGGTGATGAATTTCCATAAAATGACTGTGTTACAAGTGTGTGTTGTGCAGTTTGCACGCACCCTTGTAACTTTGCAAATTTGCAATATTTTCATGCCAGATTTTCAACACTGGCATTTTTTCACACCACCTTATGAACAGTACAGCTGCCATTTTTCAATGTGGGACAATGTCTGTCACTCTCTATAGGGTGGGGGTGGGGTTGGAGTCACCCCAATACTTCACTGCCATTCCTATTATGCATCTCTAATTCTGGCACTACCAATGCCAATGCCAGTGAGCCAACATTCGGCATTGACAAATGCTTGTTTTTTTAATTACCCTTTGTCAGGCCTAAAATAGACAGCTCAACAGTTTTAACTTTTTCAGAAATTTGAGCAACCAAATCTGTTTTTTTTTCTGTTGTTGTTTTTATACACTGGAGATGCTTTCTTTGTTTTCTTTTGCCAACTTCTGGATATAATTAACTTCAGAAATGAGAGCCTCACATTTTCTGTCATTAGTTTGTATGCATTCAGGTATTTTGTTTTAAACTGTATTTTTAACTTTACTGAATACAGTGCAGTATACATCCAGTAAGTACTCACAACACCATACAATATGCACTATGGGCCTTATGCACTAAAAGGTGGGAAATACACACCAGAGGTGTGTATCCCACCTGTAGACAGCAGCACACATGCCGGTATGCACTAATGGTGGCCACCTGTTTGTGGCCCCGCCCCCACAGCACGTAGGACCGTGCAGGGCTTTGGGAGCATAGTAGCAGACCTGGGCAAGCATCCAATAGGAAGCCCATTACAGAGCCCATAGTAGATCTCTAATGTGGGCAGGTATGGTTCTGGGTGCATGAAGAGCACCCCCATGCACATGGACCCGTGCTGCCATGCTGCCAACTCCAGCTGCCCAATCGGCCTAAAGCCCACCCCACATATGACAGCCAACTCCCCTTAGTGTCAACCCCCAAATGCAGGCACTCATCCCAGGTGGCACATGCCCCCCCACACAGAGCTCCAGTACACCCCATGACCTGCGACAACCCCTGTTACAAGTGTCCCTCTGTGGCACTGGCTACCTACCCCCATACCCCATACCATCCCACCAATGCTGCAGTCAGAAACAGCCAGCCACATAGCCATTCACTCACCTCTGCAGCTGCTGGCTGTCTGACATACATGGGTGGGCATTGACTGTGCACCCCTGTGTAGGTCAGATGGCTGACAGCTGTGGAGGTGTGTGGAGGACTGTTCCACTGGCCATCTCCAACATGGCACTGACACTGCAGGTATGGGGGCAGCTGGTGCTACTGGGAACCACTGTCCACCACTGTTGGTGCCAGAGGGCTGGGATCAGGGCTCTAGGGTGGGCAGGCCATGGTGGGTAGGGATGGAATGTACAGCAGGTCAATGGTTGAAGGGGAAGGCTACCAGTGACATTTGGGCAACTATGTTTGGAGGGGGGCATAGCACCTAAGGGTTCTGGACAGGTCTGCATTTAGGGGGGCCTATGACACTACAGGTTCAGAGCAGGCATGTGTGAGGGGGTGGTTGTCCTTCACAGGCAGGGGCATTGCCAGTCACGCACATTGGTGGTGCAGATCCATGCATCCCAGGCCACCAGCACATGCATGCATTCTATTGAGCAGCCAGCCCAGCCCTTCCCATCTACCTAGTGGGCTGGGCTGGCATGATTGTATGATCCCTGGTGCCACCATGACTAGGCACTTGTGGTCCATGCGGGTGCATAGTGGGTTATGGCAGGGTCTCCCCAGGCATAATCTACCCCCTCCTCTGCACCCCCATGGGCAGCACTAAGTGCCTTTGTGCATGGTGTGTAGTGCCAGCCCATCTCTACACCCTCCCACCACCCCAACTCATTGCTGTCTGCATGGATGGGTAATCAGGTGTGTACCAGCTGTGTGACCCAGTCATGAATATCATGCAACCACCACACCATGGTATTCTGACTTAGCTATGCCAATGCACCCAGTTTACGTGGTGCATTAGCATAGAGCATAGAGACCTATATTCATGCTTGCAACACATAATTTTTCAGTTAGAGATTTAAGGTGACCTTAGAATTGTTACTTCACTTGTGGGGATTCCAGTAAACACTGAACAGTTTTAATACCTATATTTGTCATAAGAAAGGCCACATTCTGCCATGAGGAAGGAGTACTCACTATTTTAGTAAAAATATCTGTTTTCACCCTGTGTATGAACAGTAGGATAAATATCCATATAGCCTTAAAATGGATTGAACCAGTTTTAGCAGCTGTGAGTCCCTCATTGTAAAATATTTTTTCTCAACTTGGTTGTAATCTGTCAATCAGAAAAATCTAATAATTTAGTACTAAAAATGTGTTTACTAATTTATCATTACAAGTAGAAGACAACTCATATAAAAAAATATACTGAAGAGACATACAGTATGCATTTGATGGCTCTATACTACAACGTCTTAAACTAACTTACATTTTTACTGAGTAAACAGATCAAAAACCATGACTGTACAATTCTATGAAACTGAGAAGAAATGCAAAAGACCTTACTATTAGGGAAACTAAAATAAACAGCTTATATGCAGATATGAATCAGAGTCAAAATCTTTAAGCTAGAGGTTTACACCTCATGGCGATAGGCGATAGGTTGCAAAGATGAAAAAGTTCCATTACTGCCGTGAGACTGCATCATGCTGAAAACTGATCCCCTGGTGCCAAACCACCTCCTGAAGTAGAGGAGGAGGCTCAACTGCTTGATGTCTCTGCTCGCCACAAAGCACCACCATCTTGCTTCAGCAGGCACTAGACTGATGTTCTCCAAAAGAGAATGGTGGCAATTAAGTATTTTACCAATGGCTTTGCCCATTGATTTGATAATTGGAGCTTAGTGTGATATACTTATGAGGGTTGCTTAGCAACAGGGCTACTAACACGTGTACAGGCAGGCTTCACTCTATTGTCATTATTTTCAACAAACACAGTAGGCTGAGGTTCCCTCTGAAATTCAAACTCAGCAGCTCAATTTTCATTTATTTTTGCCATTTGTAAGCTGGAAGATATTTTGTGCTCATCAAGTCTGCCTCGGAGTATTATTAGTACTTTTTGTGGTTCTGTGGGTGCCAAAAACTTTTTTGGTATTGTTTCAGTGAGACCTGTGTGAGGCAGGAGCAGTTGTCTCCTGGGCTGGTATTTCTGAGTAATTATGGGCTTCCCTAGGCTTCTGGGGCTGGAACAATTGCCAGTGTGCATCGACTGTGCACCCCTGTGCACATCAGATGGCTGGTAGCTATGGAGGTGTGTGGAGGGCTGTTCCACTGGTCATCTCCAACATGGCACTGACTTAACTCAGTAGGTAGCACACTCACCTCTGAAGCCGGAAGATCAGAGGGCTGAGGGTTCAGTTCCCACATCTGGCACTTGGGTTAATGTCCAACTACTGACACTGTAGTGCAGCATGAGAGGGGTGCTGCACTTCTGAGGTGCTGTCTTTTGGATGAGATGTTAAACCGAGGCACTTATCGAAAAGAGTAGGAGAATTTTTATTAACAAAACTTCAAGACAAAACAAAGAAAAAAATAATGTTAAATCACACTTATACAAAAGAATTATAAAAGAACATAGCAGAAAAAACAAATAATTAAAGGACAAAAACACAAGGAAATCAGTGTTACTTCATACTGGTAAGGAAAAAAGAGCCAATAAAGAACTATAAAAGGGGAGAAAAAACAAAATTTACATGACAGGAACATCATTATCTGTAACCCATGGCAAATTTCTCCAGTTCATCCTCAGGATGTTACGATTATATAATCCAGCTTCAGATTTATAAATACTAGAAAGTTCTGTATTAATCTGTTGTAAACGTTCGACATAGGAGAATTCCTTCTGCTGTAAAGTAAAAAGGCACCTATTTTGCCAAAAAAACCATTTAAATACTGCAAAAGAAGATGTAAAGTGCTTGTATCCCATTTACTCCAAACTGAGGGATATGAACCATAAATCAAGATAACATATGAAATGGTTGAAAAGGCTCGCTCTTGCCAAACATTGGCAACGTACTGCCAAAATGTAGAAATATATGTGCATGAGAAATATAAATGATGCATAGTTTCGAGTATTTGAGAACAACCAGGATGGGAAGAATTTTGTTCTTGCAACTGTTTATGATATTGGTTACCATTAACGTTAAGCTTCTCATGACCTTATAACCAGGTAACATCCCGAAGTTTGGGAGGAATATGTTTATTAATCAATAAACCCTGTAATGGTAAGATGTGTAAATGAGGACATTTTGAAAATGTGATTTGCTCAGAAAAATGAGAATCAAGTACCGACTGATATATAAATTTCTTATGTTTTGAAAGAAGCCAAACATTAGGTATTCACCACTGTCATAATTTTATGAATACTTCACAATGATAAGAACTCACAGGGGTAGTAGTGTTGAGACGGCCGAGTCGGCCATCCTCCCATTCATGAAACCATTGCTCAACTGCCTGTTGAAAGAGACCCATCCATAATTAAGGGATGTGTTTCAATAAAGGTGGAAAATTAAAGAAAAATTGACAATAAAAAAAAACAACAGGGGGTTTACCATATTAAGACCTCCACTAGAAACTAGTAAATATAAAATATTACATTTTATGGGATTGAGGCGACTGCCCCAAATGGCCTGAAAAAAGATACTAAATAAAGTGGCTTCACGTTGCTTGGGTGGGGGAAAAACATTGCTCAGAAACAAAAAAAGGGGCAATAGATAAGTCCGAATCATATAGATACATTTAGTTTTAGTAAGCTGGCATTTGTTCCAATTTTGTACCATACATCTGCCTTTTTTCAAGCTGTATATCCCAGTTAAAAACTGCAGGAGTTGGGAAGCCAAAAACAATGCCCAGAATCTGAATTGGGTTTGTCGTGAGTTTAATATTAAGGATATAAGCTTGGGCAGGAGAAACTACACATAATTCATAGCGAAGACATTTACCTTTATTTAGAGAAGTTCCAGAAAGGGATCTAAAAAAATCACATATTTCAACTGAGGTCTGTACTAAAGGAACTGTAGAGGTGCAGATGCAAATATAATCTGCGTATGCTAGAGCAGAAAAAGGAATTAACACACCTGGGACTGTGATGGGAGGTATAAACTTATTTAGGGTGCACAGAAGTGGATCAATACTGAAAACATATAATAAAGGGCTAGCCAGACAACCCTGTCTCACTCTCCTTTTAACTGGGAGCAAAGGCCCCAGATGTCCATTAACCATAGGGGATACTGTAGCATACTTATAGATTTTACATAGCCAGGAAATAAAAACTGAAGGAATACTATAATGCTGTAAAGTGAGCCACAAAAAATCATGGTTTATAGAATCAAAAACTCCCTTTTGATCCAGAGACAAAACAAACCCTGATAAACCTGCTGTATACGACCTATCAAAAATTTCTCATAAAAAAAAAAATGGTCAATTATGGTACGATTTGGAATTGCACAGGACTATGCAGGAGAAATTAGGTGTTCAGACACTATCAAAAGACAGGTATTCAACATTTTCATTAAGATTTTCAGATCAACATTTAAGAGACTAATTGGTCTCCAATTAATAAGAATTTTCCTGTCACCTTTCTTGTGTAAAAAAAATAAGAATACCTCCCATCATATCCAGAGGGAAGTCAGAATACAACAACAGATCATTAGAGACATCAGCAACCTCCTGAGAAAATTCAGTGCCCATCAGTTTATAGAGTTCTGAAGTCAAACCATCCTTACCTGGTGCTTTACTACTAGGGAGTGAATGAATGGCAGTAAGTACTTCCTGAGGAGTAAGAGGATTTACTAAGTGAGAAAGTGTGGAGGGGGGACAGTCTGGGACATCTATGCTGTGTAAAAAGGCCTGATCAGCAGCTAAATCAACAGGCTGGTCCTGGAAAAGTGATGCCACGTATGACGTCACTTCTGACATCATATCTTGTTGCGTAGTTTTCTCATGACCATCCTGTCCTGTAATACTGTCAAAAACCCTTTTCCTCACCCTATCCTTACTACCAAGAAAGGGGCAAATAGTAGCAAAATTCTCCTGCATACCAAATTTTTGTTGTAATTTCAAAACGGAGGATTGATGCATATGAAAAGGCACCATTTTATTTTTATTTGGGAGGTAAAATCATGTTTAGTGGTTTGGGCTAAAGACATAATTTTCTGCAGTTGCTGCCTATATTTAGGAAGAAAAATAAGCTGACTCCCGCTAAAACTTCCCCAGAAATTTCTGCAAGGAAATAATATCTGTTTTTCTATCAATCCACCATGATAGAGGATCTTCATACATATCATACAGGGACTTTTGGGCTTGCATAAAATAATATAAATGTTGCAAAACATCTTGTTGTGCTAAAAGCATGAGTTAAGTCTCCAGATGCCTCTTCAGAAAGAGAGCACAGCTGTGGACCCAAAAGTAATGCATAAAGCACAGTGGTCTGAGAATTCTACCAGGGTTACCCAAACTGAACTCAGTGGCAATGATTTGCTAACAAAAAATAAATCTATCCTGGTAGCCAGGTTTCCTTTGTGGAAAGTAGGGACAGTGGTCTCATGTAGTCGAGCATATGCATCAATTAAACCTGCTGTTTGTACAACCATAGCTAGGCAAGACATATCACAAAATAATTTAGAGTTTTTTGCACCCTTACCTCTATCCTTATTAGACAACCCACACTTAAAATCACCCCCCAAAACAACATGAAAAGATGTATGCAGATTCAGTTGAATGAGATGAAACAAATCAACCCTAGTTGCTTTCATTTGTGGTGCATAAACAGTAATTAATCTAAAACAAATCCCTGAGAACAATACATCCAAAGCAAAACTCGACCAGTAACCACACTTGGGAGACTTCAGTACCTGGCTATATACTGTTCAGAAGAGGCTGAGGTGCAAAAAGGGTGGGGGGGTTGGAGTGACCTTTTACATCAATGAAAATATGAAAGCTACAGAAATTCAGAATACACATAAGAAGCCAGAAGAACTGTGGGTCACCCTTGAAACAGGAAATGGGACAGTCACATGAACTGGAGTTGTCTACAGGCCTCCAGACCAGGGGGAAGACATAGACACATTACTGTTAGAAGATATACAAAACATGACAGCTAAAGGGGAGGTTCTGATAATGGAAGACATCAACATGCCAGATACAGAATGGTAAATACCAGCAGGAACATCTGCAAGAACTAGACACATAGTGGATTCCTTGCATGGGAAGGGCCTCGAACAACTAGAACAGCAACCCACAAGAGACAGGGATATCCTAGATCTAGTACTGACTAACAGGGAAAGGATCACAGATCTCCAGGCAGAAGGTCACCTGGGGGCCAGTGACCATCACATGGTAAGGTTCAATTTGGCCACTAGAACTAAATCATCCCATTCCAAGGCAAAAATATGGGACTTCAGAGAAGTTGACTTTGATAAGATGGCCAACAGAGTTAAGCTAGCCCTGGCAAGAAGAAATACAGGTGAAGGGGTAGAGGGAAAAGTGGGCAAGCAATAAGAATGCAATACTTGAAGCAATATCCCATTGTGATAGAGAGAAAAGGAAGTGCAAAAGAAGAAAGAAATCACTTTGGTTCTCAAAAAACAGTAGACGAAAAGGTCAGAGCAAAATGGCTGGCCTTCAGGAAATATGAGGGAATGCAGTGGGACGAAGATAGGGAGGCATACCAAACTTCCCTAAGGGAAGCAGGGAAGGCAGTAAGGCAGGCAAAGTCCCAAACTGAGGAAACACTAGCACGGACAATAAAAGAAGGTGACAAGACTTTCTATAGATACATTAGTGAAAGGAGAAAGTCCGGAGGGGGCTATTGCTAGTGTGAATAGTGATTTTACTACTGCAGCTGATAGCTGGGAGGTCCTGAGAGTCAGGAAGCTGGTTCATTTACTTCTGCGATTTTGCAAGACGTCTTTGGGACTGATTACACCTGCGCAGTGAGAGAGACTGCTAGCAGGTGTTACCTGTTGTTTTGAGAGCTTTCTGGAGTGAACTGGGGGGAGCCAGGACCCGTGCGTCCTGTGGTGATTTCTATAAATAGCTCACACCACTCGCAAGCGCTAGCGTAGTGAGTGGCGTGAGCGCCAGCCACTCGGCACTGAAAATGTTTATTTGATGTAGGAGGGTTAGGCTTTGTTTTAACATGTTGTATTTAAATTTGTAATATTTTAATCATTTAACCTCTTTGTAGGCTTGTTATATTTTAGAAGCTAGGCTTGGTGGGTTAGTTTTATTTTAGTTATTATCTTTATTTAGATAGCCTTGTAGTTGCTTTGCCTAAATAGATATGGGAGGATCGAGAGGGCTAGAATAGTTTATGATGACGATGTTGCACGACCTATGCCCTCTCAACCTCCTTCAGTTTCTGACATTATTATTAGACATTGTTGGGAGGTGGGGATTGGTAGGGCTAGCATTGGTGCGCACCATCAAGTAATCTCAGTTTGGGATTCGAGAGGATTGAAGTTGTCAGGTCAGGGCGCCCTGGGTTGCAGCGGGCATATGGAGAGGCGTCGTGTTTGGTGTCCATCCCCAGGAACCTATTACATCAAATGGCCAGGTAACCTGTGGGCTGCATCATCCCCAAATCCCTGAAGGCAGTGCTTTGTAATGCCAGATCAATTAAAATAAGATGGCATATTGCTGCCTTGATTTCGTCAGTTGATCTGACGTTTGTCACGAAGACCTGGGTGGGAGACGATGCGGGCCCAATTTTTGAGGCTGCTATCCCCCCCCTGGGTATACCGTGGTGCACTGTCCCAGAGTGGAGCGCAGGGGTGGCGGTGTAGCCATCTGTTTTAGATCCAGCCTGACCTTTACCATGCACCCAGTGAGAGCTCCGGGTTCGTTTGAATGTGTGGCCATCTGGGGAGGACCTGATGCGGGCTGCAGGATCTTTCTTATTTATCGCCCTTCTGGGTTGATGGGAGAGTTCCTGCAGGAGGTTGCAGATTTCGTTGCCTTTGCATCATTGGAATCCCCCAGATGTGTTTTTCTGGGGGATTTCAATGTTTGGTTCGACGATGTGAATCATGGACATGGTTATGAACTTTCCCAGATCATGTCCTCCCTTGGTTTTGACGGTGCAGTCACTTTACCGACTCATCGGGATGGCCACATGCTGGACCTGGTGTTCTCACTGGGACTTGATATGTGATCTGAAGGTCAGTCCAGTTCTCTGGTCTGATCATTGCTGCAGTTCAGTTCACATGAGGCTCCGCCATAAGCCCTTCCCTGCTGAGATGGTCTGCTGTCGCCCTTTATGGGGTTTGACCCCTGAGGGTTTCTTGGTGGCAGCAGATTTGTCTAAGCGTGGGTGATGCATCTGCGCTGGAGGTGCTAGGTCGGAGTCGACGCCTATAATGAGGTGTTATCCATACCATGCAAACTCCTCGCACTCATCCTGCACGACCCAGGACTTCTTACCTGAGGTCACCATGGTTTGATGGTGAGCTCAGAGATGAAGAAACTGGGTCAGAGATTGGAGCACTGCTGGAGGAGATCCTGTCTGGATGCAGACAAACTGGCCTGCGTGCCCATTATGTTGGCTATCAGGAGGCAATCAACCGTAAAAGACAGTGTTTTTGTCTAGGGAGATTGCTGCGGAAGGAACGACCGGCCCACTCTTCCGGACTGTTGATAGACTTTTACACCCTGTCTGTCTACAGCTCAGGAGGGTCTTTTCTAACATGGACTGTGAGGATTTCGCTCGGTTCTTTTCGGACAGGGTGTCTGCGATCCGGCGGGTGGCTCCTTCATCCAGTAATGTTATAGCTGGCAGTGATCATCTGATGTGTTCTGAGTGCACTCCGTCTGGTTGGGGAGAGTTTAGACCAGTGGAGGATAGTGAGGTTATTGAGGTGGCAACCAATGTGAGGCACACCTTTTGTGAACTGGACCCGGTGCCAGCAGCTTCTTAATGAGATCGTTGGCTCTGTTGGCCGGTGTTTGCCATGATTGTAAGGTGTTCCCTGTCCGAGGGTGTCTTTCTGGATGCCTTGAAGGAGGCTCTGGTAAGACCCCTCTTAAAGAAGCCATCTTTGGACCCGGAAATCAGGGCAAATTACCGTCCAATCTCTAACCTTCCATTTTTAGGAAAGGTTATTGAGAAAGTGGTAGCGCTTCAATTGGAAGAACACCTCAATTCCCACGAGTTGTATGAACCTTTCCAGTCGGCTTTTCATGCCAGACACAGCATCAAACTGCACTTGTCCGGTGCAGAATGACTCCATTAGGGTTGTAGAGATCGAGGAGACAAGACAATTTTGTTCTCCTCGATCCTCATCAGCTTTGACACTGTGGACCATTGTGTGCTGCTTGCTCGCCTTGGGGATCTATGTGGACTCACCGGTAATGTCATCAAATTGTTCGAGTCCTTTCTAACTAACAGGAGGCAGCGGGTTATGATGGGAAATTTCTCATCTACACCCAGTCTGCTTCTCTATGGAGTTCCTCAGGGATCAGTATTGGCTCCAATGTTGTTTGCAGTGTATATGCTGCCTCTGGGTGGGATCATTAGGAAGTATAGCTTGAGTTTTCATTGCTATGCCGATGATACTCAGCTATATTTTTCCTTTGCCCCAGGAACATCCAATGCAGTGGACGTACTTAATATCTGTCTGGCCGAGATTAACGACTGGATGGCCTCCAGCTGGTTGCGGTTTAACCCTGACAAGACGGAGGTATTAGTAGTGGAGTCGAACAGAGTTCGTGATAGGATCGCCTCTGACACAGAAACCGGGCTTGTCCTAGGGTCTGTGCCATTGGAAGGCCTCCTCTTGGGTGCGTGATCTTGGCGTGATTCTGGACAGAGATTTAACCATGGAGGGCTCAAATATCCTCTGTGGCTCGTACCTGTTTTACCATCTCAGAAACATTGCCAGAATTAAACCCCTTGTTCCATCACTGAACCTCCTACTTTGATACATGCCTTAGTCACATCTAAGCTTGATTACTGTAATCACGCTCTATCTGGGGTCACGGGAGGATCTCTGAAAGATTGCAGCTGGTGCAAATGCAGCTGCCCTATTGATGACTGGGCAGCAAAAGTTTTGTCACATTACACCAGTTTTGCGTGATGCACTGGCTGCCAGTCAGGTGGAGAGTCCTCTTTAAGGTGGGTCTTCTCACCTATAAGGCCCTACGGACAGGGTCCTGGCTACCTGTTAGGCCTTCTGTCACCTGTCCTCTCCTCGCGCCCTCTTCGTTCGTCCAATGAATGCCTTCTGACCATTCCCAGAACTAGGTTGAAAACAGCTGGCGATAGAGCATTTAGTGCCACAGCTCCGGTTCTGTGGAATTCCTTACCAACTATGGTCAGAGAGGCTTCATCGGTGGATGTTTTTAAGGCCCAGCTAAAGGCTTTCTTTTTCTCTAAGGCATTTAATGTTTAGATATGGATTTATTAGGTTTTAATTTTTGTATTGATTTGTATTTATATGTAAATTTATATATTTACTATGTTAAATATGTTTGTTTAAATGCCTGTACGGCGCCCAGAGCCTCTGGGATTGGGCGTCTTTTAAATAAATTTTGCCTTGCCTTGCCTCGCTAAGATCAAAGGGGATAAGGGGGAGTGTGAGGAGGAGGACCATGAAAAGTCATCTATCCTAAATAGATATTTCTGCTCAGTATTTACTGAGGAGAAGATGGGGCAGGGCCCACAGCTCAGCATCATGGACACAGGGGGGTGGGAGAGTGCACTAGTACCTTCACAAAAGAAAGGGTCTTACAAGAGCTCGATAAGCTCAGGGTGGACAAGGCAATGGGACCTGATGGCATACATCCAAGGGTACTAAAGGAGCTAAGGCTGGAACTAACAGAGCCATTATCAGAACTGTTTAGTGAGTCTCTGAGCACAGGAGAGGTCCCAGAAGACTGGAGAAGGGCTCATGTGATCCTGTTCCACAAGAGTGGTAGCAGGGAGGAGGCAGGGAACTACAGACCACTCAGTCTTACCTCAGTAGTGGGCAAGATTATGGAGGCACTCCTTAAGGAGAGGATAGGGCAACACCTGGAATCCATAGAGCACAGGATCTAAGACAGCATGGGTTTACAACAGGAAGGTCTGTCAAACTAATCTCATAGATTTCTTTGACTGGGTAACCAGAGTGGAGGACCAAGGGGGAGCAGTTGATGTCACCTACCTTGACCTCAGCAAAGCTTTTGATACTGTTCCACATAGAAGATTGATTAACAAGCTGGGTAGGCTCATGGTGGGTCAGAAGTTGGTCAACTGGGTGGAAAACTAGTTGATGGGCAGAAAACAGAGATTGGTGGTTAATGGTATTCAGTCAGAAGAGATGCAAGTCATAAGTGGAGTACCTCAGGGATCAGTCCTGGGGCCAGTCCTCTTCAATATCTTCATCATTGACATTGAAGATGGATTGGAGGGTAAGGTTTGTCTGTTTGCAGATGGCACCAAGATCTGCAACACAGGAGATGATCCAGATGGGGTGGGTAAAATGAGAAAAGATCTGGATAAACTGGCAAAATGGTCAGAAGAGTGGCACCTGGTGTTTAATGCAAAGAAGTGTAAGATCATGCACATAGGGAAGAGAAACCCTGAAGTCACCTATAGGTTGGGAGGAAAGTTGCTGGCAGTCACAAGGGAAGAAAGAGACTTGGGCATCATCATCACAGATGACCTGAAATCATCCAAGCAGACCACTAAAGCAGTAGGTAAGGCTAGGGGAGGGGGATATTGGGGTGTATTAGTAGGTGTATCGCAAGTCGTTAGAGGGAGGTAATAATCCCTCTTTACAAGACACTGGTTAGGCCCCATCTGGAGTAATGCATGCAGTACTGGAGGCCACACCTTCACAAGGACATTAACCAAATTGAGGCAGTCCAGAGAAGGGCAACCAAAATGGTGCAGGGACTGCATCATATAACATATGGGGACAGATTAACGGAGCACAATATGTTTACTCTAGAGCAAAGGAGGGAGAAAAGTGATATGATCAAAACATTCAAACACCTTAATGGCATTAACAAGGGGAAAGAATCTAACATGTTTCAATATAAGAAAAATAGCAGGACAAGAAGGCACAGCATGAGATTAGAGGGAGGCCAATTAAGGGGTAATATGAGGAAATTATTTTTCACAGAAAGGGCGGTGGATGCATGGAATGGCCTATCTCAGGAAGTGGTGGATATGAATACAGTGCAGGGCTTCAAACAGGCATGGGATATGCATAAGGGAGCAATACAGATGAGTATGAATAGATAGGCCATTGACAGAGTAAAGGCCTATGGCACATTCATAAGGTAGAAAAAGAAATGGGCAGACTAGATAGGCCTTGTGGTCCTTATCTGCCATCAACTTCTATATTTCTATGTGGTCTCTGTGTTACTCCTTTGTTTTATCATGCACTTTTTTGTGCATACTTTCTTTTCTGTTCCTGTACTAATGTTAGCATGATGTGCCAATTGTAAAAACCTGGTAGCTTGTGGGAGTGGAGAAAGCAGGTGGGCAAGTGTCTACAAGTCCTCTCGAGACACCAAGGATATAAAGAAAGGTAGTGGTTTCCAAGAGAGTGACAGATGCAGAGATGCAGCACTTTGATTGCAATTTCATTCAGGTGACTGATTATTTGTTTAATTTTACATTTTATTAGTGCCCAGGATTTCTTTTTTGCATCGGTGGGAATCCTAGTGGTGCCATAGCAGGATTTTCCTAATTTCAACTCCCACAGAAAAAGATGTACTGCTGGTGTCAATTGCCAAATTCATCATCTGGCTTTTGGAGGGCCGTGGTCATGAGTAGCTTTGTACTGCTGGTACTGTGACTTGCCAGCTTCGTTTGACTTTTTTTTTGTGTTGCTCTTTATTTAACGTGAACTAAGATGGATGGGTGGGGGTGGTGTTTGCCAGCTTCCAACTCGCCTACTAAGAGTGAAAAATAATGGCCTCTGGTGACTTTGAAAATTTGGGGTGGCCCCATGATACATTTGGTAATGGGTCACCCCGAATTGGCACTTGTTTTTTACTGGGCTCTATTGAAAAATAAATGCATGACTGACCATGGCTTACAGCCAGTCACCATGCTTTATTTTTTAAGTCCATTTTCTAACATTAGGTTATATAACTGTTCCAAGGCACTTTACAAAAATGAAAACTGATCTCGTTTTATGTTTTTTTTTCTTAATTAGTAGTTCGATTTCGTGAAGTCAATATTGGGAAACCAGTTATTCAGACTCGAAACATTTAAGTCCTAGGGTCAAATTGGACCAACTTACACAATTTACTGTACAGTGCTCAACCCTGAAGAGCTTTAAATATGTGCAACCTGACTGCCTTTCCCTCTGCTCCTCCACCACCATTTGTAACATTCTGTAGATTGTTTTGGAAATAAAAGGTTCGATCAAGAAAGAAAGTATTTTTTATTTTGTAATACAAACAGCACCTTTAAACTCTATTGCAACCACCAAAACAGGAAATATTGCAACTGGAGCCATTGACTTTCTGTGACGTGTTCCATAGCTCAATGTGGCACTTGCAGTCCACAGAACTAAAATGTTATTTTCTTTATTCAATTCTGTGCTGGTAGCAACACTAGAGTCAAACACAAGTGCAAGAAATATACCTGGACAGAAAGAAAGAATATTTCTTTAAATTTGTAATAGGTACAGGGCTGTTAACTGAAGCTGAAACTGGAGGTACCGCAACTGGAGCTGGTGACTTTATATGAGATGCTCAACTGTGATAGGGAAAAACATTAAAACACCTCTTACATACAGAACTGAGCTAAACACAGAGAAATTAAGGTGGGGGGGGGTGAGACAAGGTGAACATAAAGCAACATTGCAGCACCAAAATGGAGGAATTACTTTGCCCATAATCATTTCCATGAAGTTGTGTTGCCTATCTCTCTTACCTGTCACTGAATTGCTGCTCTGTCCTCTCCTGTCCCTGTGGGTTGCTGCACAGTCCCTCCAGTCTAGTCACAAACTAGTCCTTCTCTTCTCTATCCCAGCTTTGGCCATTAGGGGACAAAGCAAGAGGATCAGGGGCAGCAGATCAATATACTAAATGTGTAACCAGGTGGACTGAGGTGGGGACTCCTCGCTACACACAACACTGTGCATGTTTCACAGACAGTTGGATGGAAGGTAGAGTAGATAAGATTTGTATGAATTGGCACTCAGCCCTTCTGCTACAGCTCTGACTATCACCCGGGGGCTACTCACCTGCTGTTAAGATCTTGACAGGCAGGAGTAAGTGAGGAGTGCATGAATAATGGTTATTCATAAACTTCAGGGCAGAAAAAGTCTTGCATAACATTAAATGCACCTTTCCAAGTTCACCACATTAATATAAGGAAATGTGAACCTGTTCACCTGGCCGAGAACAGGAAGAACTCAGGTATGCCTGAATTTAATTTAATGACTGTAATACTGGAGGGTAGGGGTGCCACTAGACACCAGGAAAAGAGACCATCAAAATGGGGATGGCAATCAAAGGTGGGGGCACCACTAGACACCAGGAAAATGCTGAATCACTGCTCTCACTGCAGCCCGCAGCACAAGTTTCAGCTGTTGATGCAGAAGTCAAGAAAGTCCTGCTGTTCTCATACAGAGAAAACTGGTGAAGGGCTCCTCATGCTAAGCTTGGCACCTTAGTGCTAGTTTTGCAGTGCCGTATTTGGCCCTATTTTTAAATCGAACATCTGACGCTAGCTATATGGGGCAAATTTAGCTAAAAACCAGTGTGTGTTTTTTAGAATGCCAGCCTAATGCCCACCCCTACACAGGGCCCACAGGGGAGGGAGCATTAAGGTGTTAAACCCCAAGAAAGATCCCATCATTGGGGGGTGCCACTAGACACCAGGAAAGAAAACATTTATGTGGACAGCTATCGGAAGGTAGGAGGGTGCCACTAACCACCAAGGGAAAAACAAAAACAAGATATTACTAAATTTATGGGGATGATGATTTTAAGGTGGGAGGTGCTACTAGCCACCAGGAAAACAAAGAAAAATATTACAGGAACCGCGATGTGAGGGTGCACTAGCCACCACGGAAACAGACACAATTTATGGATTTGATGATCAGAAGGTGGGGATTACCACTAGCCACCAGGGAAACAAAGAAAAACATTAGTGGGATGATGATTGGGGGCACTAGACCCAAGGGAAAGCAAACAATATTATGGGATGGTGATGGGGGACTGCCAATACACACCAGATAAACAATGTCTCACTGCTCTCATTGCAGCCCACAGCACAAGTTCTAACTGCAGCTTCAGAAGTCAGAAAGTACCACTGTTTAGCCAGCCCAGTGGCATGGAGAGCTGAGGCAGTGATGCCTTACCTCCTACCATGCCGGGTGACACATGTTCATAGTGTGAGCAGATTGTCTGGGACTGGACTGGGTGAGAGGATAAAGCATATGCAGGACAGCTGTCCTCTTCTGGGGAGGGGGCAACAGAGGCTGGCAAATGCCTGATACCTAGGGAGACTAGGTGTTGGCACACCTGGCCCTTAACAATGAGATCAGAGGTGGAGCAGCAGATGGGGCATGCCATGTGGGCCTTGTCATTAGCACACCCCCAGCACTGCATGCTCACTAATGGAAAAACAGAAATTGGTGGCCCTGGTTGTGTGGCTTGATGGCCATCTGTTGGAATGTGCCACCTTCAGAGGGCATCACCACACACTAAATCCATTTCCAGTGGGGAACTGGGGCTCCCCACTGCCCCACCAGTGGGGGTAAGCAATGGGGGTAGCCAGTGATGGCCTGAAGGTGGAGGACCAAAGGTGTAGGATGGTGCAGGATGGACAGTGGTTGGAAAAATTCCAGAGATTGCCAGGTCAGGCATCCAACCAGGGTGCCAGGGAGAGAAAGCATTAACAAAAAACCAAAAACAATTACCACTGTTCTCAAACAGAAAACATGGGTCAATGGGTCCTCTTGCTAAGCTGGGCACCTGGGATTCTGGGTGCCCAGAAAAGGTATTTCTGCCCCATAAGTCAAAAAACAAACATCAGAATCTAGCTAAATGACTCCCATTTAGCTAGGTTCTAATTTTTTTTTAAATGCCAGCAATTTTATGTGTTTTCCATGCTTGTTAGGTCAAGGAAAAAATCAACAAGTTGGCAGTTGTCATGGCATAAAGAAATGCCAAACAAGCGGTGAGAAATCAAAAACAGGCATTTGTGACATCAAATTTGTCATTTCACATCAATACATTATCTCAAAAACCCTACTGAGCATGCACAGGATTGAAAATGCTAAATTTTAAAACCTTGTAACTCTGGAACCATTAAATATTTTTACCAGACTTATCAAAGGCATTACCTTCAGACATGACACATGTTCCATGCATGTTTGGGACAACATTCCATTCCATGTGGCTGTAGCCAACAGCAAGAAAAAATCATGTTAAGTTAGACATTTACAAAAATGATCTATGCAGATCTCACAAAACCACATGAGCTCCCATCACAAAAATGTTCTCATATCAAGACCTTCCCTCCCAGACAACACATGCAAAATTTCATCTCATTTCATTGAATTGTGCCAATGATTTTAATTTGAAAAGTTAGGGTTTAACATCCAACGCCCTACTCAACCCTAATTGTACTGGCAATTACACCACTATAAAACAAATCTTTTCCACTTTCCATTGGCAGGATCTCAAAAAGTTCCAGACATGCATTAAATTGCCTGAAGAAAACAGTATCTAGTGTTTTCTGTTTAAAAAAGAATATGTATTGTATGCTTCTGAATTAAATCCAAACTGTATTTTACACTAGACTGTATAGATACATATATAGCAACAAAACTGCATTAATGCACCAGTTAGGGTTTAGCTTAAAGCAACAAAAGTAGAGAAATGGGGTGTTAGGGTTTCTAACTCTACCTCCTCACCCCCACCCTAAAGCAGCAAAAGGAAAACACATTTGATTTTGGGTCTCCTGAGTCTTGACGAAGCAGTGGTGCAGTTTTCCTCGGGGTTGTCATCCCTAATTCTCACCCCATCCCCTGAGCAAAGAAGGTCGGATGTGATCTGTTTTGTTCAGGTAGGGTCCACAGGGTCTTGTGTGAAGAAAGCTACAACAGATGTTGTTGGCAACAAGTGGCAAGACATACTTCTGTACCTTTGAAAAGTGTATTAGTATGCGGCAGTGGGTTGGAGCTGTACCTTCTGCTTTTGACAGAAGGCTATGAGCTAGGGGTAGGGGTGACCATGAGAGCTGACAACTCCAAGGAAGAAAACACCACTGATTCGCCAAGAATCAGGTGATCCAAAAGCCTAATGCTTTTTCCTTTTGCTGCTTTGGCAGAAGGGTAGGGGGTTACATTTGGAAACCCCAATGCAACATCTCTCTACTTTTGTTGCTTTAAGCTGAACCCTAACTGGTGCATTAATGCAGTGTTTTTGCAATGAATCTCCTTTCCTTTTTGGTAGTAGAATTGTATCCTCATTCATGCAGGTCCCTTTGATCTGCATGAACATATCCATCTGGCTGAGAGTCCTACATTTTGGGTGTCTAAGGATACAGACACACAAGGCCATTTAGTCCTGGTGAGAGTTGTGAAATCCATCATGCTGCAGAATTGCTGAACCCTCTGGGCCCTGCAGTTCTGTTTGGCTACAGATGCAGACACACAGGCACTCTGGGCCATGCGTTAACTGAGGAGTCCATGTGGGTGTGGAACCACAGGGCCTTCAAGGCCTTGCTATTCCATGTTGCTACAGATGCAGACATGCAGGAGTCTGTCTGTGTATGGAAGGGGCTTGCATTTCCATCCGGTTACAGATGTGCCTTTTAATCATGGAGTCAAAGTATGTTTCTACAATAGTACATGAGGTAGTGTCATAAAAACTCATTAAACATTTGGCTGTGAAATCATCAAAACAGCACAGTTATGAACAAAAGTGTTCACTCTTTCAACAAAGTCATTCTTCTTCTTACATGAGCCCATATTTCTGCTTCATGATCCAGCAGTCTGGCTTCACAAGGTCAACAACAGAAGATTGCTGGGTCATGAAATAAGATACGAATCTAAACACCAAAATCTTGTTCTGCGAGTTCAACTTTTTATTTGCAAGATTTTAGTGCGCAAAACAACATGGCTGATCATGAAGCAAGATTCTGAAAAAAAAAACACTGAGTCCAAAATCTTGTTGCATGAGATTTTCATGAGCTCATGAAACAAGATGTGTTCTCACTAAACATGATTCTGACAAGACAGTGCAAAATCTTGTTTTGTGTTGTGAACTTGTTTCATGAGACTATATTCCTGTTTTGTGATCCTCACAAAACAAGGACATTGGCTCACAAAACAAGCAACACTAAGGATTTTTGGGATGTGCCAAAATCATATTTTATGGTCCTTTTTCAAAATCTAAGTGCAGAATTGAGCTAAATGGGTCCATTTAGCTAGATTCATGAGTTGCTTACTTTCCAGGGCATAATTTTTATGGATTTGAAAAAACTAAAGAAAATAAAATACAGAAAGAAGATGGCCACTATACCAAAGAAGAATTTCTCCTCATGAAAGAAGAATGTCGGCTCATGAAAAAAAAACTCTTTTGTGAGCAGAAATTCTTCTTTTGTATTAAAACATCCATCCGAAAGGCCCTACTGAGATAGCTCATATCCAAAATGTTAAATTCTTATAACTTGGGGACAGATTAGAATTTTTT
The DNA here is from genome assembly GCA_016271365.2 of Neoceratodus forsteri. Lineage (NCBI taxonomy): Eukaryota > Metazoa > Chordata > Ceratodontiformes > Ceratodontidae > Neoceratodus > Neoceratodus forsteri. Next base: position 470,571,176 of record CM028137.1, read on the forward strand.
CATCAAAACCAGTGAAAGGCACCACACTAGGGTACACTTTAAGCCATATGGGCTCTAGGGGACAACACAAAAACAGCAAACAAAAAATAATTTTTCCTCTTTTTGCACTACCCAGATCTTTCTAAATCAAGAGAACTTGTCCCCAGACCATGCAAGCAAAATTTCATGCAATTCTGTTGAATGGGGAAAATATTTTAAGGTGCAAACTTAGGGGGTTAACATTAAGCACCTTACTCAATCCTAACTATAGGGGTGCTACTGTATCTCTCTCTCTCCCATATATATATATATATATATCTATATATATATATCTATATATATATATATTTATATATATATATGTTATGGTAGCACAGTAGTGCTACCATAGTTAGGGTTGAGGAGCCATTTACATGTTAAACCTAAAATTTTGCACCTTAATAACTTTGCAACTGTTCAACAGATGTGCCTGAAATTTGGAAAACACAATCAAGAACCATACATCTTGGGATCTGCCAACTTTCATACTGTTCAGATATACTGCTGCGGAGTTATTAAGCGTGATCTGCGCATGCGTTTATGCTTTTTTTAAATTTTTAGCTCATTCCTACAGATAGCACGGTTTGTGCGATTGGTCCAAAAACTTCAGGGAACGTGTGGCCAGGGTCCCCGATGTGCCTTTTGAAGATTTCGTGAAAAAATATTAAATAGTTCAAATGTTATTCAAAAAACAACTTCCCATTATAAGTCAATGGGAAAAGTTAACAAAAAGTTCAACAGTGTCGCAAATGCACTTTTTAGTGTCACAAATGGCCCTAGTAGTGTTGCAAATCTGCCATTTTGTTTTCAGTTAGTGATCAGAAAAATGCTTGGCATTTAAATTTGGAACCCTGTAGCAACACAATTCTTTTTGTGTTTACCTAGTCGGACCCTGAGAATGCTAGGCATGTCTTTATTTTGAGGTCAAACACCCTAGAAATATGTTTTTTAAATTTCTGGAAAAAGTGTAGCTAAGTAGTGTTGCACTCACGAAAATGTTGCAAATGCTTGCGAAAGCTGTCGAAAATCATGACATTACTTTTTCAGACTATGGTCAAAATGACAGCAGCTCTTTGCCACTTTGCTGCAAATGAACGGTTTGGTATTTTGGGTTGAAATTTGGAGGGAAGGCAGACAACATCTCGCAGATCTGCCTTTTAGTGGTTTGGTGACAAAATAGTGCATGGATGCAAAAGTACGATACTCCGAAGTTGACACTTTTTCCATAGACTAACATTGAGGCATCCGCTGCATGACAGGAATTCTTTGCCACCCTGCTGCAAATTACTGGTTTGGTCTTTTACACTGAAATTTGGAGGGAAGAAAGCCAACATCCCACAGACTAGTCTTTTTTTGGTTTGGTGAAAAAATATTACAGGGCGGCAAAGTTATGGCACTCTGAACTTCTCTTTTCCCATAGGATAACTTTACGGCATTCACTGAGCCTTTTAGTGCCCGTATCTCGGAATGGTGCGAGGTACAGACTTTTTGTCAGAAAAATGCTTAGCTCCCTAGCAGCAGCTAAGTACAAAACTAGCCAGGAAAGTCATACATCATATGACTTTTACATTTTTTTCTATGTCGTATGGTTCCTGAGATATAAGCAATTTAATATTCCAACTCCTCATTTTCTGCTCCGAGAACCATTATAATGCATACATTCTTTGTACTCACTGTCTTTCTCTATGCAGCTTTTGGAGAAAACCCGCTTGTATGGTTACATTACTGTTACCGTTACTCCTTCCGCTTGTGGTTCCGTACCTGTTTCACTTACCGTTCCCGTCTAGGCCACCATGTGCGTTACCCTTTGCGTTTTCATTTGCCCTTGCGTTTGCATTATTTTTACCATTTGTGTCTACAATACTGTTTCTCTTTCTTTTTCACTTTGTGTCACCATGAATATTGCCATTTGCATTTGCGGGCACCGTGTTTCTATGTGACAAGACATCACATGGTGGGAGCGCGGGGCCCTGCTCCCGCCACCGCATTACATTCACTATTTCTTATCATTCTCAAAAAGAAGGGAAATTAGATGCAAAAAACTCCATTTAATGTATCAGTTAGGGTTGTTCCACAGTGACAAAAGTGAGGAAATTCAGAGTTAGGTTAAAGCCCCATTGGACCCCCAGCCCGCCCCTCCAACCGACATTGGGGTGCACATTGGGGTCCTCGATCCTAACTCTCACCCATCTCCTATACCTCTGCTTCTTTACACATGTGATGGGGTGAGAGTTATGGACGACGCACCCCAATGCGCACCTGAATGCCAGATGGGGTGGGCTGGGGTCGGGGGCTTTCAACCCTAACACCAAATTTCGCTTTGTCACTGTGGAACAACCCTAACTGATGCATTAAATGGATTTTTTTTGCCTCTAATATGTATATAAATATATATATTTATATATATATATATATACACATATATTAGGGTTGAGGAGCCATTTACATGTTAAACCTAAAATTTTGCACCTTAATAACGTTGCAACTGTTCAACAGATTTGCCTGAACTTTGAATACACAATCAAAAACCATACATCTTGGGACCTGCCAACTTTAGTACTGTTTGGATATATGGCTGCCGAGTTATTAAACATCATCTGCACATGCATTCACACTTTTTGAAATCTTGCTCATCCTACAGGTCACACAGTTTGTTAAACCAGTCTGAAACATCAGGAACATGCGGCTGGGGCCCCAATGTGCTGAAGATTTCATGAAAAATATTAAACGGTTCAAAAGTTATTCAAAAACAATTTCCCATTATAAGTCAATGGAAAAGTTAAAAAGTTTAACAGTGTCTAAATGCACTTTTAGTGTTGCAAATGGCCTAGTAGTGCTGCAAATATGCCATTTTGTTTTCAGTTGGTAATCAGAAAATGCTTGGCATTTAAATTTGGGACCATCTAGCAACACAATTCGTTTTGTGTTCACCTAGTCGAACCCTGGGATGCTAGCCATGTCTTTATTTTGGGGTGAAACACCCTAAAATATGTTTTCAAATTTCTGGAAAAGTATGTGTAAAGTAGTGTGGCACTCACGACACTTTAAGTAATCTTACCAAAAGCTGTGTAAATCACAACACTACTTTTCAGACTGTGCCTAAATGACAACAATTCTTTGCCACCCTGCGCTTTTTGCACTGAAATTTGGAAGAGGCTGCCAACATCTCACAGATGGGCCTTATGGTGGCTTGGTGACAAAATATTGCATTGATACAAAGTTACAGTACTCCGAAGTTAACACTTTTTCCCATAGACTAACATTGCGGCATCATCTGCATGACAGGAATTTTTTGCCACCCTGCTGCAAAATAACAGTTTGGTCTTTTACACGAAAATTTGGAGGGAAGAAAGCCAACATCCCACAGATGTGCCTTTTCATAGTTTGGTGAAAAAATATTACATGGTGGCAAAGTTATGGCACTCCGAATGTCTCTTTTTTTCCTATAGGATAACATTACAGCGTTCGCCACACCTTTCAGGGCACGTATCTCGGAAACAGTGCAAGATACGGATTTTTCTTCAAAAAAATGCTTTGCCCCCCAATGGGGGCTGCATACAAAACTAGTCAGGAAAGTCATAAATCATATGACTTTCAAATTTTTTTTCTACGTCATACAGTTCCTGAGATATAAGCAATGTAGTATTCCATCTCCTCATTTTCTGCTCCTAGACCCATTATTATGCATACATTCTTTGTACTCACTGTCTTTCTATGCAACTTTTGGAAAACCAGCCTGTAAGCTTACATTACTGTTACCTTACCGCTTCCGGCAAATTCGTACCGGTACTGCCGGTTCCGTCTCGC